>CAWUFW010003607.1:0-1200000 GCA_963921515.1 Calotriton arnoldi | reverse complement strand
AGTTGGGAGCTGCTTCTCTTCTTCAGAATCTCCTAGGAGACAGACAGGCTCAATCCACACTTTGGACTTCTGCAGGTAAGGGCCTAACTTGTCCTCTGAAAATAGTGTTTGTATAAAACTTTACTCCCACTCCTGGACAAAAAACGAAGTGCACAGTCCCTATTAAACACAGTTTAAACAGCACACAGAAGATCACTGCTGCCTCAGAGCACACTCTGATGTAGAATATCCCTGTTGCTGGGGGGGGGGGAAGAGGGGCTGGTTTCACTGACTTGTTAACACAAAATGGTGGCTGGGGGTGCACTGTTTAACATACAGGTCTTAGCACATAGACAAGGGGAAATTTGGAGGGAAAACTGATAGTCACCGGGAATGAGAGGGAAAACTACAGAGATTTAGGACTGCAAATCCCACAATTCAACACGTTAAATGGAAGGAATCATGGGCAGGAAAAACCACAAGTTTGAACACAAAACAGGTAATTAAATATGCAATCATGGGCAGGTTAAAACTACAATTTTAAACTGTAACAACCACAGGCAAAGACAGTAATCACAGATAGGGAAAATCGTTTTTTAACTCTTTTAGGAAAGAGACGGCACTAGTCTGCCTCCTTACCACTTTCTGGACTCTGCTCACTGCAATCTGGGGCACAGGTAGGCTGAAACTCACAAGATGGAGGAGAATGATTTGGGGTGCACCCAGCAAAGCCTTAAGGGTCCTGGGCAGGTGTGAGGGGAGGGCTCAGAGTTGCCTGGGAGCTGAATAGCCAATCCCCAGTCCTAGGTCTGCTGGCCTGGGGGTGAGGACTGGGATTGGGGAGCTGCTTCTCTTGTTCAGAATCTACTAGGAGACAGACAGGCTCAATCCACACTTTGGACTTCTGCAGGTAAGGGCCTAACTTGTCCTCTGAAAATAATGTTTGTATAAAACTTTACTCCCTCTCCTGGACAAAAAACGAAGAGCACAGTCCCTATTAAACACAGTTTAAACAGCACACAGAAGATCACTGCTGCCTCAGAGCACACTCTGATGTAGAATATCCCTGTTGCGGGGGAGGAGGGGCTGGTTTCACTGACTTGTTAACACAAAATGGTGGCTGGGGGTGCACTGTTTAACATACAGGTCTTAGCAC
Source organism: Calotriton arnoldi (assembly GCA_963921515.1). NCBI lineage: Eukaryota > Metazoa > Chordata > Amphibia > Caudata > Salamandridae > Calotriton > Calotriton arnoldi. The sequence continues at coordinate 1,198,865 of CAWUFW010003607.1, read as the reverse complement.
AGAGACAAGGGGAAATTTGGAGGGAAAACTGATATAGTCACCGAGAATGAGAGGGACAAACTACAGAGATTTAGGACTGCAAATCCCACAATTCAACACGTTAAATGGAAGCAATCATGGGCAGGAAAAACCACAAGTTTGAACACAAAACAGGTAATTAAATATGCAATCACGGGCAGGTTAAAACTACAATTTTAAACTGTAACAACCACAGGCAAAGACAGTAATCACAGATAGGTGAATCATGATAGATTCACAGCTGAAAATCAGTGAGAACCCCGACACCAACATTGGCTAGGGCATTTATGTGCCTCTTTCTCGACACTCATTTTTGTGTGATAGTTCCAAGAGTGTAGCTTCCATTGGTGCAGCAGGTGCAGTAGCACCGGGGCCCGAGGCCTGTGGGGCCCAATCAACACCTGATTATTGTTGTATTTTATAATTCAGATAGCAGCCATGGCGTCTATTTCCTTCCTTGCATTAGGGCCCATGAAGCGCCAACTACGTTACTGGGTAATTTGGAGACGTACATACCACACAATGACATACTGTGAAAACCTATTCAGCATAATGGAAAGTCCCATTTTCTTCATAACTGGGCATATTGCCATGAAGAACTGTTGGCATCAAAAGTTTGTTTCTTTGAATCTATGGACAGTGTGAATATACTGGATTGATTTCCGAGGCACACTTTGGCAAGTTGAATTCCTACAGCTGATCGCAATCCTAAATTCTTTAAGACTAGAATTTGTCAGAACCACTCTGCCTTGTTTAATGCTACTAGTGAAGATGATATGTCTAAGATTGTGCATTTCTAAATTAAAGCATGAAACTTGACAAAAGCGTTATTCATACCCAAATAGTTTTTTTAAGCATGGTAGACAATGGCCATCTAAGCGCCACAAGCCATATTTTTCCTTATCCAAGCCAAAGTAGCAAAGTGACCTTTTACCTACATTTGTCCTACCTTGCTCCTGCAAAATGGTTCTAGTACTGACCTTTTACCCAGTTGGTTGGTTTCCTTCCTAATGGAAGAAGCCATTCAATTCTCATTTAAATGTAACAACACCGAGGTTTTCAATGGATTACTAATTTATAGACCACCGGGGCCTAGAAACCGATTCACTGAATCGATTGCTACTATAATGGAGTCCTGTATGGAACATGCCAACTTTTCCATACTCGGGGATCTCAACATTCACTTAGAGTCTAATGAAAGCAACGAAACTGGCAATTTAGTAGACATGTTAAAAAGTTTAGATTTCGAACAAATCATCACTGAGGCCACCCACAAAGGGAATCACACATTAGATGGTATCTTTACTAATCATCCACAACTGAAATTTAGGAACACACTGGCCCTGACTTGGACCGACCACAAGGCCATATTCTTCAACTTACTACTAACAGAATCAGTTATCAGACAACAGAAGAAAAACAAGGCAGGGTTAGTACGACGCTGGAGTCAAATAAATACCACTGACTTAGAAATGGCCCTACAATCCCAAGAGCCACAACTAGATGTTGACCCAGACTCAGCAGCCTGTAATTTTAACAGTTGGATTAATCAAGCAGCGCAGAAGTTAGCACCAGAAGCCCTTATACACACCAGCAACAGAGCACCTTCGGCCCCATGGTATTCCGCTGAGCTTAAAGAGCTAAAGAGAAAGTGCAGAGCCAAGGAGCGAAAATGGAGGAAAGACTATGCCGAGAATGATAAAACACAGTATAACGAGGCATTAGTACTATACAAAAAAGCAATAATCTCTGCAAAAACTAGTTTCTTTACGGAGAAAATTATGACCTCTAAGAATTCAGCCAGAGAGCTCTTTAATACCATCTCTGCTTTATCTAGTTTCGGCAACAGTAAACAGCTGAATCCCACTGGTCAGTTCTGTGTTAGACTAGCAGACTTCTTTTGTGACAAAGTAGTCAAAGTCTATGACGAGTTCTCCGATAGTAAATTGGGGACAAAATTATGCCAACCTCACCATGACAATGAGACTACGCAGGTTTTCCTACGTGAGTTCCAAGCGTTGACAGTAGACGGTGTAGAGAAGCTAATACTGGCAACAAAGTCGGGGTCCCCCTTGGACCCCTGTCCTGCCATGGTCTTCCATATGGCACCCAGTACAATTGCTAACAAACTCACACCCCTCTTTAATAACATTCTGCGCACTGGGCAGTTTCCTGATGTTTGGAAAGAGTCCCTAGTAAGACCCATCCTGAAGAAGCCAACCATGGACCCCTTTGAGGTCAGCAGTTACCGGCCAATATCATGCTTACCATTCCCCTCAAAAGTACTGGAAAAAGCTCTCAACGAAGAATTAATATCTTACATAGAGGCAAATGATAAACTTGACCCAGCACAACATGGGTTCCGTCCCTGTCACAGCACAGAATCCGCATTGATCGCTGCCACAGAGGAAATACGTATCCAGCTTGATAAGGGGGGCAGGCTCTTCTGGTTCTACTCGACCTATCGGCCGCATTTGATACGGTTGATCATCACACTCTCATTCAGCGCTTGGCCGACATAGGAGTTGTAAACAAGGCATCAGATATTCTTCGATCTTACTTAATTGGTAGAGAGCAATCCATTAAGATGGATGAACATAAGTCACGCCCATACGCCCTGCCATGTGGTGTCCCCCAGGGGTCATCTCTTTCCCCTACCTTATTCAATGTTTACATCACCCCACTAACCAAACTCATACGCCTCTATGGTTTTAAAGTTGTATGCTATGCTGACGACACACAAATAGTCATCTCCCTAGCATCCAAACCTGAAGAAGTGGCACTCAGTTTTAACGACTGCATGAGTCACATTATCATGTGGATGTCGGAAAACTGTTTAAAACTAAACACCGGAAAGACTGAGGTGGTCATGTTTGGAAATGACACCTCCATTTGGAACTCTACTTGGTGGCCGGAAGTAGCTGGGCCCTGTCCTCTGCCTGTTAAGCATGTTAAAAATCTTGGGGTCAAAATAGATGATCAGCTCTCTCTATCGGATCAAGTGAACAACATTACATCCACTTGCTTCCATACTTTGAAGGTTCTTCGTAAGATTTTACCTTTTATCCCCATGACTCTCAGAAAGACAGTCATTACTGCGTTAGTACTTTCCAGGATTGACTATTGTAATGCCCTCTATTTGGGAGCAAAGAGGAGTGTAATACGCAAATTGCAGATCTTACAGAACGCAGCGGCTCGTATACTACTCAAAATCCCAAAATTTTGCCCTATTAGCCAAGCTATCCGAGACCTGCATTGGCTACCAGTCCAGGCAAGGATTCATTTTAAATCCATGTGCATTCTGCACAAGACCCTGCATGGGACAGGGTCAGCCTACCTAAACCATCACATCAAGCGTCACACCCCACTGCGAGAGCTGAGATCAGCATCAGCCTCTCTGCTGGTGGTCCCAAGGGTTAGGACGTTAAAGTGGGGGGGCAGAAGTTTTCTGCACCAGGCACCCAAGCTATGGAATACGATGCCCATAAGTCTTAGAAAGCAAGGTAACTTGCTCCTGTTCAGAAAGGCCTTGAAAACATGGCTATTCGCTCATACACCTTAGTCGATAAAGACGGTCCCTGCACAGTTTGATGACAGCTAGCGCTAAGACGCCACGGCAAATACGCGCTCTATAAAAACCCTATTTCATTTCATTTCATTCCTTGAAACTAGCCTAATTTATTATGCATGAGGAGTCTTACTAAAATACCCTGCACATGACGCACATAACAGGATTAACATATTCTGTACAGAAGTCATCGCTATCTTCATACTAGGGCAAGAGGGTTACTTTGCATAATTACAATTATTGATTTAGGCTTATCTACATAATCGTACTAACTGATTGTGGTAGAACTCAAGGCTACCTTTTTGGTATAAAAAAACAGCACCTTCACTAGGTAATTAGAGGAGACGCTTCCACACTGACACAAGACACGGCTGTCCCTGCATGCTGTAGCTTCAACACGCAGTGGTCTGACATCCCTTGCGGGGTGTCCAACTCATGACCAAGACGGGGTCCTTCATTCTCTCCCATCAGGTAATGGGGTTGGCTCTTTCCAAGGGGATTTTGGGTTCACACCCATATATATGCTAGTTAAACTTAGGTACACTTAGGTAGGATCCGCATCGTAGGAGTACACTTGATTACGGTCATGTTTATATGCCTGCATATATTCGCTGTTTTAGCACCATGGTAGAATTCTATCTTCTATTTACTCTGTTGGTGCTTGTAATCTCTTACGTTAGCTTCTGCCTATTGGTTGTCGCAGCAAACATGTTTTATACTAGAATGACGCTGGTTCAAGAAATGCTTTTTGAAAACGTCCCCAACGTTTATTCTGTGCATCTCTCTGAGACTAAGTGAGCACGATTGACTGAGCAAAAAGCACTGTACTGTTTCCACAATCCCTGAAGGGTCAAGGGTTGTCATGTTCAATGGTTGCCAGAAACTATTCAATCCTTGGTAAGGTTCGGGGGCTTATGGTGGCACTGTGAGGTAGGCTTACATGTCCTGTTGGGGTGTCCGGAATTAGTCTAGACACCAATCCCTCAGTTTATGTTGTCCAACAAATACGCAGATTCTATGTATGTTTAGGAACTACATGACATGGCGCAATCAATGTTGGTTTGGTTCTTATTTAACGGTCAAATCTGAGTAGTTCAGTCGTGCTTTCTCAGAGACCCCTACTCACATTTAACCAGAGACGTCTGAATTGGGAAGGGAAATCCGCCGCAGCTAAGTAGGTATATCCTATGTATTGGCTGTAGGTTTTTCAAGCTTGAAGGATTATCGTCCCCCACACTGTACAAAACCTTATGTCTTTTCCTTACTACTTCCTCCCACAATAACTGTCAGTGGAGACGGTGCTGCGGGTACAGGGGAAGAAGAGCAGAAAGTTGCTCTTAACATTACAGAATATTGCAGACATGCAGTTATTATGAAATTATTACAATACGGCCTCCCAGCAACGGGTGGTGGTGTTACCTTCGGGATAAAGGCACACAAAGCATTCAGGACAGAAGTATTCTGGAATTTGACCCAAGAAATTCCCCCCTGCAGATTCACGCACACAGTTGTTTCACAAATATGTTGAAGACAACATACCTGAAGAATACTTTCCATATGGGGACGTAGAAGTTCCGTTAAAATACCAACAGCATATTAATTGGTTTACAGGTGCCCTCCCCTACACCACAACAAATGTGAGATTCGGACCGCTCAGCAGGGAAGCAGCAACCTGGCCGGTCCTAGCTGCTTACACACCACCTCTAGAGATTGATACATTGTCAGCAGCAGAATTACGTACACTTTACTGAGACGTAGTAAAACTATACAGAAACCTTACTCAGTTCGTGATGCGAACACCTACAATTCAACCTGCACTGATTACTCAATCTGATCAACCTCAAATGACTATGACAAGTATCAGCCCACAAATGCTGAACGCGATTATGGGAAGAATGCCCGCTAAACGTGAGCAACTGATGTTCTGGATAGCACAGAAAATAGCACAGCTTGAAGCAGTATTTCCCCATATGGGCCCGCAGGAAAAACACATAATACTAACAATTTGCATGCCAATTGGGATAGCTCCCCTGATAGAGGATTGTACCAATTGGGGTACAGTTTTTGCTGCCGTTTATACCAGAATTCATGGTACCCCCTCAATAGCAGTTATACCCAATGTATTGAACCAAATACAGAATGAGTACGGGGCAGAACCTGCCCTGGACTTGTGGATGAAACTGATGGGCAATTATGTTAGGCAACATAAAAGGGGAGGCAGCAGCGGTGGCTACACACCAACGCCTGAGTGAAGTCCGTCCTGCACAACAGGAGCAAGAATTACCAAAGATTATCGAAGAAACCTATGCTTCACTGGGTAGAGATAACTTGGGAGCAATTAAGTTCTCTACCTCAACCCCCTCTCTCATATTGTACATTCTGTTGTTCCACATCACTCTGAGGGTTGCCGGGAATTTTAACTGTGCGGTTTCCCCATAAGTCTTCAGATCTTGAATGTACTTCCCTAATTCCCATTGGCGAGTTTGCGTGGCTTTTGAGATGTCTGACCTAATCATAAAGGACCAATCTTGTTTTTTTGAACTGCTTGCCCCTAAGTGCCGTAGAGAGGATTAGCTCTTTGGTTCTGTAGGTTTTGAAATTGATCAGAATTTTCCTAGGCTTCCCCTTTTCCGGAGGTTTCCTAAAAGGATCCCGATGTACCCTCTGGATGTCATTTTGTAGATCTAGTTTTGCTGTTTCCTGGAAGAATTCTGCAAATAAATCTAGTACGAAATCCTTTAAGTTTCTTCCCTCCATGCCTTCCGGAACACCGAGAACCCTTAGGTTATTCCTTCTGGAATTGTTCTCCAGCACCTCAAGTTTGTCCCTCAGCTCCTTCTCTCCTGATTTCAATGCAGTTATTTCCTTTCGATTTATTTTGACTTCCTCTTGCAGTGATCCCAGAGAGGATTCCATAACAATTAGTCTTTCCATAATATCTGCTATCCTCTCCTCCAAGCCCTCAAAAGCTGCTTGAATTTTGGCTTAGTTCTGCTCCGATACAGCAAACTTTAATGTCAGATGGTAGAGCGAGCACGATCCGGGAAATTTCTGGTGTCTCTTGACCTTTAGCACTTACATTTTGACCTTCTATACTCTGGCCCTTCTTCTCTAAAGCTTCAGCATTTGGAAGAGTATGTCTTGGTTCTAATGTTGTTTGGGATGTTGGGGCCAAACTACCCCCAACGAGGATATTAGACGAATCCTCACTCAGCAGGGGGGAAAACGATTCTCTAAGAGTATTGCAGGGTCTATTTCCTCAATAGTATCGGAAGATTCCATTATGGGAGTCTTGGTCTGATTTAATTATGACTCCTCAGTATTCTTAATCTTAAAATACGATTTTAGAGAAGGGTTGATCCTAAGTCTCTCTCCCGGAAGATTTGTAGATGGTATTATGGACTTTTCCCCCCTTTTCATAGTCTTACGGGTGCTATTACGTGTAGTACTCTGGGCTTGTGCCCCACCCGGGGTCGTAATCCCTAATGCAGCTTTTGTGCTGGTGCCTGGATTCTGAATCACACCGTTACTCTGTAATTCCCCTCCACCAAATTTTGTGTTCCTTAATATGTATCTGGTTTTTTCTACAGTTTTAGAAGTAGCAGGAATTAGGGAGTTTAGCATATTTTCCTCTAAGTCAGCTGTTGTTCCTCCTTTTTTAAATGACTTAGCTGTCAGGTCCAGTCCTTTTCTAGATGCAGGAGACTTTGTTTTCCTGCTTATGTGCGATGCTTGTGATTTCTTTTTGGGGGTCATAGATGAGGTCAAAATTCTCTTTTCTCCCTCCCAAGGCTCTGGCAAGGGTTCTGGGAAGGAGTCTGCTGGCTCTGCCCCCGGCATCCTGGAAGCTAACCCGAGCTGCCGCACGCCGATCACGTCCGAGCTCGGGAGATGCGAAGAGGCAGAGAGAACCCGTGTTTGGTTCTCCACCTCCCCCGCCGGGGACACAGGCCACCGCGTCCTGCCCTTAATCCGACAAACCGGGCGAGACAAAACGGCAATGACAGGCGCAGAAACACAGCACGACGTTGAGGAAGAGTAAAGGGCTACGATTCCGTTCAGGTAGGTGGCATTTCAGGCGGAGGCTTCAGAGCTCACGGACGGCGCATTCAGCAGACCGCCATGTTCCCCTTTTAATGAATAACATTGTGCGGAAAAAATACAAAACAACACTAGATATCTTGAATGGTTTCTTCTGCCAAAATATAGTGCCTGGAAGCAGATATTTGACAGCATTCTCGGCCCTCCGCTCTCAACGCAAATTCTGTACACTGCCCCAAGGGTACAGGAATAGCCCCGGGTTGTTCTCAGCAAGAGTAACAGAGTTACTTCAAAATTGTGATGAAGAGGCATTGTCCTAAGTAGATGATATTTATCTAATGGAAAATTAGTTATTGGAACACTTGAACAGGGTGGACAACATAATTCTGGGGTTTGCCACTTTGGGCTACAAGTTTAACTTTAAAAACTCAAAAATTGCCCACCTCAATGTCCTATTTTTGGGATATGAGCTATCAAGTGATGGGAAAGGCCGGGCATCTAATTGTTTAGAAAAATTAGCGCTGCTCCAACCTCCGAAGACTCTGAAAGGTTTATAATCCATTTTAGGATTCCTGAATTTTGGCAGAACATACATTTTGGATTATGCGTAAAGGGTTAACCCTTTCTACCAGTGGTGGCCAGCACAGGTAAGCCCAGTGGGGCGGTGGGCGGGGCATGCCGCGGCAGGGGAGAAGCCGACAGACGACGGAATAGGTGTTATTTATTTAATTATAACTATTCCCCCATCTATCGACTTCACCCTGCCCCCGCCCCGCCGCATTTACCTGTACCGGTCTCCGCTGCTTTCTGCGACCTAATCAGACCTGATTTTTCAGTTCAACATTGGACACAGGAACACACAGAAATTCTCTATTCCGTCCAAGCTGACATGATAGCTTCCAAACACTTACACACTTGTGTAACTACCACTAATTTGGTGATCCGTGTAGTCGCGGGTCAATCAGGATACACTTACATCACTTTCAATGAAGGCGAAACGGTACCCATAGTATACAAATCACATTTGTACAGGAACGCTGAAATGCGTTTAGCATCCATGGAAAAGATACTGACAGCAGTACAAACTGCTGTGGTGATAGAAAGAGCACTAGCACAGGGGAAATGCATAATTGTTTTGACTACAGTACCAACCTTTGAGGCTTTTAACAAAGCAAGCGTTCCAAACGCAAAATAACTGCTTCAGCAATGAATACAATGGGCTAATTCTCTCACTGCAACAGATGTGGCTACACTTTTGATTCTGCAATAAAAACACAAGCATTCCTGCAGTACGAACAAGAATATCCTCTCCCAAATTAAATAATGCCTCTAGACCAGTATGAACACATCATTTATACTGACGGATCTGCCTAGCCTGCAAGTTCCGTCCTCGCAATACACAGACGCAGTCTCTAGAAGATTGCACCGCACAGCTGGCAGAACTGAAAGCCCTGATACTGGCCCTAAAAAATACAGATCTGGAATTCCCCACACTCACTGTGTGTGATTCATTTTATTGTGTCCAGTCATACAATGAATATCTTCACTATTGAGGCCAGAATGGGTTTAGAGATTCCAAAGTTTGCACAATAAAGCCCAAGCTGCTTTGGGAACAGGTGGCAAAGCTGAAAAAATGCTTGCCATGGGCTCATGTCATTCACACATTGAGTCATCAGCGTGTTGGCATGCATGTTGAAGGGAATTCATTGGCTGATGAAGCTGTCAAGGCGACAGTGCGAATTGCTGCCGTTGCTGCAATCACTCATTCCAGCACAAGGATAGACGGTCAAATAATGATAGCTGTAAACGCTATGCACAACAACTCAGCCTTGCCAAAAGGTTTTCCACTCAAGTGTTTCTACAAGTTAGATGCGCAAAACATTCTGTATGCTCAAATTCCAGGAGTGGGAGATGGAGTAATACCAAAAATAGATCACAGATTAGGATTATTTCTAGCTGCACACTTCAGTCTGGGTTCAGCACACGCAGGTATTGCTGCGTCTGTTTCACTACTGAAGCAGCGTTATTGGTAGCCAGGTCTTACTAAACAGACCAAGGGTTTTGTCTCAAGTGTGACATCTGTCAGCAGATGAAAGTTTCCACCGTAGCACGTCCACCTCAAACACCACTACTGATATCAGACAGACCTTTCGCATGTGTCTATTTGGAGCACTGCGGCCCCTTACAATCTGAAGGGGCTTACAAGTACATCTTGGTGGCAGTGGATTCATGCTCTAGATTCCTGTGGTTTTGGCCTCAGCGCTCAGCTGACAGCCTGTTATAAAGGATTTGCGAGTCTTCATAGGATCATACATTCTGACAGTTGCCCTGTGTTTGGCTCACGGGCTTGCAAAGAAGCCATTAGAAGTTTGGGTGTAGCATTGCGGTACTCCTCCCCGTATCATCCCAAGGGAAGGTCGATTGTGGAGAGGAAGAACCGGGACTGAAAGCAATCCTTAACAGCTAGGGTATTAGGCTCGGTGGCAGTTGGGTCAATCGCCTATATGGGGTCCAGAGGGCACTTAACAACATGCCAAGTAAATCCCTGGGGGGGCCACACTCCATATGAATTCCTGTTCTGGATAACAATGTGGGTACCAAACCTCGACTGTGGCAGCACAGTGGCAGATGAAAAACTATTTGACATCAATGATTGTGTGGCTGTTTTACAGGAACTCAATAAATTCTGGGCATTACAAAGCAACGAAGTAAAATGCACTGCCACTGGAGAAGTGAAAGCTGTTCCGGCAAGACCTGCCTGGGTCCTGAAGATTGGGGACCTGGACAGAGAAATGATAGTGGACAAAAAAGAATTTGTGCCATCTTACAGAGTGCCTGTACCTGTCCTATCTGTCGAAGGAACAAGATCAGTACTTCTTCCGCCCCTTGCCGGCTGCAGAGACAAGAGATTCGTATCAATTGATCTGATCAAAGCACACTATGTGGCCGATACTGAACAGTAGGCCGTGTGGGCTCCTGGGTAGCCACCGACCTCCTCTCACTACCAGACAGGAAGTTCAGATGGAAAGATTAATAACTTTTGAAGACGTCAATCCGCAAAGTGAAGAAGTTACCAACAATAGAATGCAACTTGTAGCTGTTGAAATTTAACATCAAACTAAAAATTACACACAGATCTCAATTCGGGCTAATACCGACGTCTATGTGAATATGTCTTGAACGGAGGCATCTGCCAGTTCCATGAGTTCTGAGGAGCTACCAAAGATAGGTCGGCCTGCGTCTGGCTACGTCATCGATTTTGACAATTTCTCATCTGATCCAAGTGAACCCGAGTTACCACCACCGCCTGTTCCCCACAAACAACAAATTCATTATTTCTACCTTTGGCTCAAAAAGACTTACTTTGTTTCTCCCTGGATACAGCTCTGGATTGCAATTGGATTGGTATAGTCTTTTTCCTGCTCCTGAATGGACATTACCTCCTAGAACGCTCTGCAGTAAAACATGTGAACTTGGTCCTGAAACTGCATGCATCATCACACAGTGAACAGAGGGACCTGTCCTTAGTGAACATTACAGCAGTTCCAGTTCCTAAAGGAATAGTTTGGAACAGAGTTTCCTATGATGTGTATGGTCCTACTGAACTTTTAAGATAACCTCATTTATTCAAAATTTCTCTTAGTGATATCATCACCTCTAGTACTCTCTCTGACGATTGGGACTTTGAAACTGTGCATAATATGCTGTCTGATTTAGAACAGTCTGTTGCATTTTCAAATAATGAATTGTATGATGGTACATCTAATTTTGGTAACATGTTCTGTTACCAACACTATGGTCACCATTATTTGCACAAAGCAAGTATCCCACGTAATGTTTTCACTTACCATCAATGGAACATTGCCCAACACTGCCGAAAGGTAGTTCAACAACATTTGCACAGACGTTTGCTTATTTTTCTGGGTTTAACACTTCAGACCCGACCTCTTTTTACTATAAGTTTGCAATGACACCTGAACAGAAAAATATGCTCACTAAAACTAAGCTGATATACTCGGTTTCCTTTATTGCCTAGCTGTCTATACATGGTTTCAACTTTTGGAAAGATACTATAGACAGGAACTCTGACTAGGGGACTAAAGAATGGCAAGTTCAGGGAACTGAGGCCTTATTTAGAGCATGCCTCATACCACTTGAAATGATTTTCTTGAACGAGACAGTGTAATAGACTCCCTGTCTTGGGCTAGCCAAGATGAGGGACTTGAACACACCTCGGATTGCCTCGCTTACACACTTTGAGGGTTGGCAAAACTATACACTACACAGTGAGGATACATTAGATGCCATACTACACAATGGTTCTTACTATTCATCAGACCCCAATTGGAAGGGATGGTTGGTTGGCCTATCGACACAAATAGGTGTCAGTAAAGATTCAGGGGTACCACCGAAGGGTTGAGTATCCATAGGCCTGATCAGCACTATGTACAATCAGAACACTTGGGGTGGTGACATCTACAGTGTTGGGAAGTTATGCATAGAGTGGCTAAAGACCTCAACACTGTCCCATATGAAACAACTCTTATCCCTTCTCTCAGATGACATGGATCTTAAGGATTTTGTAGTAAATGAGGCAGAAACAATATAAATACATATAAGTATTTATTAGAACTACATGGTCGTGGAGCCAGTAGAGAACAGCTCCACCAGGCTCAGCAGAAAGGACCTACTGACATCATGCATTCAGTCCATAGGCAACACAGAGATTCTACAGGTGACATCATAGAGAATAAACTATATACAGAAAAAGCACATTTAACACTACAACATTACTACATATTTTTTGTTAGGTCCCCAGAAGCCACGTCAGAAGCACTTCTTGTTTACTATTTACAAAAAGCTATGGAAAATCTCTCAACAGGAGGCTGCTGAGAGACTTCGTGAAATAGACAGGGCTAACCTTGTAAAAAAGGCTTTGGCTGTGGTCGACAATGGTATGACCACACTATCATCCAGAATTCATTCACTGTGCAACAACGTGTCTTCTGCAATAGATATAATGGAACATGATTTGTCTATTCTACAATATGGACAATCGCAATTGCGGTCCATTATATTATTAAGTTGGATGCTACACTGATTGCGTTCTGGCCATGTGCCCTGGCGTTTCATCAACAGCACAACTCTGTTCTCTGTATACAATCTAACGGAATGACAGATGGTTATGGCATGCAGAGATGCAAAACATACCATGTTGCACATTGAAAAAATTGGCCAATTTCCTTTCACCGTGGCTGAGTCACCTTCCACAGAATGGGTAATCCATGGCTATATTACACTGCCAGTCACGACATTCTAATTCTGATACTGTCTCAAATACCATCAAGTAGGCAGTTAGAAAGCGCTAGGAGAAGGATACATACACAAGTACTGGAAATTACCGTACAGATTTAGATGCAGGAATGGGGACACTGAAGTTTTTCTAAGAGGTTCAAAATGTGAAAGTGCTTTAAGTGGGTCCTTAGTTTGCAAGGGCATTTTGCTTCACGAGACCTGAAATGCTTTGGTTGCTAACTTGTCCTGTCACTTGATGGGTTCCCCAGCTGCTGTGATTCATCCGGTGTTCGAGCTGCTCTTGAATGGGAGCTATTTGATGCTGAATGATCAAGGCTGATGTGGGATGGTACCAGCCATTGCATATCTGGTCACAGTGAGTTCCAGGGTTACTTGTTGTATGCAAGTATTGTTTTCAGCGACCCACACACTTAGGGAGGCAACGTTATGGCCATCATTGTTTCCTTTATACGGTTTGATTCTCTGAGCAGACTGAAAGCCATGCTTTTCAGAAAGATGTGGCCTTAACCTCAGCCCGAGAGACGTTTGATCTCCAGTTTGTAAGGTCTTCATCTGGGATACAGGCACTAGTTCATACGACCTTCCCGCTCCATTTCGGGGAAATGGTTCATCGTATCTTTAACATGTCTGATACATGATCGTGCACCTATTTAAACGTATAGGTTCCGGACTGTTGAGCACCTTTCAGAAAATATTCAGAGTAATTCCAGCATTCACACACTCCGTACTGGGAAGCGTTTTTGGAGGGCTTCCGCTGGTCCTACTACATGTAGTGGGTATCCTGGTGTTAATTTTCCTGCTTCGCAATGGACGGCCTGCTGGTGCGACGTTGTCATGAATGCATGGGGCTTCATCTGGGCACACCTCGGCTTCGGGATCTATGCGAGCTTTGGTTCCTATCGTTCAGACCAGTCTGGTTTGACTGCATCTTGCCTGTGTTCTGCTGCCTGTTTTGCGGATACAAATGCGTGTTGGACTTGTGTCTGACCCTTACATTTGCTGCGCAACCGGACAAAGACGTACTACTGGACCCCTTAAAGGGCCACGTGTATCAATGTCCTCAGCGTATTCCCATGATGATGAATGCATTATTAGGGCCTCCACGGGATGCTTCAGGTCCTGGTGGAACGGACAACAGCTCTACAACAGGCTTACAGGTGTCGAATGCTTCCTCAGCAGCTGCTGTGGGAGCTGAAGAATTTGGCCTTTTTCCAAAACAAAACCAAATTTGAATGAGAAACATTGTTTTGTTTTATTTTTTCTTCTGCTCTCACTGAGCACCTAGGCTTTCAATGTGCTCGGTCAGTCTAATCAAATTGATTCTTTCATGGACTTGTAGAACTTTTTTGAATTTTAGTTGCATCCTTTTTACATATAACATGTTTTTAGATGTTTTTAGACACTGGCTTTTATGAAAATGTTTTTATGCTTTTTAGCAGGCATACTTTAGCATTAGTTGACCATGTCGACCTTCAGATGAGGAGTGAGTGTTATGTTTCCTAACCTAGGCCTAAGTAGCAGTGACCTTTTACCTACATTTGTCCTACCTTGCTCTGCATAACTGTTATAGCACTGACATTTTATCCAGTTATGTGTTGAATAAATGTCAATTGGTTTCCTTGAAACTAGCCAAATTTATTATGCATGAGAATTCTTATTAAAATCTGCTGCACATGACGTACATAACAGGATTATTATACTCTGTTCAGAAGTCATTGCTATCTTCATCCTAGGGCGACAGAGCTACTTTGCATAATTACATTTATTGATTTAGGCTCATCTACATAATTTTACTAACAAGATATCGATTGTGGTAGAACCCAGAGGCTACCTTTTTGGTATAAAAGAACTGCACCTTCACTAGGTAACTAGAGGAGACGCTTCCACGCTGAAACAAGATACGGAGGTCCCTGCAAGATGAAGCTTCAACATGCAGTGGTCTGACATCCCTTGCTGTGTGTCCAACTTGTGACCAAGATTTGGTTCTTCATTCTCTCCCATCAGGTAAAGGGGTTGGCTCTTTCCTAGGGGATTCTTGACTTCACACCCACATACATGCTAGGTACACTTAGGTAGGGCCCACATTGTAGGACTATGTTAGATTACTGTCATGTTTATATGCCTGTATATGTTCACTGTTTTAGCACTGTATCACAAAAAAAAGAGAAGGGGGACCAGAGAGCTAATTAAGGTCCAGTGTCCATGCTCCCTATAACAACATGTAAACCCAAAAAAGGACACTGTTCCTATGGCCAGGCGCAAAAAGTCACCCGTGCCCAAAAAGACAAAAGAGGGGAAAAGAGTGAGAGGAAATCCTAGGTGAAGGACCCACTCAGGTAATGGAAGACCACTCTTTGTCCTCTGATGCCCTCACACACCCCATAGGGTGTCATGCTTCATCATCGGGCAGTGCTCCTCGTAGGGCCGGCGCTGCAATTCCCTACGGGCCCCCGAAGGGTCACTTTATCGGAGATCTTTTTAGGACTGCCGGATGATGCATGCGGGTGTTTGGGGAGTGGGTCCTCTGTGGAGGTTGAAGACAGTGCGTGCAATTGTGTGGAAGATTAATAAAGGGTCATCATGCAGCCGATGTAGAACAGATGTACCCTTAGCAGAGTCTAACTGCTAAATAAAATAGACCCCTGGAGGCACACTATGCCCAGGTGTCGTCGGTCATAGGTCAACATGTTTCGCGCCTCTATCGCCATGAGGGTCGTTGGCGCTTCGTCAGGACCAGAATTAAAATTAAAGTGCACGTGAAACAAAGAAGTATAATAACCTCCATGTAGATCAGGGCGGTAACCTGTATACCCTCACTGTGGTTACAGCGTAATGGTGAAAGCCGCTCCTGATCAATACCTCCATGTAGATCAGGGCGGTAACCTGTATACCCTCACTGTGGTTACAGCGTAATGGTGAAAGCCGCTCCTGATCAATACCAAACAATACCAAGAAAATCGCTCCACAGACTAGAGGCATGGATTGCCCGCAAATTACCGGGGGTTCTTCCCAGGTACTGACCCCTGTCAGCCTACCCCATCCATGCGACTGCCAGTTATCACTCTTTTCCCCTCTTTTGTCTTTTTGGGCACGGGTGACTTTTTGCGCCTGGCCATAGGAACAGTGCACTGTTTTAGCACCACAGTAGAATTCTACCTTCTAGTTACTCTGATGGTGCTTGTAATCTTTTAAGTTAGCTTCTGTCTATTGATTGTCACAGCAAACATGTTTTATACTAGAATGACGTTAGTTCAATAAATGCTTATTGAAAATGCCCCCAACGTTTATTCTGTATCTCTCTGAGACTAAGTGAGCACGATTGACTGAGCGAAAAGTACTGTACTGTTTCCACGATCCCTAAAGGGTCAAGGGTTGTCATGTTCAATCATTGCCAGAAACATTCAGTCCTTGGTAAGGTTTGGGGGCTTATGGTAGCACTGTGAGCTAGCTGGTCTATAGGCTGACATATCGTGTGGGGGTGTCCGGAATCATTCTAGACACCAATCCCTCAGTTTATGTTGCCCAACAAATGCGCAGATCCTATGTATTTTTAGGTAATATACGACACCGTGGCCTGTGGGGCCCAATCAACACCTGATTATTGTTGTATTTTATAATTCAGACAGCAGCCTTGGCATCTATTTCTTTCCTTGCATTAGGGCCCATTACACACGACTACGTTGCTGGATAATTCGGAGACGTACATACCACATGATGACATACTGTGAAAACCTATTCAGCATAATAGGAAGTCCCATTTTCCTCATAACTGGGCATATTGCCATGAAGAACTGTTGGCATCAAATGTTTGTTTCTTTGAATCTGTGGACAGTGTGAATATACTGGATTGATTTTCCAGGCGCACTTTGCCAGTTGAATTCCTACAGCTGATAACAATCCTAAATGCTTTAAGACTTGAATTTGTCTGAACCACTCTGTCTTGTTTATTGCTACTAGTGTATATGATATGTCTAAGATTGTGCATTTTTAAATTAAAGCATGAAATTTGACAAAAGCGTTATTCATACCCTAATTGTCTTTTTAAGCATGGTAGACAATGGCCACCTAAGCGTCACAAGCCACCATATTGGTAAATTACCAACAAAGTACATATTTCGATCATAACTCCTGAACAGATGAACAGATTTCTCTTCCTTTTTATTTCCATGTTCTCCTGTGAGAAATTGAATTATTATTTGGGGTGGATGGGAGTCCACCACAGGTTATAATGTCACTACCTAGTTAGGTCTGGTAAAGGTTTCAGTAATTTAAACCTGAACTCAACCCCTGGCAGTTATAGCACAGAGCAGACAGGCTTAACTTAAAAAAGTATGTAAAGTATTTAGAAGTACCAAAACAGTTAAAAAGTTGAAAACACAGCACAATATAAATCCCAACCCAAGTTAGAAAAATAAGGAACAATTTATTGCACAAAATGACACTAAAACAACAAAAATCCAATACAGAGATATGAATTCTTAATGTTTTAAATAAAACTGGCACTAAAAAGCATTGGGCGTCAATACAGGTCAACTGGTAGCTGAAGACTGGGACTCAGGCTGGCTGCGATGGAGTGTAGGTCAGATATTCCACCAAGGTTTGACCTGATTGGAGATTTTACCTTCAGACTAAGTCTTGAAAATTAAAGTCAAGGTCCTTCAACAAGAAAACACAGCCAACTGTATTCAAAAGGGCTCTATGATGTTGGATATGCAGTGGACGAGGTCCTTGTGAAATCCTTGGTTTAGAGGGAAAGGCTCCAAGCAGGAACATTCAAAATTCATGCCCAGTGAAGTCTTTTCCCAAGCCGGATACATTTGTGCCATTGCCTAGTCAAGTTTTCTACGAAAGAGGGCTTCACAAGGCTTCATAATTTCTCTGTGAGGTGCCGCTGAAATAGATTTGCTGCTGCGGAAAGTCTGTGAGTGTGATAAACCTGAATCTTCACCCCATCTGCGACGCACCTTGGTCACTATGAGGTGGCAGGTTTGTTCCAGTCCTCCGGAGGTCTTTGGAGCCAAAAAGCATTTAAGTCCCAGGTTTTTCAGGATGTTAGGATGAGTACACTTTGGCCCAGGCAAGTGTCCCAGGACCTCAGGATCAGCACTTGGGGGGTCTACTCTCACTCTAGCAGAAGGTCCAGCAATGTCCAGGGCAGTCCCAGTTGGAATCAGTCAAGTTTTCTACGAAAGAGGGCTTCACAAGGCTTCATAATTTCTCTGTGAGGTGCCGCTGAAACAGATTTGCTGCTGCGGAAAGTCTGTGAGTGTGATAAACCTGAATCTTCACCCCATCTGCGACGCACCTTGGTCACTATGACGTGGCAGGTTTGTTCCAGTCCTCCGGAGGTCTTTGGACCAAAAAGCATTTAAGTCCCAGGTTTTTCAGGATGTTAGGATGAGTACACTTTGGCCCAGGCAAGTGTCCCAGGACCTCAGGATCAGCACTTGGGGGGTCTACTCTCACTCTAGCAGAAGGTCCAGCAATGTCCAGGGCAGTCCCAGTTGGAATTAGTCAGCTGGGGTATTTCAGGAAAAGGCATCATACAGCTTGTTGTGTCCCAGTAGCAAAATAAGAGGTCAGTCAACTGATCCTTGGAGTCCACTTTTCTGTCCTGGATAGAAGTGGGAGCAGTTCTCCTCAAAGGTTTCAATCAGCAGAGGCAGTTTTTCTTCAGTTCTTCCACAGACCTAGAGTGTTACGAATAAGGTTTCCAGGAGTGCCAGATTTATGCCTGCAGATGGTGGATGTAGAGTGAGTCCTGCCCCCTCCTAACCAAATGGGTAAAAGTTCCCAGGGGTAACCCAACCCACTTTTGCAGCAGTTCTTCTGTGCCGTTCTGCAAACAATCCCACAGTGACCCTCCCTGTCTAAATCCAAGATGGTGAAACCCTTCACTCCTTGTACAGGCAGAGCCTTTGTGCCCGCTCCTGAGGTGTGGCCAGGGAAATGAGCAGTCACTTCAAACCAGTTCTCGGGGAAGCTCCCTCCCCAATGGGATTGGAGTTTGCCTGACTGGGGGGGACAAAGAACAGGGCTTGGCCAGGGGTCAACTAATATTTGCCTGTGACATTGGTGGCCGCATTGGAGTTAATCAAATTACGGGGGCATTGCCCAAATGTTGTCCTGCCAGATGAACACTAACACCTCCCCACACCCAGGCCTTTAATTCTGCTCTGAAAGCAGTTTTCACACCTCATTCAGGGCTTGAGCGCTTAGAGTACTACTGCAGCTGGAGGCGAATGCAAATTAGCCATCAGAGGCTTTGGGCATGAAAAAAGGTAACTTTCTAAAAGTACATTTTCCCTAATATTTATTAAGCATCTGACTTGACCAGTGCATCAGGGCTGTAATGAATATTGCAAAGAGTCTTACAATGGAATTTCTGTAAGTGTCCTTGCAGAAGATAGCATTCTTAAATTTAATAGTGTCTCAATTCAATTCAACTTTAACGGCTCAGAAAATAAACCATAAAACAAACAGAAATCTATAAAAATGTACATGACTGGCTAGGGCTCAGTGCTAAGAATATTTCCTAAAAATGGAATACAAAATAAAAGTAAATACAATTAAACAGGATACATAGTGCCCCTTGACCTCACAACTGTGCAGAGAAATAGGAATACAGTGGCAGAAGTCTCTTCATCCACAAGTTGTTTGAGATCATGATAAGCCTGATTACAGTGTCGGAGACTACTGAGTTTTAAAAAGGGCACAAAAAAATGTTTTGGTACAAAATTTATAAAAGTCACAAAAAAGAAAAAATGCAGCATTGACTGATTGGATACATTGTTGCAAGGGCATACACTGAGCTCAGTATTATGCTGGTATGGAAAGCAAAGCAAATATTTAATCATATCAATTCTAAAGTGGAATAACAGTGAACACTCCCAATGACCCCTGATATTCCACAAATAGCTAGGGGAAGAGAACTTCAACTTTAAATGTGGATATTTAGCAACAGATGGTTTCAAGAGTTCCATATTTATCCTAACATCTTGCAACTCAGTTAACAAAGCTAGGACATGCTTTCTATCAGGAATGGCATGGGGTTCTCTATCATGAAAAATATGATTTAGGCCGATCCCAGCAAAGGTTTTTTTTACATACCCCAGCCATGGGATTAATAGGCCCTTGTTGCATGCCAAACAGTCATTGATTATATCTCTTGTAAGTACCGCCTCCTCTTTCTTCCAGAGGGATAACCACAGTAAGGGAGGTTTAGTGCAAATATAGTCACTCAGATAGTTTAAACCCAGTTCCTGGTGGCACAAATAATGGGAGGTAGATTATGAGACAGCCAGGATTTTCCTAAGGAAATTATTTTTTTAACACTGTATAATTGCACAGTCAAACGACAAATTTCTGACCCATGTGATGCTATCGGGACACATTGGGCAGCGTATATCTGCAATAGAGGAGCTAAAACCATTCCTCCAGTGGGGCAAGGGAGACTAAGATGGGATCCTACTGCTCTAGACAGTTTTGCTCTAGACAAGGATAATTGTGGGGTCCAGGAGCCTAATGAACTAAACATAACACCCAGATAAGACAATTGCCTGCGTTTGTTAATCGGTGAGGACCAGCTCTAATGCTACTAAGTTTGATATGCTTGGGACTGCATGACATTATGAATGATTTTGCAAAGTTAGTTGTTTACTCATGGTAGTCCATAAAACTTACAAAAGAATCCACTAACAAGGGGAAGGCATTAGGGGTGCATGCAGTTAGGACGGCATTGTCCGCATAAAACAGAACTAGCAATGGGGCGCCATTTATCCTGGGAACATTGGGAGTAAAAGAAATGAGCTTGGAGCTGAATTTATTGATATAAAGAACATCAATGGTGCAAGCACGCAACCTTGTTGAACTCCCCACCCGATCTTTATTTTGTCCATTACCTCTCCATTTTGCCCAAACCTGACCCCTGCCTTGGTGTTTGTGTGCAATGATGCTATTAAATGCACTAATTTAGCATCTAATCCCATCCTGAAGAGGAGTTGCCATAATTTTGTTCTATTGACACAGTCAAAGGCCATTGACAGGTCCATAAAGGCGAGGTATAAAGCAGACTTCTTTGCCACTGTGTATTTACTGATAATAAGTTCAGGCATTGCTCCACTGTGCCAATGCCAGAATGAAACCCAAATTGATGAACATTTAAAATGTTATCTGTTACCCATTCTAGTATCCTATTGTAAAGGACTCGACCGAGCATTTTAGCTGGAATGTCGATCATTGAGATGGGGTGATAACAATGTGGTTTAGAATGGTCCCTTTTCTTAAAAATCAGGAAAATCGCAGAACTGGTCCAAGAACTTGATAAAGATTGGTAGCTTAAGTTATTAAAAATATTTGTCAGCAGGGGTGCCCAAAGACGATGGCTACTTTTGATTTAAGCAATGGGTACCCCATCTGGCCCAGGTTCTTCCCCCACCTGCTCTACTGTATAGCAATGATCACTTCCTGTAGTGTGATCTGTACTTTTGAGGAGCGATCCGGACTAACTGGCAGCGTAGGGCAATGTTCTGGGGCTGATCAGATCACAGAAAAATGTTCTTCCCAAGTTACACTATTTATGTGGCAAATAATGGAAGTGGTAGTCTGGATTAGGGAGCAGATATTTGATACAGATCTCCAAAAAGTTTTACTATCCTTCGGCTGGGCCATCTGTGTCACTGTGTCCCACTGCTGTGTAAGAATTCCGTTTAGTCTCCTATAGCGACATAATCTCTCTATGTTTTGTTTAAAGCCTTGCACCGGAGACTTTTGGTCAGAGAGCACTCGTGATCAAACTAGCGCTGGGTTAAATATGATGGTCTAGGGGGTTTGTAAAGAGACTGGCAGATCCTAGAGCATAAGGCAATGAAAGAGTTAACAATCACCTCTTGTCTAGTTGTCTCCTCTAGATAACCCATGACCAAATCAATTACTTCACCCAAAATTCAAGGGGATCTGGTAGATTCTAGTACAAACTGCAGTTGTTTGTTGATGGGACTAGATTACAAAGCACTGCAGAGGTTTGAAATGTCTCCCTGAATGGAACCTCAAGAAAAAAGTTCTATAGGATTGTGATCCCCAAAATCTGTACCAATAATTGTACCATATACCTAAAAATCTACCAAATTTAGAGATACAAATATATAGTTGATCACTGATTAACAGTTTCTCCCCCCTGTACGTAGGCAGCAACATCCAGTACACTAAACAAATTGGAGGAGGCAAAGGAAGGCTTCCAGTGCCTCTTGATTCAGGTCCACTAACAGTGCCAGTTAAGTTTCCCCTGTAAATGTTAGACATTTCTCTGGGAGCAGTTTTCATACCTTATTCAGGGCTTGAGCGCTCAGAGTACTGCAGCTGGAGGCTAATGTAATTTAGACCCTATTTACTTTAGGCACAAAAAAGGTAACTTTCTAAAAGTACAGTTCCCATAATATTTAAGAAGCATCTGCCTTCACCAGTGAATTGGGATTGTAATACATATTACAAAGAGTATAAGAATAGAATTTCTAGTATTGTCTTAGCCGAAGACAGCATTATTATATTTAATAGTGTCTCTGTATGGAATAGCCAGTCTTGCTACAGTGAAAATAGCTTTTAGGTGCTAGTCACTGTGAAGACATGCTAAATTATGACTTTCCACATCTTACTTTTAAATGCCATGCACACTGCCCAATGGGCTATAAGGCATACTTGAGGGGGTGTCTTAATGATATTTAAAATAAAGGTTTTTGTCTGTTAAAAGGGTTTATTTTGACAGGTTTAATTGCTGTTTTTTAACTTGCACAGTAAAGCTGCAATGGTAGATGGTAGGCCTGAAGCTATGCTTACACTATTAACTGTAGTGGATGGTATAATAGGTGCTGCAGTCTACTAGTGACATTTAACTTGCAGGTCGTGGGTACACTTTGTACCATATACTAGGGATTTATAGGTAAGTTAAATTTGCCAATCAGGCGATAACTATTCAACATGTTTTAGGGGGGAGAGCACATGCACCGTGGCCTAGTAGCAGTGTCCCACTGCACACAAAAAAACAGAGGCATCAGGCCACACTAAATCAGTGTGACCTTTTCCTACATCTATAAAAAAACCTACATCAACAGCTACTTTTTAAATGAGGAAAAATATATGAAAGGGTCAATGATGATCACAGACCTGCAAGTTGCTATTGTTTGACATGGTTAGCCTCCACGTTTTGCCTGGAACATGATGTGATTTTGAATGAAAGTGCACTGGGTCTTTGCTAACTAGTTTCCCAGTGCCAGATCTCTTTCCTAAAACTGTACCATGATTGGCACAACTTCAGCAACCCCTGTAAGTCCCTAGCATTGGGCCTGAAGAGTGTCCACTAGGGCTGTAGCACAAATTGTGCCACCCTATGAACCCCTCATCAATACCATGCAAACTGCCATTGCAGGTTGCGTGTCAGTGCAGAGAAAACTGAAGAGTCGACATGGCAAACAATCCCTGTGTGCCATGCCCACAGACACTGCATGAGATATAGGTAAGTCACCCCTACTGCAGGTCTCACAGCCCTAGGGCAGGGTGCACTATATCCCATGTGTGGACATATCTGCATGAGCAGCTATGACCCTATAATTCCTAAGACCATTCTTGGATATTGTAAGTGCACAGGGAAGACATAGAGAGTGCATATGCTGGACAACCATCAATACGAGTTCCCCAGCCCCATTGTGGCTTCACTGTACCCAGGAATGTTTGGTACCAAACATCTCATCTTAATAAATTTGCCCTGACGGCAGTGTTGGATTTATTCATAAAAGAACACAAGGGTCACCTTAGAGTGGCCCCATAAAACCTTGCAAACCCTGGTGGGGTCTCTGACTAGTCTTTACCAGTCTGCCAACGCCAGACATGTTTCTGACCTCATTGGGAGAGAGTTTGCGCTCTCAGAGGCCAGGAACAATGCCTGCTCTGGATGGAGGTGCTTCACACCTCCTCCTGGCTAGAATGGCATTCCAAGGTGGGAAGCTTCAAAGGCGATGCCACCTTTGAAATGCAACCCAGGCATTTCCAGATAGTGGAGGATGCAAACCCCCCTGTCCTGCTCCACATATGGTCAGAGAACAGGCAGGACAATTAGTTATATTAGGAGATGGGCCCACATTCAGCCAGCACCACCCCTAAGGTGGGGCAGGTGATGTGGACCCCACTTTTCAGTTTCCCCCATCTTGTCTGAAAGGGAATTAGCTGATTAGGGTCAGGGTTGTGCCCACTCCCTAAAGGAAGCGATCACATAGAGGGCGTAGACAAGTAGGTAGCTCACTACCTGTCTTGCCCCATAACACCCCTTAAATTTAGTATCTAGGTGGCACCCCTGGTCCCTGAATTTTAGATTCGATGGGCCTAAGAAGACAACAGACAAAGAAGAGCTGCTGACCCGAGAACAGAGTACCTGCTGCAAGAATTTTGGTACAAAATCCTGCCTGCTGTCTCAAGGACTTCACAATCATGGTTGCTGTCTTGTCCTGCTGCTGGGAGACCTCTAAGAACCCCGGAGTACCTCCAGCCCCTCACCAATCACCAGAGAACTCCCTTGGAGTAAAATAACTACTCCTCTGCAGTCCGCAGGTACTGATCCCGAAGAATCCTGTTTAATGACTTGCTGCTCCCCGGCAACTCCGACGCAGAATCCAAGCAAGAAGAGGTACACCAGCTCCGGAGGGTTAGATCTGTCTCCCCACTGAGTGAGAGGACACCAGGACCTACCGGAACCATGCCATAGCAATACCCGAGGTACCGGACCACCTGCAACCGACACCGAGATGAGTCCAATCCAGACTCCAACTGCCCAGGAAGCAAGCACCCATCAATGGACATTGAGAAACCTGAGACCCACTTCATGAGTGACCCAGCTGTCTGGAAATCATCCCTGCAACTTGCCTGCCCCTGACCGCGAAGGCGGTCTTGACACACAGAGACCTGCTGACCTATCTGTTTTGCACCCGGCCTACCCGGCCTGGATACTGATGAACCAGCTGTGCCCCCATGGTCCTGAGGCCCTTGCAACCCAATCGCTCATTTGGGGCCCCATGGACTTTCTTGTAAGTCCTCCTGTGCAGCCTGATTTTAGGTGGCCCCCGTCTTCATAGCGCACCAGCTACCAACGACATTAGCACCCAGCTCCCCAGCAGAATCCGGGACGCTCGTGATGATACGCTTGTGGAACATTGGACCTGGCCTTGCTACTTACCTAAGTCCAGAAGGTGAACCCCGAGAATCAACTGCATGATTTTCTATCTAATTTTCTTTTTCTGTCCATAGACTTCTACTGTGCATAAATGCGCACAACTGTGAGTTTTTTTCCGAACTTTGAAAATTCATAACTTAAAAAGTTCTTACCTGTGAACAAAGTTCTTGGTCATAAAAAGTATATAAAAAATCTGTGTTATTTTTGTAAAATAGTCTTGGATTTATTCTTGAGTGAGTGTTTCATTTATTGCCTCTGTGAGTGCAACAAATGCTTAGCACTACCCTCTGATAAGCCTAACTGCTCACACACTACCACAAATACAGCGTTTGTATTAACTACTTATGCCTCTGTGTACAAATCTGGGACCCACTGTACTCTTTTAGTACACTATACAGAGAGCCAGATTCCTACATCTATGCTTTCACAAAAGAATTGTAATAAGATTGAGGGGATCATTAATTCAGTTTAAGCACCTTTCTAACAGCTCATTGGCAAGATTCTACAAAGTGGACAAAACAACATTAAATGGACAAGGCTGGGGAGGAGCTAAGGGGAATTGAAGGAACTGAGAAGGAAGAAAATGTAAGAACAGTGAAGAACACAAAACGGGTACCAACTGAAGCAAAAGTCAGAAATCCGTTACACTCATATAACTCATTGCCAGGGCAAAGTCTAAAAGGAGTCTTAAAAAGAGCTCTACCAATCTTGACCTAGAAATAGTCCCAATGCAGGAAGTGAGTGTGTGCGAGTTAAATTAAATGTTGGTGTTCTAGTATTCAGCCTAAGCTTCAGCTATTATGTTTTCTGGTGGCCCCAGCTCCCGTGGGCCTGCCGTCTTACCTGGATCCTGACACTACTCCACCAGAATAAAAATAACAGCTATAACAATATTAGCAAGAGATTAGCAATCTTTTTTAAAGTATGGTCTAAATTCAATTTAACAGTGTTCTCAAAACATCTTGTAAAAATCAATCTTAAATGTTTGATTTTTGAGTAGTTCCAAACTATATGGAACTATATACACGTTAGGGGCATAAAATGATTTAAATGAGGGAATTTCAAAATTATTTAAATTTATTTTATGTTTGGGAATTCCTGAAATGA
The DNA here is from genome assembly GCA_963921515.1 of Calotriton arnoldi. Classification (NCBI taxonomy): domain Eukaryota; kingdom Metazoa; phylum Chordata; class Amphibia; order Caudata; family Salamandridae; genus Calotriton; species Calotriton arnoldi. The sequence goes on along the minus strand of CAWUFW010003607.1, from coordinate 1,172,601 downwards.
GAGCCACCCCACTGGAATGTTCAAAGTTAACAAAACATAGTGTGTGTGTTTTTAACGTGTCTCTTGTTGCAGCACCTAAACAAATTAATGCCCTAGTAAAATACACTTGAGGATTAATAGGCTTAACTGAAATCTTGATACTCTACAAAGAACAGATGTTGAGTGTACCAGAGGTAACCTAGATATTTATGAGTTTGTGTGGCTAGAAACATCAGCTAAAAATGAGCTTACTTTACTGTGACACTTATATTGATTCGAAAACTTGCAGATATTATGGATGAGAATGATGTTGTTTTGATAAAGCCAATAAAATGTTTTGTGAAAAGTGTGGGTAAAAACGTCTTCAAAGAAAGACTAATACAATGTGAAAAGTCCACAGTATGACCTATCACCAGAAATAGGTTCCCTCTTTTCAACTGTAAATTACAAACATCAAAATCTGGTCATTTGGCATAAGTAAAATCTTTAAAAACAAAAGTCAGAACTATGATCAACAAACTGTGTATAGCTTGTCAGATTCATGATGGAGAGGCAGACAACTTTTCTGTAATGAAATTAAGACGTATCCACCATCCTTGTAACTCCATGGTTCATAGAACAGCAAAAGGAAGTCTGAACTAATTAAGTGTCTTGAGAACTTTGTTCTAGCAGAAGAGAAAGAGTATGATGTTCATCATGTTTTGGACGTTGAGATGAAAATCCTATATGAACCTGCCACTGTCCATATGATTACACCAGACAAGACCAATAACTTTTTGAACCATTCCATTGAATTCATTGCCTAGATTTAAAATCAGTTCAGTAAACCTTCTGTGCACTGAATAGATAACATCTTTATCTATAAAAGCAGAGAGGGTGAATTTATATGTGTGAGCTAAAAGAGGTAAGGGAGTTTCGAGCTGAGCTGGCAAAAACAGTGCAAAAGAAATGTCTGGGACTCTTACGAAATGATCAGAGAAAACAAGAGCTTTTGGATTACTGGTTATCCAAATAGAAGCATCAAAATAGCATGGCAAAGTTGTAGTACATGAGAAGAAAGTGAATTATGCACATAAACAGGTGCTACAACAGAGCCACTAGAGCAATGCACCCAAGAGCAAGCTGACACAAGAACGTTTCGTAATTTTGATAATAGCGTTCCTGAAGGTAGGAAGGCTATTCACATATGGTCTGTAGATACCAAGGCTGTTGCTTTAGTTTTATAATTTGCAAAGAGACTGAACTGTGGGTTGCCATCGATGCAGGCAAATCTTTTCAAATTCTACACTAATGGTATTACTATAGCCCAAGGAATTGACTGATGGTTAGCACTACCTTTTATAGAGCTGGGAAGAGACACCAGATCTAAGCTTTCAGGATAAGACAAGAAACCTTGCTAGAAAACTAGGAATAATTATCGAGAAGTGACATCAGTCCTTTGTACCCTTTCCAACAAAACGATATTAAATGTGTGAATAAGGTCAGGCTTACGGTGTTTGCAGGGAAAACAAGAATTTAGATAATATCACTCAAATTCTGGATTTCCTTCACCAAAGTCATCAGGATAGATTTTCAGGTTGGGCACATTAGGACCTGGCCTTTTAGAAAACCTCTAAGTCTACAGATTTTTGGTTAGATTTGAGACAAACAGTCTTTGAGATGACAATCACAAAGGATTCCTCAACATCCTGCAGCGGCCTGCAGCATTTGAGTCACAAGAATTGATTGTGTAAACGTGGATGTCCTTAACTATGCCAAAGTGCAAAGAATGATGTGCCCCGCAGTGGTCTTTGTTGTTTGGTGATTGTGAGTGTGATTATTTTTTTATTTTATAAACATACTTTTTAAAGATTTTCTAAGACAAAATCCTTTAAATGAATACAAAATTCTTCAAATTAGTATGTTTTTAAACCTAATAAATGTAACTACTTTACACACAGACCGTTTACCAGATTGTCCATAGTTTAATTGGTTTTCATTTTGTGAAATAATTATAAAATGAAAATTGTGTCTATACATTATAATAAGAATTGTATTTGAAATTAAGTTTTCCTTATAACTACTGTCATTTCATTTTGCAACTTAGTAAGACAATCTGGTGTGAATTATCAATGTTTTTCAATGATATTTCAAATGTATTGCTCCTTCAAAAATCATTTTCCAGCCTCTTGTAGAGCATTGACCGCTAAACAAATTTTAACATAAAAAACTGAAATCCATTGATCCATTCAGGGGTTATGAGTGAAGACTTACTGCAGTGGCCATTTTCCAATATTGTGGTTCATAATGCTTGGTATCAGTGCTTACAATTCTAAAAATTACATTTTCAGGGGAACTCTGTCAAGTTTCATGTGTTTACCTAAAAAATGCAGCTATATTTTTTAGCAAACCTCCAGTTCTTTACATGGCGTGAAATTATTTGGAATTTACTCCTATCTGTCATTAAAGATAGTGAACAAAACAGCATGTTTAATGTGTAATTCAGCCTACCTGCTTTTGAAGGAATATGCCTGGCAGATGTTTGCATTTACTTATCTTTTTAAAGATAACATTACAGGTAGCATCCAAGCTGTCATTACTTGAATTCTAAAATACTTAAAGCCATACATGACCAGGAGAAAAGCAATAGGAGTTTTTCTAGTGACCTGTAACATAGCTTGTCAAATAAGAAAGGAATTAGTTCAAGTTACTGATTAAAAAAATAGGTTTCACTCAAAACATGCAATAGTGAAGGCAGATCATGAAGACTGTTTGCAGTATTTAAATAGCTTTTCAATCCAGTAATCTATTAACAGTCTGCTTAATATGTTTAATAATATAGACACCGATTGCCTAATTAAAATGTGCAGGTGAAAGTGTGCTAAAATTTCCAGTAATCTTTCTGACTTTTAATACAGACACATTAATTTATCAAATCATTTTTCTGCATTTGAATACAGACACATTCATTTATCTAACGTGTGAGGGTCTATTTGGCACAAGCAGGATCAGTTCCTTATTGGTCCCCAAGTAGATATTGTTATGGTGCCCATGTTAGATGATTTCAATGTGGTAGCTTTGATAACCATATTGATATGCATTTAATTAGGGTAAAATCTTACTTTGATTTGTTCATATATTATATGTATTGAGCAAGCTATCCAGAAATGAATGCACAATGTCCAAAGACAAAGAACCATGATAAATGCCTTAGTTATAAACCTTTGATAGCAGAAATAGCATTATGAATGATTTTCCTCCATGAATGAAGCAGAATGCTACTTCTTGCAGTGGACATTGCTAACAATCATTCAAAGTCAAATAAAAAAATTACTCATTACTTACAGTGCATTGCTCAAGTTGTTTTTCAAGAGCATCTGAATCACCAAGGGCAGGCCATTCTTCATTCAAGAAAATATCCACTTCTGCCATCCATTTCTTGAGAGTTTTTGCATCATTCTATGTGTTAAAAGATAGTTTTATTGATTTAAAGGACACTGATATACACAATGATTAATACAACAATATTCAATATTAAGAACAAAACTTAGGAGATAAATGATTTTAAGTAATCAGTTTCTACCAGAGTTCATGTGACTCTGTATGCCTGGTAAAAGAAGTCTGTTTTTATCGTGACCTTATGGCTTGCTTTTGAATTGAGGGCATATCAGACAGGATCTGCATTAATAAGGCCAAATTAAAAATTTCAATACATGAATTTCAATACTTTTGACAACATTTTAATATTGAAACAATATGATTGCCACTGATGAATTGAATACACTTAAATATATTTTTTCATTGTTAGATCCTCTGAACTATTTCCTAATCCAGCTGTGCATGAAAAATCCACATTCACATTCACAAACTCGGGGTCTGTGAATTTTGTTTGCACACAAATGTACTAACAATTCAGAGGAGAATAACATTTAAATGGTTTCATCACCCACAAAATCACAGCTTTGCAAATATTTGCTATGAGTTTCCCATGCTTCTGAACACTTTAAAACTTTCAATTAAATCAGCAATGTTAAGGCAAGGTAGTATTTCTGGATGTGTGCTTGAAACCTTCAGAGTTTAAAGAAGAAAGGAAGTCTTCACATGGAAAAATATTTTTATGCATAGAAACATGAAAAAATAGCTGAAAGTTTACAATAATCTTTATTCAAATAGTGAAAACTGCACAATGTTTGGCCTGTGATAAGGACATGCTTTATAGGGTGTTGGAAATGGGAAAAATGAAAACATTGTCATAAGTCATAGCTATACCTAGCACACCTGCAGGCATTTCTGATTGGTTTATCGCTGAGACCCAAAAGATTTCACATTCATGGAAAATTTCAGAATCCCAAAGATGCTGGCAGTCGGCAGTTATAGTTAGGACCATGTTTAAATAGGAAAAGCATTTTTTGACTTGCCTATATCTTTGGTGCAGTTTGACGAATCTTCATGAAATGTTCCCAAAAAAGTGTGCGGTGGATCTTGTTGTGCATGTAAAGAATCTAGGCTATAGATCAAGCAGGGGCAGAGAAAAAGAGGGGGGACAAAAAAGGGAGTTTCTCATGTAATTTCTAGTAACTTTAACTCAAGCCCTAAGGTAACTATAACTATCTCCCTTGCCATGTACAGCTTATTACCTCCACATTTTACATCATCGATGGCATCTTTCATGGCATAATTGATATTATCACTGCAACATTTGCAATAAAATTATTGATGAGAAAAACTGTGCATGGAGAGGGCGCGAGTTATAGTTACCTTAGGGCATGAGTTATAGTTACTTGAAGTAAACTTAACTATAAAAGCTGAATTTCTATGGTTTTGTGCGTGTAAATTCAGAACCTCACTATAACGTCCCTGTAACCTTTGTTTTTTTCAGTGAATATACATATATATATTTGACAAAGATCACGGCTGCGATCGAAATGCGTTACCTGTGAAGCAACAATAAAGTGTCTGTATGAGTGAACCCGAGCGTCCTAGTGCTTGTTTTTCATTCAAACAGGTGTGTTGAGGATATATATGTATATATATATATATATATTCACTGAAAAAACCATAGGTTTTAGGGACAGTTATAGTTAGTTGGACATTGCACTCGTACAAAACCCGTGAAATTCCCCTGTTATAGTTAGTTCAGCTAACTATAACTCGCGCCCCCGCAATGCACTGCTGATGACGTCACATATTACATCACTCATGACATGGTCAGTGACATCACTGATGACATCACTGATGACATCTCAAATGACATCACTGATGACATCATCCAGTGACTGTGTTTCTGTAAAGTTTAAATATGTTTAATATATATAGGGAAAGGCGTATTGAAGAATGAGTGGGTGTATAAGTGTCTGAATGGATGATTTAGTACGTGAGTGACTGACTCTACAAGTGAGTGATTAAACGTATCTTACTGAATGCATGGGTTAGTGACTAAACTGTGTGAATGTCTGTATCCGTCTGTTTGTTGGTGTGTAAGTGGATGCATGGATTTGCGAATAGCTACATGAGTGTCTATATGGGTTATTGATTGGTTCTCTGAGTATCTGTATGGCTGGCTGAGTGTTTGTGTGAGTGGGGTGTGTGTGACTCTATACATAGATGTGTGAGTGGGTGATTCACTGGGTGCATGATTTCAAGAGTGCATCTGTGATGGACTGCTTGGGTGGGTGAGTGTGTGTATGGGTGTGTTAGTGAGTGAATGTATATCTCAGTGGTACATGTGCGAGTAACTACATATGTAAAAGGCAGTATATATGTGTGTTAGAGTATTTAAATGGCTATAAGTGAGAGTGTGTTATTGTGAGAGTGGCTGTATGGATGCGTGTGTGCTTGTATCAGTTATTGTATAAGAGCGTAAGAATGTGCTAGTATTTGTATGAGTAAGTGAGCTGGTGTGTGTATAACTGTATAGGTGAGTAAATGGGTGTGTGATTAATTTTTTGCATGACTGACTAGGTGTGTGAGTACCTCTATGGATGAGTGGCGGTGTGTGAGTGTTTATATAGGTGTATGAGTGCATATGATAGTCCTGTACTGAGTGACTGTAAGTATGAGTGACTGTACAGGTTAGTGAGTGGATGTGTGTGTAGACCTAAGAATCAGTGAGTGGGTATGTAGTTTTTGGTGTTGGAGTGTCTATGGTTTTGAGAATGGCAGTCTGTAATTTAGAGTGGGTGTATCAAAAGTTATATTAGGGTGTGAGAAGATGCATGAAATTATCACATGGATGATGTCATCAGTGATGTCATTTGAGATGTCATCAGTGATGTCATCAGTGATGTCACTGACCATGTCATGAGTGATGTAATATGTGACGTCATCAGCAGTGCATTGCGGGGGCGCGTGTTATAGTTAGCTGAACTAACTATAACAGGGGAATTTCACGGGTTTTGTACGAGTGCAATGTCCAACTAACTATAACTGACCCTAAAACCTATGGTTTTTTCAGTGAATTTCAAAGGTTTTTTAAATGCTAATTTCTAACTATAATGTGTCTGAAACCTATGGTTTTTTCAGTGAATTTCAAAGGTTTTTTAAATGCTAATTTCTAACTATAACGTGCCTGAAACCTATGGTTTTTTCAGTGAATTTCAAAGGTTTTTTAAATGCTAATTTCTGACTATAACGTGCCTGAAACCTATGGTTTTTAAGTGAATTTCAAAGGTTTTTTAAATGCTAATTTCTAACTATAACGTGCCTGAAACCTATGATTTTTTAAGTGAATTTCAAAGGTTTTTTAAATGCTAGTTTCTAACTATGCCAACAGAGGTAGGACATGTGAAGAAAGAAGAAAAAACGCACAGAAAGAAGCAAAAGATGTGCAGAAAGAACCAACAGAGGAGCAGAAAGAGGCCTTGTTGCAAAATCATCCTGTGCCCACAACTTTTTCAGACGGGTACTGGTGGTAACTGACTCTGACTAACCAGAGCCAGGGCGCGTTTGCACAGTGGTGAAGGGAGGGGGGGCCTGAGGTGACATGTGTGCAAACGCGCCCCGTGGCGCGTTTTAAGTTGCGGGATTAAGTCCCCTTGAATCCTGAGGGTCCCTGGGGCCCAACTAGCCCCCCAGGTACCTACAGTTAGGACCACAGAGCTGAGTTGCAGAGAGGCGTTCCTCTCTGCAACGCAACTCTGTTGTGCTTACTGAAGGTACCTGGTGGCTAGTTGGCCCCAGGATTCAAAGGGAATTAACTCCCCAACTTAAAACGCACCACAGGGCGTGTTTGCGCACATGTCAACTGAGGCCCCGCCCCCTCCCTTCACCACTGTGCAAACGCGCCCGTGGCGCGTTTTAAGTTGGGGGATTAGGTCACCTTGAATCCTGAGAGTCCCTGGGGCCCAACTAGCCCACCAGGTACTTCCAGTAAGCACCACAGGCCTGCGTTGCAACGCCTGTAACAAATTGTGCAGTTGTGTTTAGGTAGTGAAGAGGGTCGTGCTGGGGGTAGTGTTTTAGGGTTTAGGGTAGTGCAGTGGTGTTTGTGTAGTGTAGGGGGTCATGCTGGGGGTAGATTTAGGGTTTAGGGTAGTGCAGTGGTGTTTGGGTAGTGTAGGGGGTCGTGCTGGGGGTTAGTGTTTTAGGGTTTAGGGTAGTGCAGTGGTGTTTGGGTAGTGTAGGGGATACTGCTGGGGGTAGTGTTTTAGGGTTTAGGGTAGTGCAATGGTGTTTGGGTAGTGTAGGGGTACTGCTGGGGGTAGTGTTTTAGGGTTTAGGGTAGTGCAGTGGTGTTTGGGTAGCGTAGGGGGTACTGCTGGGGGTAGTGTTTTATGGTTTAGGGTAGTGCAGTGGTGTTTGGGTAGTGTAGGGGTTCGTGCTGGGGTAGTTTTTTAGGGTTTAGGGTAGTGCAGTGGTGTTTGTGTAGTGTAGGAGGTCGTGTTTTAGGGTTTAGGGTAGTGCAGTGGTCTTTGGGTAGTGTAGGGAGTCGTGCGGGGGTATTGTTTTAGAGTTTAGGGTAGTGCAGTGGTCTTTGGGTAGTGTAGGGGTTGTGCGGGGGTAGTGTTTTAGGGATTAGGGTAGTGCATTGGTATTTGGGTAGTGTAGGGGGTCATGCGGGGGTAGTGTTTTAGGGTTTAGGGCAATCAGTGGTGTTTAGGTAGTGTAGGGGGTCGTGCTGGGGGGAGTGTTTTAGGGTTTAGGATAGTGCAGTGGTGCTTGTGTAGTGTAGGGGGTCGTGCTGGGGGTAGTGTTTTAGGGTTTAAGGTAGTGCAGTGGTGTTTTTGTAGTGTAGGGGGTCATGTTTTAAGATGCAATGCTCCAATACCTGACCAGTCTGCACTACATAAAACTGCAAAAAAACTAAAAATAAAAAGTGTTTTGCACATTTTTGTCATTGGGCTATATGTGGGCTACATCTGGGTAATATTTGTGCTACATTTGGGCTCTTTTTTCACTGGTGGCCATCTTGGAAGACTTCTTTGTTATGAAGTTTCCTAATTTCTTCATTTACTGCAGTCTTCTCAGTAGGAAATGCTTTCAGTTTTTTACTTTGATTCCATCAAGAAGTCATTCAGATGTGTCTCACATCTGCCATAAATTCAGAATGTTAGCACTCTAGTTGCTCATTAGATCACTGGAGTAAAGCTACTGCTCACCAGGGAGTTAACTGGTAGTCTGCTGCTGGTATTGAAAGTGATTGTTTCAGTCTGCATGTCAGAATTTTCTAATGAAATAGAAGAGGATATGAGATCTCACTTAAAACATGCCCTAATTTTTCTTTCTGCAGCACTAACCATAATTTCTATTTCAAAAAGAACCCCTCATTTTGTTCCTTTTTAAATTAAATGTTTTAAGTGTTACCGGTTTATTCCAATCAAGATGGCTTCAGGTGTGCCATACTTTTGTCATAAGTAAGGCTGTTAGCGCTCTAGTTGTTCTTTAGAACACTCTGGGAAGCTGCAGTAGAACACAAAGGCATCAACTGGCATGCTGCTCCTGTTGAAATATAACAGGAAGATATTTGAGATCACACTTGAAACATGTCCTAATTTTTCTTTCTACAGCACTAACCATAATTTCTATGACAAAATGAACCCCATCATTTTGTTCCTTTTTAAATTAAATTGTTTAAGTGTTACCAGTTTATTCCAATCAAGATGGCTTCAGGTGTGCCATACTTTTGTCATAAGTAAGGCTGTTAGCACTCTAGTTGTTCTTTAGAACACTCTGGGAAGCTGCAGTAGAACACAAAGGAATCAACTGACAGTCTCTGCCCTTGTTGGATGTACATGTTTTACTGAGAATGTCAGACTTCATTCTCACATGAGTGAGAAAGATAATGTGAATTTACAGAAAATATGCTTTCATTTTAGCTTCTGGAGCACCTTCCAAACCTCCATGGGACAAGCATGAGAAAATAGTGTTCTCTCAAACATGATTCATGATATCCGAGCAGAAGGTTTTTCACATGGTAAAATCACCTTAGAATACACCACAATTCCTAAAATTTGTATGGTACCATCAACAAATAAATTCTAATGTAACTAAAGCCTGTTATCACCCTTTATAGTTCTCCTTTTGGTGACCCTCAAAATCTGCTATTCACTACAATGCATTTCAATGAGGTACTATCATTTATATTGGTCCCAAGATGGCTGCCAGCAATTCCAGGATGAAGTGCTGACAGCCAATCAGATCTCACGATGACATGTGTGGTTAGGCTCCGCCCAGATATATATGTGACTTTACTTTTGATTTTCTCAGGAACTACTGAACGGATTTACCCCATTTAAGCAAAAGGCACGACACTGAACCAAGGGCTACCTCTTTGCCAAATTTGGTGTAATTCCGTTCAGCAGTTCGGGCTGTAGCTGCGACTAAAGGTTCCTATGGAAAAATGAATGGGGGAAACGCGTTTTGGGACCCCCTTTTTCTCGGCCCCCGCTTGACGTATCACCCCGAGACTTTCAGGATAGGAGCGGACCGGAGCGCCCCAACAAGTTGGAAACTTTCGCGAAGATTCGTCAACCGGCGCCAACGTTATTTCAAATAGAATGTCGCGGATTTCCTATGGATAATAGGTTTTAACTATAACTATCTACTGGCGACCGCCAGTAGATAATATATATATATATCCACAACAAAAGGTAGCCCTCAAGAAGGGAAGCCACAGGCAGGTAAGTGTTTCAAATTCTGCAACATTTAACCTACCTGGAGGTTCTTCCATTGGGGTGAATCTGTGTTGGATGTTTAGCGGCTTGCCCAGCCGCGGGAGAGCCACACTGCTGAGGCAGACCTGTGGAGACCTCAAACGGGGTCACCAGTTGGAACGGGAGGTAGTGCCTAATAAATGCTTCAAGAGGCAGCTGATTCTTAGCAGGACTGTGCTTCCACCCACTGGGGTTTAATTTTAAAAGATTGGTGTGAACATGGAGTGGACTCACTCGAGGAATACGGTGCGTAACTACATGAACCAGGAGGCCACAGGAGTGGCCACGCCCACTGAGGCGGGTTCGAGTGATACAAAGTTGGCGCACATTCTGCTTCGTGTTTCACTACGTATGCCATTGATAAAGGGGACACCTGAAACGCGTCTGGCTGAGTGATACAGGAGGCTGGCTCCTTGCCGAATTTATCTGCAGTCTTTATTAAAACAAGTGCAACATTTAACCTACCTGGAGGCTCTTCCATTGGGGTGAATCTGTGTTGGAGATATATATATATACATATATATATATATATATTGAAAAAAACAAAGGGCCCGATCTCCATTCCAGGATATCCCCCAGCGGCATGTCATCCTTATGAAGTCAGAGAGAAGTTGAGGCTCCTGCAGCTGTACCTGCTGCCATCCAGTCCTCAGACCAGGGTGAAGACCCAGAACATCCAGGTGATGTAGTGAGTGATGTGAAGAGCAGGACTATTGATCCCAACGGTGGGGCAGTTGCCACTTCAGGAATTCAGCACGTTTGGATGCGAAGGCCATGCCATTAAGGTTCCCAGCTTGCATGGCAGCAGGCAGAGCTCCCACAATGAGTTGAGGGATGACAGGGAGTAAGAAGTGCGTAGCACCATGGAGAAAGCTACAGTTTCTGACCAAACAAGAGGGACATATGTCACTGCCCAAAAGAAAATAGCTAGAAAGACTCCTCATGGAGCAATCATGTTTAGTACTAGTCAGGTGAAAATCAGAACTGCTTTCTTTGAATTATATTAAACAAAGGTTTTGCATATTAAATCATAAGAAATATTGCAGCATTAGTCTATCATAGACTGCTAGCAGTGTGTCAAGTTAGATGCCAGTAAAATGATGCCCTCTATGTTTAGATATGCGTTCAAACAGCTTCTGCACCGGCCCTGAAAGCATCTTATGTGTACCTAAGCAATTCACGAAATTAGCAAAAGCTATAGAACAAGTATTGCTGTTATTGCTCCATTGTTTCAGATATAATTCAAGAAGTATGGAAGCATGCAGTTGTAAATCCATGTCTGAAGAAATCCTCTATAGACCTAGCATGTCCGGCTGATTTCTAAATTCTTTTACCTTGTTAATATGTTGAAGCATGTAACATTGGTATAAATTCAGAAATTCTCAACAGAGTTCATTTAGGGCTTTGCTATCTTATAAAAGATGTGGAGCATAGTTTTTGTTTTTCATTATAAATAAGTAATTAATAAACTGACTAGTGAAGTATAGTATGCAGACTTTGATTTTGGAGATTGGTTGAAAACCTCAGCAGAGCCTACTAACATCTTTCAAATGTGTTGTTCAGGGCTTGATTTCCAGTGTCTCCTACAGGAGAGGCTCCTACCGGACGGGGTGGTGGGCAGGGAGGGGGGGAATGAAAAAGAAAAAAAACCACTTACCTGGCTACATCCGGCCGCCGCCTCTCTTCTGTCCTCTTCTTATCTTCTTCCTGTCTGGAGTCCGGCAGCAGGAAGCACTCGAGCTTGCAGGCTCGCCTAAACCAATCACAATGATGCAATGCAGTGTTCTGATAGGTCTGAGTGCTGTGGTTCGGTGCTCAGGCGGTAAATGTGAGCCAGGGTGGAGAACATGCAAAGTGAGCATGAATGTTTGGCTGGCCTGAGACGGCCGGCCAAACATTCATGCGCACTTTGAGTGGGCAAACTACTCCTCCCCCTGCTCTGTCAGCAGAGCAGCCCCCACCAGGAAACGGAAAACTAAAATGATAATAACGTTGGTTATTATCATTTTAGTGTTTTTTTCAAACACTGCTCACAGAGCAGTGGGGCGACGCTGCTCCACCTTAGCAGAGGAGTAGCCGCTGGCCTCATAATCCTTTTCATTCACAGAAAAAACAGATCATAAAACTGAAGTCTTTCAGCCCACTGTCTCTCTCTCTCTCTCTCCTAATGTAAGACTGCTATCCATGGTGACTCAAGGAGCTTTTTCATTAAAGTAATGGCCTCTCTTCACTGGCAGTATTAAGTTATAGCAAGTCAGCCAGTGCAGAAGATTAGCAGGTTAATACACACAGGGCCATATTTATGGTCAAATCACACAGAGCAGCTCAGCAAGTCACCTTGTGGTGCTGCACTGCGTGACAGGGCAGAATTGTGCCATACTTAAGTCAATACCGCACATTCTTGCATTTTCCCCCGTGCTGGCACCCTTTTAGCTGCCTAGCGCCAACGCAGGCACCCTTGCACTAAGGTGCAAGGGTGCCTGCGTTGTAAGTAGGATTGTTTTTGTGCAGGAAGGGCCCCTTTCTCCACAAAAACATTCTCCTGAGGCTGTTTCCTCTTTCTGTGTGTGCAGCATACATAGGAAACGAAAAAACGAGAAATAAAATATTTCTTCTCGTTACGCCTCACTGGGGAGGCATAGGTTTGCACTTACCCACATCTACCACTTCTGGTAAATCTTGGAATGCATTCAAATCAATGGATGTAGCATGGGAACTCCCATGCAACACCCATGAAAACACCTTCCTGGCACAGAGTAATGCAACGCAGTGATTTGCGCTGCATTGCATTACCTTAGATTTATGAAGCCACTCAGGGCCATGCAAGGTGGCCTTGCATGGCTTCATAAATCTCATTTTTAAGTTGCGTCACTCCTGCACCAAGTTGCGTGATGCAAGAACGACGCAAAGGGGCTCATAAATATGCCCCACATTGTCAAGTACAAGCTAGTCACCCAACAGCTCAGAGACTTAATTCACCCACTGCTGAGTGCAAGGTATTAAAAGATGCGTGTTTGCATCTCTATCAAAGTAGAGCCTCACATAGCATAGTGGTTACGGTTGATTCTCAGTATGAGGGCAAAGGCTTCTCTAATAATAATAAAAAAGCATGGGAAAGACTGCAGAAAAGATGACCCCTTTAGGAAGAAATGGTAAGGGATAAGTGACCTTTTCATCAGTATTTTTTTCTTTATTTGCTGTTATTGTTTGGCATTTTTTGTCATGAAATCGAAACCAGACAAGGCAGGTTTCATAGACTTTACCAGAACAGTGAATGTTGTAGATGAGACTTTCAATCCGAATTGTAATCATTGTAAACCATTTTTAAAGTGATATTATGGCACAACTACAATCGAAAATTATGCATGACTAGTCTCTCTCTTGTTTGTGGGGTCCATAATCAGAGGAGCAAATCACCAAGGTGGAGGCAACATGTTTGCAGAAAGATGGGCTCAAGACACCATGGTGGATCTGAACAGGATTCAGCAACAGTAGCGTCAACTCCAAAGAGAGCACAGAAGCACTTAGTGGGGCTGAACCAAGAAAAGTTCATGAAAAACAGGACAATACATCATGAAACAGGCATATGTGATAACCGTTGTGGATAATTCCACTATTGTACTTAGCGGAGATATATGGTACAGTCATTTAACGTCAGTGGCCGAGTTAGATACATTATGTGAGTAGGATTCTATTTCTACGGATTCCAAGCATTAGATGGATAGTAGAGTTACAATTTGTTCTTCGTCTTTTCGAGGTTGGTAAATATTGTGCCAATAGTGTGCATTCCGGGCTCTACAAGGTGCAGATGACCGCAGCACACACCCCTCCCATTGTGAATGATTGAGGTAATAAATAGGGGAGCTTTCCCCACTTGTGACCACTCCCCAAATAGTGACTCAGTTTTCAGAGTGCGTCTGTTATCTCCCACATGCAGTTAGGGTACGCCACACCATACTGGTTCACATTGGTGGCGCGAGCCAAACTCCTGGCTGATGTCTGACCCTGCACACAGCATATTGGTGGCCTGCCTGAAGCCCCCATGAGAAAGAGGTGGGGGATTCAACCGCAAGCCCGACACAGCAGGAACCCAACTGGGTGCATATCCTGTGTCACTCTCCTAGTAGGGTTACCATTGAGCAGGTGGAGGAATGCCCCACTGCAAAGATGCAGAGTTGCTTTCCATGGGCAAGTCAGCCAGCCTATCAGACAGACCAGAGGCAGGCTTCCTGTGAGCTAGGAGACATGGAGGCCATGGAGTGGCCTCCCCTACCACCAGGCTAAGCAGCACATCCGAGATTTCTGAATGAGCAATCACATGTCACCCAGTGGTGAAATTTGAGTGTCACATCAATGTGTGCCAGAAAAATCACTGCAATTCCAAGGTGTGAACAGGAGGCTCAGCTAGCATAGGGACATGTGCGTCGGGCAAACATGCATGAGCCATTTAACCCAGTCTTCAGCTCCAAAAGACAAATGAAGCTGTGAAGAGAGACCGCACACAGACATTCCCCTGGAAGGAGTATCCGAAATGTAAGAGGGTCGGCATGCACAGCACTTTGCTCAAACCCAGAGAGAGATGGCGGATGATGCACAGAGAATGGCTGGAGAGGCACAGGCACCAGCAGCACACCTCATGGGCGGAGCAAGCACACATGCTTCTATTGTGGCCTTTTAGTGAGATAATTGATATCGACATAGTAGCCCTCAGGTGGAAGATGTGGATCGGCCACCTCAATAATGACTTTAGAGCAACCAGAGAAAATGATGGAACTCTAAAATGATCACTTCTGCTCCACTTCGCAGCAGAAGAGATCTACAAACTGTTTAAGGACCTCCCAGTCATGGGAAATGATGATGACTATGATGCAGCTATTACCACACTCAGTGCATTATTCCTTTTTTACTGTCCCTCACTGCCAGGGTTTGCAAGGCAGTGATGGCTATATGTCTGTCCGTTCTTATTAAGCAGGTTGACATATAGTCACTTCTGCAAAGGCCTTTACTCCATCGGGCTGTCAGAAAGGTTTGGCTATGGTGGTGATGGAATAGTCACAGCTGCAGCCAAAACTATGGTCCACCCACATCTAAATCGGGCGGGAGGACCATTATCTTTGTAGGAAGCATATGCCGTTGCTATTGCGACGGAGTATGCTTGCCACCAGATATAAACTGGGCCCCAAGACCCACATCCAGGAGGTGTGCTTCACTGCACTAGATGAGCTTGTGAAAGTGTGTGTGAAAAGTTGTCCACAGTGATAACCCCTAGGAGGAGCAAACACCCTCCAAAGAAGAGGTATGTGAAACACCTTAAACCAAGGTCAGCCTTGATTTTGGAGTCTTCCCCGATGGATTTCTCACATGGTCATGGTTAATGAATACTCCTGATTCCTGGTGGTAGAGCTAATGAATTTGATGGCTTTTCAGAAAGTTCACCCCCTGTCGAAGAAGGCATTTGAGACCTTTTGCCTCTCAGAAGTATTAAAGACTGATAATGGACCCCTGTTCCAGGAGGGTGAATTTAAGGAGGACCTGGAGGGTCTGGAGATTCTCCATTGGAAGATCACGCCATTGTGGCTCCAGGCAAATGGTGACATAGAGAGATTCATGGACACACTTGAAGTGCTGCGATTTGTGGTGGATTAAGGGGAAGACTTAGAATTGCCCTGTAACACTTCTTACCTAGCTACTGGAACACACCTCAGAGCATAGCACAGTGCGCTCCAATCACCATAATGCTGGAGAGACCAGTCAAAGATAACAGTTCACTTGATACAGATGAGAACCCCACCTTTTCAACCTAACCGACAGTCAAAGGCGTCGGCAGAAAATAAATGATAAGAGCAGTATTAGTCAGAAGGTCCAAGGACAGAGGCAGCTGCATAGGGGCTCAGGTCCTGATCAAAGACACACAGACTGGTTAGAAATTTGGATGTCCTTCGAAAAAGGTGTGGACTGTGGATGGGATCAAAGGAATCATGCTGTCTGTGCAGCGGGGAGGAGAGATAGCCATGCAAATCATTGTGTGGCTCAAGAAAGTGCCTGCCAACCCAGATCTCATGGTGGAGGAGGGTGTAGATGAATTAATGCCAACCCCACAAATAGTGACCAAATTGTCAGTGTGCAGTTATTGCACTGGTTATTTTGTCAGATTAGCACATTAGGATAGGCAAATCTAGGTAGGTGCACCATTATACGTTTTCATATAATCTAATGTAATAGTACAATGGTTGAATTATTTGTCCTTTTTACCGTTCTTGTCATGCTGGTGACATTGGTTTGCTTCATTCGATTAATCATTGCAGCACATATATTTTACACAAGATTCCAGTTGCCTCAATAAATATTCGAACCGCCACTTGTGAATTTCTTGTGAACCTCTTTGGGCATGCCTGAGTTACAAATGAAAAGGTAAGATTTGTTTTCACGATATTCTTGGGTGAATTTGGGTTGTTATGTTCTTCTGGTGGCCTGTCAGTTTAGGGGCCCAGATGACACTCTGTGAGCTAGCCAAGAACCAGATCAACATATTCTGATGGTATGTGTGGACTCAGTCCCACATAGTTTTTATGCTTATTTTGCCCAAAGGCACAGTCTTACTGAGAAAGTATGAACCGTATGAAAAGCGGGAGCATGCATATTTTATTAGCAGCTCTGGCGGCTTAAATTACACATGCAGCCTTGTGTCCTTTTTTGGTTCTGTATTTTTTATTCTTTGGGTGCCCCGACCCCACACAGGGCACCAGAAGTCTTGGGAGTATGTGGCAGAGCAAGGACCCCCCCGACTGCCTTAGCTGGCTCTCTGCTAAGCCAACATCATTTGCTTTCGGCATGGGAGCCAGCGAGCTCCTTCTCACACCCAAGTCTTCACGGGTGGCTTTCTGGGGTCTGAGGTCCTTCTTCTTCAAAGCACAGTGGTGCTACACACCTCCTGCCTTGATGTTAAGGGGATGGGGTCCACAGGACACGCATATTTGTGCCAGGCCCTGAGGGATGGGGTTACCAGAGCCGAAAGAACCTTTGGGGAGCGGGGCCCCACACACAGCTCTTTCCCTAATAGCTAGTAAAGAAATTGTGCCAGCCCTCAGGCCCTAGCCCATCCCAAGGGTATTTTAAGGAAATGTGGCAAAGTGCTATGCACCCATTTTCCCATTTGCTTTCTTTCAGGGGTGTCAAAGGTTAAAATCTTTAAAGGACCATACCTCGATCCTGTTCGGCTGATTTTGACTATCTCGGGCCCATTTTACTCCTGGTGGCCAGCTCTAGTATCAGGAGCATTCACAATAGGCCTCCTGGCCTCAAACAGATGCACTTTGCGATGAACTAGTTTTACTGGCTCCTCGAACCAGTCTTCTCCTTTCCAAGTACCTGGTGTACCTCCTCCTGCTGATGGGGCTTCTTGCGCAATCCCTCTGTTACCAGCCTCCTGAGCACCCTGATGCCCACACTCTCAAGCCCCAGAGTCTCCTAGCTGTCATTCAGGGCACTTGGGGTGGAACAGACTTCAAATCTTCCCCCAGCTGGACCCTAGGGGGCATAATGGGGCCAGCACCACTGGCCTTGAAAAAACCCATCTGGTCCTGGGATCGGCTGCAGACAAAAGAAATGTCCTTAGTTCATCTTGGCAGGGCATCAGGTGGCTTGCCCTTCCAGCAGTCCATGATTCTGGTTGTAGCCATCCATGTCCAGGATCTTGTTCCCGGTCTCACACTTGTGCAGGGGTTTATAAATAGGGGTTGAATGTTCTAAATGCCAGGCAGTCCTAGACAATATAAGGATGCCACATCATCCATCCACCCCTGCCTCAAGCCTCCTGTACAGCATGCTAGGTCAATCCAATATGGCAGAACCATTTATCCCCTGTGCAGATATGTGCCCACCCAGAGGTGTGGCCATGGAAATGAACAGCACCTCCTCTGTTGTCACTCTAAACCAGTCCTAGGGCACCCACTGGGTTTGGAGCCAAGCTAGCAGGCAGGACAGTAAAGAGCAAAGGCCCTGGTGTCAGCTCCATCTGCCTGTGACAGGGGAGGGCCATTGAAATTAGTCAAATTACTATGCACAGCCCCCAGGTCACCTGTCATGGAGGAAAACTACCACCCCACACCCAGGCCCTTTGTCCACTGTCTGGGAGCAATACACATTTCACTACAGGGGAGGGCCATCAGCAGCTAGGTGACCCTGAACACTGTCAGAAAGGGGTTTTGGGTTTAGGCAGAAAAATAACAACATTCTGATAAAGTCCTATTTCCAAAATAGTAAGCTAAAATCCAACTTTGTCCGTTAAGTTGTATTTTAACTTACTATTAAAATGAGTCCTCAGATTATTTCTCTAGCTGCTACCAATCCAAAATTGGCATTTAATAAATGTAACAATGTAGCCCCATGCTTCCCTGTGAAAGCAGCCAGCCCTGCTACACTGAAATAGCTTTTAGGAATATTTCACTGTAAGGACATGTCTGAAAATTACTTTCTACATGGCCTTCTTAGGGGTTGCTTATTAATACTAAAAAGAAAGGCTTAGGCATGTCAAAAGAGAGTATTTTGACAGGTTGAATTTGCAGTGTAAAACTGCCAATGGCATGTTACCTGTGTGCCGTTACCAGGCTGCGCCTGATGGTAATCTTTCACATGCAGCCAGCAAACGTGTGCACACATATTCACGTGCAACCAGTCAAGTGCCCCTTACCCTGACTGCATCACAGTGGCCTTATCTTAAAAGGTGGGCTCTGGCAGTAAACACACACAATCCACTTATGATGAAATTTCCATGAGTGAGACTCAGGTAGTGAGACTCACTCACAGTAAAGGTTCAAAAACTGTGTGATTATAAGCAAATAATTCTGGTGGACTAAAGGGCTGGAACCCATTGGCAACATAGTGATTTTTGGATATTTTATTTTTGTTGGATTATTAAATATAAATGATCTGAGAATGTAAAACAGCTTCTTTGTTCAGATTATCTGGCCCAATCAAGTCTTTATTTTACACTGACCCTTGAGTGCTTGAAATGAAGCATGAAACCTGCAGTCATAAGTGATTGCCTTGCAGGTGTAATCAGTGCTTAATTTGAGCTTGCAATTGCACGCAAGGACCACCAGAACCAGGGGCGTAACACAGGCCCCCTCAGCACAAAACTCAGGCCCAAGAGCTCAGATTAGATCCGGAGTGGGGGCCCCTCCATGTACGTGGCAGGGGGGCCCCCTCAACTTTCGTTACGCAACTGACCAGAACACATTTTTGGGGAGCAGCACATATTCTTCCTCAATAAACTTTGATTCAGAGCAAGAGGGAGAAAAACAGAAAAGAGGTAAAGAAGCAGAAATAGAAAAACTGAAATCCAGTGATGAAGGGAGAAAGCAGGGATAACAAACAGCCTACAAGAGTGAGATAAAGAGGCGGAGAGTTCCAGGTGATGGATATAGGAAGCATGAGGAGTCCAGACTATGCAGCCTTGGTATTTTTCCCCCCCGACCTTCCGTACTGCCTGCTGTGGGCTTCTGAACAAAACACTGGGCCATGTGATTGATACTTCTACAAATTAAGCACCTGATCTAATTATTGATGTGACTTTGCACAGTCGAAGGTTCTTGACCATGGGGTTATACACGGAAACTATGCAGACAATCTTTAAAACATCATTAACTCTTTAATCATGGCACCCAGAGGGAGGAATGCAGAGGCCCAACATTTAATTTTTTTTTTAACTCGTTTTATTGAAACCATGCTCTTCACAGAAAAGTTTAATTCAGGACATGACAAATATCTCAGCACATACATGGCATGTGGAAAAATGGCAATATCTCAATGCAGAACATTAGTCATAACTGTAGGGGTGCTTTCATGGCCCATCACTCATAGCATGGCAGTCGCCTGCCCCACTGCTCGCATTCAGAGTCATCGGTCCCCCTAGATCTAGATTGCTTCCTGTTAATACCCCCTGGAGGCTTGCCAGGCTCCCCACACCTTTTCCCACCTCTTAGGACAGCCCCGGCTTTGATAGGCCACCTTTTCTGCCTTCTGGCACCAATCTAGATCGGATTTCCAGTCTGTTAGTCTGGGTGGATCTGCACTGCCCCACACACTTGCTAAGTTTTGCTTGGCCATCCCTGTAGCCAGCAACAGCCAGATCCTCTGGTACTTAGGCAGCTTTCCTACCCCAATATCGTTAGTAGAAGACACCACTTTGCGTCCATGGGAAACTTGAGTGACATCACATGGAACATAACCCTAGTAACCCCCTCCAATATTTCTCTATCTCCGGGCATTCCCACAGAATTTTGGCCACATCCCCGGAGACACTCTGATGAGGGAGTTCTCCCAATTTTAGTTAGTCTGGTCCTTGATTTGTAGGATCGATGCAGAATTCAAAGCTGTACCAGGCAGAATCTAGCTGGTATTGCAATCTCACGTGGGCTCTGGATGGCCTCACCCCCAGTCATCATCTTCTAAATCACCAAGGTCCCCCACCCATGTCTCCCGCAGTGTCACGAGAGGATCAGAGGAGTTGATGACTAGTTTCTGGTATATTATTCGCCTTATCTGGGATGTGTACTGTAAGGAGACAGTCCTCTAGAGGGGAAGCCTCCGGTAGCTGTTCCCCCTCTCGTATGTGTCTTCGCAGGGCATGTCCAAGCTGTAGATATCTATTCCTTTCCTTTTTTCTTCAACTCAAATTCTTGGCTTATGGTTTTAAATGTTAAGAAAGACTGATCTCGCCAGATATCCCCCAACTGGTCTATTCCTATCAGCTCCCAATTCGAGAAGCCCTCAGTCCACCCACTTCATGGAGCAGGTCACTGTTCCAGAATGGTGTCAAGTTTGTGAGTCTTCCGTTCCAGCCCAGGAACCTCGTGGCCTCCTTCCAAACCCTGACTACAGTCTGAGTGTGGTGCAGTAGGGGCTAAGGAGGCGGCCCCTGATTGCCTAGAGGTACAATTCACTCATTTTTGCTTGTTTTTCTCTTGCTGCTTTCACACTGATAATGCTGCACACTGTGGTGGGTAAAAGAAAAGTTGCAGGAGGGGCTTCTACATCAACCCATCCCGACAAATACACTTTGATTGACTTGATGCTACAGAGGGATGTGGGGGTTATATACACTGAAATCGAGTTAGCGGAGCAGAGGCTGTATTTGGTTGTGGTGTTGTATCTGAATGGAATGCGGCCCCCTTTTCTACTAATATGATGGGGCTTTCTCCAGCTGACTCTTCTCAAACTAACAGTTGGCTAGTTCCAGCAGTTAATCCGTCCCCCCCTGTAGACAGTCCTCAGCTAACTGTGACTGCCAAATGATGTACACAGATGGCTCAGAACAATTCTATGGAGGCTGCTACTCAAACTAACCTTCTCTCTATGTCTCTTGTTACGACGCAATCTTTTCTATCATCTGCGAAAGATTCAGTTAGGTGCATGTGTCCAGGCCTCTGTGGGTAGTACATCTGCTAGAGGACTGCTTTTTCAAAATTAAGGACATCATTTTATTTGAACTTTCCCCCATTTTACATCTTCTGGCAGCCATTGAAAACAATCAAGTTGATATCACGCAACTAAAGCCTTATGCAAGAATCAAAAGGAATTGCAGGAAGAAATAACAAACAAAATATTGAATTGGCTTGTACGGTACAGGAATTTTCATTTCTCCCTGGCAAACAATATTCTATTGACACACAGGATGGGATGGATTTGATCAGGGCGGATAGATCGCCCAGGTGACTGTGTTAATCTAATTTTAAATCTCCTTTGCTAGTGCAAAGTCTGCTTTTTGGGCATTTGAGTAAGCAGCCACCTGGGTCAAACATTGTTTTGTTGCTAATAGCTTATTTCTATAAACCAAGAACCTGCCCCATTTGAATCCTACCTTGCAGAACCAAGGAAATTGTACACCGTGAGTGACGGATCGCGATTCTTATGCTTCTATGAGTAACTCTGATGTATATATTGTCCCTGTTTCCAACCACTTTGATGCCCTAGGAGGTGTGGATTGACTTGCTAATGATGAGGAATCTCCTTGTTCTAGCATGGGAAGTTCTGAGAGTGGATTGACTGGCTAGGTAATGAAACCGTTTAGCTCAGATCTCACATGTATGACTACATCTGCAGCCCCGGTCTTCCCACATTGTCATCAAGCAATT
This sequence comes from Calotriton arnoldi, assembly GCA_963921515.1. NCBI lineage: Eukaryota > Metazoa > Chordata > Amphibia > Caudata > Salamandridae > Calotriton > Calotriton arnoldi. The sequence goes on along the minus strand of CAWUFW010003607.1, from coordinate 1,150,358 downwards.
ACGCATGTTAATTCAGTTATACCTAACCCCCCTGATCTATCCCTGGAAGTTAACTGTCAGGCCCACAAAGGATAATGCCATTTTATTACCTGGAATGTGTGTGGGCTCCAAGCTAAATTTCCTGGATTGGCATCATGTCACCTCTGTCTCTGACATAATTTGCGTTCAGGAGACCTGGTGTGTGGATCCAATCCATGCTGTAGGGTTCTCTTTGCATTTTCTAGGAGCTATACCATCCCTAGCTGAGCGGGCTAAAGAGGTATTGCAGATTTTATTATCAAATCTGTTACTTGTCAGCATTAGAAGGTCAGTGTCTGTTCCACTTCACTCTCAACATCTCTGGTTATCACTTAAAGGTGGTGGTCAACTTTTATAACAATGTATTTGACTCCTCCTGTGGTGCTGTTATCTTTGTCCTCAATGCGGGTTTGGAAGCATTCCTGCACCCAATTAATTCTATATAACTTATCCTTTGGGCAGGAGATTTAAATAATATCTGGAAATGTTCCCTTCCGCAAGACGGGTGTGTGGTGTAACAAATACTGAGGCAGTATGAAATCCTTATTTCCCACACAACGACTAACAGAAAGCACTGAATTCCTTGATTTTTAAATATGATCATATATTGCTGGAAAGTAGACGCAGGTGTGCTGAGGAACGGATCCCTTTTTTATTGGCATAGATACCTATACCATTATTTACCATGCCTTGATTTCCTCCTCTGCTAGTAATTTGGCTAGTATACCCAATAATATTAGAACAGCAGTGAGTGACCATAATCCATTAGCTATACCAATGTTCCTGTGGATTAAGGAAGTTAAAGGAAGTGCATGTACCACAAATGTCATCCCAGTCAGGCCCAATGGTGTGCAGGTGAAATGAACAGGGACAGACCCTTGTAGTGTGTTGCAACAGTTGTTAGTTATCAACTCAGCTGAGTTCAATTGCTCTATGGGTGAGGATGTGGATCATGATAGGCTATTGTGTGCCTTTGAGAAGATTGCTGGGTCACTTAGTATATTGCTCACAAAACCCCTAAGACCAAACAAAGTAATGAACAGTGGGGGATTTGATCATTCATGTGCCCAAGTCTCCACATTTTTGAGAACTGCCCAGCATAGTTTCCAAAGGTACTATTCAGCTATTAAACAACTGCACAAGAACTACAATCAGGCATTAGCTACTAGATACATATTCTAACTACCCTCCCGGAACAGACAAGTCAGAAAGACAAGAGCTTCTCCCTTATCTGCATGCTACATAATTGTCGGTCTGCAGTCCATCACCATCTAGATATTTCAGATTTGATCCAGACTCATAATGTTGACATCCTGATCCTCACAGAAAAGTGGCTCAATGCCTCATTTAACCATGCTCTAGACCTTCTTCCTCCCAATTACTCCATTTTACGTCTGTGGAGGTCTTGCACTTCTTCATCGAAACTCCCTGAGATGCCGAACCCTCTCAATAACTAATTTTCAGTTGTTCAAATACATGTCAGTAGAACTGTCCACATCTACTACCTCCAACCGCAGATTGAATGTGATTTACCACCATACCTGTCAAAACAACACCTTCATTGAGGAATACATGGACTTCCTCACTTTGCAACTCATCAGCTCTGACAACAATATTTTCCTTGATGCCTTCCACATCAAGTAGGGAGGCATGTGCAATAGCTATGTGGACACTTTTACCTCCTTTCTCAATGCCAATGATCTCCAACAACACTGCCATAAATCCACACACCTCAAAGGTGCCATTCTGGATCTCATAATCTTCAATTACCCCAACCTAAAGACATAGGATCCAATCCAAGTTGACTGGTCTGATCACATGCAGATTTAATTCTCCCTTATCGGCTCGCATATCAAAACATACGAGCAACCCAAGAAAGAGAAAATATAGTTCAGGGACACATCCACCCCGGACACAGAAGCTAAATTTGATTACACCTCATCTGGTCATTAATGAGACCACCAACAACTACAATTCCTGAATGGAATTCCTCATTGACAAATGTGCTTCCCTGAAATGCAAATTATCTAGACCTAAACCTTTCAGGCCCTGGTTCTCTAGAGAGCTTTATGAAGAAATAAAGATTGTCAGAAAATGTGAGAAAGAATGGAGACAAGCACAATCTCACCTGAGTTTGACTAAGCTTCGTAAAGTAAGAAAACATTACAAAGATGGAATCCTCAGGGCCAGATCCTCCCATATCAGAGCCCTCGTGAATTCGGCAAAGAAAAGATCGAAGTGCCTGTTCGAGGTCATTGCACAGACTACTAACCCCTCCACAACTTCAGCTCCTAAGTCATCCATGGCCTGTTACAGCAATTTCGTGAATTTCTTTGATAATAAAGTTTGAGACATACATATCTAGCTGCCCATCAATGACTCCCTTGAAACGGTTGAGACTCTACCATGCAAGGCACTGCAGTCTTGATCAACTTTCGCTCCAATTTTCAAACAGGACCTAGAACGAACAATCTCCAAAGTAAAATCCTCGAACCACCATCAGGATGCCATCCCAGGTTCTATCAGCAAAATGCTTGCCACACACCTTCTCTCCATTTGGACCACCATGGTGAACTCCTCTCTCAAACAGGGCCTCTTTCCAGAATGACAAAAAATGTGTCACATCATCCCTTTCTTGTACAACAATCTCTTCATCCTGAGAACCTGAACAGCTACCGCCTAGTCTCTACACTCCCATTTTTAGGCAGTGTCATCGAAAGTTGTGCAGTGTCCCAACTAGCCTCACACATTTGAACAACCAACCTCCTTGACACTCTCTAATCAGGTTTCTGACAGGGTCACCGTAGAGAAACTGTGACCCTTCAAATAGTCAATGACTCCCTCAGATTCCTTGATTCCGGCAATTCTTACCTTCTGGTCCTCTTGTATTTATCTGCTGCATTCAACACTGTCAACCATATGGACCTCCTTCGTACTCTTGAACTTCGCGTGGGATGTGGAGGCACGGTCCTCAACTGGCTCGCCTCATACCTATCCAACTGTTCCCAAATTGTGAAAAAGGGCAAATCACTCTCGAGACCAGTCAGCCTAGGAGTCACCAAGGAGTCCCCCAAGGTGCGATTCTCTCCCCAACCCTCTTTAACCTCTACCTAGAACCTCTTGTGTAATTCTCAGAAACTCTGGAATTCTCTTCCACCTATACGCTGACGACACCCAAATATACTTGAAAATTTCTTCCCCAGAAGACATTGTCCTGCTTTTAAAAACTCTCTTAAAGATTCAAAACTGAATGTCCAACTGAATGTTCAAATTGAACCCAAGTAAAACAGAATTTCTTTTGCTCTCACTCCTGAAAGCAATAATGTCAGTACAAGAATGGATGGCTAACCTTCCAACCCTGAATGGCTGCCCCGCCATTGCCCGGAGTTCCAGACCACTCGGTATCACCCTGAATCATCATCTCAATCTTCACAGACACCTCGCAGCCATGGCCAACAATGCACAACTCCAACTTAGGCAGCTCTGGGGAATCAGACAACTGATTCCGGAACAATACCTCAAAATAGTGCTGCAGTCACTCGTGCCCTATAGACTAGAATATGGAATTTCCCTCCTCTCAGAAAGTACCAAAGTTCACCTAGGCCCCCTGAGAGCAACACTACATGCTGCAGCATGCTTCATTTAAGATCTCAAGATATTTGACCACATCTCCCCTGCTCTGCTAACCCTCCACTGGCACCCACTGAAGAATGTGCCCAACTCAAAATTGCTTGTCTTACCCACAGAGCGCTGCACTCCTCCTCACCCTCCTATCTAAACAAGAAACTGAAAATCTCTGGAGCAAATAGGGGTTCCAGAAATGCCCAATCCCTGCTACTGGAACCCCCCCCCCACCTTTAGTTGGGAATGATACATGAACCAGTCTTTCTCTGGAAGTGCCACTAGAATCTGGAACTCTCTGCCTCCCTCCTTCCATCTAATCACCTGCCTAGTAACCTTCAAAAGAGACCTCAAGCTCTTCCTTTTTGAAAGACATCTTGGTTAATTCACCCTCGAATCAGACTTAAGTACTCTCTTTGATTGTGATTTGAGCTGCCCTCGCTATATGACCCCACCATCTTAATCAATGCTTTAACTGTGTATTTCCTCTGCCCAATTGCTGTAACTATTGTTGTGGTTACTCCTGCACACACACACAAAGTAACCATCTGTGTTTAATTACTATTAATCTAACCTGCTGTTACCCTTATCTGCTGCTTGCTTAAAGCGCTCTGTTGCCTTCAGGCCATGTCTGCGCTATATATAAAATTGCAAAAATAGAAAATAGGCTTTACAAGAGGAGGCCTGGTCAAATCTGGGCCAGGCTGGTGAGACAAAGGATAGAACATTATTCTGGCATTGTTCTGGAGCATGGCAAATGCCGCTTTTTTAAAAGTGACTCATCCCCAGAACTTACTCCCTTTGATTCCAACAAAAAGCATGATCTCCTGGCAATGGGCGAGAGGGAAGCATTCAGGCATCATATCCCATTACATATCACCTTAGAAGAGGTTCTCCTTGCTTTAGAACAGAGTGCAGGGGGAAAGACTCCAGGACCCGATGGGGCTCCAGTTGATGCCTTTAAAGCGTTGGGGGAATTATGGGGTTCCATCCTGACTCGGGTACTCAATGCGGCTGCTGAGGGAACAATTTCCTCTTCCTGGGCTGTATCAATTATAGTACCCATCTTTAATAAAGAGACAGTTCTGACCCTTAATGTTACCGCCCATTTCTCTTTTGGACTCCTCAGCCAAAGTGATGGGAAGGTCCTCCTAAAAAAATTAGAGGAGTGGGCAGTGGATAAATCTACCCTGTCAGAAGTACAGTTTGGGTTCAGGAAAGGCCTGGGGACAGTGGAGCAGTGTGTAAACCTTGACCTGCTTATTGGGAAGTATACCAAAGCCAAGGCAGGACGTCTTTACTTATGTTTCGCTGATCTAAACAGTGCTTTCTATTTGGTAGACCACTCGATTCTTTGGTCTACCCTGATCTCTCTCGGTGCCTCGGAGGACATCGTATGTTTCCTCTCATAAGTGTATGATAATCTGTCTGCCAAGGTTCAGTATGGTCCCAACGGGGAATGTTTCCCTTCATTTGAAATCAAGAGGGGAATCAGACAGGGCTGCATAATGGCACCTTTTCAGTTCTCACTTTTCTTTAATGGGCTCGATTGTGCTCTGCGGGCTGACGCACCAACTGTCGCCGGGTGACCTGTTCCCACGTTGTGGTACGCCACAACGCTGTCTTGTCATCAAGCACACCCGTTGGCCTGCAGAAACTGATGAATGCATTTGGTGACTACATGTAAGCCAGAAAATCAAAAATTAACAAGACAAAAACATACATGATGCTATGCAGAGAAAGGTGCAGAAGTGCAGGACCTTCCACATTGGGGGCACACCAATCGCAAGAGTAAACTCATGTTATCTAGGGGTTTTATTCACCAGTCACAGCACATGGTCTCAACAGATTTTAATACTCATTTGAAGAGGAGTCGAATTTGTGAAGGGATTTTCAGATTCTCTCATAAACTTGGAAGTTGTCCAGTCAAAGAAATGATTGATTTATATATAAGGCAAAAGGGCTACCAACTGCTACATATGGGTAAGGCCCGTGAGGTTATGCACTTAGTAACTCCCTTCAGGTCACAGAGAATTACTTCCTTAGACATTTGTTGTGTACACCAGCCTTTATGTCATCTTTTATTGTTCAAATGGAGGGTGGGCTGCACTTTTTGGAAGACTCGCTTTTAGTGAAACCTCTATTACTCTGGTTTTCTCTTTGGGCAAAAGAAGAAACCTGTTTTACTAAATCTGTAATTTTAGATTGTTTAGCTCTAGCTCACGTTCTTAAAAGTCCTTGACTGTCATACATCAATTAATTTTTTTATTTGCTGTTCAACATACCGGTACTTCAAGGACCCCATAAAAATGTATCTCTCAGTAAGACTACAATTAAATCTTCTGTTGCTTGGATATGATTTTACCTTGAATAAATGAAAAGACAAGAGGCTTTGGCAAAACAGGAACAAGTTGGTTTAAATAAACGCTGTGGCCGGTAGAGCCTCAACAGTGTGTGTCTGCTCAAAGTTATTCAGTGTACAAAGTTTTGCCTGCTGTTATACACAGTTCATGAGGTATGTTTCTACATTTCAAAAAGGCTTCTCAGTCATAAATCAACAAAAGCGGGCATCTGATAAGGACACAGATGGGTCTTGGGGAGAGCTAATGTGGGCCAGTGTGTATGTATATGTGTCCAGACATCCAGCACGAGGAGCGCGTGATCACTACGTGTGGTGTGCATGTCGTGCACTGATTGGTTGAGTGTTTCTATCTACATGTGGTATCTAGCTTTGTGGTTTATTGGGGAATGCAAGCCCTTGGCCATACGTGTTTTATTGGGGCCAATTTCCTCAGACTTGTTAGTGGTGCAACTATCTATCCGTGGGATTGATTAGGGGTTTTCCTGGTTAAGAGAGACCCCACCAGTGACCTGATATTTGATAGGCGTGGGTGTGGGTCGTAGGACTATCTAACCACGTATCTCTGACTCGGGTTGATGAGCAGGTCACCTGGGGTGAATTCAACAGAAATGATGTGAGTTCATTCGAACTCCTGAAAATAATATGGCAGTCACTGATATCATTTTTATCAACATCCTTAACATTTTGCATACAGTTGTCATAGCATACATTGACATTGTTCTTACTAGTATTGACACGGTTAAGTTTGCTTAGGTCATAATGCACATCGACATTGTTTTTACTAGCAATAGTATCATCATTTGTGCATGGATTATGACATACATTGATATTGCATTGACGGGTATTGGCATGGTCATGCGTGCACAGGTTATAGCATACATTGATATTGCATTTATTTGTACTGCCATTGTTGGGCCTGCACATATCATGGTATTCATTGACATCGTATTCACCCATTCCAACAATTCCTTTTTAAATCAGAGACAGGAATTTAGAATGTGTGTAGAATATGGGAAGCCTACGGTCGTTTTACATATGCTGAATGATTTGAAGGAGGGATGTCAACCTTATTTGTCCAAGGTGACTTAAGTCCAGCACCGTTTTGTCTTAACCAGGTTACGGTTGGGCACAGTACACCATTTAGTAGCCTTCCTCAAAATGAAAAAACGACTGTTAGACATGCTCCCTTGCCACTGTGACGTTCTATCGCAGCAAAGCACTTTATGGTATTCTGTGGTTTCTATGAGCATCTAAGGAGATCTCATCTCAAACTGATTCTTCTTGCACAGAATAGAAGAGACTATAGATGCGCTTTACATTATTTATTTGCACTTAGGGATTCGACTGTATGTTTTAATACTGCACTTTTTTATGGGGGGAATACGTCTCAGGAAAAGTATTATATTGTAGCAAACAGTTTTAGGGGAGGCTTGGTGTTTTATATACTTGTTTTTTACTCTTATTGATGTGCCTTGTGATTTATATTTATTGATGTGTTTTATGTAATTTTATGGCCACCATGATTGCGCCAAATACAGATTTTTAATTGAATTGTATTAACGGATGAGCTTAACTATGCCAAACAGGGTGAATTGGAGTGTCACCCATCTGACACAATGGGTTAACTGTAGGTAGCACTGGCTTAATCACCTCCCTTTAGAGCTGAGGCTATCGAGGTGCATCATCTTTAAGAGGCTTTTGCAATGCAAATGCATGTGAGTGGGGTTATCATGCATGCATGCATAAGCGAGGAGGTTTTTTTTTGCTAGTATGTGTCCAAGAAATGGTCAAATTACTGAAATAATAATGCTCCTCATTGCTTTGCTTGAACACTGACACCTATCACAGGAGATGCTTGTGATAATATAAGGATTTTTAGGAGGCAGCAGAAGGATTGGAGCGTCTACTCCTTGCTGCACAGGCATGTGGTTGTCAGTGATGTCCTGAGGTCTTACCCAGACAGACTGCTATTGGCATTTTGGCCTTAGTGGGATGGGGCTATATTGTACAGTCAAATAGGTATCAACCGTTTTGAAAGAATGAAGAACATATTCCTCAAATTAGTCAAGTGAGTACAATTTGAATGGATTTGGCACAATTTTCATGCTAAATACATTTTCAAAACGTATTTCGAAAGGATCATTCAGTAGGGAGTAGAGTCAAGGCTTGTCACCTGCCTGCATGTTAGGGCCAGTCAACTAGGATGTCTGTTTGTATGTCAGCACACATGTTTTTCAATCATGCCCTAGCACTGAGCGTTGATGTGGCTATTTCTTTCCTACTTTTGACTATTATCAATTGTAAATTTAAGGTAGTCGTTGTATGGTCATAGCTTATCAGTCTCATAAGCACATCATCTAGATTTCAAGACACTTAGTGGGTTTATGTTTTGGGTTTCACTTGTGAGGGCTTCAGGCTAGCAACCATTGCAATGTCACCGACCGAGGTAACAGACACAATATGAGGCACATATTAGGTAGCTTGTTCAAGAATTGTCAATACCACTGCGCATCAGCTCGGGAGTGAGGGCTGGTAGCTGGCTAGTCTGCTTTTCAGTCAGGCAATGCAGCCTGACTGGCTGCATTGTGTATGTCAAGGTACGTCAAGGTACACAGCATGTTTCCCAGATAATCGCACATGTAGCAGGTATGGAAAAAATAGTCATTTTCTGGTTGCAGGCCAGCCTATGCCATCAACCACTGCTATTGCTATTATGTGCTTCGTTGCCTTTTACAATATGAGATATCTGGGCTTCTAAGGAATAGGGCAGAATACTATTCAATGGATACCATTGGCATCCAGTAAAATATGCAAGCATCGCTTACATGGCACGAGAGGCTGGGCTTCAATGGCAAGAGCTAAATCACCAAAATGGTTGTTATTTTAAATTGAAGTTGGAGAGAGGGCTTGCGGTCACTGGGGAAGTACCTTTCTTTTAATTTAGCCCATTTTTAATCTGTTTGCTTAATTTTCCTTGACCTTGTGCCTCCATCTATTTTAAACTTACTTTTAAATTGCGGCGTCGCTCTCCGTTCAACTGTGGCTTGCCGTTTGAAGTGGAGAGAGAGCCGCTCCTATTCGCACATCCTAATTTGCCTACTTCCAGTTAGGAAGAGGAGGGTTAGCAGGCTAGTGGCGCGTTGCCACTACATAAGCCGATGCTTGCACGGACGCGCCCGTCTGCACGTGGTTCAGGCTCAGGGCCGGCCCCCACTGGACGGAAAAACAGCGAGTTGGGGGTTTGGAAGACCTACTCCAGAGAGGAGTTGTTGACGCTAAACACTCCAGGTAATGGGATGTTTTGCCTTAAATGCGCTCCACTACTACCGGACCTTTTTGTGGTTAAATGTTGCCTGTGCAAGACTCATTCTATTTCTGGGGATGGCAGGGAGGGGGCACTGGTGTTTGCCCCTGTGGGCTCATGTCAGTTGGTCTCTCTTTTGGATTCAGGCTCTACGGTTAAATGTGCCTTAATCAATGCCAGATCTGTAGTTAAGCACCACTTGGAAATGGCTGAGTTCATTGATACCCATCAGCTGGACATTGTTTTCCTGACAAACTTGGGCAGATCAGTCCTCCGGATCCGATATAAATGCACTAGTTCCGCCCAACTATAGGATACATAGGCAGGACAGGAAAGCAGCCGTGGTCCGTGCAGGTAACAGTGGTGGGGCCGGATGGGGGGGATTTCGAGGGACGATGCAGAGGGAAAATTAAATTATTAATTTTCCCTCGTCTTCGTCCGTCGGAATCCCCCACCCGGCCCCACCACTGTTACCTGCACAGCCCACAGTTGCAGAAAAGATAGGAAGGGAGGGTGCTTGCTCTAATTCATCGTCATATGTTTTCAGCTATCTTTTCCCCCGTTCCCAATTCACAGTTTGAAGGTTTGGTTTTTACATTAGAGCTTTCAAAGTCCCAGTCGTTTAATGGTCTCTTGTTGTATCGACCACCAGGTCCAAAATCCAATTTTCTTAACACTGTTGCTCAGCCACTAGAATCTTCTTTATTTACCAGTGACTTTACCTTAATTTCACTTTCAATTTTCACTTAAAGAAATGTAGCGACCCTGACACTGCGGCTTTGTTAGACTTCATGTCTGGTTTTGGCTGAAAGCAACGAGTTGTGAGGCCAACTCATCGCGCAGCATACCCTTGATGGTATCTTTTCCAATTGTAGCGATCTGGTGAATTTAGCAATATTACCAGTAACATGGTCCGATCACAGTGCAGTGACTTGGAATATTCTTCTGGCCCGCAGTACAGTCAAGGAGAAGTGAGAAGCAGCTAGAGTAAACGCTTCCCCACTGGGTTATCTATTCTGTCATTTCTGCATTCTAGAAGCAAAGATATATTTGCAGGGCTTTGCAGCTCACCAAGATTTGGCTATTGTCACTTCCCCTGCATGCTCAATTGCAACCCAAATGGTTACTGATACAGCTGAGGATGGCATTTGTTACTCCAAAACCTCTAGTCTGAGTATGCTCAATATCCAGGTTGAATCTACTGGTGAATACTGGAATTTGTAATTGCCTCCCCCGCTCTTTCTTTCCAGGTACTAGGCACTGGAACTATACTGGTACAGGATATTTCCATTTTCCTGCTGGGTGGGGCTAAAACATGTCACAAACAAAACCCCGTTTTTCTAGTCCTTAGGTATTCATTCAGTCAGCATGACCTATGATTCATTCTACAAAGCCTGGTGCAAGTTGGTCGGATCACCTGATGCTTTTTAACTTAGCCTAACATGGAAGCGGATTGATATGGTCATTTTTTGCCATGATCCTAAGATATCATGGATAGCATGACCTGCTTAATCAGATAGTTCAGGGGGCTTGTTTCAGTGAAAAGTACATTTTTGGGGTTAGGATAGGGCATGGTCACTGAGTGACCTCCTCACCCTGTGGAGGAATGAGTGCCAAAAAAGGAAAATTCTATAATTTAGAGCCAAATACCCCATCTCTCTTCATGAGAGTTTCAGGTGGCTACTGGGCTGGTTAGTGGAACAGATGACCTGCTATTGGTCATAGCTTTCTAGCCCTACCTCAGGATTGCCAGGAGATTTATGTTATTTCAGGTGGGCATGGGTTGGTTAGAAGGAGGCCTGACCTGCTGGTGGTTCAGAACGTCTAGCTCTACTCCTGTATTACCCATGACTTTATATTTTCATGGAGTGTGCCCAGCTTCGGTCATGCAGGGGTGCCCCGAGGAAGGACGATGTGATAAGCGGTTAACTGGTCTCTGGTTTTGTAAATATGTTATTTATATGTATCATGCTGTTGTATTCAGTATTTAATCCTTTGCCATGCATATATTTGGTGCCTTCCTGTGCTTGCCCACACACAAGAATGTAAATAGAAACATTGTGAATTCTCAGTGCAATACTATTTGTGAAGTTCTGCTTTAATCTCACATTGTATGTAGGAGAAAATGTGAGGATTTCTTATGTAATGCATTAAATAAAATCAAGGTACATGCTCTTTTAAACTACCAACAGAGTTGTCCGGTCTCTTATTTGTCTCACTAACTTTATGATTTGGGAAGGACAACAACATTGCACTAGTTAGTGAACCATATGTTGAAGCAATCAGTATTGGTATAAAGTCAGAAATTAAGAGGTGTAGAGGGAGCAGCCAATATCTAGCCCCTTGCGTTTGCAAAGTCTCATCTGGGTAGGAGAATCTAATAAGTCTTCGTTGGCGAACTGCATGAATTTTGCTTGCCCATGGATAACGGCACTGTCACCGCACTGTTGCTACTTCAAGATTTAGCTTGCATATAAAAGGTGGTGTTGGAGGGGACGTTTTCATGTAGGCTCCCACAATTTGTTGGTCAGCTTTCAGTTGGGCTTTTCGTGCATTCATGTCACACCCAGCCACAGTGTAAATTACAAGACTAGAATAAACATGCAGTTACTAAACCAAACATTGCTGTGAAAGTATATATCAACAGGCACTGAAGCAAAACAGCTGACATATTTCATCACTAAATTAAACGATGTATTACATTTAAACATCCAGTTATAGGTAGAAGGCTCGATCATACTGATGCTTTGCTCCATCAATGTGATTCAGACTTGTTCTCCAATTAACAGATACCTCCCAGCCTACTCCTGTAGAGAGGACAGTGTAACAAGCACATACGGAAGAACAAAAACAAACGCGCCTCTATACTGTAGCAAGCACATTTATTTTCTTTTGAAAAAGATAAAAAATATATAGTTTATTGACCAAGCACAGAAGCCCTCTCTAATAAAATACCAAATAACAGAAAACATTCTTATTTGATCTTGCTTTCCCTGCTTGTAACATGACAAATAAAAGGATGTTTTATTTGAGGAAAACAACATTGTAAATTTAAGTTTCCGAAAACTGCAAGTCTGGCGACACTCTGCAGTTTATGAGAGCTAACCTCACCTGGAACTGCTTGAGTTTTCCCATCAGGTCCTCGAGTCTTTGGCAGTGGTCCAGCAGTACAGATGACAATTTCTTCCAGCGCCCAAGGACATCCTCCATTTCTGATTGATATTTATGTCTGACCTCTGGAGGGGCTTTAACAGACAATGCATCCACAGTACTGCTGAGATAGTTAATATCGTCCTGGTGCTCCTGTAGGGAACTCTTTAAGGCCTGTGGTAGAAAACAATCTTGCATCACATAAACAGACACAATCATTCTATTTACTTCCCAAATGGATAAAAGCTAAAACGCATTTAAAAACAGTTCATTCATAAAAACAAAATCAGTCTTTAGCATTTCAAATATGCAGGGTGATTGTCCAGACAATCTATACTATGACTCGCTATAGGTTGTGACATTACTCAGTTACACACCTTTCAATTCTTTTTAGACTCACAAATCTAAACTCTAAAGAAGAAAAATAATTTCAATGTACATTAATACTATACAAAGGCCCTGATTATAAGTTGCAAGGAACTGGGGCAATCATAAAATTACATGCGAATTTACCATTACAATCTGGAAATTCCACATCAGTAGCATGCAATCACAAGATAACCCGCATGGAATGGAGAATTACTGTGTGCGTTGATTCTTCCGGTTGTAAACAACTAGGAATTTGCCGTTATGTACGGTTTTACAGCATACATTTGCCACATGCCTCGAGCAGGTGGAAAACGTTTGCACGGGCCTGTGGGTGCGAAGTGGAGTATGGGGGCGCTGGGGTAAGTAGACGAGGGAAGGGGATGCTTTTCCTACCAGTTGAGCATTGTGCGCTTCACCCTATTAAAAGAAAAAGTGCGCAACGAGGCGTGGCGACTGCTGCACCCGAAGCCTCATGCGATGTTTCGAGTAAGAAGTACCTGCCGGAAAAGTCAGGTATAGTTCTCCGACACCCGGTAAAAATAAGTGTGGGAAAACCTCCCAACTCGGACTCAGTTGGAGTGAAAATCTATGCAGTAATTTCACTCTGCCTGACTCAGAATCTAGACAGAATTAGGGGGGCACATCATTTGGAATTTTCCTTTACTGTAAAACTAAACTGTAGATTCCATCCCCCCCTCCCGCAAGGAAATTTGACAGCCCTAAAGCATAGTCGGCACGCCATATGACCAGTGGTGCGCTTCCTGTTAGTGTAACAATGAGCTAGCTTACATCTGGGGTCAATAGCTGAACCATTCCTTCCTTGAGGTAGGCACTAATTATGGTTTTAATTGACAGAGACATCCGTTTAAAAGGAATGCTCCATTATTTCTTTTTTCGTTTTGAAGGAGTAGTGAAGTCTGGTAAAGAAGAAATGCCAGACACCGAATAACAATAGACTAACTAGCAATTTTTATGTTTGAGCATTTATAGAATTATGTTAATGTTACACTGCATATTACTCAAAAATCCCAAATGAGCTTTCACGTTCTTAACAAAACGTTCTACCTGTTCTGTAAAAGATGGGTCAGGTCACCACCAAATGAATGCTAATATATGAAGATTAACATTTATAAGATGAACTCACACTTATCAGTTACATGCTTTAGTGCGAAAGCAGTAAGTTAAACTATTTGCCAATAGCTGTAAATCAAAAAATTGCATATACGATCCATAAGAGGTCTACTCTCATAGGCTCAGTCTAATAAAACTAAACACGCATGAGTGTTTGTTAAATGTCCACGATAGTAAACTGCTCTTAACTGAAATATTTCAGTCTGTCAACTAATTTTCATGGGTAGAATACCTCATTGTATTCACTGAGTGGAATCAATGCTTAATTGATCGTCTACCTTATTAAACACATGTCCTTCTGTGCAAACTCTTATCGCTATTATCTACACACCCTGCAAGGTTCCCTTGTGTAGTCAAGTCAAGTCAAAAAGTTATGTTTATTTAGACCATAGTCTTTAAACAACAATAAAACCCAATTGTGAATATTAAAACAATACAGATTCTTCACCAATTCCATTAAAATGAATACCCTATAAGCAAAATGGTAACGGCACGGATATCCCACACAATATGGCACAATAACATAATTAATTAGTATATCCAGTTCAATTCAATCTCCTGAAAATTAATAAAATTTAATTCAATTTTATATTAATTAAAACAGGGCAAAGTGCATTTTAATAAAACTCAACCTTAAAATCATTAAAATCGTTAAAACATCTTCAGTTTCACCCTAAAGAGACTTTTTATGGCTTTCATGTAGTTTCCGATTGCAATAGCAATCTCAAGATTAGGATTCTCTGTAAGTAGGGCTACTGCCTGTTCTCGTGACTTCGTTTCATATTTTAAAAAGATTGGACGTAGAATTAATTTCCGCTGAGCTAAAACTAATACACAATCGACTAAAATGTGCAAAATATCGCTTTTTGTTCCCAACATATCAATCAGGGGTTTGTTAAAGCGCGACTACTCACCCGTAAGGGTCTCAAGGCGCTATTCCATCCGGTTGGATCATTTCTGCTTTTATTTTCTCATTTGTCAGCCAAGGGTTTATGCCTATTCTTAATCTTAAAATTTCACATCTAAGACAATAGTTGGGTAATGTGTCCAGGTAAGGATACCAGGCTTCATTCAACCATGGAGTTCTCATACATTGCACTGATTTTTTCGTTCTCAGATACTCCATATCTACATTTCTGGACCATTCCTGCCCTTGGGATCTGAGTGCGCTCTTAGTGAACTCTGCATGCAGTGTTCTCACTTTTAGGTTCTCACCTACAGTAAGCAGTTTCTTTCTACTTTCCTTAGCCCATTTTAGGCTACTAGACTGAATCTCCTTTCTGCACCATTGTGAGACCTCCTGCACTGCTCCAGGGTCCTGGCGTTTCCAGAACCTTACTAAAGACAATTGAGTCTGTATGCTCCATGCTATTGTTCCTAGCTCAATTCTAATGGCCTGGATCATTGCTGAGCTCGGTAGTGACAATAAGGTTTTTAAACACTTCCCTATTTCTATGTCCCAACTGCTTTTACCACTTAGGTAGAGGACTTCAGCTCCATACAGTACTTGCGGGGTATCATTGCACTATATGCCTTTAATAACGGTCTGTGGGACATATCTCCGTATTCTCGATTGAATTTTTCAGCCCACAAATCGATGTAAAGGCTTTTGCTTTCTGAGCTTCTAAGTGCGTATGCCACTTTAATGCACTATCGAACCTGAACCAAAGATATCTATAATCATTCACAATCTCCAATTTCATGGGGCCTAAAAACCAAAAGAATCTTGTATCTCTTTTCCAAAACATAAAATGTTTGTTTTTTCCATATTTACAACTAAAAACTTTGCCTCACAATACTCTCTAAAAGCATTTAGTTTTCTTTGGAGGCCTAACTCTGTCTGGTCGAGAATCACCAAATCGTCTGCGTACAAAAAGCACGACACTTTGTTACCGTCCATTTTGGGACTGGCGCTTCTGTCAACCTCTAGGGATGCAGGTAAGTCTGCCAGGAATATGGCGAAAAGCAAGGGGGCCAAGACGCAGCCCTGTCTTAGGCCGTTCTCAATTGCTATTTTCGGCGTCAAGGACCCCCCCTTATCCTTAATAACCTGTGCCCAGTTTCCTCTATGTAGCTCTTTTACTATTGCCAGTAAGCCTTCCGGTATATTATAATTTTCCAAGGACTCCCAAAGGCATTTATGGTCCACTGAATCAAACGCGGCCCGAAAGTCAACGAAGCAACAGTATAACTTCACTTTTTGCTCTATTGACTTTCGCGCCACTGCCCATAGGGCGAAGCAGTGGTCGACAGTGGAATGACCTTCCTTGAAGCCCCCCTGTTCTACCGGCACAATAGAATATTGCTCCACCCAATCCTTAAGTCTACTCAATATTTTTGCAAAGCCTTTTTCCCCAATGTCCAACAAATTAATTAATCTATAATTTTTCGGAGATTTCATGTCACCCTTCTTGTGCACCGGCCTAATTACTGCTCCCTTCCAATTTTTAGGAATTTTTCCTGTATCCAAGATGACTGAAAACATGTGGGACAAAAATTCTGCCCACCAGTTCAGCTGGAACTTTATTATGGAGGCTGGGAGATTATCAGGTCCTGCTGCCCTAGTTAACTTTATTTTGGTTATCGTATTTTTCACATTCAGTACTGAGAAATCTGGTTTTAGATCTTCTACTAACCCACTCCAGTTTTGGCTCACTCCTTCTTCTGATGCCCTGCGAGAGCCATACAATTCCTGCAAGTATTCTTCCCATGCGGCCTCTTCTACCACACAATTCATAGCTCCCGCGGGGTGTTCTGCAGCTGCCTGTATCAGCTTCCAAAACTGGCGTATATTCTTTGTTTCAATAGCTTCTAGCAGTTTTCCCCAGCATTTTTCTTTATAGACTCTTTTCGAGCTACTAATTAGCATTTTGTATTCTCTTCTCAATTTTTAAAATGTTTTCCCACAAAGTCCTTTATTGACTTTGAGGCTTGCACGCCCCCTTTTTTCCCCTGCATGGCTCCCTTGTTTGCTCTCTTCTTAGGTGCTCTTTTCGCCCTTTCTCTGGGGCTCCCAAAACTCTCTCCAGAAGCCCTCTGTTCCATGGAGAGCTCTCTAGACGCAAGGTTTTGCCCCGTGCGGGTTTTATTCTTTCTAGGTGCCATAGCAAGCACACGTACTTATGGTAGATTATTTAGTTCGTTTTTTTTTTTTTTTACAAGACTAGTCCAGTATAAATTCGAACCAGTGGGGACCAGCCTAGTCCCCACCTAGGCTCCCAGTTATTATTATTTCGCTGACGTCCTTCCAGTTGTTTCACTGTTTTCTTAAGCCCCTTGAGCCATCCTGTTTAATTGGCCGTTGTTGGGGAGGGTGAACAATAAACGATAAGAACAATAAAACATGCACACACTTACCTCTGTTGTGCTCGGGTCAATTGACCATGCCCTTTGCCGTGCTGACCAATTCCGCCGCAAGTCCTTTTTGAAAATTAGTCACTGTGCTCTAGAGTTACTGGAGTTCTTATTCTTGTCCAAGTCAGGAGACCTGTGGCTCAGGTAAATGGTCACGTACTGCTACTGCGCAGCAATGCCAGGATCTGGGGCTCCGAGGACCGAGGACGGGACAATAAGCCACCTGGTTCTTGTTAACTCCCTTTGAGTACCAGCTCCTTTTTTCTCTAGCTGGGAACCGGGGGCTTATGTTTGAGCAATTATAGAATTATGTTAATGTTAAACTGCATATTACTCAAAAATCCCAAATGAGCATTCAAGTCAAGAATAACTTTATTCGGTTTGAATAACCATAAAAGTATAACATTCATACAAGATATACAAAATTACATATCATATCAAATCAAATACGCTAAAATGTTACATGACTCGAATACTCCTTGATTTATCTCAGAAATTTAAAATACGCGATTCTTAAATTCTAAAAATTCTAAAATTCTTAAAATCTAAAATTCTAAAAGGGAGACGCCAATTTTAATTACATTTCATACCGTTTTCTTATTAAAAAAGCAATCCTGATAAAATTTAGTACTACCGTACAGATTGCCTCGGTAGACAGGGATAATAATCTATTAAAACCTTCCTGATAATTACTAGGGTGAATTTTTCTTAAAAAAGGGATAAGGAACCGGGCCCTAGGTTCCTTATACAGAGGACAGAATAGGGTAAAGTGCAAAGTGCTTTGTTGTGCTATATTATCACAAGGGCAAGGAATGAGATTATTGCACCATCCGGCCTGTTTAGGAAAGGCCACTAAAAAGTGCAATGTGCAAAGCCGAAATCTAGTCAGGTAAAATCTAAACTGCACATTCGTGATAAAAGATAAATAAAATTGGGGATGTAGAGATAAATGATCGGTAAGAGGTTGCAACTCTACTAGGCGCCGGCAATTATCACGCTCACCACAGTATGCATTTTTTATGGTCACTTTCTTAACAAAACGTTCAACCTGTACTGTAAAAGATGTGTCAGGTCACCACCAAATGAATGCTAATATATGAAGATTAACATTTATAAGATGAACTCACATTTATCAGTTACATGCTTTAGTGCGAAAGCAGTAACTTAAACTATTTGCCAATAGATGTAAATCAGAAAATTGCATATACGATCCATAAGAGGTCTACTCTCATAAGATCTCACTTATGTTACCTCTGTTGACAGGCTCAGTCTAATAAAACTAAACACGCATGTGTGTTTGGTAAATGTCCACGATAGTAAACTGCTCTTAACTGAAATATTTCAGTCTGTCAACTAATTTTCATTGCTAGAATACCTCATTGCATTCACTGAGTGGAATCAAAGCTTAATTGATCGTCTACCTTATTAAAAACATGTCCTTCTGTGCAAACTCTTATCGCTATTATCTACACACCCTGCAAGGGTCCCTTGTGTAGAAAACCTCTAAGGCATATTATTAACCTTTTTCCTTCATTTCTAATAAAAGTGAACAATCAGAGGTGCTGGAGTAATTTTCAGAGTTGGGGTTCTGCCATCAATGTTACATCACTGAAGCCATAGGGGTTGTAAAAAATCCCTTTGTCACAAAGTGTACCAAATCAGCCACGACCATTCAGCAGGAGAGTGGTACATGTCTAGTATATAGCTCGTGGTGCATTTTGGAGCTCTTTGACACAAATATATTACTAAAGCACGGTGTGGTAGCACACTGTTCTTTACAGACAGCACATTTTCCATTGAAAGGGCCACTAAAAATGCGAGGACATGCAGTTTTACTGACACAACTACATAGTGCGCAAACAATATCATGTGGAAACATTGTTTCAGCAAACATTTATCATTTGTGCACCACCAATAAAAATGTCTTGATTTGTTTTCATACTGTTAAAATCTTTGATTCCATCACAATTCAGAATTAGATAAAGAACGTACCTCATATGTGCTTTCCTAATGGCCATTATTGTTTTTGAAATATTTGTACAGTTAATTTAGAGGTATTTAAATGTTGTTGTGTTTTAGAATAAAATTGACATCCTACATACAGCCTTTCCTTTCACTACCTGTACAACACAAGATTGTCACATAGTTTACTTTACAAAATCCTTTCACTTTTCAGTCAGATAAAGCAAAGTAAAACACCAGTCTCCATGCTAATAGAATAATAAGCGATCTGCATGGTTATTTTGGAGATGCTGCAGCACCCTCTGAACCCCTACTTCCAACGCCTTTGTCAACAATGTGAAAATGTAGTAGAAACATGGGATTTCCCTTATAAGGCAAGGGGAATCCGAACATTCAAATTCTTTCGGCCCGTCGAATGGTGAACACACACTTCAACCCACGTTAAAAGAGTTTTACTCAACAAATAATATGCCCAATTCTTGTGCATTAGGTGTGTTAGGTTTCTGTTCTTGATTTCTTGTGTGCTTAGTAGAGTATGGAGTAGGGATAGAATGATAGAAATGGATTTGAAAAGGGGAGTCTTGGAGCAGGGATAGAATGATAGAAATGGATTCGGAAAGGGAAAGCAGTAAGTTTCTTTTGTGAGTTGTGTGTGCTTGTTAGTTGGGTGGCATGGCTCCTAAAAAGGAGAAGGTGAAAGTTTTTAATGTATGTTTGTAAGAAAGTAGTCAGTAAGGTTTGGGATGACCCTGAAGGAGGAGGGAGGGGTAGAACGGAAGTGATTTGTTTTATAGCAAAATGTAAACAATTTATGCATACATATATTTACAAATGATGCTTAGTAAAGTTTTTTTG
The DNA here is from genome assembly GCA_963921515.1 of Calotriton arnoldi. NCBI lineage: Eukaryota > Metazoa > Chordata > Amphibia > Caudata > Salamandridae > Calotriton > Calotriton arnoldi. The sequence continues at coordinate 1,130,232 of CAWUFW010003607.1, read as the reverse complement.
ATCAATTAAGCCCCTCTATATTTATACCAAAATGTACATTGAAGCAGCAATATTTACATGGCTGTTGTCCACATTTGTCTTGTGGTACATTTTGTATGGGTTCAAATAACTGTAATTAACTTATATATACATAAATATACACATACAGTTGTAGTTCTTAATAGCAGGCACAACCCTCTATATATGTACTTTTATGTACACAGAAGCAACAATTTTAACACAGTCTGATTTAGACATGTATCTTGCGGTATACTAATTAATTTTCCCCTTATATAAATGTATCTGATAACAGGAGTCATAGTTCAAAACACAATGATGTGTACTTGTATAACCACATCTCTTTTCCATAGTTTCCAAGTATAGTTTGTCATGTCTGAGTATACTGTTGAGGTACATTCTTGAGTTGTGAATATAGTTATCATGTGGGGAAGAGTAATTGGGACGACAGTGAAATGTGGTAAAACGTACCACGGGAAATAGCTCAATTAATTGGGCCCCTAGACGCTGGCTAAACACTCGTATGAAGGCGATATAAGTAACACAATATTAACAGTTAGAAAAGCAGTAAAACTGCCTTAATTTATTACTGTATCCTTCTTATATGAGAAAGGATATTGTTTCAGTGAAACTACCAATAAACTGTCGTGGCCAGAGATAGGGCATTAAGACAAACTGGGTCAGTGTAAAAGCTCTCTAAAGTGCCTGATGAACAGATTGTGTCAGTTTGGGATTTGCTAATGTGCCAAAAATATTGGCGGTTTAGTCTAGAAACTAGGTGGGCTTGTCTGTTAATGCAATTAATCTCAATTAGTTTTTGTATCGCATTAATTTTCTGTACTATTCTGGATAAAGCATAGGTGGGTGGGAAAACAATTAAAAAGATTCCCTTCTACTCAGTTCAAAAAGCAATACCCAAGAGACTGTTGTCCAAATACCATGAGAAGAAAAATGTTCATTTCTTTCCAGCTCTCTCTAGTTCAAAAGAGGTTTACACTGGATGGCCCAAACTACAAATAATGTTTTTAGTGTAAGTGGTCTATCTCCCTATTAGGTACCACATGTTGCAGTGCACTGACAGCATCCATTTTGCTGTGCACTAACTGAAGATTCTGCAAAACAACCTTGCTTTTGGAATAGAGCACAGGATTTTTTTCTTCCACGTTCTCTCACGAGGAACACTGCAGCAAAATAGTATCATTATTCTTACAGGCTTTTAGCTTAATAAAAGTAAAAATGGCAAATCATGGCTAGCCTTATGGCTCAGTTCCTGCAAGTTGGCAAAGCATACAACATTTATGGTGGTCCCAATGTTGGATATGTATTCAGTGGGACTGCTACCATTTGGTGAATGTTACACCAGAAGCAGTTGTCAATTTCCTAATACCCACACAAGAAAAGCAAAAAACACAAAGCAAAAATAAATGTACTAACCTACTAACTACCAATCTTGGGTACCGGAGTAGTGTACTACTCACCCAAAAAGTGCTTCAATGCCTCATCAGGGGTGGTAAGCGTTATAGAAATACATTCACAATTAACAATTCAGTCAATATCATAATTGTTATTGTTTGTTGGTTGGGACTGATACCAGAAAGCATACTGCACTGGGTAAAGGAGGGGCTAGGAGGAAAGTGGCTCTTCCCACTCCACCAGACTCTGCTTTAGGGGCTTACCATCCCTTCAACGCGGAGTGCCATAATTGTGTTTGCAATGGGAACTGGACTCCATAGACCTGTGTTTCCTAACATTTTGATTTCTGTGGACCCCTGCTTAATCATTTCTGGAACCCGGGGGCCCCAATGAACCATTATTGGAATCTAGGAACCTCCACTGCGCCATAAGTAGAATCCAGAGGGGATACCGGGCTCGTCATTTTCTATGACTTGAACCACAGAACAATACACAACAAATACAGAAACAAGAATTCATCAAACAAATACACAAATTATAAAATATTTTATTTAATTCATAAACAAATATAAAAAATGTCAATTTTAATAGGAAGTTTGGAGCTTTTGTAAATTCAATGAAGGTCACTCATCGTCCATACTATATTCAGTTTGGTGCACTTGCACTGCTGCCACGAATCAATCTGAGAATACTAATTTAATGTTTAGCCTCCATTTTCAAATTTCTTCAGAAACTGAAAGTTTTAAAATCTTCAATTGTTTTTTAATTCATATACACTTCAATAATTTTTTAATAATATTTCATTTTCTCAGCAGTCGTGGATCCCTTGAGTAGGCTTCATGGACTCACAGGGGTCCCCGGACACAGGTTAAAAACCACTGCCATAGACAATACTACACTGGGCCAAGGATAGAGTAGGAGGAAAGGGACCTTCACCGTAACAGACTGGAATACCAGACTCACACCACGCCCACCCTGAGCGGGACACCACACTGTATTTTGTTGTTTGTGGGAACCATATTGCATTGAACCAAGGAGAGTAGGAGGAAGGTGGCCCCTCCCACCACAGCTAAGTCCTTAACATGCTTGCCATCCCAGCAGCACAGGATTCACATGGGAAAAGCGCAGCAATGCCCAGACCAAGAGAGGCCCATCTGCAGCCTTTCAGAGGCTGTCAGATGCCAGTCTGGGTCAACACTTTTGGCCTTTGTTTTTTTATATTCAGGAAAACAGGAGCTGGAAGATCAGACTCTGCTGGAAGGTCCTGAATTGTGTGTACTAGCTGTATGAGTTGTCATTCCTCACTAATTTGCTACAACCATTTTCATTGCACGTACAATATTTTCTTAGTCTTTTATTTTCTACCTGGTTGACTTTTTAAGCTTGTGTATTTCAAGACTCTGTTAAATTAGAGTGATTAATGCAGAGGTCTGTGTATTTGTTTTAGACTAATATTTTTTTTTTATAACAAATTGTATTTGGTTTTGTAATGGTACAGCAGAGGCCAGTGGCCAACACATCAGTAAGTTACATATACTTGTCATATTGTACCTGTGAAAACATACAAAGAAAATAGAAAAGGAAACATACAATTAACCTTGGCTAACCTGAGCACTGAGGCGGCTTCCCCTACCCACCACATCTCTTGATCTTTAATACAGTACGTCTTCTAGATAGTTGTGTCCAATGCACGGAGACTACACCATTAAATGACTTTCCCGCCATATGAGGGTATCTGAGGATTCTACTGCCGGTAAGTCTAGACCCCTGTACTCTGCCCATCATTACCATATCCTTCGGTGCTTCTGTGGGCAACCCTGTGCCTGAAACACAGCCATTTCCATTCCCAGGCACCAATCTAGAGCTTTTTTCCACTTCCCTAAGGGCGGCGAGGTGTTACTCTTCCAGTACTGGGTGATATCCCTTTTGGCGAGCGTGAGCCCTGTGAAAAGTAAGTGTTGTTTGTACTTATTGCCACCTATTCCATCTGCACTATGCAGTAAAATGACTTTGGGATCGGACGGAGTATTCCACGAGAATATCTTGCCCAGGCAGGTCAATATTTGATACCAGTAGGGTTGGAGAGTGCTGCAGATCCATACTGTGTGTAGGAAGGTACCAGCTTCCCGATCGCACCTTAGGCCCATTGGCCAAGGTATAACACCCATGCACCAAAGGCGATGTCTAGTGTAATAGGCTCTGTGCAGAAACTTGAACTGAATCAGACGGTAATGGGACGCTATAGCAGCGCTGCGGGGACTCGCCAGCGCCTCCGTCCAATCATCGTCCGAGAGATCAAGTATGTTGCACTCCCAACTCCGTCGGAGTGTGTCTATTGTTGTACTGTTGTGTGTAACTATAGTTTGGTATATTTGTCTAATCCTATGGGCGCCGATATCCCCCATTAACAGTCGCCCTTCTAACGGGTGTAATTCAGGTAGCTCTTTCAGTGTTGCTATGTGTGGGAATAAGGCGTGTCGTAGTTGAAGGTATTTGTAGAATTGGTTACGGTGGAGATGGAACTCTTCTTGCAATTGTTGGAAGGATTTGAGAACTATTCCCTTCATGCTGTTCCCCAGTGTGGGTGTGCCAATGAAATCCCATGTACGGAGCCCTGAAAGTGACCCCACCTGTCGAAGACTGGATCCCTGCCATAGTGGAGTTGTCTGTGTTTATCCCGCTCCCCATCCCATCTGCTGGACCACACGTCTCCACAGCTGAATTACAACTCTAGTGGCTGGGGGCAAATGGCCAAAGTGGTCGTGACTATACAGCAAGTCGAGTAATGTTTGGTCCTCCATCATAATTCTTTCTACTGTGAAAGCAGGGTCCTTCTGGGGATTGTACCACCATTCATTAATGTTGAGGAGGTGGGAGGCTGCATAATAAGCAAAAATGTCAGATGCTGCTATCCCACCACAGTAGGTGGATTGAGTACATGTTCGTAGTGTGACTCGTGTAACCCCGCCGCCCCATAAGAAAGTATTAAGGAGCATGTTGATTTGTGTAAACCACAACTGGGGAACACCATATGGGTAATTTTGGAGCATATATAGGATTCACGGTAATGAGACCACCTTGAAAGCCGCCGATCTGCCATAAAGGGACAGAGGGAGAGGGGACCAGGCCCGCACCTCATTTCTGATCTTGGGTATGAGGGGATTTATGTCATGTGCCCAGGACATCGCCTGATCCGTTGATATGAAAACCCCCAGGTATGAAAAATCGTCAGATGCGTGTGTCAGTTGTGTCACCGACGTACCCTGCCCCTGGTCTCCACAGATCGGGAAGAGTATGGACTTGGACAGATTCGTGCTAAGGCCTGATGTTTCCCCAAACACCCTCAAGATCTGCAGTATCCGTGGGCCCGTAAATCCTGGATCAGTAAGGAAGAACAGGACATCGTCCGCATATAGCACGATCCTATCCAATACCTCTCTGGACCACTGAAATCCTCTGACCAAGGGGTCCTGTTGCATCCCGTTTGCAAGTGGTTCTATAGCGAGTGCGAAAAGGAGCAGGGACAGAGGGCACCCCTGCCACGTGCCCCTACTAATAGGAAATGAGTCTGGCACGGCCCCGGCGACTCGCACAGAAGCAGAGAGATCCGTGTATAAGAGACGAATGTGTGAATCGTGGGCTGAAGTTTAAGGCCTGTAAGAGGAGGAATGAGTACTTCCAGTCCAGCGAGTCAAAGACTTTGTCTATATCCGCGTGCAGGACCGCCGCTGGGCGTCCCAACCTCGGTACCATAGCCAGGGCATTATGTACTTGCCTGATATTATGGTGCGTATATCGTTGCAGCATGAAGCCAGACTGGTCGGGCTGGACCAGTTCTGTAATGTGTGGTAGGAGATGGTTGGCCAGGCTCTTACCTAGAAGTTTGCCTTGAGGTTTAGTAACGAGATGGGACGATAGGAAGCTGGATCACCTGGGGGACGCCCTGGCTTAAAAAGACAACAATTTCGGCATGCCACCAATCGGGCAGGAGAATCCCCAACTCAAGAGACTCCTGTAGTGCCCCCAAGAGATGAGGACCCATCTAAAAGATACATCCTCGAAAGAACTCACTAGGGAGCCCATTAGGTCCCGGGGCCCGGCCCGGGTGTATGGCATGGAACGTGGTGGTGAGCTCTTCTAGCGTGACGGGGGCGCCAATCTGGTTGCGCAACTATCTGAGAGTTGTTTCAGGGGTATGTCATGTAAGAATTCTCGTATTGAATCTGGGGATAGACTTTCCCTGTTTTGCTAGAGGTCAGTGTAATATGTGGCAAATGCATGGGCCACCATGTGGGGGTTTGTGTAGAGGGTGCCATCTATGCCCGGGAGTATTGGTGCGGGGGCCTGAGCTTGTGTTGCTTGACAAAGTCGATGGAGCCTCTTGTTCGACTGATATATGCGGTATTGCGTCGCCTGCCACGCCAGTTGGGCTTCGTTTGTGAGTAACTGATGGATCTGTTGTTGAGAAAAGAGGAGCTGTCGATCGGCCTGCGCTCCACCCCTGGTCCGCATCTCCTCCTCGAGCGCCCGCTGCCGCGTCTCCAAATCCATGATCTGGGCTAGGCGCTGTCGTCTTATCCCTGTTCGGTAACTGATATCGAAGCCCTGTATAGTGGGCTTAAGGGCCTCCCATTGCACTGTAGCGGAGGCTGTAGACCCTGTATTTAAGGAGAAGTAGTCTGAGACAGCCTGGTGGAGGGTTGCCTTGTATTTAGGGTCTCTTAAATGGCGACATTTGCCAACGGGGTTGGGATCGCTGAGGTCCTATGTGGAGTTTAAGGGTCAGAGAGTTCCTGTGGGAGTATAGAGGTAGACGCGACCTTGTGAACATACGGTAAAGGAAGAAATATATAATCGAGTCGAGATAGGGATCCATGTGTAGGTGAAAGGAAAATGTATTTGGTGTCAGTCGGATGATATGCCCTCCATACATCGGGCCACCCCAAGGAGGATGCTAGGAGACATAACTTGGATTCACTTATGGCCTGATCACGGTCGCCAGGGCACCACCTATTGATATGATGCATAGTGTCATTCCAGTCTACCCCCATCACGGACAATCGGTCAGGCAAGGTTCGCCAATCGCCATAAGCTTATGACTTTCTCAATGAAGGCATGACCAAGCGGGGGGCATAAAAACTGCCTAAAACCAGGGACTCCCTGTTAAGTATACCAGCAATTACGGTGTACCTCCCGCTAGAGTCCAGCCATGTCTGGGCACACCTGAATGAAATCCTGCGGTGAATAAGTATGGCAGTACCCCATGATCGCAGAGTGATATATTTGATCAAATAAATAGCGTGCTAGGCAAGAGGCTCTGTTGCCCATCAAGTGGGTCTCTTGTATCAGCAGTATATCAACCCCCACTCTCTTGGCTTGTTTCAACACTGCGCCCCGCTTGATTCTATCCAGCATCCCCGTACATTCCAGGTCACCACCTGTATCTCACCAGAGTGAGCCATCCGTGTATCTGCCATTAATAAATTGTGGGGGATGGTAGTGTCTATGGTTGTGGTGTATGGAAGTAGGAAGACACTCGTGCCTGTGTCCAGCCATTAGCAAATATAACTCATATAACATAAACATCCCTGGCCCCCTCCCCCCACCCCTATACTTCGAGGAACTTGAAGTATCTGTCATGGCAGGGGCTCTTCCGAGACCCCAACGGGGGTTTCGGGAGGCCCCACACTAATGGAGCCCTAAAAATCCGCATCCCCCAACCATCAGTCTTTAGGGTGCGTAAGTGGGACTCGTGGAGGCCCACCGTGACCTGTGTTTCTCCACACACAGCTTGGTACCAGAACAGTCAAGGCACATTCTAAATATCTGCTTCTAGAGATGAGAAGAGTATAGGGTGCAGCAGAAATGAGAGACAAAAGGGGGGGAAGAAACAAGGGACTTTATACAGATGACTTATGAGTCTTCTCCTTGTGTCTGGGAGCGCCAGTTCGAACGTGATCGGTGTCGTCTCTTCTCGAATGTTTCTTCGGGCGGCTCAGTCTGGTTCTCTGAGAGGAGTATTATTCCAGTGGAGGTGGAGAATTCGGCTTAAGTATGGTAGTTTCGTCTGTCCATTTGAAGATCTCTTCCAGGGTGTCGAAGAATAGAGTTTTGGACTTATATATGACTCGCATCCGCGCGGACTACAGCAGCATGTATTGGATGTTGAGGTCTCTACTTGCGCTTGGTGGCCACAAAGGATTGACGTTGCTGTTGTACGAGACGTGTATAGTCCGTGAACATCATAATATTCTGCGAGTTCTGGATCAGTTTATCTTTATGGCATCGGGCGAACTGTCAGACCGCATCTCTGTCTGCGTAGTTCAGGAGCTTGGCAATAATCGGACAGGGCCACGTTCCCGGGGGAGGCCGCCACCCCAGGGCTCTGTGGGCTCATTGCACAACAAAATATGGAGAGGGGGACCCCTCCAGCATCAACGAGCGCAGCCATTGCGTTATGAATTGTGTTGCAGAGGTCCCTTGACAGTCCTCGGGGAAGCCCACGAAGCATAAGATGTTGCGTTTCACGCGGCCTTCTGCGTCTTTGACTCTTGTGGCGAGTTCTTGCGTAATGACAGTTAGGCGGTTGACTATTTTTTGTAATGTTGTAACTGTGTCTTCCACGACAGATACGCGGGACTCCACTTCAGTAATCCGGTCCACCGCCTTACGGAGATCTTGATGAAGAAAGGAGACTTCTGTGCCAACTGCACCAATTTTGGCATCTAACATGTCCCGGGACTGTGTGATCTCCGCCAGGAGGGCCGCATTGTCCGGTAGTGGGTCTCCCTCCTCTGTAAAACCAAAGGGGATGATGGACGGAGTGTTGAACATTGCAAGCACTCACCCCCAGTCAACTGATCTGGGTTTAATCCATCATCATTCTTTAGCTCACTCCGCCACCCCAGTTCAGACATGGCTATATGCAAATCAGTCTGACCCTGTGCCTCATGGAAACAGTCCAGCCCGAACTGCCAAGCCATGTCTTCCCTGGACCGGAAACAAGCATCCTGGGACCGGTTTCGGGCTCACAGCCCTCATCAGACGTGGGTCCCTTGCTCACTTTGCCACTGGATTCAGATAGCCTGGCTGATGACGGCTGTAAGCCAGAAACCGGTCCCAGGATGCTTGTTTCCGGTCCAGGGAAGACATGGCTTGGCAGTTCGGGCTGGACTGTTCCCATGAGGCACAGGGTCAGACTGATTTGCATATGGCCATTTCTGAACTGGGGTGGCGGAGTGAGCTAAAGAATGATGATGGATTAAACCCAGATCAGTTGACTGGGGGTGAGTGCTTGCAATGTTCAACACTCCGTCCATCATCCCCTTTGGTTTTGCTATGTTCTCCCTCCTCTGTGCCACCTTTTGCACCAGTGGGGTTTGTCGTGTATTGATCCAGCATGCTCTGCTCCGTTGAGGACGCTGGCACCTTGTCTTTCGCCATGATGGCGACAGCGGTTAGTCTCCACAGCCCGCCACCCGGCCGGTGGTCACCAGCTGATGTTGTCTTGATGGAGTGGGTATGGGGGCCCCAGAATTTGGCCCTCACAGACTTAGCCTATCCTGGACAGGAAGCCGCACCATGGCTACCACGGCCACTTCTGCCACCGTAGGACTGGCTACAAGTGGGCCCGCTAAAAGGATCTCACCTGTCGGACCACCAACTCCCGATAAATCCTCCTCACCCTGCCTATATTTGTCTGTGGTTATGCCCGGGGAGGGCACGGTCTCCTAGGTCAACTGTAGGGACAGCCTAGGTCTCACAATGCTTTCTGATTGGGCACTGGGCCGCCCAGCAAGCCAGGGGGCTCCTCTTACCTCCCCGGTGTCAGTAATGTCCCGCGTCGTGGGCTTTTATAGGCTCCTCTCAGTCTGGGCCATATGTGTATGTCAGCATAGGTCCCGATGATGTGGGGGAGCCACCAGATCTACCCCCAAGGCACAAGTAGCTCACGCCACCGGCCCTCTCACCCAGCTGTCACCACAGCTGCTGCTCGTCTCGATCCCCATCAACTCGTTGCCAATGGAACTAGATCATCCCCTGTGCATCATTCGTCGTAGCCTGGTAAAGCCGCCTCGGTAATTCCTCTTCGTTACGGGGGGCACACCAAAGCAGCTTCAGATAGTATGGAACCTTGTAGTGCCAGGCCTCTTTTCAGTCGCGGCCACTCCCGGTAGGCTAGGAAGGGCCCAGCTGCTCACATGCATCAATGCCGCACAACTCCGTGGCCGCCCCCGGACTATATGGGCCTAAGGCAAGCGCTGGCTCTCCTCTGGTGGGGTATTTATCGGCTATGGCGGCACCCGTACCACAGGGCCTCAGCATGTACGGCGCGGCCCGGTACTACCACCACACCGGCGCTCTCTGCAGGATGGCCCAGTGGCCCATGTCAGGTCAGCAGGGCCCGGTGACCCACCCACGAGAGGCACCTCCCGTCACCACTGCAGGGCCTCAGGTCGAATGTTCGCACAGGTGGGCCGGCCGTACATAAAGCAGCCAATTCTTACGGGGCCATCCGCTCCCCTTGCTGCAGTCGGAACGGACCCCTTCTGAGCTACGGCGACTTACCACACCTTCGGGTCACAGTCCTCTGCCGCAAGCCCAGCTCCACTCGATGTGCCCCGTGGACCAGCCGACCGGAGCGTCCGGGGGCTACTCAGCTGCCGCCCGCAGGGCCCCAGCTGCAGCCTCTCTCCAAGGAGCGGCCTCTCTCCTGTCGCCTAGGACCATCGACCGGGTCGATGCAACGACGTCCAGCCCACCGAGCCCGGCCTCAGGGCACCAAAGTCAGCCCCAGGTACAGCACCCCTCGGCCCGACACCACAGATGGGGAGCATCAGCGTCCTCCAGGCAGGTCCATCCAAGCACGGCACTCGCTGGTAGAACGCACCATCTGGGAGTCGCGGCTGCGTCCTCGGCGTATTTCACACCCCGAACCTCCAAATTAGTAGAGGGCTAGTCAGGGCACCAATTGTGGGAAAATTAGGCAGGATTTTTATGGATTATGGACGGGGTGGGCCGGAGCACTCTAGCAGGCGTTTGCCATGTTGGCTCGTTCGGCCACACCCCTAGACTAATCTTTTTTATTCGATTTTTATCTCAGTCAGGATAAGTAATGGTGATGTTGTCACCACCAGTCAAAATTAAAAATGTTTAATGAAGTCAGGCAAGCAATTAAGCAAATTGTTCATTATTTTGAATGAAGAGGAATCACTGCTGGAGGATGTTATACCACCCTCATCTCACTGTAGTCCAGAAACAAAAACTTGCCAAATATTGGTCCCTCTTAGAATATTTCATGAGACAATTGAAAGAAATAGTGACTGTGCTACTAGAAAAATCTGGGGGTGATATCAAAGTGTAAATTGCCTAGGTTTTGTGCTCAGGGAAAGGGAAAGCAAGCAAAACTGATGTTAAACCACGGGCTTTAGTTATTAGGGCCAGATAAGGACTGTGACTTGTTCTCTGTATTGATGGCACCTGTCTGTGGAAGACACAGACTGGAGAATGTAATACTTAGAAGCCCCTCATCTCATAAGTAATTTTGGGCTATTATATGAATGGTATTCCCAGTACAAATTTGTTTAACCCATATTTGACATCTGTTGGTAGCAGTGTTGTATCCCAAGTATGGGACAGGGACCTTGAAAGTAAGAATGCCACTATAAATAGTAAAGTAGAATTATCCTTGATACAGAAACCATCTGCAGGTCTTATGCATGTCTCAAAAGAAGGCATTGTCATTACAATGGGGATACTAGAGAATATTGCTCCCAATGGGGGATACAGAACATCTTTGTTGCTTAATTAAGTCATTAGAAAAAGAGGATACTGACATTTATGATTCACTAAAAAATGGGATTTGGAAACTTCACTGAGGTCAAATGCTGATAAGTCTGGTGGGTGTAAGAAGTATGCTATTAATAATGACACTATACAAAGAAACGAAAACAAGTTAAAACACTTGGGATAGCTTAACCATGGGGAGAAGGGTCATGAGGTATTACATAGTGTTATTAAAAAAAATCCAAATATCTGCCTTAGTTACAAAAGGAAAATGACAACTGTTTCAGCTCGTAGTTCACAGAGGGAATCATTTTTGGGAAGAGAGCCATTGCCTTCTGCATATCTCAATAATAGAAGTCTTAACTTCTTTAGCAATAGGGCAGAGGTCTACAATGTGGAGGGGGTTCCAAAGCTTCAAAGTACCAGTGGCCTTGAGTTAGAAGAATTGTTAATTAATAAAGTGATTTACTGGATTAGGGAAGGAGACCTTGCAACCCTGTGGAATGTACTGATATTTTGAAAGCATAGAGGCAGGTGGAATTCGATGACCATTATAATTGCATCAAAATGTATTTGGTCAGTAAGGATCTTACGCATGGCCTGATCAACAATAAGTATAAAACCCTTCACACTGTCATACAAAAATACACATTAAGCACTTACCAGTGTGTAACCAATCCAATGTGTGAATTGAGAACACTAAAAGGGACCTGATTCCATCCATGTTACCTAGTATCAACCCTTACACAAGTATTGATTAGGTTGGCTCGATGGCCGAAAGTCCAACATTAATTGCCTTGATGGCTTGTATGAGAGTGTTGTGAAAAGACACACTCATGTGGCCCGTAAGCCTTGTCATCCCCAATGTCAAACCTTTAGTCATCACAAATAGCTGAATATTCTGCATCAAAGATGGTTGATTTACCAATGTCAAATTTTACAGTCATTACATAGTGTTGAATGTTACCTATTTTACATGAGGTCAATTGACTCACGGATGCTTTACCCTTTTCCCTCAATTATCTTGTAATCAGATGACAATCGAGTGTCAAGTTTCTACGGATAGTGTTAGTGAAACCAATCGCATTACTATACACTCTATGGGCAGTAATGAGAATCTTACTATCTTATCATGCAATGTTGTGGGGTTAGCAACCAAAATTAGGCATGCTGATTGGATTAGGTTTATAGCCGACCATGTTTGCCTGTTTCAGGAAACTTAGGCTCAGATATCACCAACATTTTGTGCTGGTCCTGCATTACTTTTGAAACAGAAACCAACGCAAATTGTTATCCTGGGATTTGTGTCAGATAGTTTCCCAAAGTAATGCAACGTTGTGCAGTGTATTGTTTTGTTTTACTGTGCATCAAAGGGTCACTCCATGGGTGGTACATGGGCGTTTCCATGCAAACATCCATGCAATTTGCAATTTGTAAAAGGGATTTGCACCAAATTTTTATACATCCTCAAAGCAGGTGAGATGAGGCAAATTTGTTCATTTCAAAGTTTGGGGTACCCCCACTCATCTACCCCCTAGTAAATGCTCCTTTAAGTTGCTCATCAACTTGCTCTGATATCCATGAAACAAGGTTTGAGGGCAGCAAAAGGTTAAATGCCAAGAGATGTCTTTCCTAAAATATATTTTTGATTATGACAGGTCACAGAGTTTCATTGACTATATATTTCTGAATGATAGTAACTAGTACTGGATAATTCATGAGTGGGTGGAAACTAGAGTGGAAAGTGACCACAATCCAAAGATTATTATTTTTATTTTTTTACAGAGTTTTATATAGCGCGAACTTGACCCGAATCGGGTATCAGAGCGCTTTACATAGCACCAGTTGCATTACAAGAGGACACATTCGTTTTTGTTAGGCACGGGGAGATTAAGTGATTTGCCCAGAATCACAGGATGTTCAGCGTCATTGCCGAGACTTGAACCCAGTTCCCCAGATTCGAGGCCGACCGCCCTAGCTGTTAGGCCAACTCCTCTCCCCCCCTTATGTCTGTTATGATGAAGACTGGTGAGGGGTGAAGGGGAGGATCAATTGTCCAGGAAGGATGGCATAAGACTTCATGTGTCAACAATTGGGGTGAGCTGGTTTTTAGCAATTTCCTTCCAAAGTTATGTTTTTATTATACCAGTCCCAGAACTATTTCTCACCTAGGCTGGTCATTATCTTTAATTGATTCAAATACATGAAGATATTGTGGAGAGAATAGGATTTTTCTTGACTAAATTAATTAAAAGAAAAAATACAATAATGTACCACAGGATTCTCATAATTGGTGCACCTCAGAGGATGAAATAGATGCTTATAGTGTCCTTGAAAAGTAACAGTAGAGACAAAATTATCAAATGCAGAAAAACCTAGAAGGATCTTTTAAAGAGCAAGAAAATGATTAGGGCCTCCTCCTATAGAACCAACGCCTGGAAGCCTCTAACAAAAATGATTAGAGAACATTTCTAAATATTGTCATACATGCAGCAAACGAAATGTGTGTGGCCCAGAGGTACATATAGAAGAAAGTAAGTGTTATGCTAATTTTTCAGTGGTCTTCTCAAGGGATTCTTTATTCCATCTTAATAATTACAAGGGGGCTAATATTTTTCTATCAGGGTATGAAAGCACTTGCAATCTGTAACCCATTTTAGTTTCAGAAGCTCTCAGAGCTATTCAAACACAGACTATACCAAAGCCCCAGGGTTGGTTAGGATCCCATCAGACATTTACAAGTCTGAATAATCTATTTGTGCCCCCAATATTATGATCCCAGCAAGTACTCTAATCCACACAGGTATAGTGCCCGCATCATAGGGGTGTGCTAAAAATGTTCCAATACCTAAGAAGCGTTGTACAAAAGCCCCAACAATTATAGACCAATAAGTCTAATTGATAACCAAGACAGTGCTAATAATGTCGTAAGCATAGATGGGACCCTCACAGTTTAGGCATCTTTTCTTTCTCACATATCAAAATAACAATATTGTGCAATCCCAGAGAAAAACCATTCAAAATCATGCCCTTAATTTGGATTTCTAGAGAAATCTACCTAGATGTGCCACAGAGACGGTCGAGATCTAGCTGACATAATTGGTTTTATATAAATCTTTAAGAAGATTTTGTTTCAATCCCCTCTTTAAGGCATAGATGAAGTATAAACATATTTTCTTATATCACACAGTATTTTCAAATCATGAGGGGTTGAAGAATGCTAGTTCATTAGTGATATATATTAACCTCTTCTGCAATGTGTAAGAATTATGCCTACCCAACACTACATTGAAACCACCTAGACTATTGACAAGACATTCTTTTCTTTCTATGTAGAAGTATAGATTTACAAGTATAATCTCAATACTACTGTTAAAAGACTGCAGCAAAGTGAACATTCCACTCTTAAAAATTGTATAAAATGTGATAGTTGTTAAATTGATGAGAAAAAAGGGACATAGAAAATGAACTGTAGTGGGATTGTTAAATACATTTATATCATTCAGGTTTTTAATTGTAAAGTGTTGCAGACAATGTCCTATAATGGTGCGAGGCTGTTGAGGTTACAGTTGTAGTTGACAGTGCAACAGGAAGGTCCAGATAGGCAGTGATATAGTGCCTTTCCTGAGTGGAATGTTATCATTCTACATCAGCAGGGAGTGTGCCAAGTCAGTCAGTTTAAGTTGGAAGCTGGATGAGCCACAGTAGAACCAACAAGTGCCTTTTCCAAGCTTTTCCTAAGAAATTGTCTGTAAAATAAAGTCCTTGTGATAATGCCATAGTGAGGAGTCATAGACTCTAATCTGCAGAATAAAATACAAAAGGGGCATATGTTTTAGTCTAAATTTAAAAGTCCAAATAAAAACAATTTGGGTTGTTTATTAGTTTCTCTTTTTGTCATATTGATTTTCCCTTGTTTTCTTTTGTTTTCTTAAAAAAATTAAAGAGATACCGCCTTATGATGAGGGATATAATGATTGGATCTGTGAAAACACTTCAAATCTGTTATCTAGACTACTTACATTAACAAGAAATTGAAGTTGCTTGGAAATAGAGGTTAAAGGTTGAGAGAAAAATTAGATTTCAAGTCGATTTCATCTTAGAGACTGTAAAGTTAGTTGTTTTTTTTGGTTCTTTTTTCGTTGGGGTCTGTGTCTCATGTTTGTAGAATATGAAGACTTTGTAAATCCAGTGTGAGAATGGTGAAACCAACAAGGAAGAGGTGGTGACATTTAGCATAACCTTTCTTGGGACTATAATTATGTAAACTCTAATTTAATCTGATTGGCTTTTATCTTTTACATTGACACTTTCACTATAATGAACCATATTTTAGTGTAATAGAGTACGTAGTCTAACAATTTAGTCTAATGTACTGATAAATATTATAGGTGAGATTCTGAACCTTAGTAGAACCTTAGTAGACCAAAAAAGAGTACAGTTCAGCGAGTTATGTTGAGTGTGATAAAACCAGTTAATTTACAAGTGAATCATTTAAATATGTCTCATTTTAACAGCTAGTTACTAATGTGTTTAGATTAAATCACTTTCAATGTACTTGGAAATGGAATTAAACGTTTTGCTGGAGAAAATGATCTAAGAGTGAGTATTTACCAGTTTTAGTGTAGGCCTAAAGTTGAATGTAATAATTTTCACATTTTTGTAATCTGTGACCTGATTGTACTGTTGCTGTCTTCAGGAACTCGAGACATAGAAGTGTGGTCCTTTTTTGTGACTTTGACACACGCAATTGCTCAAAAACCTTAAAGAAATATTGCAAAATATATTTGGAAACTAATTTCCTAATTAAATATTTATACAAACATGGCTAAATTATAATAGCATGTTTTTTCATCTGGTAATACAAAGACACATTAGGGACTGGAGTATTGTGTTTCTAATTTAATATTTCATTTTGTTTGTTTCTGTTTTGTGTTGTACTGATATCATATCAGAGGTGGACTTTTCTTCACCAAACACGTTTGGTTCTCCCTTGCAATCTTTCTAAATTTTGTGGAAACTGCATTGAACACAATTGGAAATATATTAAAGTTTTCTGATTTTGTATAATGGAAATAGTGTTACAAAATTGTATGCAATACATACAAGATGATTGTTTTTAATTAATTTAGACTAATACAATTATTTTTACATTTTTTGCTTCTAAATTTTTAAACCCTCACGTTATTTAGACTGAGGCCCTCTTCTAGAGTTGGAGGTTGGGATTATATCCTATGGCACTTGCAATACAGTGGACGGGATATCTGTCACATTTGTGATGGAGTATCCCATCTGCCAAACTCTAAATCAGGCCCTAGATCATGTGCCCCATTTCTTTTTCATTCTAATTGTTAAATGTTTGGTTGGTTTTGGGGATATCCAACCAGGTGAGCTTGAACTTCTGCAGTGTCGCTGGTCACACACAACAGTGTACCTTTAGTCACCCTTACAGAACCCCTGTTGAGGAGAGCTGTTATCACCCTTCAGTTATCCACCAAACTATGCAAGTGAGCTTGGTCAATGAGTTGTGTTCTTTGTAGAGTGCCACATGAATCTACTGTCCACTGTAGACTGATCACAGAGTGATGGGGAGAAAATAACTGGACTACAGTGATAGTCTTTTTTTTTATTGTTATTATACTTTATTGTTCAATTAATTAAAATCGTTACATTATGCTATCATTACAATTTACTATAAATAAGAAAGTGATGAGGTTAAAACTCGCAGGGTTTGCTAAAAAACTAAACAAAAAAATAAAACCTTAAAAACTGTTATCCGAGCTGGAACTAAAGTACTGGTGCGTTGAACTTTGGGAGATATTTAATCATAGTCACTCTTGTTTAATGACCGACTGATTACTTCTTGTGTCTTTAATGTTTTGTATCAGTGCGGCCCGAATTGCATCAGTGAATTTCCCTAGTCGGGCCATGGTTTGCACTGTGTTAGCAGAGAAGCACAAGTCTGACGCTTCTCTGCATCGACCAAGGCCGTACGACCTGCAAATTGGAAGTACCAGGCGGTGCCGCTCACTGGCTAGCTTTGGGCTGCAACACAACAGATGGAGCCAAGATTCTTGATAGTAACTGCAGAGACGACAGGTGGCTGAGTTGTCTTGCCGGGCCCAGGAAGGATTAAAGTCCACGATAGGCAGTGCCAGAAGTCTCATATAGGTGATTCTTTTACGGGCCGGAACTGACAGAACTTGCTCAAAGTAGGGCTGCGGTTTTCCCGGGATATAAGAGGCATCCAGTGTGAAGAGGTTGGGTTGGAGGTGTACACTTTCCAGTTCCCTTTCAAAGGATATTCTCTTGACCTGTGTGTTCACCGTCTTTTTCCAGGCTCTTACCGGGATATCCTGATTGTGCAGATTTTGGGCTTCTATTTCGAGTAGACTTACAGCTGCTGCCAACTGGGCCTGCCATGGAGAGCCTCCCTCTTCAAAGATTGTTTTAATTTGCGCTTTCAGTGAGGATGCAGGGGCACGCAGCGTGCTAATATAGTATTTTAATGTGTCCCCTGAGCAAGTAATATCCGGACAAGTGAGTCCCAGCTCCAGCCTTACTCTGGCTCTCCTGGCCTGACGTGGGAGATCCAGAACCTTCTTATAGGCAGAGATTTGGAGGTTCATGAGGAGCTTGTTGTAGGCACCAGGAAAGACCAGGTGACCATAGTTAAAAGATGGGACAAGTTTTGCTCTTAGAACTTTCAAAATAGGTTCTGCTGTCGGACTGTGAAGACGCTGATTTAGACATTTCAGACTGTAAATAATGCCGGCCCCCTTACTTCTTAGATGTTTCAGATGGACTGTTGGTTTTGCCCCTTCCGAAAGCCTGATGCCCAAGTAGTTATAGCTTGTACATGTTTTAAGTTGCAGTCCGCCTATGCGCCATTGTGCTGTTTTCTTTGGGTGGTATTTCCCACAGATGAGTATCCTGGTCTTCTCCTGATTCGCCAGAAGGTTGTTCTTCTGGATGTGGCGAAAACGTACTTAAAAAGTGGTGTGAGCTGTTCTGCCCAGAATATGTGAGAGGCTTTAAACACTGATGCGGGGTCCATTGGGTCCTGGAGCGCCATCTGTCCTCATTTTTTTGATCAGAATGGTTGCCTCGGCCTCTGTGATATTGGGTGTTTTGACGACATTGCATGATTCTGGAGAGGGTTGTTGTGAACAAGTACGGCACCTGTTCTGATGGGTTGAGTATAGCTCTTTTGCATGTTTGACCCGCTCAGTGGCTGCCACTCCGTTCCCTTTTATCTGACCAGTATTACTAAGTTGATTAATATGTTTCCAGAGTTGAATGTGTCCCCTTTCTTTAGTGATAGAGTCATCAGAAGGTAGTGTTTGTAATTATAGATCAGCCAGGGAAATTCCAAGTATGGGGATTAACATAGTGGTAAGGAAGAACCAGACAGTAGACATTTTCACAATTTCAGGCTCCAAACCTAGTAACAGAAGCCCTTCTGATAAACAGTAGTCCAGCAGAATTACTATTAGAAAGAGGAAACATGGTAACCTACTAAGAGGTATGCTGTCTCTGATATCAGTAAAACTGGACATGTGCAAGTTGAATTATGATCACTTGCTGAAAAAATTAAATGAGATCAAAACCTGGTGACATCCCAATGTCATTATGATCATGCTTCCACAGTGTCCCTTGTCTCCAATGTTATGTGGCATGCGATTTCTTTAACTGATTAAATAGGATGAAACCGTTTTTTATTTGGGTAGGGGAAACATCCAGAGTATCTAGAAAACTCTATGACTGACCTCTCTTCCCTGTCCCAACTTCCTCAAAGGTAGTAATCCCTAGGATGAATCATTGATAAGGCCCAGTCCCTCTTTTACTGAAATGGCAAATGAGTATGGCCTGCTACGTTTTGAGGGAAAGTGTACTTCACAAATATTTAAAAAAAATCAATCTCTAAACACTCCGAGAATGATGTCAATGATTGTTTGTGGCCAGGGAAGGGTAATTTAAAAAGTGGGGAAGTGTGCTTGTGAGTAAGGTAGTACCCTGCCCTCCCAAAGGCTGTATTTCAGCGCATTCCTGAGTGATAAAAGGAGAAGAAGGTGTGGTCATTTGATGAATTATTGCCAGTTAATGAAGGGATGAGTTAGTGGCAGTGGTTTGGCAGAGTGGCACATAGATCCAGAATTACAATCAGGGAAGCTTTTTTAAGAAATTGAAGGACTACTTATCTAATCCATAAAAAGAGGGGCCCGGGGTGTTCATCATTATCTTCTGTCATCTCCCCAGAAGAGGAGGTATAGTGCATTTTCTCCAAAATTAAATCGCATATAAAACCCAGATAAAAGGAAAAGTAGAGAAAGCTGAGCTGGAGATCTGGGTTATATTTTGGGGGTTAAAGAATATTAGAACATTGGAATGTTGGGAGCTCCATTGAAAACAATGGAGTAGCTCCGGGATTATAATGGCTGGTATAAGCCCGGAGCTCCAACATTCCAATGTTTCTTTGTTCATAGCTGTGGCTGTGTACAAAGGCTTCAGGGAGCCTGAGGGGATTTCAATCCCCTCACGCTCCCTGAAGCCTTTGTTTTATTTGTTAGAACATTCTGCCCTCTAGTGGCAGAATGTTCTAATAGCCTTATAGCCCTTCGTAGCTGGGCTATACCGGCTATTAAAGTCCCGCTCCCTTGTTAAAGGCCCGAGCCGAAAGGCCCGAGCCTTTGGCTCGGGCCTTTAACGCTGGAGCGGGCCTTTAATAGCCGGTATAGCCCAGCTACGAAGGGCTATAAGGCTATATTACAAAATCTATATAGCTACAAAAATACATATCAGTTCTAACCATCACATAATCCAATACAGTTTGGTTCACCAACTATATTATGTCCCAGAAAGAGCTCACATGCTTTCAAAAGTTATATTGCCTTAGTCTTAAATACAGCAGTTTTTTGGATCATGACCCATGCGTCTCCTTACTAAGTAGGCAACAGGGGCTTTTCAGGGTTAGCGTCACCAATAATGTGATCTATTTTGTATATGTACTGGTTCGCTCTCTGTTGACATAAAAATGGAGATCTTGGAAAATCCCAATGTGCTCACAATAGGTAAATTAAAGTCAAAAGTACAATGTTCTATAGCGGGTCCCAAAATAGCTACCACATCTTGGAGCTCCAGCCTGGCAACCCGGTCTGTTATGTTCTACATGGCATCAGGATGCTGAGGAGCCTCAGAAAAGAGGGGAGGGGTCCTAGAGAGCCCAAGGAAAAGGGCCACATTCTAAGACTGCTCTGGCAGCCCTCACGAATTACAAACACTACATGTATTGAATCACCAGAAAAAAGTGAAGCAAATAGGCAAATAACATTTAGAGCAATGGACAGGCACCTGAAATCCCCTGCACCTGCTTTTCAGCCCCCTCTGACACCAACGAACAGCCAGAGGAAGACAAGCCATTGCTGAGGCCTACAGATTATGTGGTAGTGTGGAAAGACTAGACTGTTCTGGTCATGTAACAGCAGCCAACAACTAGGGACAGCATCACAGAGGAAACTAATCAGGCAGGCCAGCGGGGACAACTGGCTATCCTAACTCCCAGGATGAATGCGGGACATGAAACAATGATAAAGCATGAAGGGTAAGTAGCGGGGAGACCCATAAAGTGCTCCAGCAAATGCAAAAAATGTACTGTCCTCACTAACCACTACGCACCATTTACCTGCATACGCCACTAGGAAACTGCTATTACCAGCTGCTTCATGTAAAAAAGCGTGTGCACTAAACAGATAGACATTATCTTACCTTTACCAAGAATATTACCCATGATAAATTATTGCTGCTAAAAGGGAAACACAAGCCCAATTTGTGCAATTTTACTGAGACCGAGCTGGAATATGTATATATGCACTAGTGGCGAGCAGGGCTGGATTGGTAAGGCGGGCACTAGGGGAATGGCCGAGGGGCCGGTATCCGAGTTCCAGCTGTGGGGCGCTTTTTTGGTCAGCATGGGGTCCGATTTGGGCAGTGTCTGTGTTGTTCAGATGTGGCCAGCGGCCCAGTGGGTGCCTGAGTGACCTTTCTGGTGGCAGATGGGCCTCTATTACCTCCCCTTTACCACCGGGGTCAGAGGTGTCACTCCCTTTCTCTCGCTGGGCCAGCCGATTAGTGTATGCAGATTGAGTGGGGGTAGGGGGCCGGAGCTGAAGTGGCCTCACTTGTATTTGGGTGTGGTTCACCAGTGTGAACTAATCCGTGCCTTTTTTTAAAATCTAAGTGAAATTATTAAAACATGCCTCTGTCAGAGACCTCCCCCTTCTTTTCATAAAACTTCCCGAAGCCGTATTTTGCAGAAAGGCGCAAATGTCGGCCACTTTCTTTTTAGCGTGCCCGGGCCTGGTTTTGATCCCAACCCAACCCTGGTGGCAACCAATAATAAGCAGGTCTAAGAGGTATGCATGACATTATTTTAAAAAAGAAAACACCACACACACTGCCAGAAAGCACAGCCATAGGACTGTAAAGTATGAGCAGATGAAAATCAGAAGAGCCGACCCAAAGCAAGACAAATTGGCCTTTAACATGAAAAAACAACACACGCATGATCTACCCTCTTACTCTGCCACTCCATGGCAAATGGATTTTCATCAGGGGCTGATAGCGATGATGGTGTGAAGGTGGTTACGCAAGAAGCCTTACCAGAATCGACAATAAAATAGATGATGTAACCCAGAGTCTGGACGCAAATTAGCTTTCTATCCTAAACACACGCCAGCAGACAATTCCAGTTAAAAAGAAATTGCAGGAAATAAACATAAAATACGCATCTACCCTGAAGGCCTCAGATTCCAACTAGACGGCTAAACACACCTATTCTCAGACCACCAGATAGCTGCATTGTTTAAAAAAAAAAAAAAAAAGCCCAACAAGAATTGCAGAGAAGATGACAAAAGGACAGACCAACAGCTTAGCGATAATGACTGATGAGGAACCCACATTGAAACTGCAAAAATGACTGCAGGCTGAGACTTCAACAGACTAAATGATGCGGAACTGTAGAGAACAGGATGGCTACACTGCTGATGAAAATGCTGAAAAACGTGTCCAAGTGCATGAACATTATTTTAACGGGGAGATCCATGTTAATGACATTAGTTTTAGTTTAAAACACTAGGGGGCATATGTACAAGGGAAGTGGCGGAGTGAGGCGTTAGCCTTCCTGGCTTAACGCCTCACTCCGCCACTTCAGAAATTTAGGGCTGCACCATATTTCCAAGAATATGGCGCAGCCCTGTTTTTCCCCCTGCGCTGGCGCTGCACTTTACAGCCTAGCACCAATACAGGCACTGTCTGCATGCAGGGGAAGATTGTTTCTGTGCAGGAAAGTCCCCCTTCCTGCACATAAAAAATCCTTAAATGCCGCTTTGTAACTTCTATGTGTGCTGCTTAATGCAGCACACACAGAAGTTGCAAAATGGCATTTAAAAAAAATTATTGTTTATGTGCAGGAAGGGGGACCTTCCTGTACATAAACAATCATTGGCCTTTTGCTGTTTTCATGTGTGCTGGACAATGCAGCACACAGGAAAACAGCAAAAACGAGGAGAAATGAAACATTTCTCCTCATTGCGCCTGGGTAAGACCAGGTTTTCCCTGGTCTTAATTCTGGCGCTGCCTCCAATTTACACCTCCCTTGTAAACAGGAGGTAGTGTCAGAATCAATGGGTGTTGCGGTGGAACGCCCACAGCAACACCCATTGCCCTCCCCTTTCACACTAAGCATAGCGTGAAAGGGGGCCTTATTTACAAGGCAGCGTTAAGCCATGTTAATTGGCTTAACGCTGCCTTGTAAATAAGGCGAGACCCCCATCACCATCCCAACGTCACCGAAAGTGACGTTGTGATGGCAATAGGGGCTTGTAGATATGCCCCTAGGGGGCATATTTACAAGCCCCTATCGCCACAGGAACATCACTTTTTACGACGTTCCTGTGGCTATATATATATATCTGGACCACTTAACAGAATAAATCTACTGCAACTGGTGTCTGTGCCCGTGTGATTTTTCTACTTTGGTAACGCTGCGGGATATCCTGGTGATGTATATATATATATATATCGCGCAAACTAGACCCGAAGGTAGCAGAGCACAAACAATATCATGTGGTAAATACTTGGTGCATATATATATATATGTAAAAGAATTCAAATATAAAGTCCTGCGCATGATATAATGTATGTAGATATGCAGGACATATCGGGGCACTCCACCACAAAATTTGATAGGATATATATCCAAAACATTGGATACACTCAGATTCAGGTATTTGACATTAATTTAAAATAGGGCAAAAAAAGAGATATTGCAATCAATATTAGCAACGTCTAGAGGCCAACTATATTTACATGTTTTAACAATCTATGTATCCCAGCATGAAATGCCTCAGCACAGAAGCGTCTAATATCTTTCTTCTATGTCCATGGTTTTTTAACGTCACGTGATGTTCACCTATTATGCACTGTCACTTTAAAAATGCCAAACAGTTAAACACTGCCATGTCATGTGAACAAGGCTCGCGGGAGCCGAAACGCGTTATGGCGACTAAGGAATAAATAACTATTTTGCACTTACTTTGGGTACGTGTCCGTACTTGGAGCAATCCGCTTGACGACGGAAGAAAGTGATATATATATATATATATATATATATATATATATAGTAATGGCAAGTGTAAGCACAACAATAGTGACTTGAGGTACATAAAGGGTGCATAAAAATAAACATAATAATGGTAAAGAATTCAAACAGTACACAACAGGATATGGAACGAAATAGCAGCACATACCGGGGTTACATAAGGCGTCAAACAAAATACACAGCAGCGATTGTATAAAAGAGGAGTCAGTAGGACAGTAGGATACATGAGCGCCAAAAGTCCTGAGGAAGATATGAAAGGGAGTTGCCATGGAAGGGAGAGTTAATGCATAAATTTACCCAATGTAGTGAAGGTACCTAACATCATAGGACGAGTGTTCCAGGCAACATTTCTAGCATGCCCAGAGATATATTCCTAGTTGTGAGCATTTCATGAGACTTCATCGCTCTAGAGAAAGTGGTTATTCCTTATTCACTATTGGCAATGTCCAGGGTACGTCCCACTTGCAGTCCGAGTCATACGAGTCGACTCTGACAGTGTTCTGATGTGCTATCTAGCCAACAAGTTCCCCCGGGGCAGACTGGCCCTAATTCAGGCTTACCCACACCTGCAGACTTGGAGGATCTGGAGCTCCTGCGCGCGCCCCCTCTGGGGAGTCAGAGCAGCAGCTGCTGATCAAGGTGAGTTCAATGCACACGACCCACTTAGACTGCACTCGCTGATCCCCCATCTCTTCACATGCGGCTACAAGAGCATCCTCATTGCAGGTACGTCTTTTGGCCTCTCCCAAAACAGGGGCAAGATATTGAGAAGTTCCTGGTGCTGATCCCTCCCAGAGGGGAAGTGCGTTGGGGGTTCCCACAGCGGCTTCACTCCTCCGACGATGCTCTGAGTCACTACACAATTTAGGCTAGTTCCAGTGACCCTCTCTGGCATATGGGGTCACTGAATCCCTACTGTACACAGCACCGACCAACTTGGCACAGCAGTATCCACACTGCAGTCTTTCAAGGCATACACTAATGCTGATCCTTAGCTGCACAAGGGCTTCACCTCAATCAGCACCTTGTTCAGCAAAGTCCACTTGCAGCAGCTGCACCTGGCATACAGGGTTGCCAATTGTTAGCTGCACAGGGCTCTGGCCCGACCGTCACAGCGTTCACCATGTATCACTTCATGGTGGCCCTCTCCTGGGATATGGGTGTTGCTGAGTTTGCACTGCTATGACCCGATCAGTACAGCTTCTGCTTCATCACACCTTGCAACAAGAGTCTACTCGACAGGATTCCCCACTGGACTTTGCTTCCTCCAACCCACTCCTCTTCCTCACAATGCACTCCTCTTCCTCACAATGCACATTGCTCTTGGCAAGCATGCAAGTGCTCCAGGGTAGGTGCTCTTGGATAATGTCCCCTCACCCAGCAAGGAGACTAGCAGGCCATGGCCCCTAGTCCTGGGCAAAGGCAGAAGTCTTGCAGAGCTTCCCCTCCTCACACAGCCCATCTTGCTGTCTGCAAGATGACAATTTTTGAGGTTTCAAACTCCCCTTCTTGTAGTCCATTTCCAGACACCAAATGTGATTTGGCGTCTAAGTTTTGCCGGTTTATGCTGGGAGTCTGCTTCTTATGGAGTGCCCACTCCTCTGCTCTCTTGAAAGCAGTCTGTCACAGCAGGAGCATCTCCAAAGCTGATAGCACCGCAACACAGGCCGTGGGAGTGACTAGAGTGCACACCTGGATGTCACCCATAGTTCTGTATTGCATCAAAAGGTACACCTAGGGCCCCAGCCCTACTGTTTATGATTATCTTAATAGCCTCATCTCCTTCCTGAGATGTGCCCAAGCCCCTTCCTTGTGACCTCTCAGTGAATAAAAGAGCACCTTTTTAAGTGTAAAGGTAAAGCCTGGCTCTCCCCTCATCCCGCTTGCAGGAATGCAGCAATACACAAATCTATCTGGGGGAATTCCTCTAGCTCCTCTCCATGTTTTACCATGCAGGACTGGATCTCCCAAAATGAAACCCAGGGCCTTCCATGTATTGTACCATTTGTATGAATACATACGCCCTCTGCATGTATACAGCATACACATACTGCACAGCACTGTCTCCTCCATGTACCGTACCACTTGTAGGCACACATACACCAAGTACATACATTTAACATGCACAAACTGCAAGCACTACATCCTTCATGTACTCTACTAATCACAGGCACACTCGTAATTATTATTAGTTGGTAAACCACATAAATACCCATGGTGTGTCCTGGCACTGACCAACTAATACCGTCTGCATCCCAACAGATATAATGAGAAATAGCCTAATTATGCAAATGGATAGGTTTTCAGAACTATGCGAAATTTTAAAAGGATTGGCTTTAGTCGTATATCTAGAGGCAGTCTGTTCCCGGCGTGAGCGGTCACCACAGATAAGGCCCGTCACCAAGACGTGCTCTATGAAACTTCGATATTATGATAAAACCAGCAGAGAACAAGCGAAACACTCTAGAAGGACTGTATCTTTTAAACATATCAAAAATATTTGAGGCTCAAGTTACTGGACAGAGATCTTTGTTAACTATGCAGAGGGCATTAAACTGACATTTCATCTTCATAGGCAGCCAGTGTAGCTGACTGAGTAGGGGTGAGACACTGTCAAACTTTCTTCTCCCCAAAATCAACCTAGCTGCTGCACTTTGTATGAGTTGTAAACTCTAACTCTTTCAGCCCGGCATATGGGCATTCCAGTAGTCCACTCTACTTAACAGTAGGGTTTGCACCAGCATCTTTATGGAGTATTGATGAATAAACAATCATTTTTCTGAGGTGTCTCATTAGCAGGAAACACGTGGGCATCAATTTATTAATGTGCAGCTTAAATGACAGTCTACTGTCAAACAGTACGCCTAAGTTCCAGGCCGAAGTTGCAGGTACCAGGCACTCAAAGAAAGGGGCCACGACATTGGATACCAAATAGGGAGGTTCCCAAAAATCAGGACGTCCGTCTTGTCTGAATTAAGTTGGAGAGATGTATCATTTATCCAACAGGCCAGATAAATCATGCAACCCAAGAATTGGCCCTGAAGTGATCACACCCTCCATGCGGATGATAATTTGAGTGTCATACGCATAACCATAGAATTGAAATTCAAAAGAGGCAATAAGGTCTGCCAGAGGGATCACATATATATTGAAAAGCGTAGGGCTGAGCGCACACCACAAGTGATCTTTTTAAAGATTCAGCAAAATGTTGCCATCTGCACTGCCTGCGTTCTATTCTCCAGAAAAGTTTCAAACCATCTGAGTGGCTTGTCTCCCAAGTCTTTCCCAAAAAATAACAAACGTGGCTGAAAAGTCAAGGAGTATAAGTGCTGCTGAACTTCCGGCATCCAAGATCATTCGCATATCATTAGAAGCTGCCATATGCATGCTTTCCGTGCTAAATCATGACCGAAAACCTGATTGGTGCTTATTGTACACACAATTTTCCTCATAGTAAGAGGCTGACTGCACATTACCCAGCTTTCCAGGATTTTAGCAAAAAGTGGGAAAAGAGAGATAGGATGATAATTGAAGGGAACGGTTGGATCCAATGTTCCTTTTTTAAAAAGTGGCATAAATTAATGCAGTTTTGCAAAACGCAGGTACCACCCCAGTCCTTAAGGAATTGTTGCACATCATAGTAGTCCAGGGAGAAATAAAGGATTCCATCTGTTTAGAAAACCTGATAGGAGAATGGTCGAAAGCAGAACCGGATCTAAATATGGATTTTAGATATCACCTCCTCCTCAGTGATAAGACAGAAGTCAGACACATTTTTCCAAAACAGGATGTCTGGCTCCAGTCTTTCTCCCAGAGTCACTGCAGGTGTAAATGTCAATAGAATAGAAGTGATTTTGGTCTGAAAGAATCAGCCACGTCAGAACAAAACATTTGTGTAGGAGTGGCTTTAGGCAATTGCTGGGTGCTTTTTGCTAAAGATGTATAAACTGCAAAAAGTTCTCTAGTGGAATTATTAGCAGGCAAGACTTTGTTGTGATAATAGTTTCCACTACAGGTTTTCAAAAGCCCTTTATACATCCTGAGTTCAGCTTTATAGGCCTCTCTCCCAACTTCAGAGCAGGTGTGTCTCCAGAGCCACTCAAAACTTTTACATTTCTTTTTGGCCTGAGTTAGTTCTTGGGCATACGAGGGAGCTTACAGCATTTTGCAAAGTATGGTCCTGTTTTTAAGTGGCAATACTTGGTCAATAATTAAAATCCTCAATAGAGGCATCTATGTTGATATCTGGCTGGATATTTGGCTTAGCTGTTTCTAGGCATTCCCATAGTCTGGAACTATCAAGTATAGCCCAGGCCCGATAATATGTACTAATGGGGGGGTGGCAAAGAAGGAATGTCACCACTTTTGTGCAGGCGGAAATAAATCAGCTTGTGTCGGACCATATAACACATGCACCCAGCACATGCATTTAACATGCACACACTGCACAGTACTGATTGTACCCTTGCCAGGAACA
Organism: Calotriton arnoldi; assembly: GCA_963921515.1. Classification (NCBI taxonomy): domain Eukaryota; kingdom Metazoa; phylum Chordata; class Amphibia; order Caudata; family Salamandridae; genus Calotriton; species Calotriton arnoldi. Next base: position 1,101,901 of record CAWUFW010003607.1, on the reverse strand, counting down.
CATACACCCAGCGCAAATGCACAACTCATTAGCTGTGCAACACTACACACCAAACCCATGTATATCAGGGGGGAGTTAAGCACACAGAAGCAGAACATTAAAATGAGTGAGTCTGTAGGCCTCACTCTAGTGACACAGGTTAAAAAGGACCTTTTCACTCCTACTGATCACCACATGGTATGCTGCCACCACTGCAGCATAACTCCTGGTGAATGCAGTAGCCTTTCACCACTGTGAGGGTAGTGCTTTGGGCACCCTTCAAGTCCAACAAGACCGTAATCTGTGAGATAGGCCTATTTCATGGCGCACATACATCATCTGTATTTGCCTAAGACAATCAAAATCAGCTTTAGTGATCCAGATTTCAGTACAGTTGGGCACTCAGGGCAGGGGTGCATGTTCATTACCTTGCAGAGGACTTTTCAGTCCCAACAGATGCCCTCCCTAATCAGAACACCCCGAAACAAATCCTAACCTGGAGCGATTGGGTGGTCAGATCGGTAAAACTGGTGGGAAAGTCCATCAGCATTACTTTTGCTCAATCTGGCTCTGTGCTCCACTACAAATTCTAACTCTTGAAAAGAAATAGACCATCTGAACAACTTGAGGTTCTCTCCCTTCATAGCCAACAACTATGTCAGTGGATTATGGTCTGTTTGCACCACAAACGTAGTGCCAAACAAATAAGGGCAGAACATAGGCAAGGCCCACACTATGGCAAAACACTCCTTCACAATAGTTGCCCAGTTCTCTTCTCTGGGTAGTAACCTCCTACTAATAAATGCTACTGTACACTCTCTAACTTTGCCATCCAGTTGAGCTAACACTGCTTCGTTTCCTTTGTCAGAGGCATCCGTCTGTACAATTACGGGCTTACCGTAGTCAGGTGCTTTCAGTCCAGGTGCAGAGCATAGTGCCTCAAATGCTTTCTGATACTCCTCAGTCCGTATCACTTTCCTGAGCTGCTTATTAGAATTCAAAGCAGTCAATGGGTCAACTATACTTCCATTGTTCACCACAAAGTTCCTGTAATATCCAGTGAGCCCTAAAAAGGCCCTCACTTCAGTCTGGGTAGTAGGTACTTTCCACTCCATTACAGACTGAATCTTGGCATCAAACTTCAAATCTTCCCGTCCCCCACCAGAAGCCCAAGGTAGACTACAGAAGACTGTCCCACGTGATGCTTGCTCGGCCCGATGGCGAGTTTTGCCTCCTGTATCTTAGCCGACACCTGTCCTAGGTGTCTCAGGTGGTCGTGCCATGAATTGCTGAACACCGCAATATCATCAAGGGAACCCACACAGAACTCTTCCTGCCCTGCGAAAACAAGGATCACTAGGTGCTGAAAAGTGGCAGGAGCATTTTTCAACCCAAAGGGCATCACTTTGAACTGAAAAACCCCCTTTGCCGTAGAACATGCAGTCTTGTCCTTGGCATTGTGTGCCAAAGCTAAATGCCAATATCCACTGGTCATATCCAACGTGCTCAAGTACTTTGCAGCACCTAACCAATGCACAAGCTCATCTGCGTCTGGAATTCGTTGGGCATCGGTTTTGGTTACCTCTTGAGGGCTGGTAGTCTACACAGTACCGCAAGTCAGTAGACTCTTGTTTTGGTACTACAGCCACAGGTCTAGACCAAGGACTACGAGATCTCTCAATGATCCTCAGGTCCAACATCTTGGCAACTTCCGCTTTAATGCATTCTTGAACCCGACCAGGACTTCTGCATATCCTGCCCTTCTCTGACAGACTGCCACCCATGTCAATGTCATGCACACACACAGGTGTCAACCCTGAAGTCAGCAAGAAGAGTTTGGCAAATTTTCCCGACACCTCTCTACATTCCCTCTGCAGCTCAAGTGCTAACTCAGTGGCTAACTGAACCCCTTCCACAATTCCATGCTTCAAGTCACAATGCAGCATGTCAAGAAAAGGCTCACTGTCTTCCATTACTTCCTCTTCCATAGCCATGACATTCACTGTGTAATCTCTCCGGAGTTAAGGCTTCAATCTATTCACATGGAATACCATCTTGGGTTCCTCCAGAGCCATTGGACAAATAGGCTTTAGCACCAACACCTCCTGTCCATCCTGATAACAAGTCAGCGTAGCTTTCTGGTCGTGCCATTCCTTCATCAGCGCTTGACTGGCCTGAATATTTTCCTTTGCCTGACTCATGTAGTGTGCTATCAACTTCCTGAGGCCAATCAAATAGGCCACCACATTTTTCTGTGAAGACTCGGAGGTTCCTTCCAACCCTTCTCTGACTAAGATGAGTGGACCCTGTATTGGGGGTCCATACAGAAGCTCAAAGGGAGTGAATCCTACAGCAAAATCTCCTCATAGACAAACAAGAGACATGGCAGTAGAAGATCCCACTTCCTCCTGAGGTTTTCTGACAGAGTTCCCACCATACTCTTTCATGTCTTGTTAAACCACTCCACCAAACTATTGGTTTGTGAGTGGTATTCTTGTGAGGAAGTGATATGCCACACCAGCTTGCTCCGAAATCTCTATCATGTTAGAGGAGATGAAGTGCAACAATGACAATGCCACATCTATGTAATCATTTACTGTACAGATTGTATTTCTAACCTTACTTGAGCTACACTGGGGTGGGTAAAGTTGGGAACCTGTTTATATGAACTATCAATGTTTCATATGATTACTTCTTGTAAGATGTATTGCGATAATGATTCTTGACAATACTGAATAACCAATAAAAACATTTTTTTAAATGTTAGATGAGATGAAATTGGTTCCTCGGTCAGAAATTATTGTCCTTGGAAATACCACACTAAAAATAAAAAAGATCCCTAGAAGAGCTCTTACTACCACCCGTGCAATTATGCTCTTCAAAGGTACAGCTACCGGGTACCTGGTGGCATGATCCATCACAACCAAGATATATTTGTTGCCTAACTGTGAGTGAGGGGGAGGTCGAATGGATCAATTATGTCTATTCCCATCTGCTCAAATGGACCACCTTCAACTGGTAGAGGCACTAACTGTGCCTTAGTCCTTCCTCCAGTCTTACCACTTATCTGGCAAGCGAGGCAGGTTCTACAGAACTTCTCTGTGTCTCTGCTCACCCCTGGCCAATAGACAGAGGGTCCAATCTATCCTGGGGTTGTCTAATCCCTAAGTGTCCAGCTAAGTGCACTTCATGGGCCAGTGACAAGAGAATGTTCCTGTGCACTAAAGGAACAACTAGCCTCTTGCTAGTTCCTGGCTCTTTATTTATCGGCTCACTATAAAGCAGGCCATCCTCTCAGCCAGCATAGTGTTTTCTGACCACTTCTTTGATGACCTGTTCCTGGATTTCCTTGTGAAGCCCCATACGCATAGGGCACTCCTCCTGTGCCATGTGGAAATCTTCCTGGGTAGGCCCTCCAGCAGCTAGCAAGCCTGCAGCTCTGGAAATGACCCAGACTCCAGCAACTGGTCCACTTCCTTTCTGTAGTCTGTCCTTACCTGCAAACTACCATGTCCCTGCAAATCAGGAATGATCCCAGTACCCCTCTGAAACTGATGTGCAGCCCGTGCTCTGGTCAATACAGCTGACATTGTCCAAGCCATAAAGGATTCTGGTTGTGGCACCAAACCAGGGGCAATCCAATAATTGGCCCAGAGACATCCAGCTCCTTGCTTTTCCCTTATCCCATCATCAATTATGGCTGCCTTGCCATTGATCTCAGTATCAACACTTGTGAACAGATACTCCATGCCCTCTCCACTGGCAACCAATCATGTATCCTTGCTTCCAGTGAACATCTCATTAGGCTTAAGGTATTTCCTCTCAACCATAGTGTAGAAGGCTCCAATAACCCTCAGAGCAGGTACTTTCTTCCCATTGATACTAACTTCCTGCACAAGTCCCATTGTCTTAACATGAGCATGCTTCAGAGCATCTGGTTCTCTCTCTCAAATGTCCATAGCTACTAGATTGAGCACAAATGCCCCCTCTGGGTTCCTTCACCCACATGTAATATACTTGCTATCACTGGTGCTGCTGGGCCAGGAATTTTCACCCAACAATCTCTCTTGAAGTGTCCCACCTGGCGGTACTTGAACAAAAAGACATCACCTTGGACTTGGAAGAACTTCCCTGTCATTTGCTTCTCATGATGCTCCCTCCCGGATACACCATTACCATTCCTATGTTTCCTGGGCCCTCCTCAAGTTCCATGAGAATAGCTCTGGCCCTTACCCTCCAGTCTGGAACCAGTCTGTGGAGAGTTCTTCTCCCCCATGGCTTAGACCTATGCTCCTCTAACCTTTTGTGAATCTTGCTAGCTGCCCACTTGTCAACCAACACCGCAATTTTCTCTGGATGCCTCTCTGTCAAGTCAGACAGGTATTGCCTAAATGGATGGAGTGCTCCTCCTTGAGTCACTCTGTCACCATCAACTGGTTAAGGGACTGAAGGTCCTTGGCCTCCATCCCCCTTACCCAATCATTTCAATCACGTAATACACCATGAATCCAAGTTTCAAACGGAACACCATCTGCTCTCTTGCTGTCCCGGAATCTCTGCCTTTCTTCAACCCAACCCGCCTAATCAGAGCTTCCTTCATGCACTTATAGGCCATCTGGTTTGCCACAGGCATTCTCCCAATGACAGCTGTCCCTTCCAATGGCATGCTCCCTGTTAGACCTGGCATCATTGGCGCGGGTCTCCCTTCCTCTTTTCGCTTCTTACCTTTTATGTTGACTGGATTTAGATGCTCTGGGCGCTGTGCCACTGCCAATCAGTGACACAGCGCGAATGCTCCCTGTGTGAAGATAACCGTATGAATTGGGATAACCATAATTTGGCTCGTTTGGTTTACCTGCCAGCCCCTAGTATCAGTGCACTGTGTGTGCCCAGAGCTGATAGACCAAATACTGCTGGTGGGCCTGCAGCGCTGATTTGCGCTACCCACCGAAGCGGCTTTTCAAGTATGCCTGTGTAGCATGTTCTAATAGCGAGTTACCCTCCATTTCACGGGTTACTGTTGTGAGGCCACCCGTTCTCATAGGCCAGAATGTGCAGGCTGAGTATTACATGCCTTAATCCTACCTGCCCCCAGGAACCTGATAGGAACGTCGAATTTTATATGTTTAAGCTCAGAACATTGAGATACATCTTTTAGTAAAGATTATTAGCGTAGCCCGTGTTCGAAAATGCCTCTACTAGAAACAAGGTATTTTCTGGCCTAAGCTTTCCTGTAGGCTTTGCTAGCATGTGTATTGGCCGTCTGGTTTTGGAGCAGCAGGGCCAGCTGGGTCAGACCTGGCTGGAGAGAGAGATCGGCATTTAGAGTATGGGGAGGGGTGACTCTTTGATCCGAGCAGGGCCGTGCCTGGCAAGGTGAATGATGGCTCCATCTCCCACTGGGCGTCTGATAGCAGACCCCCAGATTCTCAAAGGGCAGGATGTCGCCTCGTAAACCAAGGGCTCCCCGACCCCACCGAACTGGTTCTGGCTGGATACAGTGATTTGTGACTGCAGAGAACAAAGACTTTTTAGGTATAAAACGCTACGCTGAAACCTGCTGCGGTATGTTCCTTCTGGATGTCAAGACGAAACTGTCCGAGCGGACAGAGGAAAGGACTTTGAAACTTTCACCAGGATTGCTGAAGAAACTACCCAAGGGCCTGAATTGAGAGCGCCTCCTGCTGAAGTCTCAAGGACATTAGACTTCACCCAGTCAGCCGCCTGAATTCCTGTGCTAGGGATTCTACTTGCAATTGAGGCCTCCGTCGAGTAATCCAGAACCTCTAGTTCTACTGTGAGGAACGCGGACTGGTAACCCTTGTGAACTCTGTGTGTGGGCCGCCGCAGCTAAGAGAGAGCTGCCGCCGCTGAGCGCCCGCCTTAATTTGAATCTTCAGAACCTTCGCTGAAACTGTGTGGGCCGCCGCAGCTAAGAGAGAGCTGCCGCCGCTGAGCGCCCGCCTTAATTTGAATCTTCAGAACCTTCGCTGCAATTGTGTGGGCCGCCGCAGCTAGAGAGAGCTGCCGCCGCTGAGTACCCGCACTTGTGTCAGCTGTGCAACATCGTGAATTGTCCTACCGGGCCGCCGCAGCTAAGAGAGAGCTGCTGCCGCGGAGGTCTCGCACCCTTGCTAACTCTGCATCATCGTGATTTGTCCTGTGAGCCGCCGCAGCTAAGGGAGAGCTGCTGCCGCTGGGTGCTCGCACCTTTGCTAACTTTGCATCACCGAGATTTGTCCTGTGAGCCGCCGCAGCTAAGAGAGCTGCCGCCGCTGAATGCTCACACCTTTGTCAACTTTGCATCATCGTGAATTGTCCCGTGGGCCGCCGCAGGTAGGAGAGCGCTGCTGCCGCCATGAGCCCACCACGGAGCTGCACGACGAGAGTCATCGCCACCACCAGCCCGGGCCGCCGCAGCCGCGTGCTGCTGCCGCTGGGAGCCCGCCTGTCCCTGAGTTCCCGAATCATTGTGAGTGCACGTTGCGGACCACTGCAGTCGAGAACTGTGGTCGCTGGGAGTCCGCCTGTCACCGTCTCCGCTTCTTCGAGAAGCTACGTGCTGTGTCCCCATCCAACAGCAGGTATCTAGTGCGCAACGGGTCGCGTAGACCCAGGCCTTGAACTCAGTCAGTGCCACGTTCTGGTGAATACGTATTGCCTTTTTAAGTCCCTACTGATTTACGTGCATTGTGACTGGTTAAAACGCTTTTGAGAGTCTCGTACTAAACCTTAGATAAAGATACTATTTTTCTATACCTACTTGAGTTGTGTCCTTTTGTGGTGTCGTTACTGCCTTATTGTGCATGGTCATAAATGCTTCACACACTGCCTCAGAGGTAGGCCTAACTGCTCGTGCTATGTTACCACAGGGTTGAGCAGGGGTTATCAAAGGGGGTAGCCCACTTGCCCTGACTTAGGAAGAAGGGTCCCTATTTGGACAGTGGCGCCAGACACTGCCAACTAGAGACCCCCATTTCTAACACTCCCCATTAAGGCAGCTCCCATAGACACCTCATTTAAGGCCTGTTCCTTACAAGTGACTTCAAAGCGCACAAACCATTCCAAAATATCCTGATCTTTCACATGCACTTGCATAAGAACTTTTGGAATCTTGGCCACAACCTGGCCTGAACTGGAAGTAGAGTCTTTTATCGCTATTGGATTTGTCATTGCTGCCACCCTAACGTTTCTTTCTGTCAAGGGCTACCCTTTCCTTTTCTAGCTCTCTTTCCTTTTCCTTCTGTTTCTCCTCCCACTCCCTCTGTTTCTCCTCCACCTCTCAAAATGTTCTTTTTCCAGGCCCATTCCTCCCATCTCTCCTGCCTCCTCTCCTCTTGTTCCTGGTGAGCTAGTCTAATCTTCTCCCTCTCAAACTCTCTGGCTGTCTCATCTTCCTCAGCCGTAGCTTTCTGAACTGTCAACTGCAAACTCGGGGTCTCTGCTACATATAACCAACCCAATATATTTATTTCTTGAATTGGTGACAGAGGTACCGTAGAAAATCAAGGCTGTGTACACACCGGAGTTATTCTTAAAACTAAAGGTGGCAAGTGTCTTGGTGAAACTCTAGAAAATGCATTAGGAGATGCACTCTATGTGTGTCTGGGATAGATCTGTCCTAAGGGGATCCTAGAGCCTGATTCCTTAGCGTTCTCTTTCTGGGTTCCTTTCATGGTTCTCTCCCCAGAGTTAACTGCAGCGTCATCCCTTCCACCCAGTGCCTCAAACTGGTCCCAAAAGAAATTAGAGAGGACCTCTCTGCCCCTACTACTGAGAACCCTCCACCCTTAGTCCCTACATAAATCCTTCATCTGATCTACGTACATGGTGCTAAGGTCTATTCCCAACCTTGAGTTTTGCCTTGTCTATGTGTGTCACCTTTATGCATAAAAAACCCCTAAAAAATTGACTTATTGTCCTACTAGCACATATTAGAAATGGCCAATGGCACTTATGTATCTAGGCTCCTAAACCTTAGGCATGCCACCGCTTGCCACTAATTGTCAGAACCCCTTTCAGGGGGCCACAGGCCAAGCAGGGTTACTTGCCATAACCGTGGGGGTTGAGTCCTTTTAGTCCTGGAATATGTGGTTGCCGATCTGAGCTGCACACGCACCCCGGCCTGATCGGCACACCGTTCACCAGAGCTCACTTCACAGTGGCCCTCCCCTGGAATACGGGGGTTGTCGACTTTGTCTTGCTCATAGTCAATGGCCCAATCGGTGCAGCAGCCATTTCCTCACAACTACACAATGGGAGTCTACTCAACAGGATTCCCAACTGGACTACGTTCCCTCCAAAGCTCTCCTCTTCCTCACTAGGCACACTGGTCTTGGCAAGCAGGCAGGCAATGGTGCTTCAGGCTCCAGGGCAGGTGGTCTTGGATTCTCTGAGTGATGTACTGTCACCCAGCAGGGAGACTAGCAGGCCTTAGACCCCAGTCTAGGGCACAGGCAGAAGTCTTGCTGAACTTTCCCTCCTCACACAGTCCATCTGGCTGCTTGGTAGATGACAATTATTGGGTACTCAAACTCCCCTTCTTGTAGTCCATTTCTAGATACCAAACGTGATTTAGAGTCTGAGTCTTTGAAGTTTATGTTGGGGGTCTACTTATTTTAAAATACCCACTCCTCTGTCCTCTTGAAAGCAGCAGAAGTGATTCCCAAGGTTGATAGACCCACAACACAGTAATGGGAGTGACTTGAGTTCACACTTGGATGTCAGTCACAGTTATACATTGCATCAAAAGGTAAGCCCAGGGCCCCAGCCCTAATCTTCATGGTTCTCTTATCAGCCCCAATTGCATCCTGAGATGTGCCCAGGCCCCTTCATTATGACCTCTCACTGAATCAAAGAGCACCATTTAAAGTGTACAGCGCCCTCCCCTCTCCAGTGTATGTCTCACCTAGCTTACAGGAATGCAGCAATACACAAATCTGTCTGGGTGGATTCCTCTACCTCCTCTCCATGTTTCACCATGCAGGCCTAGGTCTCCCAAAATGGAATCCAGGGCCCTCCATGTATTGTGCCATTCTCAGGCACACATACTCCCAGTGCATGTTTACAGCATACACACAATACACAGTACAGTATCCTCCCTGTAGTCTACCACTCATAGTCACGCATACACCTAGTACATACATTTAACATGGATGCACTGCACAGCGCTACATCCTTTATGTACTGTACCACTCAGAGACACACATACATGCAGCACATACATTCAACATGCATGCACTGCAATATCCTTGTATTGTACCCTTTCCAGGCACACATACAACCAGTGAAGATACAACACTCACTAGCTGCGCAGTACTACACACCTAACCAATGTAGATCAGGGGTGAGTTAAGCACACAGCAGCGGAACTTCAAAATGAGTGAGCCTGTAGGCCTCATTCCAGTGCCACAGTTTTTTTTTAGTTTTATATAGTGCGAACTAGACCCGAAGGTATCAGAGTGCTTTACATGAGCACCAGTTGCATTAAAGACGGACACATTCATTTTTTTGTTTTTTGTTAGGCACGGGAGATTAAGTGATTTTCCCAGACTCACAGGATATGGAGCGTCCCTGACGAGACTCGAACCCAGGTCGCCAGCTTCGAGGTCGACCGCCCTAGCCGTTAGGCCACATCCTCTCCCCAAGGTTAAAAAGGACCTGTAAACTCCTATTGATCACTACACGGTATGCTGCCACCACCGTGCTCAGGCTGCTTAACTCCTGGTGAAGGCAGTAGCCTTTCACCACTATGAGGGTAGCGTTTTGGGTGTCCCTCTAGGGCTAAAAAATCGCAATCTTTGAGAAAGGCCTATGTAATGACACGCACGCATGATCTATGTTTGCCTATGGCAGCAAAAATCAGCATTTGGGATCCAGAGATCAGTACAAAGTTCAGGGCAATGGTGCACGTCCATTACCATGCAGAGGACTTTTCCGTCCCAACTGTGTGTGAATATATCTGCATTTTTGCCACAGGTTAGAAGCCGGACTGGAAACCCTGTTCTCTCTTATTGCACTCTAGGAGCTGTATTATTCAGACAGATCACTGTCCTGTTTGCATCACAACACACCTTTAAACAGGTGCAGCAGGAGCAAACAAGGACAGTGTGCCCTATTACAATGAATGTGCTGCCCCCAGTGAAGTCGCAAACTTGAACTGCACTGGGGGGCAGCACATTAAGTGAAATAGGGAGTGGCTGCTTCAAAGCCTCTCCAGGTTTCACAGTGTAGGCAGCCTGCCACTTTCAATTTAAAGATGGGAGAGGGATCCACCTGCACGGGGTGCAGTGAGTGACTACACCCGACTGCAGGGGGGATGTCTGTGGGACCTCCTTTGCCTCTTCCAAAGGCCTGCCTGCAGGAGACGCACTGAGAGTGCACCACCTACTATGGCGCACTGTGAGTGCGCCACCTAAGGGCCGGTCTGCATCTCTGCCTGTGTCTATAAAACAGCGTAGGTGCAGAGGCAAAGTGATTCCCTCATTTGCATGGGGCCATGCCCCATGCAAATGGCTGAACGCCCTTGCATGATAGAACTGGTGTTATTTGAATGCCATCACTGTGAATATGGTAAAAGGGGACTCACAAGCGTCAACAGCCCCTTCAGAAATATAATAGTGGCCCGGGGGTGCAAAAAGCGGGCTTGTGTGCCCGTTGTGCTCCCAGTTCACTATCTGTAATATAACCTCAAATAGATATGCATATTATTAAAATATGTAGGAATCCAAGGGTAGTGTAAAAGTCATTAATTTATTGGATTAATTCAATTTAACTTAGTCTAAGTATGGTACGGCTTGAAAGATCACACATGCACTTCAGCTTCATGGGTTAATACACCTTCTATATTTATCCCATGTGCATTCTGAAGGAAGCAGATTTAATTTATAGTTGAAGCTGCATGAACAACACGTTTTACTATTAACAGCAATGCATATATTGCTCTTAAACCACTGTGCAACTCAATATTTACGTACAACATTAAAAGCCTAGATGTTTGCATCTGCTCTGAAACTAAAGATTTGTGAAGAATTTAGTAAGAAATCATATGACCAGAGCGCCATCGCATGTAACATTCGATGTTATGGTTTACCCGGATAGCTCAAGTTAACTTTATTGTTCTAGCCACACCTATACAACATAAACGATGTGCTAAGCATGTGAATTGTTTAAACTGTCTCACTCATAACAATGTTTGCTGGTGAATTCAAATTGAAATGATTAGAGCATTGAATATTAAACAAAATGAACCGTTTCATCCTCAATGGTCACCCTAGAGTTAGCTAATGAAATACTGATTTATCCTATTATGCAAATATCATTGTGGAGCACATTTGTTATAAATCAACCAGCTAATGTTTTAAGCATCCTAATATATTTAATGTATATGTTAATTGCCCAGCATATAAAGTAGCAGACATCCAGATTTTCTCAGATTGGTTATTATTGCACAAATGCTTTATTTAGCTGTTCGGCGCTACTTTTATTGACTACAGCATGGAGCAGCTTCGAAATGTTGTGCGGAAACATGTTAATTTAAGGCTGTTTTCCTGATACCCTTGGGCCCTCAGCTTCTGCTGCTTTTAAAGTGGCGCTGGATTTAAATACTGGTACAGAGTTCAGTATAAAATTAATAGTGGGAAAAATGTATCACATTTTTAATTCTTTGACAATTTTGAATACAAACTTCAGCCTTCCTCACAATGATAAGTTGTTAGTTCTATATCGGACTACGGCCACAACAACACTTTTGGGGAAAAATGCCTCATTTACTGTTAATAAAATATCAATAATTGAACACTTGAGTGTGGGGTTGTTTGATTTCTCTTAGAGAGGGATGTTCCATTTCCACTTTAGGGAAGAGTAAGATCTTTTCTGAGCCTCTCTAAGGCCCGGATTACGAGTCGATTCGCGGGGGCGCAGCAGTTGTGGTCCAGCCACTGCTGCACCGGCGGTCCGACTGCCCCATTACTAGTTGGGCGGTTGGACCGCCCTGGGACCGACGTCACCACCAGGGTACCGCCATTCCCTGGCAGTGGTCAGAGGCCGCAATATGCTTGGTGGGACCACCTCACATGGACCATGGAAGGTTCTTCCTCCATGTACACCATGGCGGAGAGGCATAACATGTGTCCCCCTGTTTGCATTCACACCAGTTCCTGCACTCCATGGACTTCTGAGTCCATGCCATGCAGGAACCTTGTTGTGCGGTCCCATTATGGTGCCTTTTTCAAAGGCACCATCTCCTTTGTAAGAGGCATCACCGCAGGCCCGCCATGCCGCCCACCAGACCACTTTTAAGTTGTAATCTGGCGGACAGGTGATGGCGAGTTTCAGCGGTGCAGGGGCACGGCGGTAGCATACCGCCCAAACTCGTAATTGGGCCCTAAGTGGATAGAGTGGAGTGGGTTTGACCAGAGGACGAATCATTGTCAGCTGTGTCCAGAAACTCAACAAACAAATTACTTACGCAGCCCGAAATAGCGAAAGTGCACCTGGAGTAGGATATTTTTTCGTAAGAGGGGGGTATAAGATTGCAGTTTCTAAAGGAATGGTCTATTACGAAGTAATATTACAAAGTGCCATTTTTTGAATTTGTATTCCCTTATTTCATTCTCTCCAGACCCAAGTTGTTCCTGTCCTGCACAACAGTTGTGTTTAATGACCATAAACCTCCACCTAGCACAAGCCTCTCAACCAACACCTAGCTGCTGCAAAACATTAGCTAACCGTAAGAATTAAGGAGTTCTGTTCAGGCACAAAATAGCATACTTCATAATCTTTAAATAAAGTGTGTTTGTGACAAGCCTGGGACAATCATTAAGAAAGCAAACAGCTTGGGCCTGATTCAGAAAAGGCATCCGCATTCGTGGTGGAGGCCCCACAGTCGTGGGGGAGTTTCCACACTCTGGGCAGAATCTCCGCGATGTGAATTTTCTTTGCGGAAATTCCACCCATGCGCGGAGACTCCTCCATGACTGCGGGGCCTCTGCCACTAGTGTAGAGGCCCTTTGTGAATCAGACCCTTAACTTTTAAAAGTTGTAATGCAAGCATTTATGGGCTACTGCACATAATGTTAATTTAAAATGAAATTAATGTAGCGCTGCACACTTCCACTAACACTTTTATACTCCATTCATGCACACACATTTTGGAAATATTTCATGCAGACAGTAGTTTTTTTTGTCATATTTACGAACAAAAATGAATGCCTCTCAACAATAATATTAAATGCAAGTATCAGGCATTGATTCTGAATTTCAGTATAGACTTTGGAAACAATAGCTTATTATTGTGCTCCCCACAAAATATTAGCCAGAGTAATGGAAACAGTACATTCAAACCACAAGATTGCTCGCATGTTTACTAAGCAATGCAGGCATTCTGCCACTACATTAATTAAAAGAGATCCATTGGAAAGGTAATTCTGTAACACAAGAGGGGTTTGGGCAGCAGAGGCGGGTGTTAGTGACAGACAAACTCCTGCAAGAAAAATAGTGCATTGTATAGGAGGTTAATGTTTCTGTTGCTATCATAAGAATGTATGGTTATCACTTCACAAGAAGTTGCAATGGAGATAAAAGCATCACTATGAGAAAGGTGCAAATATTTGTTTCAACTCACAAAAAAGTAATAGAGAGGAAATATTGAAGCATTAATGTTTATTATATTTCAGTGGTATTACTATTTGACACAATTTTTGTGTGCGTCCAAAGAACATTGGGCCTGATTAGGATGGTGGTCGGACTTATGTCCGACCACCATCCCTTCGGAAACGGGACCGCCCAACTAGATGTCGGCGGCCCCGCAACTGGTATCACGATGCGACTGCCTTTAAGGCGGTCGCAATGTGTATCTTTTGTATAGCGGCGTGTGCTGTGGGTTGCAGCACATGCCGCAGTACAAAAGATACACTCTGTACATATCCCTGCACTATGTGGCAGGCACCATGTGTTGCCTGCCAGAAGGTGCAGGGATATGTAGGGGGGCACCATTGGTTCCCCCACAGGGCCCATATCGGAGGACCAGGGGGTTCGCAATCGGGCCCCCAATGTCCCTTTCCGTCTGCCTTTTCACGGCAGGTAAACTGCCATGAAAAGGCCGGTTGGAAGGGAGATCGTAATTCCTATGGCGGTGCTCAGGAACCGCCACCATTGTAGGGATAGCGGACCCTCCGACGGTCTGATGGGTTCCTTGAGCCCGTCGGATCCGTGGCGGTCGGTCTCTCTGACCACCAACCATCTGGCCACCATCATAATGCAGCTGGCGGTAATGCAGGGTCCGATGGCGGTGGGACCGCCACCGACGGGCTGACAGTGGCGGTCCCACCGCCATCGTAATGAGGCCCGTCGTACGGACTACTTTTGTTAAATTATTAATTGAATGAGTTATGGAGAGATGCTGTCATAGTAAAATATTTGCAAAAAACGTTAGTGCAAAATAGCTGCAATTTATTTGTTGCCTATGGTAAAGGCATCTACAACACACAAAGTGCCAAAAGTACTAAGAAGCTGGTGGCAAACTTGGTCACTATGTGCGCACCAAACATTTGGGACCTGTCACATCGCTAAATCTCCAGTTGTAGGGGGTCCATTAATGACCTGCCTTATGGGTATTAACCAGTCAGATCGCAACAACTATGTTTGACTAGAAACACGGGGATGCGGGGGTGCTGGAACAATTTTCAGAGTGTCTTGATTTATTTTGATCTTATAACATTCTTTTTTCCACTACATTTCAGAATTACAAAAATGTGCTTCATTTGTGCTTTCCTCTAGGTGCTGATATATTTGGAAATATTTGTGCAGTTCATTTACAAATATTAAACCTTTGTCATGCGTTAAAAAAATGAAAATCTACAGCCTATCATTTTGCACTGCCTGTACCCCAACAAGATTGTCACATAGCTCAGTTTACAATAAAAATAAAAATAAAAACCGATCTCCTTGGAAATGAATATGCAGCAATTTGATAGAATACATAGCTTGATCTTTGAACGTACAGGGAATAAGTCAAGATAAAAATGCATCTGAATTGCTCATTCATCTTATGAACCTGAGCATGATAACTTTTGGGGTGCTGCCCTCGCACCACTACTTCCAGCACCCATACAAGGATGGTGGCCTGAACAGAACAGCAGCCTACCACCCCTGTTTTTGTATTGCTAAATGTGAAACTTTTTTTGAAACCAGTTTGAAATCCTTACAGGATCTGGTGTTGATTTAAAAAACAATAAAATTTCCCATTTGACAATACATCGGGAGGAGCAGTTAGTGGGCCCCTTGTCCACTTTTTGTTGCCCCCAAGGTTGCCCTTGCATTTGTGAGCCTGTTACCATGTCCGTTGAGGTGTCAATAACTGATCGGTTGAAAATGATTGATACTCACGATTGTGACTCCTAATCATGCCCCATCCTAATTGAATTTTGGAATTGATCACAATATCCATCCTTGTGAGTCAGAAAGGCTTTTCTGATTCTAAAAAGGGTTTAGTAAAAAAAAAGCCATTTTGCGGTTGAAAATGCTGTAATTAGTAAATTACAAGGTTTGTTATTGCACATGGCTTTTTCTGTACACCTGACCCCAAGTTCCCTTACCTAATTCAAAGTAAATAGCCGAGGATACTACATTTGAATCAATCAAGAACCCAAGAACCAGTATTCATGGTTAATGGGCTCTACATTTCTTTGGATAACTAGCAATAAAATTCAGTTTTTGAAAGAAAAGAAATTGGTGGGCTAGGATGGATGTGAACTGTGGCTACTTTTCCAAAAGGCCAAACAATCTGGCTCCTACTGGGTCAATAGGTTTCTGTTAAAATACTTGGCTCACTCTTGGCATAACCAGAAAGAACATCTTCAAGGAAAAATGGAAATGATACATGCGCAACAACCCCCAAACAGTGTTTTCTTAACAATCAAAAAGCTTAAAATTACCAAACCACTTTAGTAAATAATAGAAAAACGTAATGAGTAAAGTAACCGGCAGCACTTCTGCACGGCACAGGTCAGAGGAAAGGGGAGAGAAAGTGGAAACCCTGGTGCTAAAGCACGCATGGACCCTCAAGATATCCGTTACAACGTCCAAATGGCTGAAGCTGCTGATGCTGTGTGAGAGTGCGGTAGTTAGAATTACCACAGGGTGAGCCCATCCAGTTTACACAGACGCCCCCAATTCCAAAGGAAGCACCAGAATTGCCTAGACGTGGCAATAATGCAAGTGTTGTAGAAGATTTTATGTATGGTTAACCCACGCTGACCTTTCTTTGCCCCCCGTGCCTCTAAGTCTTCACCCATAACTTCTTACACTTCCTTGTGACCTCTGAGCCTTTTAGCCCTTATCTTGAGACGAGTGTGAAGGTAGGCGGGGGGGGGAGGGTCTGGCGCTCCAGTTATCGAGTCAGTTGCCACTTTACACACAGTTCAATTTCTTGACTAGCTGCATTCCGCTTTATGGCACTGCACATCCACCACTAGCTGTCCGCCTCCTGCCGTTTGCTATCACTTGTCCATCCAGCCCCTCCAGCAACATGCTAGTGAGACACACAACGATGTGCACCACTGGAGCGGTGTGGCTCCAGAGCTATTGCAGCGGCTGGGGGGGCGAGTTGGAGGGGGACCCAGATGGCCATACCAGGTTCTGCTGCAGTTTCCCTCTCTCTATGATCTCCACCGCCTTCATCACCTCTCATATCAGTGATTGGCAGTCCACGTCTGGTATACAGAAGGAGGAGGATACAAGAGGTGGAGAAAGTAGGAGGAAAGAAGGAGCCTCGCTTTGGCCTGATTTGGCTCCGGCCTTAGCAACTCAGTGCCTCTGTGGGTCAGCGGTTCAAGAGAACTCCTGCTGGGCAATCTTGGAAACTGAGGCTGCTGCCCTCAGCTTTCAGCTGCCAAAAGGTACTGTTAATTTTTGCCTTCGGTGGGGTAGAGGCACCGCGGCCACAAGCCTTCTCACCCTCCGTCCTCCACCCCCCCAGCCAAACCAGTCAGCTTAACCAATTCACTGTTGGCCCAGAGAGTTAGAGATCAGAGAATAGGTTTTACAGAGTGGCTGGTGGGAGCAATTTAAACTTTTAGTGTCTCAACTCGAGTAAGAACCCTGCAGAAGTGGCTAGATCAGGTGCATAGCAGCCCTACCACACACCATTCAATTCCTCAGGGAAGGGCAGAGTGAGTACTCGGAGCTCACCTCTATGCATGGCGCTCAACAGGGCGCAAACCTTAATGAAAAAACAAAGTGTTCATGGAATAAACAGGAAAGGCTCATGAAGGGGGGCAAGGAAAACCAATAAAGCCCAGAGACAGTGCAAAAGCACCTAGAGGGAACAGAAGTGCCAAGGATGTCACACAGTGAATTCCGGAAGGGGTCTGAGGGCAGCAAGACAATGGAAGACTATTTCACAGCATTGGGGAAAAATCCCAACAGAAAGTGGATAACCCAGGAGAACAACAGGAGATCTCTCAGCGATAGCACAATTACCCTAGGCTTATCATGGGACAGACTGCCCACCCTGAAGACAGGCCAATTGTCAATGGCAGATCTAATGCAGCAAGCAGGGCCCTCAGCTGAAAAACCACAAATAAGCCAAATGCAGTGGAACACTAGCTCACCCAAAGGGGGCTACTCATTGTCACTGACTGTTGTCATAAGGGGCGGCGAACAAAACCTCATGTAAGCTGCCAGGCCATGGCTACCAAGTTGGACAACAAAAAAAGGTGTTCATGCAAATAAGGCATGAGGAATTCCAAGGCTAACCTCATAAGAACTGTAAATAGACAGCTGGAAGGACTCACTTCCACACGAGGCACTGAAGGAAGTGTTTAACCAGGACAGGGTTCCATCGTTGAAGAATGTGAGCAGGCGTACTGACTGCCCACAGGAAAAATCTAAACACATTCCTCTCACCCCAAAACAAAACTCAGGAAAAACACTAAGGATGGATCCGGCAGATACTACAATTATATCATATACGTCAGGATGGAAGCTTTAAAAAATACTCTAATTGACATAAATAACGCAACAATTTTAAATACAGACAAACTTGATATTCAAAGTTAAATTTTACAGACACTCAACTTTCACAATGGCAATAGATAATAAATTGAACCTTTTAAATTCATTAATTAAGAGGGCACAGGCAGAGGCTGGTACGAACGTACGGGCATTCTAATGAAATCCCATCCTGGACAAGCTTACAGGACTGCAGAAAATTAGGTCTGCAATGGTCGAAAAACTAAAACAGCAATTGGAACAGTTAAAATATAATAGGAAGTCAACACAAGGGCCCCAATGGAATCAACCAACCAGGGAAAAAGTCAGATAAAGGAATACCCATTACGGAAAGCCTAAGCCAAGAACAACTCTGATGAATGAAAAGCTCAAATCTGTATGAATGCATGGAAACAGGGTGATTTTAACCTGCTCTATCAAAAAAAATTCCCAAAACTCGTGGAAAAAGTGGGAAACAAGCACGTTACGGGACATGCATGTAGGAAGGTGGAATCTGACTATATGGTTGCCCCCACTTTTTTTATGGTGTTTTGCTGGTTTATGACTTAGTTGGACTGGGATCCTGCTATTCAGGGCCCCAGTCTATCTGCTTTCTCTGTAAAAAGGTTTCCATGTGCCTTAGGCACATCTCTGATTGGAATCTGGAGTGCCCTTATAAGTCCCTAGTATATGGTATACTATGTACCAAGGGCATAGGTACCTCAGAGGCCTACCAGGGGCTGCAGCATGTATTATGCCACCCCTGGAAGGCCATCCAAACTGACACCACAGGTCTGCTACTGCAGCCTGGGTAAGGTGGTGCATGCACCCCTTACTGTGATATAGGTTACCTATATCACTAAATACATACACACATATAAACCTATAAGTCACTCCTAAGGCAGGCCTTATCAATCCTAAAGGCAGAGTGCATGGTTCCTATGTGAGAGGGTGCCC
The DNA here is from genome assembly GCA_963921515.1 of Calotriton arnoldi. Taxonomy (NCBI): domain Eukaryota; kingdom Metazoa; phylum Chordata; class Amphibia; order Caudata; family Salamandridae; genus Calotriton; species Calotriton arnoldi. The sequence continues at coordinate 1,082,974 of CAWUFW010003607.1, read as the reverse complement.
CTGCATGAGCAGGGCCCCTCTGCAGCGTTCGGAGACCCTTCTCTGATGCTGTTTGTAGTGCAGCCTGACCATATACTCTTAAGCGCATTATAACCTCGCGTTAAATGCTAACTTTGGAATGGCTGCACCTAAACATATCGTGTTTGGTGTCAAACATCTTGGAATACTACCCCCCGCCAATTCTGGCGGCGGGGGTAGCATTCCACCCTTCTAGAGGGAAAGACATGTTAACTCTGGCTAGCCCGGTAACTTCTTTCCAGAGCCCTGGCATCACAAAATGGATGCTGCTGCCACAGACACGAGTCTGGCCTCCTGCTGCTGGACGAAACTCCGGCAGGGAGGCCTGGACAATAGGTTTCCTGTCCCAGGGAGGTGTGACCACCTCCCCAGACAGGATAATGTGTATTGGGGCTGGGCGGGAGCACTTTCGGGTGCTTTGAAGTCCTGCACTGGGGGCACACTTGGTGTCCCTGTGCATACCCCAGTTCAAACCGGATCAGGGGCTTGCAGCCCCTGCTTTGGCGCGAACTGGACAAAGAGAAAGGGTGTAGCCACCCCTCTGCCCTGACCCACCCATAGGTGGGGCCACAGAGTAGTCCAACCCCTAAACTTAGTATAAGTATAGGAACCCAGTCCTTAGGACTTTAGATTATCCCTGGACGAAACTCTGAAACAGAATCCTGGACCTTCGACGCTCTACTCACGATTGGAGGACAGAAGAATCTCCCTTGGGGTCAAGGAGTGACTCCCCTGCTTGGCAGGCACCAAAGAAGCATCTGTCCGGTTCGCATTTCTGAAGCTCCCGTCGGACGCCGAAGTCATCGCATCACCAGAGGTGGATTCTCAGACTTCCCCGAAGCTACCCTGAGTCCCCAGCAAAGCTGAGGCCCGTGGCTATCGTGGGTGACTTGAGACCGTGACCCCTGGACACCGAGCACATTTGCAAGTGCATCATCTTCTGGGTCTCCCAAGAAGTCGTGCTTTGGGTTCCGAGTAGCCCTAGCCTCCAGCACCACCTGCACCGAAGATCACTGGCCCCCACTCCACGAGTGTCCTGTAAGCCAGCTCCACGTGCGGCATCACGAGGCTCCTTCGCGGTCGCTAGCCTGTTGGCTAGTAGCCCTTAACAAAGGCCAATCCTTTTCTAACTTGGCATCCTGGTTGCTCCAGGCCTGCCCTCACTTACCCTCGCTGAGTGAGTTCCACAGACCTTGCTGGTCTGCACCATCGACTATCTACATCTTCACCGAGACTTGCCGTTGCCAAGGCTTGTTGGGTCCAATCCGGTCGCCGACACCTCAGCACTCGACAGACATTGTGTACCAGCCCGAATCCTGCTCCTGGTTGCCGACAACGCCTCCTGGACCTCGTGGCTGAAGAGTCAAGACGACCGTCAACGCACCTGAAGCACTCGACATCGGTGGGCATCTGTCCATCGCCTTCCTGGTCACTGGCTAGTGACCCAGACTCTGTCCCCTCTGCTTTCAGGTTCTTCAGAACTCCGATCCACTCTTGGATCCACCCGGACACTTTTCTCTTGGCCGCCAGCAGCACTTTGCAGCAGATCGCCACTCGAATCGACGACGAAACCCAACCCCGAAAGGCACCTATGCACCAGGCTTCCCTGGGTGAGGTAACACGAGTACTCCGGTGCTCCCGTGGGTAGAGACTCTTCAAAGTCCTAGATCTCAAAGGGTTTTGTCCTAGTCCTCTTTTAAGTGTCCCTTTTCTCTAATTTCCCGATCCCGACTTTCTCCATAGAAGTCAACGGCGTATCGCGGTTGTGTATTTACACTGCACGCGTCTCCCGTGGGTCCCCTGTGTCACTACCTTGGGTGGTTCCTTGTGGTCCAAGCACTTCTAGAGGCTCTAGGCCTAGTGTCTAGTTCAGTCGTGGTTCGCATACCACTTTATTGGTATATGGTTTGGTACGCCCCTAGGGCCCAAACGTGTATTTGTGCTATTACTGTGATTTAATAACTTCTAACTTATGTACTTCGAACTCTAGCCTCATAAAGAGACTAGAGGGGTGTGTTTAGCAATAAATACATATATTTTGAATATATACCTGGTGTGGTGCTCTTTCATTTGGTCACTCAAGAGATTATAGACTGGTAAAACAAGCTGCTTTACATTCCTTCAAGACTTAGCCTGAAGGCTGCTCTCCATAGCTACCACTAGGATAGCTTTCAATAAGGTTGTCTTTAACCTATCTCCAATAAGGGGTTGTTTGGACTGGTGCAAGGTGCCCACTATAATTAGTGGACAGCATATGCCAGGCCAACTTCTCACAATGCAAATCAAGGTTCACAGCTCAAAGTGCTCCATCAAGTGAGATCACTTCAAGAGAGCAACAAGACGGGCCAGCCAGAGAAGACAATACAATATATAAAATGGGACACCAACTATACGCTCCCGAAGGTTGCTCCAGTCGTACTGGCAACAGAAGACAAAGTACACAGGCTAGTCCCTGGGCAGTAAGAAAATGTAAAAAGCAAATCTCCCCATGAGTGAAACGTCTGGCATCAGATCAGTCATCAAAGACAATCGGAGCTGGGAGGCTGGCTCCAATATGGAGTGTCCAGAACATCCTGACCCCACAATCCCAGTCTTAAATCCTTGGTGCCCACCCAGAAAATTGGATCAGTCATCACAGACAACCCGAGGCAGAGCACTGGCCAGGACTCCAATATGGAGAGCACAGGGAGGCGACAAGTGGCCAGATTATCCAGATCCCACCATCCCGGTCTCAAACCTTTGGTGCCCACCCTCAAGATTGTTACCAGATCCCAGAGCTCCAACTCCCTCTGAAGTTCAGGTCTGTAATGAATCCAAGGCAATGTAACACAATAGGCTGGAGAGGACCGGGTGAAAATGCAGCAATCGAAAACTCAATGCCTACTGGGGCTTGAGCGGAGGAGTCTTATATGTGCTCCTATAACGCCCATACTGCACACATCAAGTAACCAACAGAAATTAAGTTTCCAACCAGCTGCAACAAAGTATGAGAGATCACAAAGCTCTATCTTACAACCAAGATACATCTCTCAGGACCTCTGGGACGTCCTCAACAGGGGAAACATAGTACTTATATGCACCTCAATCCAGGGCTTAGCGTACATAAAGAGCAAGAACCTGGAATACGAAGCCTTCATACCACCTAAAGATGGTGAATGAAATGAGAGCACTGAGATGTGTTTCTGCAAGTAAGAAATTGTGTGGTCACTAGTGACCACGGCAAAAGTGCTTGAAGATTGGGGAATTGAGCTGATGGAAATCGAGATTGAAAAATATCAATTTTTTTTAACCCCGCTGGGGAGAAGGGAAAAGGATGGAAGGTGCTCTTCTAGAAACTATTGGCCTGAAAATAAGGGATTGGTGCTAACTCCATGCTGAGGGCCCAAAGCTCGACTTCTCCAGGTCTAGAAGCTAGTTGACCATCACCCCTAGGCATCCAAGTGCACTGCTCTGCAGCATGTCCAATCCACAACACAGGAGGATGAATCAGATTGCCAACAACAGTCTTGACACAGCCAGAAGAAAATGGGCAGAATTCCATGCACCCAATTTGGGAATAACTCAAACTCAAATTAATACAAAGTAACACTGATTCAATGTCTTCAACTATTAAGTTAATTTCATGGAATATAGCAGGGGCCAGTAAATTGGCCCAGGACCTGAGCATGTTACAATGATTTTGTGCAAATTTGACATCTTCTGCCTCCAAGAAATTTGGCACAAAGTGGAGAACCCACTGCCAGGATATTTGGAATTTACAACTCTAGCAGAGACGGCAAGGGGCACACAAAAGGCGGTTTATCAACTTACATAACAACCAATGAAATTATTAATGCAAGCCAATTGGATCTAAAGATAAACCACATGCTGGCAACAAAAATTATGAACTGGAACTCATCCTCACGAGGAACCTCACTCATAATAGTCAATACATATATAAATCCTAACCTCACTCAGAAACAAAATGTAATTACAGCCACAGAGAACAAACTACTAGAATTACGAGCTACTCATGGAGAAAGACCATGGATAATCACCGGAGACTTCAACCTTACCCTGGCAAACCAATACAAGAGAAGTTGAGGGAAAGGGTCCAAGACCCGAAGTCGGGAATTCCAATGCAGGTGTCGCAATTCATGAACATCTACAAAAGCAATCACATCCTCCTACATGTCCTCAAGGCCTTGGAGCTGAGGGCCCTTAATGGTAGAACCCCCTCAGACTCCTCAATGGCAGTGACACAAGTCAAGGAATTCTGAGTCAACCTTGGGCTACACCTTCATATCTTCCTCTATATTCCACGACATTCAGAGCTTTCATACAGAGGTCAGATGCGAAAGTGATCATCATCCCCCGATCACAAAAATATTAAACTAGAACCAGCCCACTGACCACATGAAAAATATTGGTTCACAAGATCCAGGCAGTCACTGAAAGCGAATAAGATGTACAAATTTATCCTTGAGAAATTATGAGAAATGGAAAGCAAGCTTACCGACTGAGCAAGAGTAAGAATCAGATTTGCTCCTTAAATGGGTGACTGCAGGTATCACTGGAAAAAACCAGCTGTGTTCACAGCAACGGAAGTTCCACGTTGCAGGGGATACATAAAAAGAAATGGTACATCCAGGCCTTAAGGCAACAAATTAAGAAAGCAGCAAGAAACTTCAAGTTTCGATATATAGCAGGTGCTTACCCCAAAACTTTCTACGAGATAAGAAAATAGTACAAAAAGGAAGTAAGGGAGGCCAAGCAAGCCTACATAGACCAGGAGTGGATAAGAATCGTGAAGGCTTGTAAGACAAAGAATAGCAAGCGATTATGGTTAATTAATAACCAACTCAAGCGAGGTCCTGCAGGAGCATTAGGATACATGGTGCCTGAAGAAAAGGTGCTAGAGCACATCTCCAAAGTATACCGGAACCCAAAGAGAAACAAATATTCATCAAGCATACCCAGTGGATTTCCATGCCTAAACTTCACCAAACAAAAGATTGAAGCAAGAAATACTAGCCTGTCGAAGCAGCGCGGCTCCGGGCCCTAATGACCTGCCTGCAGCACTATTTTCAAAATGATTGGGTGTTCTGGAGTAGTCACCTAGGCAGAATAAATAACACTTGCCTAGGGGAAAACAGGGTTCCATAGTCATGAAAAAAGTGGCAACTATACATCCTATTTACAAAAGAAGGCCCACATGTGAACCTGAATAGTTACCGCATCATTGCACTTCTTGATATTGCTGCACAAATATTTGCAGGACTACTACTTGAGGAGCTAGAATCCTGGGCAATGGAAGCAAAAATAATACCCTAAATTCAAACGGGCTTCCGTCCAGCATCGAGCACTATCAATAACTTGACAGCCCTGGCCATGCTAACAAAAAAATACACAAGGAAAAAATTATCCTTATAGACCTGCATTGTAGACCTTACTAATGCTTTCAATTTAGTCAACAGAAGCAACCTCTGGAGAAAACTAGTTTAAAGGCACATCCCTCCGAACCTGTCAAGAGGAATACAGATTCTATACTCAGACAACTGTGCCAGGGTTACCCTTGGGTGCAACAAGGGTTTAACATCTAGAATCCTGGTAGATAGAAGTATAAAACAAGGGTGCATGTTGGCCCCACTCTATTTAATTTAGATTTAGCAGACTTGAGTGTTCAACTGGATTCCACCTTCCCCCATCCACCAATGTTATGCCAACAAATGATAACTGCATTACTGTTTGCAAACAATATTGTTTTACTGAATCTTTCGGGCATAGGTTTGCAAACTTTGTTAACCTCTTTGCATCAATACTGCTCGACCAACGAGTTTACCATAAACCTTGAGAAAATGAAGGTAGTCATCTTTGGCAAAAGGATCATCAAGAATATGACCTGATACTGTGCGGGAAGCCCCGTGGGTAGAAGTGCCTAGGTGTATGGTTGCAATAATGCTTGTCCCATCGCCTGCACCGAAACACTCTGAAAGCAAGGGTGACATTACAATTTACAGCACTTGAGTCCCTGACAACTAAATTGCAAAGTCCAACTTGGCAGCCGCTGCTAACGGCACAAAAGGCAAAGTTTGTTTTACCAATGCTGACATACAGCCTGGAAATTTGCTAGCTTCTGAATATGGCACAGAGCAGAGCTTTCTTCTTCGTTTTCCACCTGCCGCAAAGCGCCTCTCCCGTGCAAATCAGACTGGAATTCGGCCTTCAGGACCCAGAACTGGTACAAGAAGGGTCTTTCCTTTATTATGTATCACTACTGAGGGAGGCAAAAAAAAACACACAGAGCATTACTGTGGCAAAAATATAAACTTCCGGTCCTGAAAAATAGCAGCGTCAGTTAAACATCTGGAAGCGTCACAGCTCTGGCATACTAACTTACATCACAATCATTCAAGTTAGAGCTAAACAAAAAAATTAAGCAGATCTCCTGGCGAGGAAACAAAGCCAATTTCAGTTTGCGCCATCATGCATGGATGACCATCGACACTTACAAGGTACTGATTGCGATAACTTATATGATCACTACTCTAAGAGATGATATAAAAATAAAAGTGTTCCAAGCCAGATTTGGGTTCTAACGTCAAACGATTCTCTTCCAAACTGACACCAGCCAATGGAGAACAAAGAGTGTAGGCTTTGTCAATATCCTGCCTCCATACACTATGCCTTTGCCCAGTTTTACTCCTTGGGCACAAAATCTATCTTTGAAACATCTTTAATTTAAAGGGCATTAGATCTTGCCATCAAGCAATCCTGTTCTGTAACAAAGGTTCAACACCACAAACCATGGCGTGTTTTGCAAAATTTCTTTTAAGAGCGGAGTTACTCATCAAACAGTCCACAATTAAAACTTGAGGAAAAATGATGAAGTCAGCACATAAGCTACCTCCGCGATTGGTTACGCACTCTCAGGCCGAAAGGCCTGAACTCTAAAAATCAACATATTTTACACACAGGATCAGACCTCAGATAATGCCAGATTAACTGGATTTCAACAACTTGTCGTGACAAGATGAAATGCACTTTTGCTTTTGTGTCACAATGAAGTCCCTCAAAAGAAATGGATTACCCCGATCTACTACTCCCTGGGAGCTACGCAATGTGCACCTGCCCTAAGGATTCCGAGAACAGACACTAGCTAGGTAATTATCTCTAGCTTGGCTACATTTCCCCACTGTTTCTGGTATATGAGGAAAACATTCACTGATGAGCTAGATGCATAGATTTCATAATTAATTGCACATTCTCGCTCAAGTGCTTGCTCCTTTTTCTTCTTTCTTTTTATAGACCTGTATAATATATTTTTATGCATTTTGGAAGTATAAGTTTTATTCTGGTGTTGATAATTTTAGGGATTTTTATCTACCGCATATTGCACATGATGAGCCACCAGCAGAAATATTTAATTACCGTAGTCATTCCACGTATTAATGACATTTTTTAAAACCTTTTAATTGTATGTATATGTTCTGTCTTCTCTGGCTTTAAATAAACTAAATAACTACGTATTGACTAGAATGAGAAAAGCGGCACAAGCAGCTGAGATGCAGGTATCAGAAGCTATTAAAAATTCATAGTAAACAATAAATAAGTCCTAATCCATGTCAGGTTATGGGCTGCGGTGGAGAACGACTTAGGCATCAAACATGGTCAGCACTCGATGGTGCATTCAGATACATGTTGGTGGTTCTCCCTGTTTAAAAGAAATGAAGGATCGGCATCTAGGCACACTTTGAAGCCAACCTGCAATTGAGTGTGGTTAGGAAGGGCATCACAAGGATGAAAATGTTTTTCTTAGTCCCTTAGTGGAATCAAACTTTGTGGAAGAAAGCTCAGAGTGAAACAAACTAATAAAAAGTAAGTGGGCAAGTCTTTTTCTTTCAAGATTGACACCTTTTTTAGGTCTCGGGCCTAGCGTTGCAGTGCGCAGCACTGCTCGCGCAGCTGAGACCTCTTGTATGGGCTTCAGAAAGCTAACCACACGCTCGTGCGTGTGGTTTTGCTTTCGGAAGCCCACATTGGCTGTAGCGTGCTCTTTAAAAAAAAAAAAACGGCACGCAATTGGGCAAAGGCGGGCGCATGTCCCTCCTTTGCTCCGCCCATTCCCGTCCGTGTCTAGGACGCGCATCAGGCTCCCTCGCCCCCCGCTCCTCTGTGGTGCGCACGCACCACTGGTTTCGATTCCCGCGTTCGGGTTTCGATTCCGTACTTGTTTTTAATTTCCTTTTAGCGCGCGCGCGCACACACAACTCCCGGGCTTGTTAGGTAAGGGAGGGGATGTGCTCCAGTGCCTAATGCGTTGAGAGGGAAACGTGAAGCCATGGGTACCAGTGTCTCCTTTCCCCATCAGATTGCACAATGTTAAACCTGTCAATTTTTCTCATCTTGCCTCACCATATATCTGAATAGGGGAACAATGGGACACCAGTAAATGTGCAACACCTCACGGAGTTGCCTCCACAGAGCGCTTCGGGACGGCGCCTTATCAAGGGGAGCAGGCGCTATCTATGCCATACCGAAGGACGTTACATCTCAAAATTCGGATAGGAACACAGAAAGGGTCCTACAGGTAATGCTGCTGTCTGATAACAACACCGTTTAAAATGGCAATCCACAGGAAAGAATAACATTAATTCTGTTTACTCAGTCCCGCGCCGCACCAGTCTAGAATCCCTCTTTTGCTTGCCAGTTGTGTGATTGACGTTATGCTCCTGGTGTCGTCATTCACTGAATGGCTGTTAGTGACCGGGCCCGCTGTCTGCTGTGGGGTATTAGCGCATATCTGCCACGAAGTGTTTACGCAGTGTCTAATGGGGCCTCCAAGGCTGTTCTTGAGGGCATCTGATAACCAGTAACATGACGGTAGGATGGGGGTGCTGGGTGCGGAGTGGGAATAATTGACTCTCAGCCTGGACTCAGATTTAAACGGATATTCACCTCTTACGCCGAGTAGGTTAACTCGCTCTGCTCCCAGTCCCAGACACCCTAGCGCCGCCCAGTCAGTAATAAGAACAGGAATCTGTTTTCCATCCGTCACTGTCAGCGCAGCCTCCAATGAAAGTAATTAGGGCAGACAGACGCGCCTCCGCCGCAATCTGTCTGCAGGGCCAGACCGCCTTTGTGACTCAGGGTTTAATGGAAGACCCTGTCATGTCATGGAGCGAAGAGGAGGCTTTGTCTTCATTGTGCGCAATTTACAGACAGTTTAAAGAAAATAGGTGTCTCTTTCCGATTCTCAGGGGCCTCTTAAGTCAGCCCTTCAAGGTATGCGCGTGGTAGTGCTCCAAGGCAGCACGAGACTCGCGGCATCTTAAACCTGAAGGAAATGTCATTTACTGACACAAAATTCAATTGCCACCAGGGAAAACCAAACCAGACAAGGAGCCATGATATGTACAGAGACTAATACAGAGATGGAATTCGACAATGTTTTACTGCACGTAGAACAAAGGAATTCATTTACAAAATAACACTCACTATGGTTCCTTTGAACTTCTCTGCCGGCAGGTGAGTGGAATAACTCACAGCAGGGCTATAGTAATACCAGCTGTGACTTTCTAGTAAACTCACTTGTGATCACTGTTTTTGGTGGTAAGTCGATCTCGTCGTTTTACCGGTAGCCAAGACTTTGTGTACTAAAATGTTATAAATATTATGCTTACTAATAAGTGCTTACAGTCAGCCCATTTCATTTGTTGCCAAACACACACAAAGTGATGGGAGGAATGTTTGCAATAAGTCTGACCAATGGCAATCGGGGCAGACACCCCCCCCCCCACACACAATTAACAAGCATTTGCAATGCAATAGGTCTCGCATTTACGCGAGTTTAAGCTATTGGCATTGTAAATCACAATGCCTTTTATTTATGTTTTAAAAACGAAAACAAAAATAAAAGGCATTATTTGCAATGTAAATAGCTCAAACTTGCGGAAATCCGAGACCTATTGCATTGCAAATGCTTGTTTATTTCTCTAGTTATGTTACTTCTTTTCTCATGCACCAAAAATGTCTAAACTTTTAGGAAGGATCAGCGTGGCTGATGAACGTGTGTCGCTGTGTAGAGGGTGCTGGTAATAACACAAAATGTTGGTGAGTCCTAAACACCCTGCTTTTTGTGGCCTGTGCCATATGTGCCTGGGAAGCCTCAGTGTCTTCTCCACCCACGTGAACCTATCCTTAGCTCTCTGGAGTTTTTTTTAGCACTATATTGGGTACTGGTGCTGGGGTGGTCTGATAGAGGATGAGAATCCAAGGCAGAGCTTTCATTTTTATAGCTGCTCGTGTGCCGCAGAGGGAGAGTCCCACAGACTGCCTGGATTGCAGATCTAGTCTCACCATCTATAGGAAGAGTGTATTTTTGATCTGCACTATATGGTCAGTGGTTAGGGATATCTGTATCCCCAGGTAGGTTACTAAGCAAGTGGCCCACCGAAGAGGGAACATTGCTTTCAGCCCGGCTACTTGATCATAAGCAGCACAAATATTCACAATCTGGGACTTGGATGCATTAGTCCTGAACCCGGAGTCCTCTCCATGCTGCTTCTGTTCCTTCATGAGAGTTGGAATGGGGCATGTTAGATGTGTTACAGATACCACCATGACCTCTAACTATGTTGTCCATTATGACCCCTGCATATCCTCATTCCCACATGTACTAACTTCTATAGACAGACAGAACAGGAGAGGGATGGGGGCAACCCTGCATGGTTCCTTTCTGATACTCCATTGGTGGGGATAGAAATCTGTAATTCTAACCATGACTCTCAGACATGTGTATCCACAAACATGTATACCCGCAGTGAACCTATTTCCAAAAACTCTGCCTAATCCCAAACATTTCCAGTGACTTCAGACATACTGCCAATCAATGGCCAACCAATACATTTTCTGTATCCAATGAACCACAGCGAGACAGTCTCTTGAGTACTTCAAATACTGTTTCTTCCCTTGCACAGAACTCATGTGCCCGCCCAAGAGATGTGACCAGGGAAATTACCAACCTCTTCTCTGTGGTCACTAAAAACCTGTTCTGGGGACAGCTCCTTACCCACTGGGATTGATGCCTGCCTGACTAGAGGGACAAAGGAGGGTGCAGACCAAGCTGTTAGCTACATCTGCTTATGACAGGGTAGGACTCTTTAAAGTAAATTAAGATGCTCTGGCCAGCCCAGATGGTAATACAGCCCATGGAACAGAACACCCCTGACACCCAATCCCTTTGTCTCAGTTCAGGAAGCTAGTTCACATCTCATCAACTCCTGAGTAACAGTTGGAAGGTCATGTAAATGGGCTTCTGGAGGCTTTAGGTAGGGAGGAGGTGACTTTCTATAAGTACCTTTTGGAAAATATTTATTACAAATTCAACGTTACTTGCAAATTGGGCTTTTAATAAATATATATATATATTTTTAAATGAACTCTGTAGCTGTTTCCTAGACAGAGCTAACATTATTAAATTTAACAGTATACCCCAATGCTTTCTATGGAACAGTTAACCCTGCTACAGTGAAAATAGCTTTTGATGCTTTTTTTACTGGAAGGACAAGTCTAACATTAGATGTTTACATGTCCTACTTTAAAATACCATGCACCCTGCCTTTTAAGTATTAAGGCCTATTTAGGAGTGATGTATTAATGTTTAAAAGGAGAGTTTAGAACTGGCAAAAGGGTTTGTTTTGACATGTCAAATTTTCAGTTTTATAAATGTAAAGACAAGCTACACTGGTAGGCCTGCAGTCATGCTTGTACTGTCACTGTAGTGAGTGTACGTCCAGACTGGGAAAAGAAACCAGCCCTGGCAATTCCACTCGATCGGCTGCCGCTTTTATTTTGTTACGGGGCCGATATTGCAGCACTGCTGCAAAACCGGCCCCCAGTGACAAAACTGGCCCCCACGCCCGCAAAACCGGTCCCCACCCCTCTGGACCACTGGGAAAACGCCCGGTGCCCACTACGGCCAGTCCGGCCCTCAGTGAGTGGTACAATGGGTGCTTCATTCTACGAGTGACATCTAACCTATAGGCCGATGGTACACTTTGACACTTTGTACCATATACTATGGATTTATAGGTAAGTTAAATATACCAATTAGGAGTATAGCCAATTTCAACATGTTTAGGGGTCAGAGAACATGCACTGGATCTTATTAGCAGAGTCCCAGTACACTGAGTCAAAAAAAAGCACCATCAGTTCAACAAAATGGGGGTGATCATGTAGAAAGAGGTATTTCCTTCTGTGGCATAGACCCAGTCTCTGTCAAGGTATTATAAAGTCCTGTTAGCATCGGGGGGTGAGGCTGTGGCAGAATGTTTTATACCACCGCTAGGTAAACTCATTAGGGTCTAGCGACTTGCCTAGTTTAAGCCAGGCAATTCCTGATATGACCTCCTTCAATGTGATGGTTTGGTCATGTAGTTTGGTCTGCTCAATTGTTAGATCGAGTGGGTAAGCATCCTTTAGGGACATGTCAATTCATTTGGGGAGGATTCATTGGCTTTATGCAGCTGGTAATAGAAATCAGCAAAACTTCATACTATACCCATGTCCCCTGTCTTCAAATTCCCTTTCAAACCCTTAACAGCTACTATTCTCTCAGATCTTTTTGTCTCAAATTTGGAGGCCAGAAATGTCTTTTCCTTATTCCTTCTATTGTAATATCTCTGCCTAGTTTGAAGCCAAGCATACTCAGCCTCATCCATGTCCAATATGCCTACTTGTGCCCTTATTAAGTAGAACATCTGTCCAATCTTATTGGAGCTCATTCGCTTATGGAATGTCTCCAATTTTGACACCTGGATTTTTAGTTCTTCGTGTTTCTCTTTCCTGCTTCCTTACTTTAAGGGTGTTCCTTCAGCTAATATCGCTAACATCCCTTGTGTCATTCTCTAACATGTAATTGAAAGTACACTCCTGCATTTCATTTTTAATCCCTTAGATTTGCAACAGCCTATCTCTTCATTTCAAGCACGCTGTAGTCAAAGGCCCAGTCCTGACCACTAAGTTAAGAGAGATAGGTCTGTAGTCTGAGAATGCTATGTGACCAATGTGTAAGTGGGTAATTCTGGATATCCACAAGTTCAATAGCAGAAAGTGTTCCAATCTGGCATTCATGCATTGAGCTGCTGAATCGCAGGTGTAATGACTCATGTTGGGGTGCTATGCCCACCATATATCTTCCAGTCGCATACCCTGGATCCAATCCATTCCCTCCAAGGACAGCAAGCCTGATTAACCGAACCTTTATTTTTTGAGGCATCCATTACTGAGTTAAGTATGCCCCCAATGAGGACTTCCCTCTATAAGCACTGAAGGTTGTCCTTGATATTATTGTTCATAACTGTTTTAGGGCTGCTATTGAGGGCATAGGTGCTAATTCACAAACCTATTGGGCCTATGTAGAATTCAAATGATTTCATTTATATGTACTCTTCCATGGGCTGGTAAACAGTCTGCTTCACTTCCAACCTGAAATTTTACCTCTGGAAATAAATAAAACAACCTAGAAAGATATGTGGACTTGCCTCTATTATCACTCTCTTGCCCTGTTTGTGCCTATACTTTAAAGATGCATCTACCGTTACCGTTAGCCATCTCTTAAATCTGATAACTCTTGACCAGCCCCCTACACCAACCTTCACTCACTGCTTCTAAGTACTCTCCATTGCAATCTCACCCTTACTTTGCACTACATTCCAGAGACCAAGGATGTCCAGGGGCCACCCCAGAAGCAGGGCCAACACCTCTACTAAACTGGATGGTAAAGGCCCATCTTTCCTTGTCCATATCATCCATGTTCAGCTTGAAGCCATTCCTCTTCCTTGACAATCTTCACCATCTCTCTGGTTTTGAACTTGATCATTAATCAGGACTCTTCCCTAACTTCCTCTCCCTGATGTATATAAAAAATCTGTGAATGGTCTTTGCACCTCCAAGTGATTTTTCAAGTGCATGTTTCAACGCATTTCTTTGACAGATTGATCGTTCCTCTCTCTGGTGTCCACCATCCTGTTCACAAAGGGGTGCGAGATGAATAAAGCATACTGGGGCCTTCAGTGGCATATGTCTTTTTCCTTTAATACTGCCCCATATTTGTCTGCACTAAATGGATTTCAGTGGTCCCTTTCTGTGCTGGTTTTACCTCCCCAGAATGATGAGGAGCTAAACCTGGGCACTGCTATGTTGAAAATAGTACATCAATGCACAGAGCCCCATCACCCATACAAGTCCTATGTATGTGGTATTGTCTTTATGTGTAATTTTAGTTCTATTCAGCTCTAGTCATCTGTTTCACAAGGGCCTCCCCCATGACAGTTCCAGTCTTGCATTCAAAGGTGATTATCATCTGATCTTGGCTGCAGCTTTCTGGGGTGTTAGGGTGCAAAGGCCCTGGGGCATGAAGAGACCCAGCCACCTATCTTTCCAGGTCTTTACCTTCCCAAAAGGATAGTAGTGGGAGTTCATGTGGTCCCAGGTCTTGTGCTGGTGGTGACAGCACTGATGCTGCGCCAGTCCAGCACCACATCTCACTCACTACCTTCATTACTGGGTGATTCTTTCTTCCCTCCGTAGTAGACTTTCTTTCCCTGTGGCTGTGGTACTCCTTTCCTACTATGACTCAGTGGATGTCTGTCTGTATTGTTGTCCTTGTTGCTCATGGTGTCGCTTTATAGCCCTTAGATGCTAATGTGAATTTATGAACAGATTTCTTTAAAAAACAACTGGTTCCTCAGCAAATGGACCGGACCCCAGGTATAACAAACACTTTCATAAAAGTAACCACTTGTAATTTTGGAAAACTATGTCAGCGATGGCTAGCACATCCCAGCTTAACTGCTGTGAAGGAGCACCTGTGCAAAAATGGTGAAGATATGGATTTTAATGATTTCCTTTTTGGTCCATAGCTAGTGAGAAATATGTGATTTGTGTCAACATTAACATATTAAACATAACAAGATGATGGACTGAGAGCTCAAACATTTCAACCACTCACCTCCAGTCAAGAGATCTGGGTTTAATCCATCGTTCTTTTGCTCACTATGCCACCGCAGTTTGGACCCAGCAATATGCAAATCAGTCTTGACCCTGCTTCTCATGGGAACAGTCCAGACCAGGCATGCTACCTCGAGCGATCACCAGTGGTTGGACAAAGTGCAAGCATCCCTCCCATCACCTTTTGTGTGTTTCATGTACTGCCCTAACTGTCATGGGTATGCCCAGACGTGGGTCCCATGCTCACTGTGTCACTGGATTGAAGCTAGCTTGGCTGATGAGGGGTGATACCCCGAAACTGGCCCCAGGATGCTTGTTTCAGGTTCAGGGAGGACTTGGCCTGGCAGTTCGAGCTGGACTGTTCCCACGAGGAGCCGGGTCAAGACTGATTTGCATATGACTGGGTCCAAACTGAGGTGACATCGTGAGCAAAACAACGATGGGTTGGGATGCTACCACGAGCGATCACCAGGGGTTAGACAAATTGCAAGCATTCCTCCCATCACCTTTTGTATGTTTTATGTACTGCCATAAGTGGCATGGGTATGCCCAGACGTGGGTCACATGCTCACTGTGTCACTGGATTCAAGCTAGCCTGGCTGATGAGGGGTGATACTCCAAAACTGGTCCCAGGATGCTTATTTACAGTTCAGGGAGGACCTGGCCTGGCAGTTTGTGCTGGACTGTTCCCATGAGGAGCAGCATCAAAACAGATTTGCATATGACTGGGTCCAAAGTGAGGTGACATGGTGAGCAAGAACGATTGGGTTGGGATGCTGCCCGAGCGATTGACAGTGGTTAGACTAATTGCAAGCATTCCTCCCATCACCTTTTGTGTGTTCCACATTAATATATGCCAATATTAAAGAAGAACTAGCATATTCAGAAAGGGAAGATGCAGAAAGGTTTAGACAAACAGACAAACAATGCAAAGTACATTCAAAGGTATTGACAATGGCTTCCAAAGGCTCTTAAAATGAGTGTACACATTCAATCCTATAAAGTCCATAGCCCTACATGTTTTGGAAGAAAATTTAAGTCTTCTACAGCATGGAAAACTCATATGCGAACCCTAGCACAATTTAGCAGGGCATTACATACCTTCAAAGCTGGTAAAATGCCATGGTAGCTCGTAAACAAGAATGCCTTATTTGATCCTTATAATCTGACCTCATCTCATATATATACATACCACCAGGAGACCAATAATCGCAGTATGCGATCGACCCTTAGAAAATATGTCTAGATATAGTGACTATTTTTTGCAAGAACACGTGAAGAATTTGAGATCCTTTGTGCAAGATACAAGCGACTTCCTGCGGAAAATAGCTAATATACAGTGGGAGTCTGATTATCTTTTAATAGCCCTGGATGTTACATCACTCTATACTTCTATAAGAAATAATGATGGCATCAGGGCTGTGGAGCATTTTTTAGCTAATAGACCTTTGATATATGCTCAACATAACAAAATGTTAATCAGTATGTTACTGTTTTGCCTCGAAAACAACTTGCTTCTCTTTAAAAGTCAAATGTACCAGCAAATACAGGGGGTAGCAATGGGGTCCAGCTTCTCCCCCAGCTATGCATGTCTATTCATGGGCTGGTGGGAGGAGCTGATCCTCAGAAAGCAATTTGAGCATGTCTACCATGAAAAGATTATTACCTGGTTAAGGTTTATAGATGATTTGTTTATTGTGTGGCATGGCACTGAGCAGAGTGCAATAGAGTTCATCACAGAGATCAATGTCAATGATGTCAATCTTAATTTTACCTCATCCATTAGTAAAGAGAGGGTAACCTTCTTAGATGTGCAAGTCCAGATTGTTAGCAATAAAATAACGTTATTATATCGAAAACAAACATCTGGCAACACAGTGTTGCAAGCATCAAGTTCGCACCCTCCGCATCTCATACAGAGCATCCCATATGGGGAAATGCTCAGGATAAGACGGATTTGTAGTGATGAGGTGGACTTAACAGTAAAGCAACTGGAAAGTAAGGAACGCTTTCTAGCGAGAGGGTATAAATCAGAGATCATTGACGCAGCAATAACTAAGTCTAGGAAGCGGGCCAGGGATGACCTGCTCCAATATAATAAAATGCATCAGGGAACAGAAACTGAGGCATTGGACCCAGTTAATGAGCCTACCAGATTAATCCTAACATACTCAAGGCAAGAAAAACAACTTAGGGGTATTATTAAGCGTAATTGGCCCATTGTGCTGGATGACCACGTAATAGGTGGCCTACTACCAAAAATGCCAGAGATAAGATACAGGAAGACTTTATCAATGGGTAATGCGCTTGTCAAGAGTAGCCCAGAAGACCAGGATCCAGGGATCTGGTTAACAGCTAGAAAAGGTTTTTTTAAATGTTCAAGTTGTAAAGCCTGTCAATGTGGCATAAATAAAACCTTTTACCAAACAGCATTCAATGGCAAGATGCAGTCGATTAATAAACATCTAACCTGCAAAACAGAGTACGCAGTTTACCTATTGGAATGCAGCTGCAAACTCCTGTACATAGGCAGCACCAAGTTAGCAGTACACAAAAGGATCTTGCAACACATAAGGGCCATAGTTAATAACGATGCTAGCTACCCGGTTTCGAGACATTTTAGAGAGTGTCACAATAGCAATCTCAAAGATTTGAAGTATTCTGTGATTGATGCAGTGCCAGTGCAAAAAAGAGGTACAACAGGGAAGTCAAGCTTAGACGCCTAGAGACACAATATATACTGGAGCTGGACACCAAGCACCCAGGGGGCCTGAACACAAGCAAGGATTTGCACACATACCTTTAATACTATGTCGGGCAGGTTTATGCAACGGTTTTATCTGTCCCAATTCAGTGTTTGTATGGCCAAGGTTATTAAGAAATTTTGAAAGATTACTGTGGAACTGAGCCATTTAACACCATGCATAGGTTTTAGAATTTTCTGTTTTTTAGGCAACATATGTATTTATATTCATATTTATATATATTTTCTGCTGGATTTTATATGGATGAATTCAATCTTAATCTATATATAAATACATTTTACAATAAGGGTTGCTTAGATTGGTGTAATCAGGATTGTACTTCTCCATGCTGGAAATGTACATGAATTTGTACAACAATGTAGTATTATGCACTTTAACATTTTTGGATCCCATCGAATTCTTGAATTTCTGTATTTTTATATGCACTTTAAGTATTGCCGCCAGTAGGATATTAGGACATTATGTCAAAATTAATACCACTGGGTACAATCAGTTTGTAGCACGTAGCACTTTGGTTCCATTTGTACAGTAACTTATATAGTATATAAAAAAATATATATAAAAATAGAGGGTTGAGCACTTAGTCACTTTTCTTCCATGTATTTGCTTTTTTGCACATCAAAAGTGAACTTTACAATTTTGAGAGCAGACAGGAATAGGTATATTTATCACAAATGTATTGTATTGTCAATTACCATGCTAACCAGGCTTAAATACATAAACAGTGCAACAAATTATATGCACCAGTCACTTTATGCAAAACATTGTCTTAGGTATTAAAACATGGTTGTAGAATGGGCAAATGCAGGCTAGGAATTGTTAGGGTGGCGGATATTAGGTCTATGGGCACGATAAGTTTAGTAAAACCAAATTTGTAAAGTGGGCAATAATCAACAGGATGATAATGCATTGAAGCTATCTATCCCGAAAAATTCAAAGTTTTCCATCTGCACGCTAAGGTACCATAGTATGTGTTTTTAAGGTTTTTAAAAAAAACAAGTATTTATACTCATATTTAAGTGTGCATTGGTGCAGACATGCAGTATTTTGTTTATGTCCACAATTTGGTTCACGAGCACTGTCACTTTAGAAAGGGCAATCAAATGTGCCAGCGTTGTCATGTGATCAAGGCCGGTCACGGCTGAAACGCGTTATGGCGAATTTATGTGAGCAATAAATATTTGCACAGAATTTGGGTCTGCACTCGTTATTCTCTTTGGAGGAGATTGAAAGTGGAGATATATATATATATATATATATATATATTCACTGAAAAAACCATAGGTTTTAGGGACAGTTATAGTTAGTTGGACATTGCACTCGTACAAAACCCGTGAAATTCCCCTGTTATAGTTAGTTCAGCTAACTATAACTCGCGCCCCCGCAATGCACTGCTGATGACGTCACATATTACATCACTCATGACATGGTCAGTGACATCACTGATGACATCTCAAATGACATCACTGATGACATCATCCAGTGACTGTGTGTTTCTGTAAAGTTTAAATATGTTTAATATATATAGGGAAAGGCGTATTGAAGAATGAGTGGGTGTATAAGTGTCTGAATGGATGATTTAGTACGTGAGTGACTGACTCTACAAGTGAGTGATTAAACGTATCTTACTGAATGCATGGGTTAGTGACTAAACTGTGTGAATGTCTGTATCCGTCTGTTTGTTGGTGTGTAAGTGGATGCATGGATTTGCGAATAGCTACATGAGTGCCTATATGGGTTATTGATTGGTTCTCTGAGTATCTGTATGGCTGCCTGAGTGTTTGTGTGGGTGGGGTGTGTGTGACTCTATACATAGATGTGTGAGTGGGTGATTCACTGGGTGCATGATTTCAAGAGTGCATCTGTGATGGACTGCTTGGGTGGGTGAGTGTGTGTATGGGTGTGTTAGTGAGTGAATGTATATCTCAGTGGTACTTGTGCGAGTAACTACATATGTAAAAGGCAGTATATATGTGTGTTAGAGTATTTAAATGGCTATAAGTGAGAGTGTGTTATTGTGAGAGTGGCTGTATGGATGCGTGTGTGCTTGTATCAGTTATTGTATAAGAGCGTAAGAATGTGCTAGTATTTGTATGAGTAAGTGAGCTGGTGTGTGTATAACTGTATAGGTGAGTAAATGGATGTGTGATTAATTTTTTGCATGACTGACTAGGTGTGTGAGTACCTCTATGGATGAGTGGCGGAGTGTGAGTATTTATAAAGGTGTATGAGTGCATATTATAGTCCTGTACTGAGTGACTGTAAGTATGAGTGACTGTACAGGTGAGTGAGTGGATGTGTGTGTAGACCTAAGAATCAGTGAGTGGGTATGTAGTTTTTGGTGTTGGAGTGTCTATGGTTTTGAGAATGGCAGTCTGTAATTTAGAGTGGGTGTATCAAAAGTTATATTAGGGTGTGAGAAGATGCATGAAATTATCACATGGATGATGTCATCAGTGATGTCATTTGAGATGTCATCAGTGATGTCATCAGTGATGTCACTGACCATGTCATGAGTGATGTAATATGTGACGTCATCAGCAGTGCATTGCGGAGGCGCGAGTTATAGTTAGCTGAACTAACTATAACAGGGGAATTTCACGGGTTTTGTACGAGTGCAATGTCCAACTAACTATAACTGTCCCTAAAACCTATGGTTTTTTCAGTGAATTTCAAAGGTTTTTTAAATGCTAATTTCTAACTATAACTTGTCTGAAACCTATGGTTTTTCAGTGAATTTCAAAGGTTTTTTAAATGCTAATTTCTAACTATAACGTGCCTGAAACCTATGGTTTTTTCAGTGAATTTCAAAGGTTTTTTAAATGCTAATTTCTAACTATAACGTGCCTGAAACCTATGGTTTTTTCAGTGAATTTCAAAGGCTTTTTAAATGCTAATTTCTAACTATAACGTGCCTGAAACCTATGATTTTTTAAGTGAATTTCAAAGGTTTTTTAAATGCTAGTTTCTAACTATGCCAACAGAGGTAGGACATGTGAAGAAAGAAGAAAAAACGCACAGAAAGAAGCAAAAGATGTGCAGAAAGAACCAACAGAGGAGCAGAAAGAGGCCTTGTTGCAAAATCATCCTGTGCCCACAACTTTTTCAGACGGGTACTGGTGGTAACTGACTCTGACTAACCAGAGCCAGTGCGC
Organism: Calotriton arnoldi; assembly: GCA_963921515.1. Classification (NCBI taxonomy): domain Eukaryota; kingdom Metazoa; phylum Chordata; class Amphibia; order Caudata; family Salamandridae; genus Calotriton; species Calotriton arnoldi. The sequence continues at coordinate 1,062,045 of CAWUFW010003607.1, read as the reverse complement.
GTTTGCACAGTGGTGAAGGGAGGGGGCCTGAGGTGACATGTGTGCAAACGCGCCCCGTGGCGCGTTTTAAGTTGCGGGATTAAGTCCCCTTGAATCCTGAGGGTCCCTGGGGCCCAACTAGCCCCCCAGGTACCTACAGTTAGGACCACAGAGCTGAGTTGCAGAGAGGCGTTCCGAGGCCACGCACCTTTTTCACCTCTCTGCAACGCAACTCTGTTGTGCTTACTGAAGGTACCTGGTGGGCTAGTTGGCCCCCAGGATTCAAAGGAATTAACTCCCCAACTTAAAACGCACCACAGGGCGTGTTTGCGCACATGTCACCTGAGGCCCCGCCCCTCCTTTCACCACTGTGCAAACGCGCCCTGTGGCGCGTTTTAAGTTGGGGGATTAGGTCACCTTGAATCCTGAGAGTCCCTGGGGCCCAACTAGCCCACCAGGTACTTCCAGTAAGCACCACAGGCCTGCGTTGCAATGCCTGTAACAAATTGTGCAGTTGTGTTTAGGTAGTGAAGAGGGTCGTGCTGGGGGTAGTGTTTTAGGGTTTAGGGTAGTGCAGTGGTGTTTGTGTAGTGTAGGGGGTCATGCTGGGGGTAGATTTAGGGTTTAGGGTAGTGCAGTGGTGTTTGGGTAGTGTAGGGAGTCGTGCTGGGGGAGTGTTTTAGGGTTTAGGGTAGTACAGTGGTGTTTGGGTAGTGTAGGGGGTCGTGCTGGGGTTAGTGTTTTAGGGTTTTAGGGTTTAGGGTAGTGCAGTGGTGTTTGGGTAGTGTAGGGGATACTGCTGGGGGTAGTGTTTTAGGGTTTAGGGTAGTGCAATGGTGTTTGGGTAGTGTAGGGGGTACTGCTGGGGGTAGTGTTTTAGGGTTTAGGGTAGTGCAGTGGTGTTTGGGTAGTGTAGGGGTTCGTGCTGGGGTAGTTTTTTAGGGTTTAGGGTAGTGTAGTGGTGTTTGTGTAGTGTAGGAGGTCGTGTTTTAGGGTTTAGGGTAGTGCAGTGGTCTTTGGGTAGTGTAGGGGTTGTGCGGGGGTAGTGTTTTAGGGATTAGGGTAGTGCATTGGTATTTGGGTAGTGTAGGGGGTCATGCAGGGGTAGTGTTTTAGGGTTTAGGGCAGTGCAGTGGTGTTTAGGTAGTGTAGGGGGTCGTGCTGGGGGAGTGTTTTAGGGTTTAGGGCAGTGCAGTGGTGTTCGGGTAGTGTAGGGGTCGTGATGGGGGAGTGTTTTAGGGTTTAGGGCAGTGCAGTCGTGTTCGGGTAGTGTAGGGGGTCGTGCTGGGGGAGTATTTTAGGGTTTAGGGTAGTGCAGTGGTGTTCGGGTAGTGTAGGGGGTCATGCTGGGGGTAGTGTTCTAGGGTTTAGGGCAGTGCAGTGGTGTTCGGGCAGTGTAGGGGGTCGTGCTGGGGGTGGTGTTTTAGGGTTTAGGGCAGTGCAGTGGTGTTCGGGCAGTGTAGGGGTCGTGCTGGGGGTGGTGTTTCAGGGTTTAGGGCAGTGCAGTGGTGTTCGGGCAGTGTAGGGGGTCGTGCAGGGGGTGGTGTTTCAGGGTTTAGGGCAGTGCAGTGGTGTTCGGGCAGTGTAGCGGGTCGTGCAGGGGTGGTGTTTCAGGGTTTAGGGCAGTGGTGTTCGGGCAGTGTAGGGGGTCATGCTGGGGGTGGTGTTTCAGGGTTTGGGGCAGTGCAGTGGTGTTCGAGCAGTAAAGGGGTCATGCTGGGGGTGGTGTTTCAGGGTTTAGGGCAGTGCAGTGGTGTTCGGGCAGTGTAGGGGGCGGTGCAGGGGTGGTGTTTCAGGGTTTAGGGCAGTGCAGTGGTGTTCGGGCAGTGTAGGGGGTGGTGCAGGGGGTGTGGTTTCAGGGTTTAGGGCAGTGCAGTGGTGTTCGGGCAGTGTAGGGGGTCGTGCAGGGGGTGGTATTTCAGGGTTTAGGGCAGTGCAGTGGTGTTCGGGCAGTGTAGGGGGCGGTGCAGGGGTGGTGTTTCAGGGTTTAGGGCAGTACAGTGGTGTTCGGGCATTGTAGGGGGTGGTGCTGGGGCTGGTGTTTCAGGGTTTAGGGCAGTGCAGTGGTGTTCGGGCAGTGTAGGGGGTCGTGCTGGGGCTGGTGTTTCAGGGTTTAGGGCAGTGCAGTGGTGTTCGGGCAGTGTAGGGGGTCTTGCTGGGGCTGGTGTTTCAGAGTCTAGGGCAATGCAGTGGTGTTCGGGCAGTGTAGGGGGTCTTGCTGGGGCTGGTGTTTCAGGGTTTAGAGCAGTGCAGTCATGTTCGGGCAGTGTAGGGGGTCGTGCTGGGGCTAGTGTTTCAGGGTTTAGGGCAGAGCAATGGTGCTCAGGCAGTGTAGGGGGTTGTGCTGGGGGTGATGTTTCAGGGTTTAGGGCAGTGCAGTGGTGTTAGGGCAGTGTAGGGGGTCGTGCTGGGGGTGGTGTTTCAGGGTTTAGGGCAGTGCAGTGGTGTTCCGGCAGTGTAGGGGGTCGTGCAGGGGGTGGTGTTTCAGGGTTTAGTGCAGTGCAGTGGTGTTAGGGCAGTGTAGGGGGTCGTGCTGGGGGTGGTGTTTCAGGGTTTAGGGCAGAGCAATGGTGCTCAGGCAGTGTAGGGGGTCGTGCGGGGGGTGATGTTTCAGGGTTTAGGGCAGTGCAGTGGTGTTCGGGCAGTGTAGGGGGTCTTGCTGGGGCTGGTGTTTCAGGGTTTAGAGCAGTGCAGTCGTGTTCGGGCAGTGTAGGGGGTCTTGCTGGGGCTGGTGTTTCAGAGTCTAGGGCAATGCAGTGGTGTTCGGGCAGTGTAGGGGGTCTTGCTGGGGCTGGTGTTTCAGGGTTTAGAGCAGTGCAGTGATGTTCGGGCAGTGTAGGGGGTCATGCACGGGGTGGTGTTTCAGGGTTTAGGGCAGTGGAGTGGTGTTCGGGCAGTGTAGGGTGTTGTGCTGGGGCTGGTGTTTCAGGGTTCAGGGCGGTGCAGTGGTGTTCAGGCAGTGTAGGGGGTCGTGCTGAGGCTGGTGTTTCACGGTTTAGGGCAGTGCAGTGGTGTTCGGGCAGTATAGGGGGTCGTGCTGGGGCTGGTGTTTCAGGGTTTAGGGCAGTGCAGTGGTGTTCGGGCAGTGTAGGCGGTCGTGCTGGGGCTGGTGTTTCAGGGTTTAGGGCAGTGCAGTGGTGTTCGGGCAGTGTAGGGGGTCGTGCTGGGGCTGGTGTTTCAGGGTTTAGGGCAGTGCATTGGTGCTCGGGCAGTGTAGGAGGTCGTGCTGGGGGTGATGTTTCAGGGTTTAGGGTAGTGCAGTGGTGTTCGGGCAGTGTAGGGGGTCGTGCAGGGGCTGGTGTTTCAAGGTTTAGGGCAGTGCAGTGGTGTTCGGGCAGTGTAGGGGGTCGTGCTGGGGCTGGTGTTTCAGGGTTTTGGGCAGAGCAGTGGTGTTCGGGCAGTGTAGGGGGTCATGCTGGGGGTAGTGTTTCAGGGTTTAGGGCAGTGCAGTGGTGTTCGGGCAGTGTAGGGGGTCATGCAGGGGCTGGTGTTTCAGGGTTTAGGGCAGTGCAGTGGTGTTCGGGCAGTGTAGGGGTCGTGCTGGGGGTGGTGTTTCAGGGTTTAGGTCAGTGGTGTTCGGGCAGTGTAGGGGGTCTTGCTGGGGGTGATGTTTCAGGGTTTAGGGCAGTGCAGTGGTGTTCGGGCAGTGTAGGGGGTCTTGCTGGGGGTAGTGTTTCAGGGTTTAGGGCAGTGCAGTGGTGTTCGGGCAGTGTAGGGGGTCATGCTGGGGGTGGTGTTTCAGGGTTTAGGGCAGTGCAGTGGTGTTCGGGCAGTGTAGGGGGTCGTGAAGGGGTGGTGTTTCAGGGTTTAGGGCAGTGCAGTGGTGTTCGGGCAGTGTAGGGGGTCATGCTAGGGGTGGTGTTTCAGGGTTTAGGGCAGTGCAGTGGTGTTCGGGCAGTGTAGGGGGTCATGCAGGGGCTGGTGTTTCAGGGTTTAGGGCAGTGCAGTGGTGTTCGGGCAGTGTAGGCGGTCGTGCTGGGGGTAGTGTTTTAGGGTTTAGGGTAGTGCAGTGGTGCTTGTGTAGTGTAGGGGGTCGTGCTGGGGGTAGTGTTTTAGGGTTTAGGGTAGTGCAGTGGTGTTTGTGTAGTGTAGGGGGTCATGTTTTAGGGTAGTGCAGTGGTGTTTGGGTAGTGTAGGGGGTCGTGCTGGGGGTAGTGTTTTAGGGTTTAGGGTAGTGCAGTGGTGTTTGTGTAGTGTAGGGGGTCATGCTGGGGGTAGTGTTTTAGGGTTTAGGGTAGTGCAGTGGTGCTTGTGTAGTGTAGGGGGTCGTGCTGGGGGTAGTGTTTTAGGGTTTAGGGTAGTGCAGTGGTGTTTGTGTAGTGTAGGGGGTCATGTTTTAGGGTAGTGCAGTGGTGTTTGGGTAGTGTAGGGGGTCATGCTGGGGGTAGTGTTTTAGGATTTAGGTTAGTGCAGTGGTGTTTGGGTAGTGTAGGGGGTCGTGCTGGGGGTAGTGTTTTAGGGTTTAAGGTAGTGCAGTGGTATTTTTGTAGTGTAGGGGGTCATGTTTTAAGATGCAATGCTCCAATACCTGACCAGTCTGCACTACATAAAACTGCAAAAAACTAAAAATAAAAAGTGTTTTGCACACTTCTGTCATTGGGCTATATGTGGGCTACATCTGGGTAATATGTGTGCTACATTTGGGCTCTTTTTTCACTGGTGGCCATCTTGGAAGACTTCTTTGTTATGAAGTTTCCTAATTTCTTCATTTACTGCAGTCTTCTCAGTAGGAAATGCTTTCAGTTTTTTACTTTGATTCCATCAAGAAGGCATTCAGATGTGTCTCACATCTGCCATAAATTCAGAATGTTAGCACTCTAGTTGCTCATTAGATCACTGGAGTAAAGCTACTGCTCACCAGGGAGTTAACTGGTAGTCTGCTGCTGGTATTGAAAGTGATTGTTTCAGTCTGCATGTCAGAATTTTCTAATGAAATAGAAGAGGATTTGAGATCTCACTTAAAACATGCCCTAATTTTTCTTTCTGCAGCACTAACCATAATTTCTATTTTCAAAAAGAACCCCTCATTTTGTTCCTTTTTAAATTAAATGTTTTAAGTGTTACCGGTTTATTCCAATCAAGATGGCTTCAGGTGTGCCATACTTTTGTTATAAGTAAGGCTGTTAGCGCTCTAGTTGTTCTTTAGAACACTCTGGGAAGCTGCAGTAGAACACAAAGGCATCAACTGGCAGGCTGCTCCTGTTGAAATATAACAGGAAGATATTTGAGATCACACTTGAAATATGTCCTAATTTTTCTTTCTACAGCACTAACCATAATTTATATGACAAAATGAACCCCATCATTTTGTTCCTTTTTAAATTAAATGTTTTAAGTGTTACCAGTTTATTCCAATCAAGATGGCTTCAGGTGTGCCATACTTTTGTCATAAGTAAGGCTGTTAGCACTCTAGTTGTGCTTTAGAACACTCTGGGAAGCTGCAGTAGAACACAAAGGCATCAACTGGCAGGCTGCTCCTGTTGAAATATAACAGGAAGATATTTGAGATCACACTTGAAACATGTCCTAATTTTTCTTTCTACAGCACTAACCATAATTTCTATGACAAAATGAACCCCATCATTTTGTTCCTTTTTAAATTAAATGTTTTAAGTGTTACCAGTTTATTCCAATCAAGATGGCTTCAGGTGTGCCATACTTTTGTCATAAGTAAGGCTGTTAGCACTCTAGTTGTTCTTTAGAACACTCTGGGAAGCTGCAGTAGAACACAAAGGAATCAACTGACAGTCTCTGCCCTTGTTGGATGTACATGTTTTACTGAGAATGTCAGACTTCATTCTCACATGAGTGAGAAAGATAATGTGAATTTACAGAAAATATGCTCTCATTGTAGCTTCTGGAGCACCTTCCAAACCTACATGTGACAAGCATGAGAAAATAGTGTTCTCTCAAACATGATTCATGATATCCCAGCAGAAGGTTTTTCACATGGTAAAATCACCTTAGAATACACCACAATTCCTAAAATTAGTATGGTACCATCAACAAATAAATTCTAATGTAACTAAAGCCTGTTATCACCCTTTATAGTTCTCCTTTTGGTGACCCTCAAAATCTTCTATTCACTACAATGCATTTCAATGAGGTACTATCATTTATATTGGTCCCAAGATGGCTGCCAGCAATTCCAGGATGAAGTGCTGACAGCCAATCAGATCTCACGATGACCTGTGTGGTTAGGCTCCGCCCAGATATATATGTGACTTTACTTTTGATTTTCTCAGGAACTACTGAACGGATTTACACCATTTAAGCAAAAGGCACGAGACTGAACCAAGGGCTACCTCTTTGCCAAATTTGGTGTAATTCCGTTCAGCAGTTCGGGCTGTAGCTGCGACTAAAGGTTCCTATGGAAAAATGAATGGGAAAACGCGTTTTGGGACCCCCTTTTTTCTCGGCCCCCGCTTGACGTATCACCCCGAGACTTTCAGGATAGGAGCGGACCGGAGCGCCCCAACAAGTTGGAAACTTTCGCGAAGATTCGTCAACCGGCGCCAACGTTATTTCAAATAGAATGTCGCGGATTTCCTATGGATAATAGGTTTTAACTATAACTATCTACTGGCGACCGCCAGTAGATAATATATATATATATATATATATATATATATATATATATATATATATATATATATATATATATATATATATATATATATATATATTCACTGAAAAAACCATAGGTTTCAGGCACATTATAGTTAGAAATTAGCATTTAAAAAACCTTAGAAATTCACTGAAAAAACCATAGGTTTCAGGGGCGTTATAGTTAGTTGGACATTTCACTCGTACAAAACCATAGAAATTCCCCCGTTATAGTTAGTTCAGCTAACTATAACTTGCGCGCCCATAATGCACTGCTGATGACGTCACATATTACATCACTCATGACATGGTCAGTGATATCACTCATGACATCACTGATGACATCTCAAATGACATCACTGATGACATCACTGATGACATCATCCTTGTGATAGAGTGGCAGACCTCCTCTCACCCTAATATAACCTTTGATACACACACTCAAAAATACAAACTAACATTTTCAAAACAATGGACATACCAATACCAGTTACAACACACCTATTCAGTAATTCCAAGATCTACACACACATCCACTCATTCACCAACAGTCCCTATACAGTCACTCATACATGTACTCACTCATCATATGTACTCATACACCTATACATCCTGTTACACACCGCCACTCATCCATAGAGTTACTCACACACATAGTCACACATGCAAACAAAGTATCAAACATCCATTTACTTGCATATACAGTTATACACACACTACCACACTTACTTCTACAGAAACTTACACATACTTACTCTCTTAAACAATCACTTATAGAAACACCTACATATTTGTACAGGAACTCTTCAAATCTCTCACTCTCACATATACTCACTTATATACACCAATACTCACATATACTAGTTTAAAACATATGTAGTTACTCATAAAGACACTATTGAGACAGTCATTCACTCACTAACACACCCATACACATACTCATCCACCTATACAGTCCTGCACACATGCTGTCTTCAACACATACAAACAGTGAGTCACTCATTCATGCATCTATGCACTAAGTAATACCCCCCACCGAACCATACAGACACTCAGACACTCATACTGATACTCAAAAACCAACTAATAACCCATATAGACACTCATGTAGCTACTCACCAACCCATGCAGCCACTTATACACAAAGTGAGAGACTGATACAGATATTTTCATATTTAAACATTACTCACTAACCCATGTATTCACTAAGATACACTTAGTCAGTTATACAATCAATTTTACAAAACTAAATCATCCATTTAGACACTTATATACCCATTTATTCTTCCATCGACCTTGAGATATACATATATAAAACATATTTAATTTTCAGAAAAACACACATTCACTGGATGATGTCATCAGTGATGTCATCAGTGATGTCATTTGAGATGTCATCAGTGATGTCATGAGTGATGTCATGAGTGATGTCACTGACCATGTCATGAGTGATGTAATATGTGACGTCATCAGCAGTGTATTGCGGGCGCGCGAGTTATAGTTAGCTGAACTAACTATGACGGGGGAATTTCTATGGTTTTGTACGAGTGAAATGTCCAACTAACTATAACGCCCCTGAAACCTATGTTTTTTTCAGTGAATTTCTAAGGTTTTTTAAATGCTAATTTCTAACTATAACGTGCCTGAAACCTATGGTTTTTTCAGTGAATTTCTAAGGTTTTTTAAATGCTAATTTCTAACTTTAACGTGCCTGAAACCTATGGTTTTTTCAGTGAATATATATATTTATTATACTATGTATACATGTGAAAATGTCTCGGTCCCCTGTTTGACTCGGTGGCACGGAAAAAATGGGTGGAACTGACGTCAGCACGCCGACGAGGTTCTCTTATGGCTCCGATGACGTCATACGGTGTCGCGAGCGGAGCCGTGCTATTATGACGTCCTCGTTGACGCGGGAGAGCTAGGAAAGAATTTCCGTGGAATGCTGGTGCAGGGGATATTCACCTAAGTGTTCAGGCTAGTCCTTTGGGAGCAACTGTTTATGTTGCCACTCCAGAAACCGAAACCAGTGATCCGAGGGCAGAGGCCCTGCAGATGGCACACTAGGTGGGGTGCCCAGTCGTGTGCACCGGCGGGGCAGCGAAGTGACAAGCACCACAACCCACAAAAAAGGTAACGAGGGCACTGAATAACACAGGATCTTCTCTTTGTATCTGGCAGGAACAACGAAGTTAAAATGCCCTAGTACCAAAATGTAGAATTAGTGCTACAACGGTCTTCAAGAGCACCTGCGATGCTGCTTCTGCCTCCCGTACCCTGGAGGTGGCACATGGGTCACGCGGTACGGTCATACTGCGGTGGGACGCACACTCGTTGACCTCTCAGGGCACTGCTCCACACTTCAGGGAGGACGCTTTCCATTAGCTATGTTTTCTGATGACATGTCGCGCCGGCCCCGTCCAACAACAGAACTCCTTTAGATCCAAACAGACTCTTCCACTCTCTCACCGGAAGTGAAACCAGGCCACGCGGACACTTTCACAATACAACAGCCGGGAATGCACTTTTCGGTAAAAAAACCACATTCCTTCCTCCTAATTAATCAAATAAACGTCTCACTGAAGAACAGGGGCCAGCTTCGATCGGTAAACAGCCGTTACAACGACTTTTTACTTTGCAATACCATTACAACGCATGCATTACCACGCATGCGTTGTACATCACAAAGTCATTACTACGCATTTTTTAGAACGCATGGTCATTTACCACGCATGCCTTTACAACAAATTTTGTTGTAAAGGTATGTATGGTAAATGACCATGCGTTCTAAAAACATGTAGACGATCCATGTCGTTGTAAGGAAACAGAGGCTGTTCCGTTTCCTCACAACGACGTGCACCGCCCCTCAGAGACGACGTGAAGCAGGAACCACGAGGAGAGAGGAACCACGAGGAGTGAGAGGTAAGGGGGATTGGGCATGGGGTGGGGGTTTCTTTTCTAGGGTTTAGGGTAGTGCAGTGGTGTTTGGGTGGTGTAGGGGGTCGTGCTGGGGGTAGTGTTTTAGGGTTTAGGGTAGTGCAGTGGTGTTTGGGTAGTGTAGGGGGTCGTGCTGGGGGTAGTGTTTTAGGGTTTAGGGTAGTGCAGTAGTGTAGGGGGTAGTGCTGGGGGTAGTGTTTTAGGCTTTAGGGTAGTGAAGTGGTGTATGGGTAGTGTAGGGGGTCATGCTGGTGGTAGTGTTTTAGGGTTTAGGGTAGTGCAGTGGTGTTTGTGTAGTGTAGGGGTCATGCTGGGGGTAGTGTTTTATGGTTTAGGGTAGTGCAGTGGTGTTTGGGTAGTGTAGGGGGTCGTGCTGGGGGTAGATTTAGGGTTTAGGGTAGTGCAGTGGTGTTTGGGTAGTGTAAGGAGTCGTGCTGGGGGTAGTGTTTTAGGGTTTAGGGTAGTGCAGTGGTGTTTGTGTAGTGTAGGGGGTTGTGCTGGGGGTAGTGTTTTAGGGTTTATGTTAGTGCAGTGGTGTTTGGGTAGTGTAGGGGGTAGTGCTGGGGTAGTGTTTTAGGGTTTAGGGTAGTGCAGTGGTGTTTGGGTAGTGTAGGGGTTCATGCTGGGGGTAGTGTTTTAGGGTTTAGGGTATGGCAGTGGTGTTTGGGTATTGTAGGGAGTCGTGCTGGGGGTCGATTTAGGGTTTAGGGTAGGGGAGTGGTGTTTGTGTTGTGAGGGGGTCGTGCTGGGGGTAGTGTTTTAGGGTTTAGAGTAATGCAGTGGTGTTTGTATAGTGTAGGGGGGTTTAGGGTAGTGCAGTGGTGTTTGTGTAGTGTAGGGGGTCATGCTGGGGGTTGTGTTTTAGGGTTTAGGGTAGTGCAGTTGTGTTTGTGTAGTGTACGGGGTCGTGTTTTAGGGTATAGGGTAGTGCAGTGGTGTTTGGGTAGTGTAGGGGGTCATGCTGGGGTTAGTGTTTTAGGGTTTAGGGTAGTGCAGTGGTGTTTGGGTAGTGTAGGGAGTCGTGCTGGGGGTAGTGTTTTAGGGTTTAGGGTAGTCCAGTGGTGTTTGTGTAGTGTAGGGAGTCATGCTGGGGGTAGTGTTTTAGGGTTTAGGGTAGTGCAGTGGTGTTTGGGTAGTATAGGGGGTCGTGCTGGGGTAGTGTTTTAGGGTTTAGGGTAGTGCAGTGGTGTTTGTGTAGTGTAGGGGGTCATGCTGGGGGTAGTGTTTTAGGGTTTAGGGTAGTGCAATGGTGTTTGTGTAGTGTAGGGGGTAGAGTTTTAGGGTTTAGGGTAGTGCAGTGGTGTTTGTGTACTGTAGGGGGTCGTGCTGGGTTCTAGTGTTTTAGGGTTTAGGGTAGTGCAGTGGTATTTGTGTAGTGTAGGGGGTAGATTTAGGGTTTAGGGTAGTGCAGTGGTGTTTGGGTAGTGTAGGGGGTCGTGCTGGGGGTAGTGTTTTTGAGTTTAGGGTAGTGCAGTTGTGTTTGGGTAGTGAAGGGGGTCGTGCTGGGGGTAGTGTTTTAGGGTTTAGGGTAGTGCAGTGGTGTTTGGGTAGTGTAGGGGTCAACCAACATGAATTTGTCCTTGTGTGATGTAACCAATGCTCATGTAAAGCACTCCAATACCTGACCAGTCTGCACTATATAAAACTGCAAAAAACTAAAAATAAAAAGTGTTTTGCACACTTCTGTCATTGGGCTATACGTGGGCTACCTCTGGGTGATATGTGTGCTACATTTGGGCTCTTTTTTCTCTGGTGGCCATCTTGGGAGACTTATTTGTTATGAAGTTTCCTAATTTCCTCATTTACTACAGTCTCCTCAGTAGGAAATGCTTTCAGTTTTTACTTTGATTCCATCAAGAAGGCATTCAGATGTGTCACACATTTGCCATAAATTCAGAATGTTAGCACTCTAGTTGTTCATTAGATCACTGTAGTAAAGCTACTGCTCACCAAGGAGTTAACTGGAAGTCTACTGCTGGTATTGAAAGTGATTGTTTCAGTCTGCATGTCAGAATTTTCTAATGAAATAGAAGAGGATTTGAGTTCTCACTTAAAACATGCCCTAAATTTTCTTTTTGCAGCACTAACCATAATTTCTATGGCAAAATGAACCCCCTCATTTTGTTCCTTTTTAAATTAAATGTTTTAAGTGTTACCAGTTTATTCCAATCAAGATGGCTTCAGGTGTGCCATACTTTTGTCATAAGTAAGGCTGTTAGCACTCTAGTTGTTCTTTAGAACACTCTGGGAAGCTGCAGTAGAACACAAAGGCATCAACTGACAGGCTGCTCCTGTTGAAATATAACAGGAAGATATTTGAGATCTCACTTAAAACATGTCCTAATTTTTCTTTCTACAGCACTAACCATAATTTCTATGGCAAAATGAACCCCCTCATTTTGTTCCTTTTTAAATTAAATGTTTTAAGTGTTACCAGTTTATTCCAATCAAGATGGCTTCAGGTGTGCCATACTTTTGTCATAAGTAAGGCTGTTAGCACTCTAGTTGTTCTTTAGAACACTCTGGGAAGCTGCAGTAGAACACAAAGGAATCAACTGACAGTCTCTGCCATTGTTGGATGTACATGTTTTACTGAGAATGTCAGACTTCATTCTCACATGACTGAGAAAGATAATGTGAATTTACAGAAAATATGCTCCCATTTTAGCTTCTGGAGCACCTTCCAAAACTGTATGGGACAAGCATGTGAAAATAGTTTTCTCTCAAACATGATTCATGATATCCCAGCAGAAGGTTTTTCACAGGGTAAAATCACCTTAGAACACACCACAATTCCTGAAATTAGTATGGTACCATCAACAAATGAATTCTAATGTAACTAAAGTCTGTTATCACCCTTTATAGTTCTCCTTTTGGTAACCCTCAAAATCTTCGATTCACTACAATGCATTTCAATGGGGTACTATCATTTATATTGGTCCCAAGATGGCTGCCAGCAATTCCAGGATGAAGTGCTGACAGCCAATCAGATCTCACGATGACATGTGTGGTTAGGCTCCGCCCAGATATATATGTGTTTTTACTTTTGATTTTCTCAGCAACTACTGAACGGATTTACACCATTTAACAAAAGGGTTCTTTCTGAACCAAGAACTACCTCTTTGCCAAATTTGGTGTAATTCCGTTCAGTAGTTCGGGCTGTAGCCTTGCATAAATTTTCCTATGGGAAAATGAATGGGGAAAACACGTTTTGGGACCCCCCTTTTTTCTCGGCCCCCGCTTGACGAATCACCCCGAAACTTTCAGGGTAGGAGCGGACCGGAGCGGGCCATAAAGTTTGAAAATTTTGCGAAGATTCGTCAACCGACGCAAGAGTTATTTCAAATAGAATGTTGCGGATTTCCTATGGAAAATAGGTCTTAACTATAACTATCTACTGGCGACCGCCAGTAGATATATATATATATATATATACCATGAACTCAGACAAAGACGTGTCACGCGCACTGAGGATGGGTAATTGAAGAGTTTATTTAAGGGGCTGGAGCACCTTGAATAAACCCTTCAGTTACCCATCCTGAGTGTGTATGACTTGTCTTTGTCTGAGTTCATTGCATTGCTTTTACCGGGCGCCGCGCACGGCAACATGTGACACCCCCAGTGGCAGCACCATGAAAGCAGACCTTTGCACGTCATTACGTTACCTACTGGCAATCGCCAGTAGGTCGTTATAGCTAAGACCAATTGTTCCTGTAGATGAAGCATTTTTTGTTTTGGTAATAACTTTGGTGCCGTTTGACAAATGTTCACGAAAATTTCAAAACCAGTGTACAACTTACTTCAGCTACTGTTCTGGAAAGTTTTGGGGTGATTCATCAAGCGGGGTCAAGAAAATGGGGGGCCCAAAACACTGTTTCCCCATGCAATGTCTAAGTTGCAGTTTTAGACATAACTACAGCCTGAACTGCTGAATGGAAGTACACCAAATTTTGCATAAAGGTTGATCTCATTCTAGAAAGAGCCCTTAAGTAATTTTTTGTAAGATATGTTCAGTGATTTTGGAAATTTATGTACATCTAGGGACGCGGATCTGCTGCAGTTTTGATGGTATCCACGGTGGATCTGCGGGCATACACGTATACCTGCAGATCCAAAACCCAAATGGAAAAAAAGCTCACCCACTCACACAATACCCCCCAGAATTATAGCTGCTATTGATAGTATGAAAAGGGGGAAAGCACTTGAACTTGACAGAGTTCCGGTCAACCGCTTTCGCTCAGAATCGATTATCTGGGGCTACATACCTAATGTGATTTCAACGCTATAACGAAAGGGGACTAGATGTCGGGCATGTGGAAGGGGGCCAAAATGATCCTAATTTACAAAAAGGGGACAAGAGGGACCTAGCTAATTATAGACCCATTAGCCTGATAAACACAGTGCAAAAACTCTTTAGTAACCAGATTTTGATGAAGATATAAATTTGGATGGAGGATAATAAAGTCCTATCCCACCTACAAGCTGACTTCAGGGCACACACTAGCACTTTAGATCAGGTGTTTCTTTTCTTATTGATAACATGTAAAACAGTTTTGCTCAATAAGGGGCATCTCTATGTAGTGTTTACGGACTTAGAGTCTGTTTTTGACTTAATTCCCCAAGTAAAACTGTGGGTTGCACTGAGGGAGCTGGGGATGTCATTAGAATTGTTATATCTTATAATTCGCTTGCCCAAAGGCAACTATACACGTGAGGTGGGATGGTGGGTGCAAATTGCCTGTACAAATAGACATCTCAAGAGGAGTCTGTCAGGGCTGCGTCCTAGCCCCAAACTTGTTTATACCATAAATGGGTTAATAAACACACTTTTTGACTGCAGAGGTGACCCCCCCAAAACTAGGGGGCCAACAAATCCCTGCAATCGTCTTTGCCAACAATACACTGTTAATCTCAAAAATGCCTATGGGTCTTCAAAATATTTTAAACCGGCTCCCAGCGTTTCTGATGGTTTTGGTCTGGAAATTCATGGCTTAAAAACTTAATTTATGACTTTCCGGCCACAATGGCCATTCAAGGGGAAATTAAAGCTAAGATCTAGGACCCTGGAGCAGGTAAACGTTTTTGACTATTTGGCCATTAGGTTGGCCAATAATTTGTCATGGCCCTTCCAGATATTAAAAAGCCAAATGACTCTGCAACATGTAGAGTCTGCAATTGTTAAAAAACTGAATAAATCCAATTTCTGTCCAATTTCTCCTGTACTTGAATTTTATCATGCTAGAGGCCTTGGTATAGCCCTCTATGGGGCATGGCTATGGGGATTGGACCAGACTAAGGGTCTGAAGAAAATTGAGAACAGGTTTATCGGATCGCTATTGATTCTGCCACAGAGTACACCGCTCGTCCAGATGCATCAAGATTTAGAAATGAAAAACATAATCCATCTTGCTGACAGTAAACCCCTAATATTTTGGGTTAAGCTTTGGACAGGCAAGACCCAGATCCCTATCAAACAAGCAGTCACTGAGGTACAAGTACTGGACAAGCATTGGACAAAGTGGGAAAATTCCTTGGTTCGAGAATGTTAAGATGTGGCTGTAAAAAAATAGACTTGGGAGACGTCTGGGATGATCCCGAGATCTTGAATAAAGAAATGGTACCAAAACTACAGTCAAGATTCTGGGACTACATCCTGGGTAACATTTTGCTCACTTCTGCACATGACACTTTAACTGATTGGTTTATAGATTTTAAGTGCATTTTGGCCTTTGAGTCATTTATAGATCGGATAGAACCACCACTTGCAAGGTCTATGTTTTTGAAATTTAGATATGGGATTTTACCGGTTACTTTAGCGAAAAGCAAGTGGCAACAGTGCACTTCTACATCACTGTGCCCTGTTTGTAAATTTGGTACTGAATCTGTGGAGCATTTTTTGTTTTTATTCCTCACCTATGTGAAAACTAGGAAGAGATGGATAATAACAGTCTGTCGCTACTGTCTCTCACATGGTTTACAAACACTATACGCATCCTAGGATCTGAAAACACAGAGTGGGTTGTGTTCTCAGTATCAAGGTATCTCTTGTATGCCTGGTGCTTTAGAAGCAAAATAGTAGCTATAATCCAATGATAATATGTCATCTCTATGAATGTACCTTTCATGCCGGTTGGTCAATGATAAACCTAGACTGTTGGTAAAGATTCTTAAACTCCTGAAGGACAATTTTATTATGTATTACAAAACTCTTAAGATGTATATATTATGTTTTAATGATCTTAACCATGAGCTTTTAATACATATAGCAATTTAGATGAGTGCCATTGATCCTACATTGTAAATGGTTTTGTATTTTTAAATTGTATTTCATATCTATACATATATATATATATATATATATATATACACATGTGTGTATATTATATATATAGATATAGATATAGATATAGATATATATATAAAGAGAGAGAGAGACCTGAAGGCACACACTGGGACAGGTACAAGGAAATTATTCTATTGCAAGCAAGCGCGTTTCGGCATAGTTGCCTTTCTCAATGCTTGCTATTCCAGAAACCCCATTCAGGTAATGTCATTTAAATCCATCGCATAACAATCCCATTGGACAATCATGTGTAGACACAAAGGAGGGGCTGCACCATCTGAGCAAAATACCTTGTGCTTGGCTGCCATACTAGCATGTTAGAATGTTCAATAAAGCTTTCCACTGGCATGTAAATAACAATAGCAAGTATTGTGTTTTTAATATTCTGCTTATGAGTGCCAAGATTTGGTAATTTGGTGCACGTTTTCAATATCAATTGGAAAAATGTAAATACTGCCATTAGGCTTTATGGAACATTCTAACATGCTAGTATGGCAGCTGAGCACAAAGTATTTTACTCAGATGGCGCAGCCTCTCCCTTATGTCTACACATAATTGTCCAATGCAAACGTGATGTGATGGATTTAAATGACATCACCTGCATGGTGTATTTTGCTTAGCAAGCATTGAGAAAGTCAACTCTGCCGAAATGCATTTGTTTGAAGCAGAATAAATTCCTTGTACCTAACCCCATGAGTGCCTGCAGTTCTCTCTTTAGGAAGTGAAGTTGAGTGTATCCATGAGTCCGCCCTCATGAGCAGTGCACCCGTCTTAATGAGTTTGGCAGTTTTGGTGGAATATGTGAGTTGAATTGTTATGGTAAAAGTTGCCCGAACTGCTGCAATAGGAATGAGTTGGCACATATTTCGCTGGCTAAATATCCAGGGATTATTAAAATAGGGGCTAATCTGCCATTGGGCTGAACTCCTGCATTTATTTATATTTTATTTATCTAGTGTTTTATAGAGCATGACCCGTTAGGGTATCAGAACGCTTTACAGGGATAACACGTCATATGCAAGTTTGAAATAGACAATAACATAGGTAGGGATAGATGGATACATACACTTGTGGAATAACAGGATATTTACAATATTCAGAGTGGCGATCACGAGAGCACTATGCAGAGATATCCAGCTTTCACATTCGTGGGAATAACAGGTCATTACAAAAAAACAAAAAAAACGACAAACAATCAAGAATCGAGCAGAAAACATACCTATGCCGCTGTGCGGTGTGTGCAATGAAAGAGATTTATGGGAAGAATTTGCCCATTAGGAAGGTTTTAGCTTCCTTTTTGAATATTGTCAGAGAGGGTATTCTTCTGATGCTAGGCGGCAGCGAGTTCCAGATTCTCGGTGCGGCCCCAGAGAAGGCTCGATTGTATGTGTTTTCCTTTCGGAAGCGGGGTGGTTGGAGCACAAAGTTTCTGGCGGACCGGGAGTTTCTGGATCCTCCCGAAACCACAATTTTCTGGGCAAGATATGCAGGGGAATTCAAGTGTAGCACTTTGTGTGAGATACAGGCCACTTTGAGTTGGATTGCGGCTTCAAGAGGAAGCCAGTTCAGCGCCTTAAGATGCAGTGAGATGTGGTCGAATTTTTGTGAGCCTGTTAAGAGTCTAGCGGCCGCGTTGAGGCAAGCTTTTAGGGGGGCGGTAGAGATCTTGGGTAGGCCAGAGAGGATTGAGCATCCGTATTCTATTCTGGAGATAACTAATGCCTGAACTGTCATTTTTAGGTCCGAAGCATCAAGGAATGGTTTTAGTTTTCTCAAGTAGCTCAGGTGAAAGCTGCCATTTTTGGACATTGAGTTGATGTGGTCTCGCATATTCAGGTTGCTGTCCAGGGTTATTCCGAGAGATTTGGCTGATTCCACTATGGTCGGTGTGCAGTTTAGTGCTCTGATCGTCTTGGTCCATTCCAGTATGTCAGTGGTACTTTTAGGAGAGGAGATTAGAAGAAACTCCGTTTTTTGTGCATTTAGTTTGAGCTGGTTGCTGGTGAGCCATTGTACAGGGCCTCATTCATAGAGTTGATCTCCTCTAGGGATGAGATTTTGATGTAGATCTGAGTATCATCGGCATACATGTAGAAATAGATGTTGGCGATACGCAGTATTTCAGCTAACGGTTCAAGGTAGAGGTTGAAGAGGGTTGGGGAGAGAGTTGAGCCTTGGGGGACTCCGATCGTTATCGGGGAAGGAGCAGATAAATTACGGTTGACTAAGAATCTCTGGAAGAGGTTCCTGAGGAAGGATCTAAACCATTCGAGAATGGTTCCCCCTACTCCCATCCTATATTTGAGGCGTTCAAATGGTTTCTCGTGGTTGACAGTGTTGAATGCCGATGATAGGTCCAATAGAATTAAGAGACACGTTTTGCCTTGGTCAAGGGCTTAAAGAGCGTCATCTACAGTATGGAGAATAGTAGTTTCCGTGCTGTGACCAGGCCTGAAACCAGATTGGCATTCATCTAGCAGGTTGAAATTAGCAACGTGTTGGCTCAGTTGATGTTGCACACATTTCTCAAGTGCTTTCGCTAGAAGGGGAATATTGGATATTGGTCTGAAACTGTCTGGAATAGCTGGATTCCAAATGTTTTTTTTTTTTTTAAGATGGGGATGACTTGACTGGCTTTTAGAGAGTCAGGTATGGAACCTTGTAGTAGGGAAACGTTGATTATTGTAGTCCAAGTGGTAATGATGAATTGGTTGGTTGCGGCCAAGCAGTTGGAGGGGAGCGGGTTATCCAGTTTTATGGAGGATAGAATTTTTTAGATGGAATGGTCGTCATATAACTTGAAAGTGGACCAGTGCCCTTGGTTTTTAGGTGTTGCCTGGGGGGGATGAGTAGAGAGATGGGTCCCGGAAAGAGGAGGTCGGATGTTGGTGGCGGAATTAAGTTTGTTTCCTAAGGAGTTCATTTTAGCTGTAAAGAAGGAGGAGACTCCTCACAGGTTATTAGGGATTTTGTATTTTCTTTAGAGGTTTTAGCCAGTTTGCTTGATTGATGTTTGATCATTTCAAAGAGCTTACGAGGTCTGTTCTTAGCGTTTTCCAGTTCCGAGCTAGAGAACTCTTTTTTGATTTGAGGATGTTCTTGTTGTATGCATTTCTGGTCTTTCGGAGAAGTTTTAGTTGGGAGGCAGAGGGGTGCTGTCTCCAGTTTCTTTCTGGTAGCCAAAGAATTCTCCTTTCATTGTTGAGGGACCCGTTGAACCAGGGATTTTTGTCTTTGATTTGAGATCTTTTTAGCTTTAATGGGGCTAGAGAGTCAATTATGTCAGACATAGTTGAGTTGTAGTGCTTTGTAAGATCATTGACCTTTGAAAACTTAGGGGTGGGGGGGTAGATCATTCTCGCAGTGTGCAGCCAGCTTCACGAGGTCTAGGCTCTTTGTGTCTCTAAGCCAGAGTTTCGGTTTCACTCGTTGCACTGGCCTTTTCTTATGGACGCCAGGCATTAGGAAGGTAATAGCGTGGTGGTCTGACCAATCGCATGGATCTATTGAGTTAAGCCTGACCGCCTTTGCCTTAGATATGATCCAATCCAGCGTGGAGCCTTTCATGTGAGCTGGTAGTGTGCAGGCTTGAGTAAGTGATTGGTCAACAAGGAAGTCTTTGAAGGTGTTGACCTGAGGGTCATTGAGGTCGTTCCAGTGAAGATTAAAGTCTCAGAGGAAAATGTCATTGGAGTGGGGGGAGACCTTTGCTGTAATGACTTCTATGAGGTGGGCGATGAATGTGTCGTTCTTACCTGGGGTGGTAGAAGATGTGCAGTTTGCACTCCTGGTTAGAGTCGTTACATAATGGATAGTGCGAGATATTCGCAGGAGTCAGTGGGGTCAGAGTGAAGTTCAGTAACAGAGAGGTCGGAGCGGTAGATGCAAGCAATATCTGCCCCTTTTTGTATTTGCCTGTCAATCCTTACGATGTTGTAATGTGGAGGGACCAATAAATCTAGGTAAGGTGACGATGCTTCATTGAGCCATGATTCGGTTAGGATTGCTACGTCAGTTTTTTGGCTCCGGATGAG
Source organism: Calotriton arnoldi (assembly GCA_963921515.1). NCBI lineage: Eukaryota > Metazoa > Chordata > Amphibia > Caudata > Salamandridae > Calotriton > Calotriton arnoldi. The sequence goes on along the minus strand of CAWUFW010003607.1, from coordinate 1,042,143 downwards.
TGCGGCGATGTCGGAGGCATGTTTCGCTGCCGATCGGCAGTTAAGTAGGAGGCCAGAGAGTGGAGGGTCGGGGCTTGTGTTGTGAGTTAGGGAGGATAAGGGTACTCGCGCTAAGTTGTTGCTGTTTACTCCTCTGTTTCAGAGAGTTGATATTCTATTAGAGTTGACTGAGACCGTATGAATTTTGTATTCATCTTTCTTGTCTGGAGGTCTGGGAGCGTCAGGCGTGGACTCATAGGATAAGAGGAGAGCTAGAATTTCGTCCTCTGAGAGGTAGTTGGGAGGTTTGCGAGGGCGAAGGTGTCTATTGGCCAGTGGCATGGGTTGAAGGAAGGGCTTGATTGATGGGAGAGAGTGTTCAGTGAGGTGTAGGATGGTCTTCAATTCGAGAATAGATTTATGGATGCTCTGAGCTATGTTGGCTGCTCTAAGGTTCAGAGTTTCAAGGTCCGTTAGTGAAGGTTGCACTTGCGGAGAGGGGACCTGTGGATCAGGACTTGTTCTGTTAACATAATCGGGGAGCCTGGTAGAGGAGTTCGAACACCCTGAGGCTGGGTTTCTGAGCAGAGAGGTGTGTGAAAGGCTAGGCGTGCTCAACAGGGTGGTCACAGGGCTATTAGGGCGAGTATCCGGCGAGCTGTGAGTGACTTGTGTGTTAGTCACTATGAATGTGGGAGAGGAGCGAGGATTGGAAGAGGGGGTGGCGATGTTGCCTTATTGAGAAGTGATGGAGGTTGGAGGGGATTGGTGGATGGTTCTCTAACAGATCTAGGGGAGATGCTGCCCTGAGTGCCGTGCTGAGGGGATAACACATTGGAGAGATTCGTGCCAGCCCGATCTTTAGGAGAGAGTGTACAGGAGCATAGGGGAGCAACTACAGGTTTGGTAGACATAAGCGGGAAGCCCTTACCCATGACCTTTGAGCTGTGTTGACCAGAGCAACGACGCAAGTCAGATAGAGACAGCGGGCACTGGGGGTGCGTAGAGGGATAGGAGCCATGTACCTGCTCTTTGAGGATGGTGAAGAAGTCATCAAATTTATTGAGATCCTTATTTGGTGCTCGGATCAGAACTGTGCCATTTTTATATATTGTAATAGTAAGGACAGCTCTTAGGTTTTGGGAGGGCACGATTGTGAGTTTGGCACCGTACTGAATGTTTCTGGTTTCATGTACGTTAAGAAGGTTTATTATGGCTGCCCGCCATAGTACTGTTTTCCTTGAGTAGAACATAAGGTCATTGACAATGGTGCCCTTTTCAGAGTTAAAGTACAGGTCGGAGATCAGAGTCTCAGGGTGTCTTCTCAGGAGATTCTGTTTGAAGGTTTTAGCGGCAGTCTTGGAGAGGTTGGGTGGGTATAAGATGTTGTAAGAGCAGCCTCCTGTTGCATTCAGGCATGAGCCTGCCACACTGGTGAGAGATAGGAATCAAGGTATAGGCTGGTGCATGAACTTTTAGCAGACGGTAGGAGTGGTTCTAAGCATTAACTCAGAGAGAGCCCTGATCCTGAGAACATTTAAAGATGGCCACTGAGTTGCAGGGGTATCAGGAAATAGAAGGTCCTACATTAGGTTCTGGGGACGGGAAGCTGGGGCCAATACCTGTTCTAGGTGCTGGCAGATTATGGGGAGGGGCAGGGGGTCAGTCAATAATGGCCGTTTTGGTATCAAGAAGCAAACAATAGAGATGGTGCAGATGGGAGGCCATTTTGAGAGGGAGATAGAAGTAGCAGAGAAACATGGAGTCACAGACCAAATTCAGCAGCATGGGCCCGGTCAGGGACCAGGATTGGGGACTTTCGGGGGGGATGCGGGGCTCCGGCCTGTCCCGCACTGCTCCTGCACAATGGATGTGCACTGGGTGCTTATCCAACCAACAAGCGCTGGGCAGCTCCCCAGGGTGGGGGTCCGTGTGCAGAGGCTCAGCTCGGGTCCATGAGCCTCCTCAGGCAGGCGGGAGCACCCGGTTGGCAGGGAGCGCAGGCAAAGCAGAACGGCGGCTCCCCTGGGGGGGGTCTGCGTGCTGAAGCTCAGCTCGGGTCCATGAGCCTCCTCAAGATAGGCGAGGACATCAGACCGGCAGGGAGCGCGGGCAAAGAGAAAGGCGGCCTCCAAGGGAGGGGTCTGTGAGCCACGTTGGCGGCTTCGGAGGGACGACTCACCAGGGAGGAAGCCAAGCTGGTGCTCCTGAGTCGGTGCAGGCAAGCAGACGGCCGGGAAGCGTGCTCAGTGGGCGGCGGCCTCCGACAGAGATCATCAGAGGGGGCCCCCATCCGACTCAGGCGGGGATCTTCCTGGCAGGCAGCACAGCTGCAGTGGGAGGGGAGCAAGGCCTCACTCCAGGGCAGCAAGGCAGTCCCTCGATTGAGAGCCTCCCCTGCGATGAATCCGCAAGCAATCGGCGAGGTTGACAGGGAAGGCAGGCACTCACTGATACATCCCGCAGCAGCAGGCGGTGTGGAACAGGCCTCGATCCAGGGCTGTAGGAAGAAAGGAGCCGGCCTCACTCCAGGACTGAAGGTGCCAAGATCCACCCCTGGGGCAGCGGACGGTGGCCACAGAGGAAAAATGGCAAAGGAGATCCCCCCTGCTGCATCCATCGGGCACCGCAGTAGCCAGCAGTGGGCAGCAGGCGATGGGGAAAGGCGGCCTCGTTCCGGGGTTGCAGGATTCACTGCAGAAGCCAGCGGCAGGCAGCAGGTGATGGGGAAAGACGGCCTCGCTCCGGGGCGGCAGGATTCAGGGCCACCCCCAAGGCAGGTGACCAGGCTGGGGCGAAAGGCAGGGACTCACCGTGGCGGCGTGCCCAGCTCCTGGGCAGCAGGGGCTGATATACGCCCCTGAGCTGATCTGCGATTGGGAAAGATGGCCTCCCTCCGGCCTCACTCCGGCATCGCTCCGGGGCTGCAGGATTCAGGGCCGCCCCCAAGGCAGGCGACCAGGCTGGGGCGAAGGGCAGGGATTCACCAGGGCAGTGGGCCCAGCTCCCGGGCAGCAGGGCTGGTAGACGCCCCTGAGCTGAGCTGCAGGCGGTCTGGGATTAGAGCAGGCCTTCACCGGAGACTGGGCATCCGAGCTCCCATGCCGCAGGCCAGATCGCAACAAGGGGGACCTGTCGAACTGGTCTCTCCCACATATCCTACGATCGCCACCTTCACCGCAACTGGCACTGGAGCGGAGGACCCAGCAGCCAGGGCCGGAGCAGAGGAATGCAGGCCAGACCCGGGGGCTGAAGGATTTCTATGTGATGACATCTTTGGCTGGCGAGGGGCTACTGGTGAATTTTTCAATATTCCTGAGAAGAGACACGCAAGATGAAAACGGACACGCAGGATTGAAAGGCAGGGCCCGTGTATGAATTAGAACTTCTCTCTGGACAATACAAGACAGCCCACAATGGATGTTACTTTAGGGAAGGACTGCTCAAAATGTCCACTGGCATGTAAATAAGACTAGCAAGTATTGCGTTTTTAATTTAATGCATATGAGTGGCAAGATTTGGTAATTTGGTGCATGTTTTCAACAGCAATTGGAAAAAGTAAATACCGCTTTTAGGCTTTATGGGACATTCTAACATGCTAGTATGGCAGCCGAGCACAAAGTATTTTACTTGGATGGCGCAACCCCTCCTTTATGTCAACACATGATTGTCGAATGGGAGCGCAATGAGATGGATTTAAATGACATTATCTGAAATGTGTGTTTTGCATAGCAAGCATTGAGAAAGGCAAGTCTGCCGAAACGCGTTTGCTTGAAGGAGAATAAATTCCTTGTACCTGACCCCGTGAGCACCTCCAGTTCTCTCTTTGGGAAGTGAAGTTGTGTGCATTCTGGAGTCTGCCCTCACGAGCAGTGCACCCGCTTTAATGAGTTCGGCAGCTTTGGTTGAACGTGTGAGGTGAATATACATATATTTCTTATCATTCTGAAGATGTCTTAAATAATAATTTCTTTCCCCTTTTAGGGATTAAATTTCCCTTCCATGAATGAGGCAACAGTGGTGACAGGAAACATTGTGAGCCTGCCCTTGCTGAAGGCTGCCTTAGAGGCAATCTTCCTTCACTGGCTGGCTGGCTGGCTGGCTATTTTGCTGGCTGTGCTCATCATGCACATACAACTGCTTTTGTGAGTAGAAAATAGAACATTTTCTTTTGAGAACAGGTATGAGGGTGTGAACCATCTCTGAAACTCATGTGCACTAATGTGCTAAAACAATTACCGCATATAGAAGTAGTAGATGAGGCTGTCAGTGCTATAGACTATATAGCAATACTGTTGTACTACTATTTGCCATTTATACTCCTAGATTTCCTTGTTGCCTGAATGGTTATCTTCATTGTGGCTACAATTCACACTGTATGCGCTAGAGCAGGATTTTGACATGTCTATTCTGTTTTCTAGTGATCCTGGAGCGTTTTAATCATTTATGAAAGATGATTTGGTGTTTCATCAACCGTCCCTGATCATTTTGTGTTCCATTGACTGATTGTTACCTGACACACGTCTTATTCAAAATATTGCTCAGTGGGTTGCGTATGGGCTGCAGTCCAACTGGTTTTCTGATTTGAGTTGGCACATTGATTGAGTACTTGGTGCCAGGGGTTCTAGAAAACTGAACCTTATGACTCTAGAGCATCTAGAGAATATATCAAGTGCTTTTGGATAGCCTCCAAATAAAGGTTGGTAAAAAAAGATTGCAGCATACATCGTGTATAAATATATTTTCAAAGACTATTGTGTTTGTGTTTTTTAAGATTACAATCAAATAAACCAGTTCAAAATGAAACATTCAAATGATCTGCTTAGCTAGCATAACACATAAACCAAGCTATCAATCACACAAAGTGCAGGCATTGAAAACAACAAATATTACAGTTTTTTCTAATTTTGTTACAAAATACAAGTAAAGATTTTAAAATCAGTTGTTGCTGTAATCTCAATAATGTTTTTGTGATAAGCTATGTGCAGGGTTCAGGGTGAATGCCCTTCCCCATGGACATTAAACTGTTTGGCTCATTACTTAAACCATGGTGAAGTCTGTGTCAATGTACTCATGTGGTGCACAGCATAATGGGCAGAGTCAGACAGTGGGGTCTCACACACCACTCTGTGTGGGTCTGGTGGAGGCCAACTGGCATAAAGCGTAAATTGGCAGAAGAGACATAAGCATGGATTCAATATTTAGAGGCTCCTCTCAATGGCTGGCCCTGGCACAACTCTAGGCAGTGCTAATTCCTGATGCACTACCCGAAACTGTGTAATATGATTCTGAGCATGCCTTTTGTAGGTGGCCTCGCCAACCTTTACCACTATGTGACATCACCAATTGCTAAATTACTAAATGTGTATGCTCCAATGTGAAGATACTGATTAATGAAGATGAGGGGAAACTAATTAATCTTGCACATTGTTCATCCCTGAGAAAGGCTCAATGGAATAGAAGGTTCCGAATCATTTAATCTGCCAAATTAGTACTCATTCTGAATCCAAACACAACTTCATACTATTTTACAAGATCAATGTATGTAGCTAACCTAAAACAACTGTAGGTATCATATACTTGCAAAGAATATCAGAATGAAACATCCACAGGCTGAATGTTTTATTACACATCTATAGAACTCTCAAATACTTGCAAAGAATATCAGAATGAACATACCTTCAGTTCCCTGAGTCTGTGCTCCATGATTTCATAGTCTGTTACAGTAACCTGAGGTATGGACATTTTGGTTTCTGATTGTTGGATACGCAACAGAATATTGCTCATTGTGTCCTGATAGCGTGTAGGTGGCAAACTCTCAAGAACTAAAACAGAGACAATATGAGGGAAATTAGGTAGTAGCATGTGTTGGTGTTAAACTGGACTATTTTATCACCTAACCATAATTACTCTAAATAAACAAATAGCAACAAGATATCATTATTGCGAATTATATTAATTTCTCACTGTAAACAATCATATGCGAATCACACAAATGTATTGCAAGGTTTTAGGCGACCATATCTTTGACTTACGTTATCAGAAACAATAGGCCCAAACATAAAATTCCCTAAGGGGATGGAAGAACAACATATATGAAATACACTGGGTTTTGCTTAGGATTTGTAATTCTGAAGCAATTTAAATGTTTGTTTCTCTAGACAAGCCTAATAAGAATTGAGTGAAAAGATTTATCACAATCAACTGTTAGAAATCAGTAACATTCCCAAACATATAAACCACAGTGTTAACAGAATACTTGAAAGATAAACCAAAATTCTTTTATGCTTCAAATCAAGATATTTAGTAACATAAGAAGTTTACAAAATATGTAAAACACGTCACTGATCCAAATAAAAGCAAAATCAAATGTTCATTTCAATTCATAACATCTCATGGGATTTAATAACATTGCCAGTTACAAATTCAGACATGACGACAAGAAACCGCTTTTAAGATTCATAACCCCTCCTAATGTGGAATACTAATTTTATGAAATTAAGTACGGTGAAGCAAACTTCAAGTGAACCTAGTGACTGCATAAGTACTAGCCCTTCCTTGTACTTTTTCACATTAGCCTTGTGCAGAAGAGGCACCAGGAAGTGACGTCTTGTCTCTTGGTACAGGTGGCAAAACAAGAGTAAGTGGCTAATGCTTTGAATTGAGCTATTATCACACATGCAGAAAGGTAGATCTTGAGTCCAAGCGCCCATTGCGGGAGAGGTGAATTTAAAGTGCAAAGTACTTAGTCTAAAAAGGGTAATCCAGAAATGATGAGTGGGGGATATGAACCACCCAGATAAGGCTCTAAACCACAGGTTGTTGAGACTTGGGCATAATTTACAATACTTTGCATCTTCTGCCCCCTTGTCTAAACGATTGTTCATGCAGTGCTCCAAGTACACTTTTTTGACACGTGGCTTAAAGTTTGGGCCAATTAAAAGGGGGGAATTAAACAAATCAGACACGCCCAAACGGTCAAAAGAATCCTTCACATACTTAAGCCATGGTATTTGTTCTACCCCATCTAAGAACAGGCAGTCAGAGATACAAGACCTTGTTAGACCGGCCTCTTGTGATGACCTAATTTGCATCCACAATTAGTGTAAGTCCGATCACATCTTTCAGAAACGGCATGCCAAGCTCTTCATGGCAAATTAAGGAGGGAGTGCTTCCTGGGACTGATAATAATCTGCGCATAAATTGGTTCTCTACACATTGTAAGATTTCCACATTGATATGTCTCCAAATGCCGGCACCATATACGCAAGCTGATGTGCACTTGCTCTTATAAAGATTCAGCATTGCTTCAATTGGTTTGTTTCGAAGCTTACAAGCGAATATAAAAATGGCTTCAATATTTCTCTTATAGAGAATATTTTCTCTGTAAATCTGGCCTCTCAATCAATGTTCCCTCTTTTTTTCTTCTTCTGTGTGCGGCAGTATAAGGTCTCTGTGCGCTGCAGCCAAGGCTATGTGCGCTAAGAACCCAACCGCGTGTGTGGGTGCAGCGACAAATATCAGTGCAAATATCACTCAAACATTTGCTTAATAAAGTGAAAAGACAGTGTATTTCTACACATACAGCACCACATGAAGGGTCTTAAGGCAGGTTTGCAACATACAACAAACATAAAAAGGATACAGTATTCAAAAGCATATTCTCCATTAAAAGTCTTTTAATGTAACACAGTGTCCCTTACTATCAATTTTGTCAAATGTGAATGCTACATCCCTGAGAGGTGTCTGTGTTATTCAAGATTGCACCACAATGGAATCTGTAAAAATGTATTGTTGTGTCCTATCCTTGGCCAACCACAGAACATTACTTATATGCGTTTTATCTCCAGCTGCATTTCTTGCATGCCTTTCGCAGCCCTGCCAAGTACCACGCATCAGGCTTAGACTAATGCATTTTAGTGTGGTGGTCTGCATCACCACATTAAAATGCATTAATCACATATTTGTAGCGCCTTGACAACACTTGCGTGCTGTGAGGGAGAAGATGGAACTGCAGCTGCAAAGTGCACGTCATGTGCACTATTGCAGTAGATAACCGTGCTTTATTCAAGCTGCCAGTTTGTGGTCTCATTGTGCAATATACTTTTGATCATCCGGATATTCTTCTGCTACCGACACTACTAGACTAGAAGGCATAATCAGGAACAATGAAACAAATGGTAGCCGTATCTAACCACCAGCATACTTCTGTCTTTTTTCTAAATCGCACAGAGAACATAATGGCTGTTGGATTGCAGAAAATGCCGCTTCAATTAAGCGCTGGGGTGACATTCGCAAACAAAGGAAGTGTTGCTGTAGAGAAGTAAGATGGTTGCTATGCGGCGGCGAGGTTGAGACCCTAATCTCTTTCTGTTCTGGACGTGTAGGCGGCCGGGGCCTGGCTGCAGGCCTGGAGTACACTTGCGTCTGTCTGAAAGGGTAGTTAGTGCCCTGGTAGTGATGCACCACTGGAAGCATCAGGCAGCAAGTACATGACAGGTAGCACTGCATGAGAGGGACCCCTCTGATGTGGGGGACGTGGTGGCCTGTCGCTTGGGGGTGCTCAGTGAGTGAAGTGGCCCGGGTCCACTGGGGCCTCCACTGACCCAGCACTTGGTTTGAGTTAGAATGGAAGGACCCATCAAACATTCCACACACCTCCTACTACTACTACTTCATATTTAGCAGACAGCCTGCATGAGTCGTCGCATCCTGGACCGTGGCATCTGCCTGCACCCTGGCCCGTACAGGGGGGAGTTGTCGTGGCGGGCTGCTGGCATCTTCAAAAGTCACAGGTGAGACCCCGGGGTGCAACAAGCCTTGAGTCTGGTATGTTGATGGTAAACCCTGCCCACCCATACGCATACCAGACATGGTATTGAAGCGGCCTAAGGACGTCGGCCGTAACGCAGCTATGAACACCGAGGACCGTGCTAAAACTTTCTCAGCCCTGTGACATTTAAATAAACAAAGCGCACTTATGAATGCTTTTTCCTGTACAGCCTGCCATGCCCGTCACTTGCAGGCCCTTGGTAGACTGTGCTGGAAACTGAAAAAGTGTGTTGCAGCCCAGGATGGCGATATGAAATAATGTATTTAAAATCTTACCTGCTCATTTCCTCAGTCCCCTGCAGCCTCACAGGCAGGTTAAATTTGCCGAATGTTGTTTAGTTGTTGACTGAACAACCGTTCACCACATTCCCTTTTTCAATCGCATGACACAGTTACAGTGTACTGGCACCAGGGTCACCAACACGGCTCGGGTGACAGCGAGCTGAGACTTAGAGCTACCCAGTGCAGTTTACGCTGGGACTCGGACTCAGTGCAGCCCCTAGGACACACAGGCAGCAGCCCCTCTCTGTTGACACAGACCAAAGGCTGCGTGTAATACCCATAATGAAGCACCGTACAATCTGAGGCCAGTCCTGAAAGGCCAGGCCCGGCTTTTCTCCTGCAATGATCAGCGAAGCAACACCAATGACCCCTAGCCCCATCTCAAAATGGCCCGAATCTTGCTTGGCACAGGTGAGCTGAACACTGCGGATGTGAATGTGGTTAAGATGGACTGCGAAGGAGCAGGTTGGTTCTGGTGGATATGAATGGAGTTAGTTCTAATGGCTGTGTGGTGTTTGAATGCACTGTGTGGGGCAGGTTGGTTCATATTGGGAATGGGGTTCTAGTGTCCTGGGTAGAGCCAGGCTGATTTTGCTCTCATGAAAGTGTCACTCAAAGCCGTTGAAATGTCACTCATACTTGCACTCAGGGCACGAGTCAGGGGTACACGCGGGTGTCCACTTTTTTCACAGGGTGAACGCCGTCCACCCGCTAAGAATTTGGGCCCCACTGAATAATGTGCTGAACTCGTCCTGGTGTAACTCCAAACACCGGGACACTTTCAGCAGCACCTGCACGTTGTCTGCTTTCCATATGCAACAAGCAACAACGAGCAGGCGGGGACGGGGCTTTCTTATTTAAGACTCCTGCTGGGCCCATAACAAAAGGCGGAATTTGAGGGGTCATCAGGCCTCCTTTTCTTCAAGTCTCTTGGCTGTGAGCAGTTAGGAGCCTCACACCTGATGCAAATGAAGCGGATGGGAAACAAAGGCTCAAACCTTGTTAGCCCTTCACACTTACTTAAGAGAGGCAGCTTTTCACTCCGTTCAGTCCCTGTTTAGGAGATATGCATGCACTGTAAGAATATCAGATGTGTTGGTCTTTCCCAGTATTTATACAGAGCAAATTGCATTTATATAGAGCTTACTTCCCCTGAGGTGGCGTTGAAATAATTTTAGTACCACTATTTTTTCTTGTATAGCCCTACCCATTCCAATGGGACGCGCTCTGTTACGGCTATCCTGCTGATTCTAATTACGCTGTGGGAAGCTTGCTATAACCCTATTTTATCGCGCCTGTACCATTTTAAAGGTTTTTAACCTTGCTGTGTTCTTAACCTGATTGCTGCTACCTTACCTGGCATTTTGCACTTTCCTCTTCTTTTCGCTCGCGCCCCGGTCCACCACGGGTTTTCCCGCTTGATGTGGAGGGTGCGAGCATTTTTCCTAACGAGTTTCCGGTTGCTGTGGGCGGAGTTGGGAGGTTGACATCCTAGTCTTTTGACTATTTAAACCGGATGCCTTTCACGTCGCGCAGCGGACGCGCTCTGTTACGGCTATCCTGCTGATTCTAATTACGCTGTGGGTAGCTTGCTATAACCCTATTTTATCGCGCATGTACCATTTTAAATGTTTGTAACCTTGCTGTGTTCTTAACCTGATTGCTGCTACCTTACCTGGCATTTTGCACTTTCCTCTTCTTTTCGCTCGCGCCCCGGTCCACCACGGGTTTTCCCGCTTGATGTGGAGGGTGCGAGCGTTTTTCCTAACGAGTTTCCGGTTGCTGTGGGCGGAGTTGGGAGGTTGACATCCTAGTCTTTTGACTATTTAAATCGGATGCCTTTCACGTCGCGCAGCGGACGCGCTCTGTTACGGCTATCCTGCTGATTCTAATTACGCTGTGGGTAGCTTGCTATAACCCTATTTTATCGCGCCTGTACCATTTTAAATGTTTTTAACCTTGCTGTTTTCTTAACCTGATTGCTGCTACCTTACCTGGCATTTTGCACTTTCCTCTTCTTTTCGCTCGCGCCCCGGTCCACCACGGGTTTTCCCGCTTGATGTGGAGGGTGCGAGCGTTTTTCCTAACGAGTTTCCGGTTGCTGTGGGCGGAGTTGGGAGGTTGACATCCTAGTCTTTTGACTATTTAAACCGGATGCCTTTCATGTCGCGCAGCGGATGCGCGCAGCGGGCGCGCCGCAGGCGCGCCTGAGGCGCGCTAAAGGCAAGCCCGTCTGCGCCCGTCCGCGCCAAGACCGTGCCTTGTGCAAGCGAAGCTGCTGAACTTGCACCTGAATACACTGCCACTGTGATGTACTCCAGGGAAGAACTTCTGGACCTACGGCAGAGTGGAGGTTCTTGCCGCCATTCTGTTGACCCTGAGTCCTTAATTACTAATCATTGCTTTGCCTGTCCCTTGTGCAGTCTTATCTTAGTACAGGCAGGCTGCGGTTGCTCCCTTTCGGAGGAAAGTAAACTTACATCACTTTCCCATGAGCAGATGCTCGTGGGTTATCTTGTTAACACTAGATCCCTGATCAAGAACAAAATTGCTTTTAGGGACTTTGTTTCACTTCGTAAACCTGACTGGATGTTCATCACAGAGACCTGGGCAAGGGACTGCTCTGGTCCAGATCTTGTGGAAGCAATCCCTTCTGGTTATAGCTTAGCTAGATTGGACAGGGTGGGTAAAATAGGAGGAGGGCTGGGCATTCTTTATAGGGATATTTATACCTGTCGCACCGAACCCCTTTCTTCACTTTCTGACCGATACCAGGCACTATATTTTTCTATAAAGACTCTTCCTACTGAAAGTTTTTCTGGGGTCCTTTGTTATCGACAACCTGGATCCAGATCTTCTTTCAGTCAAGATTTTAGTAATCTCTTGGAACCCTACTTGTTAAGATCTAATTTTACATTGCTGGGTGATTTTAATTTTCATTTAGATAAATCTCAATGTAAAGACACCCAAACCCTTCTGGATACCTTAGGTTGCTGTGGTTTCTCGCAGCTGGTTACCAGTTCCACCCATACCGCAGGAAATATATTGGATGGCATATTCTCCAACGATCCTCGGATCAAGGTGGGACTGCCCATACCTCTCTCATGGTCGGATCACTTTGCTATCCCTTTTAATCTTCCGACCTCAGCATTAAGTACGGTCTTAGCTGGTAAAGGGATAGTGGAGGAAAAGAGAAATTTGAGCCAAATCAGTAATGATGCTCTTGCCAATTATTTTAGGAATTTTCAGTTTTCTGAGCATTCGGATGCTAATGTGGCTGCAGATGAACTTTCTAGAGGGTTATCAGGAGCCATAGATACTTTGGCACCTGTTAAAAAGCACTATGTAGCGAGGAAAAAACCCTCTGCGCCATGGTATTCTGATAGGCTCAGAAAGTTGAGACAGTCCTGCCGCAAACAGGAAAGGATCTGGCGTATTGATCTTGCGCCGGCAGGTAGAGAGCTACATAAACAGGGCTTGAGGGATTATAAAATGGCGATTATTGAGGAGAAAAGACTGTATTACTCTAAGGCTACTGAATCAATTAAATCTTCTAGAGAGCTTTTTAAGGTTATTAACTCTTTTATCTCCCCTCCGGTTGCTGATTCATCTGATCTTTCCCAAGAACTCTGTGACAGAATGGCAGAGTTTTTTCGCATTAAGATTACAGACATATATTCCATCTTGGAGGACTGTAATGCTGGAAAGGTTATATTTGCTTCCTCTAAAACTAACCCTGTGTTATCAGCAACTATGGTAGACGAACCGAGGTTTCTTACCTTCCCTTGTATTTCTCTTGAAACAACTGGTCATCTTTTGGAAGGAGTTACCTCGGGGTCTCCCTTGGATGCTTGCCCCCTTAAGGTTTTAAAGATTGGAAGGGAAGTCATTGTTCCCCTTCTCACCTCAGTACTAAATATAGCTATTACTGAGGGGCAGTATCCCACTCTTTGGAAAACCGCGGTGGTCAAACCGCTTTTAAAAAAGCAGTCTCTGGATCCTATGGAACTAAAAAATTATCGCCCCATTTCCTTGCTTCCGGTTCCAGCTAAGATTCAGGAAAAATATCTGAATTCCCACCTCAGTTCCTATTTATCGGATCACCAGCTGCTTGATGGTTCTCAGCATGGCTTTAGATGCCTTCATAGCACTGAATCAGCGCTAACTGCGGTTTTTGATAACATCCGGGTTCAGGTTGATGCAGGGTATACAACCCTGCTGGTCCTTCTTGACCTTACCGCGGCTTTTGATACCCTGTCTCCATTGAGGCTGGTGGAACGCCTCAAGGAGATAGGGATTGGGGGCTCTGCCCTTGAGCTTCTCTCCTCCTTTCTTAGTGATAGGGCACAAATAGTGAAACTGGGCCAATTTTATTCTTCTCCCAACCCATTGATTTGTGGAGTCCCTCAGGGATCCTCTCTAAGCCCCACCCTTTTTAATATCTATGTTGCCCCACTGGCGAGGGTGGTGAGAGCCTTTGGATTTGAGGTGCTGTCTTATGCCGATGACACTCAAATCATGGTGTCCATCACTAACAACATCAGTGAAGCTGCCGCAAATTTCAAAAGTTGTATGCAGGCAGTCTCATCTTGGATGGTGGAGAATTATCTTAAATTGAATGGGGAAAAAACGGAGATCCTGATTTTTGGCAACCAACACGATATATGGTCTAATGACTGGTGGCCTGACACCATGGGCAGTTGTCCCTCTCCTGTTTCCCATGGGAAAAATCTGGGGGTTATGGTTGACACTTCTCTGTCCATGAACCTACAGGTTAACAAAACAGTGTCTATCTGTTTTGGAATAATCAGGCTGCTTAGGAAAATTTCACAGTTCCTGTCGTTTTCATCGCGAAAGCAGGCAGTGATTGCTTTGATACTGTCCAGACTTGATTATTGTAATGCCCTTTATTTGGGCATTAATAAGGGCCTGGTGAGACGGTTACAGATGGTGCAGAATGCTGCAGCGAGGCTGGTGTTGGAGTTGCCAAAGTATCACTCTGTTTCGGCCTCCCTCATCTCGCTGCATTGGCTACCTCTGGATCGTAGAATCCTTTTCAAGACTTTGTGCTTGACTCACAATGCCTATTATGGATCTGGCCCTGAGGCCATCAAGGCAATGTTTCAACGTTATATCCCTACCAGGCAGCTTAGGTCTGCCAGCAAGAACTTGCTGGTGGTTCCTAGGTTTAAGAAGGTTAGATGGGGAGGCAGAGCCTTCTCCACTGCTGCTGCCAGGCTGTGGAATTCTCTTCCGGATGGTTTATCGGGTCTTGAGTCATACTCTCTTTTCGCAAGGCCCTGAAAACCTGGCTTTTTACACAGTCTTTAGCTTGAGCATCCTATCCGATTGAACGTTAGTCCTTTGCAGCGCCTTGATGCCCTTGGGCTAAGTTAGCGCTTTATAAATCTAATATTCATTCATTCATTCATTCATTCAATGCAGGGTGTCAAAGTGCTTTACATCAACACGTGCATATTACATGTACAATAAATTATATAAGTTTGTAAATTAATGTACAGGATGTGTTACATAAAACTGGGGGATTGCGAGGTGTAGAAGTCACATATCCTCTTCCATAGCTCACTGTGCTATTATCCTAGCAATGTGCTCAAACATACACATGATAGACCCGCTAAACATATATGTGAAGGCTTTAGATCTGATGTCACTTCTTGTGATGCCATTTCCTGTAAAGTCGTGGCTTGTGATGCCACTTTTTATGATGTCACTTCTTGTGATGCCACTTCCTGTAAAGTCATGGCTTGTGATGCCACTTTCTATGATGTCACTTCTTGTGATGCCACTTCCTGTAAAGTTGTGGCTTGTGATTCCACTTTCTATGATGCCACTTTCTATGATGTCACTTCCTGTGATGCCACTTCATGTAAAGTCGTGGCTTGTGATGCCACTTTCTATGATGTCAATTCCTGTGATGCCACTTTCCATGATGTCAATTCCTGTGATGCCATGTGTGAGGCCACTTTCTATGATGTCAATTCCTGTGATGCCATGTGTGATGTCAATTCCTGTGATGCCATGTGTGATGTCACGCGCCGTGATGTCGCGCGCCTTAATGTCACTTGCATACTGCCTAACTAGGTTAGTCCCCCCACTTCTTTTTTTAGGGCTTGTGCCCTGATTGCACTGAAATTTTGAAAATGTCACACATAGCAATCTGAAACCTTGGCAGCTATGTGTAGTCCATTTTCTGTTTGTGTGAAATGTCCCGGTTTTTGGCTTTAAAATTCTGGTCGCCCTATCTATCAACAAAAGGCACACAGCAAGCCTAACAGCACTTCACAATCCCTAATATATATTTGGGATTGTGAAAGCATACGTCGTGCTGTTAGGCTTGCTGCGTGCCTTTTGTTAATAGAGCGCAGCAGATTGTGTGCCTTTTTGAGAGTGTTCATGTTAATTTGCAGCTCCCGACATGCTTACACTCGGGGCTGCATTTAACATAAAAACTTTCAAAATCCACACAAACTGCTGCGCACTGTTAAGAAAAAGCACACAGCAAGCCCAATAGCACGACGTGTGCTTTCACAATCACTAATAAATATTAGTGATTGTGAAAGCCCACATTGTGCTGTTAGGCTTGTTGCATGCCTTTTGTTAATAGAGCGCGGCAAATTGCATGCCTTTGTGAAAGCCCACATTGTGCTGTTAGGCTTGTTGCATGCCTTTTGTTAATAGAGCGCAGCAAATTGCGTGCTTTTTTGAAAGTTGTCATGTTAATTGCAGGGCCCGACATGCTTACACACGGGTCTGCATTTAACATGAAAATTTTCAAAAAGGCACATAAACTGCTGCGCTCTGTTAAGAAAAGGCAGGCAGCAAGCCCAACAGCACGACGTGTGCTTTCACAATCACTAATACATATTAGTGATTGTGAAAGCACACGTTGTGCTGTTAGGCTTGTTGCATGCCTTTTGTTAATAGAGCGCTGCAAATTGCGTGCCTTTTTGAAAGTTTTCATGTTAATTGCAGCTCCCGACATGCTTACACAAGGGGCTGCATTTAACATGAAAACTTTCAAAAAGGCACATAAACTGCTGCGCTCTGTTAAGAAAAGGCAGGCAGCAAGCCCTACAGCACGACGTGTGTTTTCATAATCACTAATATATGTTAATGATTGTGAAAGCACACGTCGTGCTCTTAGGCTTGCTGCATGACTTTTCTTGATAGAGCGCGGAGGGGGAAGATTGTCCGCTTTTCTCCAAGTATTCATGTTAATCGCAGCGCCCATCATGCTTCTACAGGTAGCTGCGATTAACATGAATACTTGCCTCTTGTGGTGTGGGCGCTTCAAAGAAGTCTCTGCGCGCTCAGATTCACATAGGTGCACGGGCGCGCAGGCGCGCACCTTAAAGGGAACAGTGCTCTCAATGTTATAAGCGTGGACCAGCTTAGAGACTGGTTAAACAAAATCCCCAGATAGTTAAAAAATGTTAACCTTTGTTAAAGCGGACTCCTCCATCTTAAAAACTTTGGCTTGGTACTAGGGGACCACAAGTCATGATGTAGAACTTTGAAAAATTAACTTTAAGATCCAAGTCCTCCTATATATTAAAAACAGATCTAAAAGAAGCTGGAGGCTATTTGCAGTTCGGGCTATTAAAACTGCGTCGTCCGCATTCAATAAAATGGGGATAGGGGTATGGCCCATGCGAGGAACATCTTTACATTTCTTAGTAAAAAATTCACTAATTCCATTTATGTACAACAGAAAGAGGAAAGAGGCCAAGATACACCCCTACCTGACACCCCTAATCGATCTAATGCACGGCGAACATTCGCCCGAGGGGCCATAACAAATCTAAACTATGAGGTCCTGATGGAGGAGCATTATAAGAGACAGTAGATCCTGTTCAACTCCCATTTTACTCATAATTTCCCACAGCTTAGAGCGATTGACAAGATCGAAGGTGCTTGATAAATCAATAAAAGCAACTTGGAGAGAACCTCTCTTGGCTTTCATGTACTTCTCCCAAATTAAGTACAATTTCAGGCATGCTCAATTGTCCCAGTGCCCTGTCTGAAGACAAATTGCACCTATGACAGAATGTTATTTGTAGTGGCCCATTCTTCGAGGTGGGACAGTAAAATATGGCCTAAGATCTTGGAGTATCAATATATCTGGGAAATTGGCAAATAGCAACCTGTCCCCTTTTTTAAATATCGGAACCACAATAGCAGACGTTCATGATTTTGCAAAAGGCCCATACACCAAAGATCTGAACACATTTGTAAGTAAGGGGACCCACAGAAGATAATTAGCTTTAAAAAAAAGTTCACTGAGACCCCATCTGGGTCGGGGCTTTGCCTGAGATGAACTTATTTAGATTTATTAAAAGTAATAATATTTAGAATTTTAGAACTTTGTTTATCTTCTTAAGTCCTATTTCATGAGTTATTTTATTAGAAAAAATATTACTCGACAATTCCTACTAGTAAATCTAGTTTATGTACTCAGCTGATACAATTTAAAAAGATATAAAATGAACAGTTTCATTGTATTAAAACTTTCCTCTAAAAGTATTTCCTTGGTCCTAACAATGGTACCAGTAAAAGGTAGGAGCAGGCATTACAATAAGGCAACGTAAATGGTTAAAAGATTATTCCTCAGTAGGGACGTACTTGGTGGTGCGTGGATTATTAGGCTTTGAAAATGTGTTGGAAGACATGGGAACTGGGAAGTTAATTAAGAATGGCAAGGGAGTACCCTTGTGTTTAACAGTGGGATATGCTTGCCAGAGGCAGTAACTATGAGAGAAGTGTAGAAATCTATTCAGTGCTCCTGAGGATGGTGCAGAGTCCTGGGAATGTCCAAGAGCATAGTGGAGAACTAAGTAGAATTAGAATAGGAAATCAGGGATTTCAGAGTGGTGGACTATCTATACATGAGTAAGGATATTGTAAGGAGTTGTGATGAACAGAAAATGGATTCTTAAGTTTCAAGAATCAAAATGATGAGGAAAGACTACAGGGATGTCAGATGTGTCAGCAATCATGTCCTTACGTTTTAATAAAGAGCTCTTTAGTTGATAAGGAGGTGAGGACTTCTGATTAGGACAACAGTGAGGATTGAGTAGTCATTAAAAAGATTTGACTATCAGGTCAAGCCCACTCATTTCATTTGCTAATTCCTAAACGGGTATATTCATAGAAAGGTATCCTGCTCTCAATAGTAATCATTTCCTTTCACCATGTAGGCACCAGGTCATGAAGTGACCAGATGAAGTTGAGAGTCAAATCCCCTTGGATGAAAATCTGTGAACTGGATGCCAGTCGATATTCTTCTAGTCTATACAAACCACCATTAACTTGACAATAATGCACAGTAGTCTTTCTTGTTGCTTTTCTGGTTAGCTTATCATTGCATTTTTTCTTTTTAATAAAACCATTCAACTCCTCGTGGCAGCCAGTCCCACTCTGGAAACCATAATATGATACATTTTGATGCTGGAGAATGAGCAGTGGGCAAGAAACACCAAGGTGCCAGGACAGTTGTTAAAAGTTGAGCATCGGACTGAAGTGGCAGATGAACATACTGAGATGGGAAAGATGGATCACGAATAAGCTGCTAGTGCTGCACAAAGTAAAGCATGGGAATTCCATGGGCTAGATCTAATCAGCTTCAGTGGCATAGCAGCAGTAGGACAGCATCCAATAACAATGACCATTACACGATCCCAAAGGATGGTTTGACAGTTTTTGTAAAGGGAAATGGAGCAAGATGGGAAATGCACCATTTAGGAAATGTAGGTAATATTTCCAGCTTTTAGATTCACTTGAATTTGTATGTTGTTTATGGAATGTGGAGTTTAGCAGAAAGAATGATTAGGGGCCAGATTTATGCAAACTTTGAGCTGTGCAAAGCCACTAAAATTGACACAAACATTTGTTATTTACTTTCTATTGCAAAACATTATTCACTGGAAAGTTGTCTAAAAGTAAGGAAAATAAGGCTTTCCTCTATGTGTTAATGCATGTCAAGGAGGCATCTCATCTACTAAAATCAACCTACTAAAATTGATAGACAGGCTTTGTGCCAAACATAATGCCTCTTTGAGGCCCTATACTGCAGAAATACAATGCATGAAAAGTTTTAAAGAGTGTCTTAGCACAGTTTTTTTGTACTGGACAGGTACCTTCGATAGACCTACGATAGATAGCCCACAAACATACGTATTTGCACTATGGTGCAAGGGCATGAGTGGCATTAGTCAGGTTATTTGGATCACAGCACAGGTGATAATAGCACCAGTGCCATTTCTTAGTATTTCTGGCTCTGAGCTGTTTTTCCCCTTGTGCAACATCGCACAAGTTTTTAATAAATCGGCCCCTTTGAGTTTACAACTACAGTTTATGAATGATATTCTGTGTTATTTTCCAGTGGCCCAAAGTAAACTAAAATCAGTATAATGTTCCAGTGTCTAGGTAAGCATATTAACTCTACAGTAAAGTCAAGTTTAAAGGAAGGTTTGGAGGAGGGCAGTATTTTGGGGACTTTAAATGTTGGCCTTTGCAAATGTCTAAATGTCTAGATAACCAGAAATTTGCTATAATAATAGACGTAGTGGAAAAGAAGAACATTTCTGACTTTTTACAATAAACTATGTGAATGAGACCAATTCAGACTTACGGTGCAAATTGTTCGATATACTAAAGGTAATCTATCGGGCATTTCCTGATATTATCTTGGAGTTTCTTAATCTGTCCCTGTCTCATGGTGCTGTACCGCTGGTCTTTAAGGAAGCAGTGGTCATCCCGATACAAAAAAAGCAGGGTATGGATCCGAAAAAGTTGGAGAACTATAGGCCTATATCGCTACTCCCTTTCCCTGCTAAACTGCTGGAGGCTCATGTAGCTACTTGTCTCAGTACTTTTCTAGAAGCAACCAGGTTTCTGGATACCCACCAGGCGGGCTTTCGCCCCGGGCATTCCACTGAATCTGTGATTCTGTCAGTCATGGATGACCTCAAAAAACATGCGGACATTGATTGCTCTCAGGCCCTGGTCCTCCTCGACCTATCTGCGGCATTTGACACCGTAAACCACAAAACTCTGTTGAATCGTATAGCCGCAGCAGGGCTCGGGGGACCAGCTTTGGATTGGTTTAGATCCTTCTTAGAGGAACGCAAACAGTCTGTGTGGCTCTCCCCTTTCAAATCCAACAAGGTAGAAATGAGCTGTGGTGTCCCGCAGGGCTCCGCTCTTTCACCAATCCTTTTTAATATATATATATACGGCCCTTGATCACCAGCCTCCGGCAGATGGGGGTAAAGATTTTCAACTATGCTGATGACATGCAGCTAATTTTCCCCTTGGAGAACTCAGATGAATCCAAAGATTTCGTTAAGAATTCTATGCGGTACATAAAAAACTGGATGGACAATAACCAATTAAAACTAAACTCTGACAAGACTGAGATAATCATACCCAGCAATAAGGTCAGCTACTGGACACCTTCTCATTGGCCTCTGGAACTAGGGGCGGTCCCACTCCCTAAACCTGTGATAAAGAGTCTGGGATTTCACATTGACTCAGGTCTTTCCATGACTGCCCAGATTGGGTCAGTTACCTCCTCTTGCTTTGTCCAACTCCGTAAGCTGCGCAAGATTAGACATTTTTTCAGCAAAGAGGCCTGTACTCAAGTTGTGATTGCACTTATTTGATCTAAAATCGACTACGGTAATGCGCTTTATCTTGACCTCCCACAAAAGCAGAAACATCGTCTTCAGATGATTCAAAATCAAGCAGCTAGAATCATCCATCTTCAGGACAGACGATGTCAAATTAGCCCACTGCTAAAAGATCTCCACTGGCTTCCAGTGGAACAGAGAGCTATGTTTAAAACTGGCTGCATTCTCTTTAGAGCTATTCAGAGAACAGGGCCTTATTTCATCTCAGCAAGTACTCTCCCCTGCGTACTCTGAGATCAATGCATTTGAATCTTCTGGTGGTTCCCAGATTCAAACGCAAACGCATCGGTGGGACTCGGTTCTCCTTTTTGGGTCCGAGGCTCTGGAACTCTCTGCCCATTTCATTGAGGCTGGAGGTGGATTACATGCGGTTCAGAAAGCAGCTCAAAACATGGCTGTTTAGTTTGGCTTTTAACTAGTGGCTTCTTTGCCTGGCAGATCTCTGTTCGGAACCTCAGCGCCAAGAAACCTGTTGGTGTACGTGCGCTTCAATAAATACCCAAATAACATAACATAACATTTTGTACAGAAAAATCCTACAATGCCCAAATGAGAGTTACAACTGGTGTAAATTGTTTGAGATTTTGTGTAGGGAGAATCCTACAGTGTTTGTTTTATGTTTCCTGTGGACACTTTTGTCAATTATTCAGACCACTCGGGTGACTTCAGCATGGAGATTATAGTCTATAACTTCTAAGGATGGTAGGTTCTTTTGTGTGATTTTCTGACTACTCTTTTCTTAAGAATTGGTGTTTGGCTCAAGTATATGTTAACAATACTGATATAGTTCCAACAGGATGCACACTATGGAAATTGTAATTTCTCAAAATAATGTTTCACATGATTAGCCCATATATAATTGTTAGGTACTGATCACAGCAATGTTTGGCCACAGGACCTTTAAGTATAGAGAAGAAAATTATTTTCGGGAATAATGAGAATTCTTTCTCAAAAGAACCTTTTCCGACTATTTTCTTGTTTTTCAATCAACTGTGCTCAAACGCAGGGGCAAAAGGCCATTTAAAATGTAAACATTTTTCATTCACAATGTTTTCAAATGTAAAACATTTTTCATTCACAATGTTTTCTGTAGTGCTTTTCCATAATCTGTTTCCCAGTTCTGGGATTTTGTTCATGGCATCACAGCTAGGTTTGTGTTGCATGCTATACAATGTTAATTAAGATGCTGAGATGGTGCCTATTCTCTTCCTCTATGTGCCTCTCCAGAACCAAATGTGGTGTTTCTGTCTTGGATTCCTTTCATTTCCATCGTAAATTATGTTGATCATGTTTTTTATGGTCCCATGGCCTCTCCTATGCAAATTACTTCTTTTCTTTTTGGAGGTGCAGAAGCATTTGAAGCCCATTGAACCTTTCAGTTTTGTCTGCCATGGCTCAGAGGTAAAGAAATCTGTGACTTTCAGGAGCAATTGCTAATGCCTTCTGTTCTCCTCAAAATAGTGGTTATGGTTTCTATTGCTTTTTGATGAGGTCGAAGGATAGGTAACTAATAATCAATGAATACATCAGAATTATTTTTAAGTTGCAAGTTAAAATGCAGACCCTGGTACAAGACTGCAGAATTGAGCTTAACTTCCTGACTGCCTGACGATTTTCAAGCAGATTTATCAACTAGTACCATAAGTATTAGTAAGTGGTACTGACCCACAACTCGACATAACAAGTGAAAACTAAACATGTAATTTTTTTTAGACTTTAATCCACATTTATCAAAGAGTGCCATGAAATGCCACTAAAGCTATAAGCAAATCAAAGATATTTTGCCCCCTATTACCTTTGACTCCCTTAACGGATATCAATAAATTCTGAGGTCCTTATGCTTGGCTAACTTCCTAGCACACCGCCAAATTTCATGGGAGCCATTAAACAGCACCAAAGGTATCAGTAAATAAAAACCTTTTTGACCCCACTTCTTTTTATCTCTTCCATCCTTAATGGATTTGCATGAAACTCTATATATCAAGGGTACGATAATCATGCTCAGATTCCGCCACATTTTGGGCATAATGCTGCACTAAAGTTATTAACAATGCATAGATTTTGCCCATCAATTTAACCCTTCACCCCACCACCTGCTTGACAGATCTTCATTGAACCTGTGATTTCTGGACAGGGATTATCTAGGTAACCGCTTGGCTTTATGCAGATTTTTTTAAACTAAAAAATGGCATATTTGTTTTTCCCCCTCATTTAATTTTGCCCCTTACTGAATCTGCATGAACTGACAGCTGACTGAAAACAAAATATGCTAACAGTGTGTACAATTTCATTCAGATTTGTAAACAGTTATTAATAATAAACCCTGTAAAAAAATAAAGTTTAAAGTGATGTTACAGTTAGGTGTTGAAATGATGAAATGAGACAAGAACTGAGGTCTAAAAACCACTAATATAAGTCACGTATAGTTTAGTAAAAATAAATTGTAATTTGCGCCACCATCTTGCACTGCTTATAACCTCACATACCGCATGACACACATCACCAATCCTCTGTGTGTGCTCATTTTCCACCCCATCTCCTTTTTGCTCTTTACTTTTTCTGGGGAGGGGGGCGAACTGCATTACTCTTTAGTATTTGAACAATGTTGTTCTTTAAATCATTGGATTTAAAGAACAATGATTTAAAGGACAGAAGAGTGATGACATCAATGATGTCATTTAACATCTTAAGAGTGATGTAATATGTTAGGTCAATCAATTAATTAATCAATCACTTCATTCAGCTAATATTGCCATAATGTACAAGTGAATAAATAAATAAATACCCTTAATAGTTAATTAAGAACTGGTTTCAGACATTAAAATAATACATTGTATACAACATAGCCCAAATGCTACAATAAAAACTTAAAAATTCAATATTTGCAGACAAGCGAATGTTCCATATCTTTTACTCGTAGTATTGAGCATCTGATATA
Source organism: Calotriton arnoldi (assembly GCA_963921515.1). NCBI lineage: Eukaryota > Metazoa > Chordata > Amphibia > Caudata > Salamandridae > Calotriton > Calotriton arnoldi. The sequence continues at coordinate 1,018,401 of CAWUFW010003607.1, read as the reverse complement.
ATCGATAGCCACATATATTTGTAGCCAGGAAATCATTTTGATGAGAGGTGTACAATGTGCAAAAAAGCATAAAGTGTGAGATACTTTGTTCAGATACATTGTCACAGGGACATTTAGGGAGGATTGAGAACCATGTTCCTTGCAGTGGGTACGCAACCAAGAAATTAATAATATTAAACTGTAAGTACGTGCAATAGAATTTCTATTGAGAATAGAGGGTTGCGGTTAGGTAAGGCTCTGGTCCTACTGACAACTTTACTGCACAGACCTGTTAACTCACCAATAGAAACACATTTTATTTTGAGGTATTAGTCACTGCGACTCTGGGGCATTTGATATACAGGCATCGCATGGTGGATAGGGCAATCTGGGTAGACTGTTTATGTTAGTATGGACTATGGAAAATTAAGTCTGCCACTAATTGTTAAATCAGGCAGTTTAAGTGCTAAGTGTCTGGCACATCAATTTGCTCAGATAAAATGTGATATATTCATCTTTGGATATTAGCAATATAAACTGATTCCACTGTCTGCAGTTAATTAATTGACATTCTCATGCATCGATACCTTGGCCTTTTAAAACAAACGGAGCCCAGGCAGGGCAAACTTCTGCTATCTTAATCTTCATACAGGGTGGCTGTCTGCTACTCTAACTGTGGGTCCACAGCAAATCAATCACTGGCTACATCAGACAATCGTCTGCAACAGGATGCACAGGATATGCATATCATATAAGTGAACTATCAGAACATTTTGATATGTGAGGTCATAATCTGTGGATGATGGGGGCGCAAATTATAGTAAGTTGGCTAAACTATAACTGCCACATTTCAGTGGTTTTGGATTTTTTTAATGCTAGTTCTTGCCTCAGTTAAACACCTAACTATAACATCACTTCAACCTTTGTTTTTTTCAGCAAATTACTGGGGCTTTTTAAGGTAAGTTAAGGTTCTAACGCTTAACCTCACTATAACATCACTTTAACCTTTGTTTTTTTTGTGAATTTCTGAGGTTTCGATGATATTCTAAAATGGTTCACCACCCAACCAAGTGTGGGTGGCTAACCACTGCTGCACACAACATTGATCTACTAAAATTTTATTAGTTTCAAATTAGGGAGCTTAACTTAATTTCTATGACAAATAGCAGCCCCTCATTTTGATCATTTAGTGCAGCATCCTCTGTTTGGAAATGCTTTGAGTTTCACAGCTTTGATTCCATCAAGAGGTCTGCCACACTTTTGTCATAAATATAGAATTGTAGTGCAATAGTTGTTCTTTATAACACTGTTATGAAGCTGCAGTCAAACACAGAGGAATCAACTGACAGGCTGCTGATGGTGCTGGAAAAACATGTTTCACTGTGCATACCAGACTTTTTTTCCTGACTTTGATGAGGAAGATATTTGAGAATTTATAGAAAATGTGTCCTCCTTATAGCTTTCTAGAATACTAACCATAATTTCTTTGACAAAATAAACACCCTCATTTAGTTAATTTCTAAAGGAAATGCTTTAAATTTTACAGCTTTGGCTACATCAAAATGGCATTCTGGTGAGCCGCACTTTTGTCATACATTTAGAATGCTACCATTCTAGTTGTTCATTAGAACACTGTGGTGAAGCTACAGCAGAAAACTGGGTAATCAACTATGAGACTGCTGCTCCTGCTGTAAGGAAGTACGTTTTACTCAAAATAACAGACTTTTTTCTCAAATGGCTAACGAAAATAGTGTGAGATTATAGAAAATGTATACTAATTTTAGCTTTTGGAGGACCTTCCATAACCTCCGTGAGAAATTGGGGTTTTAGTTGAGGGGGGCGAGAACCCATGTCAAATAATAACTACAATCCTTTTCAGGGTAAACTACTAAAAGACACTAAATTAATCTGAGCTCAACCCCCTGATAGCAATGGCACAGTACAGAAAGCTTAACTGAGAGCAAGGTAAAAGTATAAATGCAGTACACAAACAGTAATAAAGACAAAACACAACTAAAGAAAAATTTAAAACTGATTTCGAAAAATAGAGTGAACTTAAAAAAAATATATGACCCTAAAAAATGCAATATTCAAGAAGTAGAGCCAGAGTTATGAACTTTTAAAGTTTGAGGCTCAAATAGAGCTGAAAAGCATTAAGCACCAACCACTGTGATTGCGTTTGACTGGGACAAGGGTAAGGTTTAAGGCCGACCAAGATAGTGTGGGTTACAAGGACCAAGTTCATCTCAGTAAAGTGTTTTACCTTCAGACTTAGCCTCTGGAATGGAAATCAAAAATCCTCAGTGGGCAAAGCAACAGACTGTGATCAAAGATGGCTCCACATCATTGGTTAGCCACTGGAAGAGGTCTCAGTGAGGCATTAACATTTTGTGAGAAATTTAAATTTCACACCCAGAGAAGGTCAGTTTACATTTACAGCTGGTCATAGATAAGTATACTATAGCCAAACAGGGTCACATGTATATGACGTTTATGGACCTGTCTTCATCTTTTGATATGGTCAAGAGGAGTAAATTATGGGTAGTTTTGCTGAAGATAGACCTAGACAAAGAGTTGGTGCATTTCTTGCATGCTTTGCATTTCGATTAGAGCCAGTGATCAGATATACTCAAGATGGAGCAGTTATAACACCCTTTAAGGTTCAGGGGGGTGTAAGGCATGGCTGCATATTGGCCCAGGTATTATTTACTCTTTATATTAATGATTTGGGGGAGACCCTTCGCGCAGCATGTCTGGATATTCCTCGTGCAGGCACCTGTAGCTTTCCGGATTGGTTATATGCCAACGACGTGGTCCTATTATCTAGGACCACAGTAGGCCTACAAAAAATGTTAAATGCTTTGTCAGTTTCATGGAGGGTTTGGATTTATGTACCAACTTTAGTAAATCGCATATATGGTGGTCAGAAGAGGTGCCAAGGGGAAGAGAACTCATAGTTTGGAAGGGCTGGAGATCACTATGGTCAATACTTTCCCATATTTGGGAGTGCTTTTTGATGAGAGGGGTTCCTGGGTCCCCCTTTTGAGAGCTAAAATAAATGCTTTTGTCAGGTCAGTGGTCTCTGTGTTTGATTTTGCTAGCCATCTAGGGGGAAAACAGATCAAGGCACTCATTCAAATTTATCAGGCAAAATGCATCTCCCTGTTATCGTATAGGAGTGATATTTGGGGCTATAAAAAAGCCCCTGATCTCCAAACCATGAGAATACATTTTTAAGACGCCTGTTGGCAGTGCCCCAAACCCACTGCTTCTTTTGTGGTTCACGAAGAGCTGGGATGGGCTTGATCTACAACATACTGTCTATTCATCCCTTATTAAGATGAATTTCATGTTTGGACTAATCCCGAACTGGAGCTTAACAGGGTAATTTTGAGGGACATTATGTGTTTGGAAAAGGTCAACCTTATCCCATGGCTGAAGTACACTGGAAGTATTTGTATGGAGCTGGGATCCCCTGAGCTGTATGACCATCCAGAAAATATAAGTAAAGGAAATATGCTATGGGTTAAAAAACATTTCTATGCTAGAGCTCAGGCTGATATGGAAAGTGGGGAATTAGTTAAGCCCTCAGTCCGTCGACATACTATTATCTCTACATACCGGTGCATTGAACCTTACCTTACCTTTGTCACCAACTTGCAACATTGTTTCCTGCTGACCCATTTTAGGTTGAATCAACTGCATTTGTTTTTAGCTGATCTTATAGGATGGAGCATTGCTGAGATTTTAACACCATGTTGCTGTGACAATTTTTCAGTTCAGGATACTTTTCATTTTGTTCTGTTTTGTGACCTCTTCCATGATCCCCGTAGACCATTTCTTCTTCCACCTTTGAAAGGGCAACAGTTTATGCAGGCTAGACCAGCTTTTATTTTTTACAAATGTTACCCAAAGAATATGTTTCTTTTAATGTAGCAAGGTTTTTAATTAGTTTGTCAGGATTAGAAAAAGCAGGGGGTGACAGACATGTTTTTATTTCTTCTGTATTTCTTGCAATTTTATTAAGTATTTTTAGTCATGTTCACGTTCTTATTGTACATTATGTGCTTATACAAATTGCATTTTAAATAACCTGGTAGTATAAGAATTGCAAATACATTTTTTTTTTGTTTTTACATGGTCTGCATGTATCTTGGCTGTTTCTGATGTAGTTCTTACTTTTTTTGCATTTTATACCGATTGTATGCATTTTTTATGGTTTTTATTAACCGATTAAAGATTATTTTAATGATGACCTTCAGACTTAGTCACTTTTGCGGAACTTGGATTCTTCCTCTGAGGCAATGTTGCAGGCTGTTGCCGAGGAGTGCTCCACGAGGCCAGAAACCTTCTCAACGAGTTCCAGCTAGATCGGATGTGCTGCTGCAGGGAAGGACATGGAGGGAGCAGCCTGAATCTTAGGCTCAGGGGTGATGCACTGTCATCGGATTGGCTTAGCATATTGGTCCTGGTCCCCCACCGGCTCACGGAGAAAAAATTTGGCAAAACATTTGAGTCCCAGGTTTCAGGATTTGTTAGGAGTACATTTTGACAACAGCCAAGAGTCCTTGACCTTGAGGACAGCACTTGAGGGTCAAGACTAACTCAAATAGTGACTGCCCAGCAACCTATCGAACTACAAATAGGCGTACGCTGCCACAGGCACAAGTATCTAACATCTGGGCCTGTCCCCTCCTTTGTTCCTCCAGTCAGGCAAGCACCAATCCTAGTGGGAGGCAGGCTGTCCACAAACCAGTTTTGAGTACCCACAGGGAAGGGTTTGCTCATTTCCCTGGCCGCATCTCTAGGGTGGGCACAGGAGTTCTACTCAGGGGATGAAAGGTTTTACCATGTTAGATTTAGGTAGAGAGGGGCTCTGTAGGATTGTTTGCATAGGGCATACAGGAACTGCTGCAAAAGTGGGTAGGGTTACCTTGGAAATTTTCTCCCTATTGGTTGGGGAGGGGCGAGGAGTCACCACCACAGACAGGCTAGAGCCAGACATAAATGTAGATCCACTGGTTACCCTCTTCAGAACACTACTGGACCTGTGGAAGGCAGAAGAAGGACTGCACCTGCTGTCAAGCCCTGTGAGGAGACCTGAAAGACTGAACCTGCTCCCACTTATACCCAGGACAAAAACATGGGCTCCAAAAGTCAGTTGGCTGACGTAATGTCAAGCTACAGGGACACAATAAGCTGATTGAAAGCCTTCTCCTGAAGAGCACAGGTGACCAGCTCTAACTGGCCCTGCCCTGGACCCTGTTGCTGGCTTCTGATGGAGAGAGCCTTGGCCCCTAGGTGCTGTTCCTGAGGTCCTGGGGTGATTGGGTGTGTCAAAGTGTATCCTCCTAACATACTGAAATAACCTGGGACTTTTTGGCTCCAAAGACTTCCGTAAGACTGGGACAAACCTGCCAAGTCAATCTGATGAAGGTGCATTGCCGCTAGGCCAAAGAATCAGTTTGCTCCTACTCTGAGCTTTTCCGCACCAACAAATCCATTTCAACAGGACTTTGCTGAGAGGCTATCTATCCTTCTGGAGCCTGGTTTGGTTCAGTCTTTCCCTGCTAGAGGAATCCAAAATCCAAAAAAGTGACTAGGTCCAAAGGTAGACATTTTCACTGGGCGAAGGGAGCAAAAGTATCTCTCAGAACTCCTTTCAGAGGGCCACGGGGAACACAGGGGCTACTGGGCCCAACTATGGTGGTTGAGGCCCTACACTCCTGATGTCTCGGGCCCTACTCATTATGGACTCTGAGAGCCATATTTATGACCACGGTTGCATCGCTCTTGCACCATGCAAGGTGGTGCAAGAGCGACGCAAATCTAAAGTCATACTTTTGAAGCCACGCAAAACCACTTTGCATGGCTTGCAAAGGTTTAAAAATTATGGAGTAATGCAACACAGTATAATTCTCTGTGTTGCATTACTCTGCACAAGGAGGCATTCCATTGGCGTTGTGTGGGTGTTCCCATGCAACTCCCATGGGTTTTGACTCATTCCCAGATTTACCAAACATGGTAATGCACCAAAAAGATACACCTCCCCAGGTGAGGGGTAATGAGGAGATATCTTTATTTCTTCTTGTTTTTTCATCTTTCTATGTGTGCTGCATTTTTCTTGTTTTTTCCTCTTTCTATGTGTGCTCCATAGAAAGAGGAAAAAGCCTCTCAGGATTGGGTTTGTGCAGAAAGGTGACCCTTCCTGCTCAAAAAATCCTGCCTACAACACAGGCACCCTTGTGCAAGGGGGCCTACGTTGGGTCTAAGATGCCAAAACGGCACCAGTACAAGGGGAAAGGACAGGAATGGGCCATAGTGGATAAATAATGTGCATTCCTGCCCTTTCCCTATGACACTGGGCAGTGCAGCTAGCTGATTTGCTGCAGTGCCCTGTGCCACAAGGGAAATAAATATGGGCCTGAGTAACTAAGACAAGTACCCCTTCTGCACTTGACTCTCAGGGTTGTGTGGTCCGAGCAGTCCAAGTCTCCCTCAGGGGGAGGTGTAGATACAGATTAGTGATAACAGGCTCACAACTCAAAATGCATGCAGCAGCAGCAATAAATCATTGTCTAGCCAAATATGCACTTTTATGAAAACACAGAAGTATTTTATTTCTACTGCATACCACACAATGGGAAAAATATGACACTCACAATTAATTACACAGTTCTCCCCTGAGCTCAGGGCTCTAATGTCTCTCTGGGGCTCCCTGTCCCACTCACTCCTTGCGTTAACGATCATGGTTCTTCCCCATTCACTATTGGTAAAATAGGGGGTATGCTCCACTAGTAGTCTGAGCCTCAAGAGTACACTACAACTCTAATTTAAAGTCAATACTGTTCAAGCGCACACAAGCTTTATTTAGCAGCAAGATCACCTGAAAAAAGTATTACCCGCTCCATTAGAAGTGAAGTGCTCGGAGACTTGGAGTGCACACAGACCGCGAGCACTTTCAGCAGCTGCCATCCAAGTCAGGTGAGCTGGCCACACACAGACTCAGTGATTGCACTCAGCGGGAAAAGTGTCTCTCCCTCACAGTCACACTCCTGCGGCGATTGAAGGTTTCCTGCCGCTTCTCCTGTGGGTTGAGTGTTCACATGCTCCTGATGCAGGGATGGCAATAATGATCATGTTCTTGTTTTCACATTTGGGTGACAGTGCTCCCACGGTGTTATAGCTTGGCCAAAGGGGTCGCACCAGTCAACTGGATACCTGGGAGAATCCAGGGTGAGGTGACTTTCATGTCTCTCTCCAGGTTTTATTACCAAGAAGTCCTTGCCAACCTCAAACTTTGACAAAAACAACACACATTCCTCACATTTCTGTCATGGAAAGTTGGTCCTTGTTGTTTCAAATGTGATACAAGTCACCAATGCTCAGTGTCCATAGACTCCGCCCCAGTCAACACAACAAAGTTATCAATAGCAGCCCCTCCTGGCATACGCGGTTGCTACCCCGCTGCTGCACAAGGCTTCCGCCCTTTCTGCATGGCAGTCTTCCACCATGACAGCCTCTCCTGGCATGCGGGGTTGCAGGCAGATGCTGGTGCTCCGGGCTCCAGGGCAGGTGGTCTTGGATTCCATCGGGGATGTCACCTCACCCACCAAGGAGACTAGCAGGCCTTAGCCTCCAGTCCTGGTCATAGGCAGAAGTCTTGCAGAGCTTCCCCTCCTCAATCAGCCCATCTGGCTGCTTGGAAGATGACAATTTTTGGGGACTCAACCTCCTGCTCTAGACACCAATGTGATTGAGGGTCTTAGTGTTTGACGTTTTATGTTGGGGTTCTGCTTCTTTACAAGTGTACACTTTTCTGCTCCTTCTTCCTCTTGAAAAGCAGTCTGTCTCCAAAGATGAGATTCCCACAAAACAAGCCATGGGAGTGACTAGAGTTGACACCTGGATATCAGCCACAGTGACATGTGCATCAAAAGGTTAGTCCAGGACCCCATCCCTAGTCTTTATGATTTTCTTATCAACCCATCTCTTTTGCAAAATGTGCCCAGGCCGCTTCTTCGTGTCCTCTCACTGAATTAAAGAGCATTCTTAAAGGCCTGGTCCTCCCCAGTGTGTTTCCCACCAGTTTACAGGAATGCAGAAATTAACAAATCTGTCTTTGGGGATCTCTCTACCTCGAATCCAAGTATCAGAGGCACACATATATCCAGCACTTGCATTCAACTTGCTTGCACTGACCATCACTGTACCCTTTACGTATTGTATCACTCACAGGTACACATACACTTGGGCCAATGGAATTATGCTGTAGGGAAGGGTCAAATTATGCAACAGGGTTGAGTAAATTTTGCAGCAAGAAAAGGCAAATTATACAACATAATGCAGTACATTTTTTGATAGTTTTGTTATTTTCACACTTGCTAACACTGGGCATTGTTTGCATCTCATTGGTACCAGTTTAGCAACCAAATATAGCAATAAGCAACAGAAATGTGACAGTCAACCTTTGCGAGGGGCCTTCCACTGCATGGCAACACGTTGCTGCGTTTTTAGTAACTTTTGAACTGTATGATTTAGAAACAAATTTGTTTTTGTTAAAATCTGCAGATTATGCAGCAAAAGATGGATTATGTGGCATATGCAGCAAACCTATAATTATGCAAGACATCGCAGCTGCACAATCACATAATTTCAGTGGCCCTTACATATACCCAGCCCAGGTACTCATCCTGCATGCACTGCACTCTCATGTATTGCTCCCTCACAGTTACACCTACACTCAGCACATGCACTTATCCTGCACCACCTGCACAGCACTACATTCTTCAGGTACTGTACCACTCTCAGGCACATGCAGTCCAGTTCATGCAAGCACCATGCACACACTATTCAGTACTGCATTGTCCCTGTATAGCACCCTCGCCAGGCACACAAACACCTAATGCAGAGACACCACTTCTGCATAGTACTTCACACCATTCTGATGTAGCCAAGGCTGAGTTAAGCACACAACAGTGGAACTTTAAAAAGAGAGTGAGCCAGAAGGCCTCACTCCAGTGACACAGGTCAAAAAAGACCGGTTCACTCCTATTAATCACTACACAATATGCTGCCACCACCTCACTTGTGCTGCTTAACTCCTGGTGAAGCCAGTAGCCTTCCACCACTATGAAGGTAGCACTTTTGGCAACTCTCCTGGTCCAACAAAACTGTAATCTGTGAGAAAGGCCTATGACATGGTGCACACATGTTCTGTGTTGGCCTATGACAACAAAAATCAGCATTAGTGATCCAGACATCAGTACGTTTGGGCACACAGGCAAGGGGTGGGGATGGTCCACCCAGGAATCGTGCCAAGCCACCCAATAAATAAGGCAACAGTCTTTCTGCCCCTCAGGGACATATAGGAGATCTTTACCTCAAATCTGTCCCTCAGGGGGCAGAAAGCCCATTAGACACCAAGCCCATTAGACACCAGGGAGTTTTTTTTGTTGTTACTGTCAGGGTGGGGTACGGACATTGGACCAAGGCCCCGCTCCTAAAGTGACCCTCAGTCTTTCTGCCCTCCCAGGGACAAAGAGGAGGTCTTTACCTCTGATCTGACCCCTTGGGGAGCAGAAAACCCGCTAAGCACAAGGGATTATTATTTTTTTAATAAAAAGGAGTGGGCATGGCCCACCCAGGCATTGGGCCAAACCCCCACCCCAACAAATATGCCAATGGTATTTCTGACCCTTAAGGCACAGATAGGAAGTCCTTATCTCTAATATGCCCCACACCCCAGGGGGCAGAAAGCCCACTAAACACCAGGGAGATTTGTTTTATTGCTTTATTGCCCTAGGCTGGGCCACCCAGACATTATGCTGAGCTCCCACCCCTAAACTAGCCCCAATAGTCATTCTGGCCCCGTGGGTGGCAGATAGAAGGTCTATACTTCCAATATGACCACCAGGGGGTGGGGGAAGGCCACTAGATACCAGGAAGTTTTTGTCTGGGTCTTATTTAAAAATGGGTCGGAGGGTGTCTAGCCACAATCTGTCCAAAGAGTAAAAATAAAATGCCCATTCCGGACTAAGAGCAAGGTGCGATGTGCGGGTGAGCTGCTCCACCCTCTTTTTTATTTTTTCAGCCTATTTTTCACCCAGTGTCTGGTGGTATTGCTGTCCCTGAGAGATGGGGTTGGGTGAATGTCCTCAATCCACTCCAGGGAAGCAGGAAGACTGAGGTGGGAGCACGGCATGATGCCTGGGTGAGGTCCTCCACCCATTTGCTTTAATTTTTGGGCCTGTTTTCCCTGGTGTCCAGTAGCCTTTCTGTCCCTGGGGGCCCACTTTTGGTAAGCACCCGCAATCCACCCCCCATGGAGTGAAACACTGATGCACCCATTCTGGGCTGAGAACACAGCACAATGTCTGGGCAAGCCGCCCCACACCTTTTTTTGTGGGCCTAAAAAAGAGGGTTGGGGGTGGCTCACCCAGGCATCACGGAGTGTTCTCATCCCAGAATAGGTGCATTAGTCTTCCTGCCCTCCCCCAGGGGGTGGATAGAAGGTGTTTACACCAAATCTGCCCGAGGCGACAGAAAGGCCAATAGACATCAGGGGGAAAAATAGGCCCAACAAATGAAAAAGAAGGTGGACAGCTCACCCAGGCATTATGCCCTGCTCCCAATTAGGAACAGGTGCATCAGTCTGTCTGCCACCTGGGGGTAGATTGAGGGTATTTACCCAAATTTTGCCCCGGGGTGACAGAGAGGCCACTAGATACTAGGGATTTCAACATGGCACCAAAACAAACAAAAGGCTAGGGTGACCTACTCTGGCATCGAGCCAATACTACTACCTCAGAATGGGCAATAGAGTTTTTCTGCCCCTGTGGGGACAACAGCAATCCCGATCCTATGGCAAGAGAGATTCCGTATTGTGCTACTTCTATTGCATGCTTTGGGCTCGGGTCAACCGCCACCTGGGGAAATCTATCAAACCCAGGCATTTCTGTAAGCTAGTCACCTGGGGCACTCCAAGATGGTGTAACTCGCTTGGATACCGTGACATTTTCTTACCCACAATGCCCTGCAATTCTCAAACTTGGACTAAAATCTCACATTTTCCTTGCATTTCTGTGATGTAAACTTTTGGAAACCACAGGGATCCACAAAATTCCTGCCACCCAGCATTCCCCCACTTCTCATGATAAAAATGCTACCCACTGATACAAAAGGCCTCAAAACGCAATGCGGAGAAATGAGCAATAAAGGTAGTTCTGGTGCTTGGGCCCAGACTTGGCAGCCACCCAGGAAAACCTACCAAACCTAGACATTTCTGAAAACTAGAGATCCGAGGGAGTACAGGGTGGGGTTTCTTGCTTGGGTCCTTCAATATTTTATCACCAACATTGCTGTTCAAATCTCAAACTTTCACTAAAATTGCACATTTTCTTTGCATTTCTGTGAAGCAAACTTTCGAAAACCACAGGGATCCACAAAATTTCTACCACCCAGCATTCCCCCATTTGTCTCAATAAAAATGCTACCTCACTTGAGTGGCTGGGCCTTGTGCCCCCAACAGGCACACATCAAACCAGGGTCTATGAGAGTTGGCCTGCGGGACTCCCATTGATCTTGGTTTGACGCATGCCTGTTAGGGCGCTGGGCCCAGCCACACAAGTGGGGTCATTTTTTTATCAGAACAAGTGGGAGAACGCTGTGTGGTAAGAATTTTGTGGATTCCTGGTGATTCCAGAAGTTAACACCAAAGAAATGCAAACAAAATGCACAATTGTAGGCAATGTTTAAGGTGTGCTGTGCATTGTGGGTGGGATCCACGCCAGGCACATCAGTCTGGACTACCCTATTTTTCAAGTTTTCAGAAATATCTGGCTTTGGTAGGTTTCCCGGGTTGGCCGCTAAGCCCTGGCCTGAAACTAAAAAACACATCTATCCCCATTGCCAAATCAGGTCATTTTTGTGGCAGGAAATATTGATGTCTACACATGGTGTTTTGGTCCCTTTCCTGTTGCGTGAACCAGGCCTACACACACAAGTGAGGTACTATTTTTATGAGGAGACTTAGGGGAAAGATAGGTGGTAGAAAATGTGAGGCTCATCACAGATTCCAGAACTTTCCATCATAGTTATGTGAGGAAAATGTATTTTTAAATCAAATTTTGAGATTTGCAATGGCATCTGGGTAAGAAAACCTGCTGCAAGCCACACAACTCACCCCACCCTAGATTTTCCCGGGTTTGTAGATTTCAAACACGTGCATGTTTGCTAGGTTTCCCTAGGTGTCTTCTGAGCTTTGGCCCAAATTCACCTCTACCCACATTGTAAAAAAAAGGTCAGTTTTCAGTGGAAAAATGTGATGTGCCCATGTTGTATTTTGGGGCCTTCGCTGTCACGGGCACTAGGCCTACCCACATAAGTGACGTACCATTTTTACTAGGAGACTTGGGGGTAGGGTAGGTGGTAGGACATTTGTGGTTCTCCACAGATTCCAGAATGTTTTATCAAAGAAATGAGGAAAATTTGTTTTTAGTCAAAGTTTGAGGTGTGCAAAGGCTTCTGCGTGAGAAACCCTGATGCGAGCCACACAAGTCACCCCACCCTGGATTCCCCCAAGTATCTAGTTTTAAACAATGTGCAGGATTGCTAAGGTTTCCTTGGTCCCTTTTGAGGTAGGGCCCTAAATCCACAGCTACCCATATTTCAAAATAGGGTAAGTTTTCAGTGGAAAAACGTAATGTGCCCATGTTGCGTTTTAGAGCCTTTCCTGTTGCGGGCACTAGGCCTACCCACACAAGTGATCCACCATTTTCATTGGAAGACTTGGGGAAATACTAAGTGGTAGGAAATTTGTGGCTCTCCAAAGATTCCATAACTTTCCATGACAGAAATGTGAGGAAAGTTTGTTGTTTTTGTCAAAGTTTGAGGTTGGCAAGGACTTCTTGGTAATAAAACCTGGAGAGAGACATGAAAGTCACCTCACCCTGGATTCTCCCAGGTATCTAGTTTTCAAACATGTTCAGGTTTGCTAGGATTCCCTATGTGTCAGCTGTGCTAGGGCCCAAAATCCACAGCAACCCACTTTGCAAAATAAGGTCAGTTTTCAGTGGAAAAATGTGATGTGTCCATGTTGTGTTTTGGGGCCTCTTGTATTGTGGGCACTGGTCCTACCCACACAAGTGAGCTACCATTTTTATCAGGAGACTTGGGGAAATGCTAGTTGGTAGGAAATATGTCGCTCTCCACAGATTACAAAACTTTCCATTACAGAAATGCGAGGAAAATGTGTGTTTTTAGTCAACGTTTGAGGTTTGTAAAGGCTTCTGTTGTAGGAAAACATTGTGCGACTCACACAAGTCTCCTCCCCCTGCATTCCCCTAAGTGTCTAATTATCAGAAATGGACAGGTTTACTAGTTTCCCTAGGTGCCGGATGAGGTAGGGCCCAACATCCAGCATCTACCCAGATTGCAAAAAAAGGGGCAGTTTTTAGTGTGAAAATGTGGTGTCATGTTGTTTTTTGGGCTCATTCATTACTGCGGGTACTAGGTCTACCCACACAAGTGTGGGACCATTTTTATTGGGAGACTTAGGGGAACGCAGAATAGTAGAACATGTTATTACCAATTGTATTTCTCTGCAATTGTGCCTTCCAAATGTAAGCCAGTGTGTCAGAAAGAAGACATTTTGAGAAATGCCCTTTGAATCAAATGCTAGTATGGGTACCCACAAATTCAGAGATCTGCAAATGATCACTGCCACTAAAATTCATACTTTGTGCCCTTTTGAGAAATAGATAGGTTTCCTTGATACCCATGTTTTGCTCTTTATATTTTACCATATGAAATGCTGTCTACCCGGTTAACAATGAAAAACTTTTGTAAGGTGCAGCTCAGTTATTGGCTCTGGGTACCTGAGGTTCTTGGAAAACCTACAAACCCTATATACCACCACAGCCAGAAGGGTCTAGCAGGCATAATGGTGTATTGCTGTTTGAAATCGACCATTAAAAGTTTGTTTCTTTGAAATAATCTTGAGGGATCAACACAAATTACCCCTTGCTGAATTCAAAATGTTGTCTACTTTTCAGAAATCTATAGCTTTCCAGGATCACCCATCGGTTTTTACAGTGATTTCTACCACAAAATGGAAGTAGGGTGAACGCACAAAAATTAAGAAAAATGGGTCACCTCTTTGAAAAATGCCAAAACTGTGTTAAAAAACTTTTTTTAGCCAGCTCAGAGTGTTCCTGAATGCTGCTAAGATGGTGACTTTAGCACAGAAAGCCTTCAATTGATTCCATTTTTAGAAAAAATTAGAAGACACTTTTTTGCAAATCATTTTTTTTTCCATTTTTCCCCCAAAAACAAAAGTGAGCTATATTTTGGCTATTTTCTTAGTCCCTCCAGGGGAATCCACAACCCCATAGTACCTTTAGAATCCCCAGAATGGAAAAGAAAAAAAGATGCAAATTTGGCATAGGCACCTTATATGGAAAAAAAAAAAGTTATTAGGGGCCCAAGAATAAACTACTCTAAATACCCAACAAAGGGTTTAGCATTCTAGTCAGAAAGGCTTAGCAGCAAAAGATTTAAAGAAATTATCTCAGGTAGCCTGATCTTCCAAACAGCATTGCCTTGTGCTTACTTCCATGTGTACATCTTTATATAAAATATAATCAACATAATCAAATCAAATCAAATACAATATAAACATTATCCTTACCAGTTTAACAGAGATAACTATGAATGTAGTATCAGTAATTGGTTTGATTATCTGTTTAATTATATTTCGAGTTTCCCTTCAGGGTATTAGTCCAACACTTGTTTCTGATATTAAATGTCAGGGTTCCAGTTGTGACTTAAAACTTTTATTCAAGCCACATACTGACAAGATCTCAAAATCATGCATCTCCTAGCTCTCCTTGTTGACAAAAACTAAACACTTCTTGGTCCCTCTGATTTTAGAACCACTGCGCACCCCCTTGTTCTTTCGAGGCCCTTATTCATAATTAGCTTGAAGTAGTTGGAAAAAGGAAGAGTCAACAAAAACTCGTTATGATCTGTTCACCAACAAAAAATCTGCAGGACTTGGGCCTGGAAAAATCCTCAGACATTCAATGATGTTTTCCCCAAATAACGTATAAAATCTCAAGGTGGATTTCACTGTGTATTCTCATTTTACTGGGCTGCCTTAAAAACAAGTCCTTATCACAGATTCTGAAATGGTTTTATCTAGATATTTCAAACCCCAGTAGCAGTCAAAGAGTGCAGCAATACTCCCCAAGACAGACACTAGCATGCTCAGCACCTCTACACCACCACCCCAATCAATGCCACCATCTCACCCAACCCCTTACTCGAAACTCCCATTAACAATTTCAACCTACTGAGAGCAGAAGGAAAATGTCAGTGTATTTTGTCACTGAAATAATGAAAAACAGTCTGGTGAAGCACCCAGTAACTCTGTGTCCAAACAGTTGTTCCCCATTCCTGGAATTAAAACTTGAAAACCAGAATTGGTGTAGAGATGTTGGCTGCTAACGCAGATTCCCCCCATTCCCTAGTATTTCTACAACAAAGTCCAGCCAACACATAAAGAGGACCCTAGATACATAGAGGAGCAGTTCAACCTGTATTTCCATAGTTCTAAACAACTATTTTTGTTCGTTAAACAATTCTGGTACTACAAAGTAGTCACTCTTGACTCCTTGACCAAATGAGGTTGAGGGTTCCTTTTCAAAACAAATGTAGACATGCAGAGAGGCATTGAAATGCTGATTTAGGGCGGTAGATAGGAAATTTAGGTTTATCCATTTAACTTTCTTCCTGTGTTTAAATCTAACTGCCACATTCAAAGGTGCTCTTGTGTCTAAGTAGAGTTCATAAAAAGTATTGAATCTGAGCTTAACATGTGTGCAGCAGACAGTATAAGGTGCACTTATAACAACTAATATCACATGTTAGAATGAGGATTCTGGGTTGGCTGAGGTATGCACCTAGACCAGGCAGGAACCACCGCTCTAGTCAGGATACGCTAGATACACACTAACAGATAACCTGTGCTCACCCTCTCTTAGCTTGACACAGAGCTTTAAGACTTATCTAAAGAGGCAATGTATAAAGTATTTGTGCAACACACACACAGTAACACAATGAATACACCACAAAAAGACCCAACACAGGTTTAGAAAAATAGATTATTATATTCCAAACAAAACAAGACCAAAATGACAAAAATTAAATGTTAAGAAGTTGAGATATTGAATTTTTAATAAATAAAGTAAAGTGCTTAGAAACAAGTAGCACTAAAAAGCTTCATTTAGGTCGCGCCGGACCAGGCCAAAGTCAAAGTTCAGGCCAACTACAATGGAGCACCAGCCAGCTACAGGACCCACGCAGGCCCCGGGTAACAAAGTACCTTTTCTAGTCGAAAGCAACGAGATGTATTGATCTTTTCCACGCAATGAAAGCGATGCGTCGGTTCCAAAGACGTGTGCCGGAGTTCAGAGGTGTTGAGCGATGCGCTGGATTTTGCCACGCAGTCAAGGGGATGCATCGATTTTACCAAGCTGCAGCAGCAGCAACATGCTTTCTGATGCGCCGATCTCTGGAGGCAAAGAGCTGGTTCCAATGCAATGCACCGATTTTACTCCGGCAACCGGGTCGATGCGTCGGTTCTGCTACATGCAGACAGGAGAGGCGTTGAAATCTGTGTTGCAAGTATCTGGGCCACTTCCAGTGAATCAGGCACAGGGATAGAGACTTTGATATCTCTGAGTCTCAAGCAACAGGAGGCAGGCCAACAAGCCCTTGGATGTCACTTGAAGTGAAGACAGAGTCTTGCTCTCCTTCAGCAGAGTCAGAGAGCAGCAGGCCAACAAAAGAGAAAAGCAGGCCTTCCAAGTCTGCAGTCCAAAGATGAATCCTTTAAGCATTACAGCAGTCCTTCTGACAGAGGTTCAGTTCAAGATCCAGAAGTGTCTGATTTGATGGGGTCAGAGACCCATTATTTATACCCAAAAGTGCCTTTGATGTGTCAGGGGATGACTTCAAAACAGCACTCTGAAGTGCACAAGGATCCCTTTTCAGTTCTGTCTGCCAGGCTATCTGTGGGGGATAATCAGTCCTTTGTGTGGGGACAGGACACTGCCTATTCAAGTGAAGAGTTAGTCCCTCCCTTCCCTCCTGCCCAAGCAAGGCCATCAGAATACAGATGTACGTAGTTGGGTGCTCAGACACACCTATCCTTCCTGAGTTGTTTCTAAGAGCACAGAAGTCTCATAAAAAGTTTATACGTAGCTCAACTTCAAACTTCTAAGCGAACTTCCAATTTCCATACCTTCTCAGGTAGATGAATCTTTGCCACCGTATTAGGATGGATGACAACCCAAACACATCTCTAAAGTAAACATTGTCTTCAACATTAGATGTTCAGTCAACAATGAGGGATGGTGACATTTTTAAGAGTTTATTTTCTCTTCAAAAGATTAGTCTGTATTTTTGTATTTTTATTCAGATTAGTCAAATAAATCCATTTACAGAGAAGTTCAAGGAGATTTGGTTAGAACAAATGTGAGAAGGTAGCCATCTGAGCCGCCTGGCTTTTTCACTTTTTGGTCACCTGATTTTTGACCTTTTACCATGTGAGAGCCTCATAACCTGAGACTCACCCACTGTAAACTCATGGTAAAGTGTACTGCACGTGTTTTCCGTCAGTGTCCGCCTTGTGAGATAAGGCTGCTGCAATGCAACCAAGGTAAGGGGCACCGGGCTGGTTACATGTGGACAGGTGTGCACATGGTTGTGCACCTGTGTAAGGGCTTTGCGGGAAAGATTCCTGTTGTTTGCAGCCCAGGAGCTGGGTACAGATAGACTGGCATAGAAGGGACTATGCAGAGTTGGGTGGTGACATGAAATAGACCTTATAATGTGGGGTACATATGTAAGGGATAGTCAGTGTGCTTTACTGTTTCACTGTAAGAACACTCCATTATACTCCTATGGAAAAGGAGGATCCCTTGGCCCTACAAACTCCAGCCACGCATGAAAGTACCTTGTAAGTTGTGTTAAAAGAACCATTCTGCTATGTCCAAAAGCATATCTGTACTGCTTATGGGTCATCCAGAAATGTCACATTCCTCTGACTCAGCACAGAACCAGAGCCCAGGCCTTGTGTGACCCTGACAGGCTAGATTAATTACCTTCCTCCTAAAGCTGAAGCATCAGAGGCCTAGCCCTTAATGGCAAGCATTTCCCAGGGTGGAGGTCTTATCTCCAGGAGGTAGAGATGGGGTGAAGCTGCGGGGCATTAATCAGCAGCTGTCACCCGGTGCCAGGCACCAGGCCGGTTACAGGCCTGGGCAGTGATGTCAGCGAGTGGGGGAAGTGGGCTTTTCTGAGACCATGTGACATGGGACCCCTGGACGACGCCATCTTGAAGTATCCCAGAGACATGTGCAGGAAGGTGGGATATGGGCCAGGGAGGTGATGTGGCAATGCAAGATAGGCCAGAGGTGCATTCTTGTAGGCACCCTCCACCCCTCCTTAAAAGGTTTTGAGCAGGAAGAGGAGCTCTCTATGGGTTGTGCTCTGGCTGAGCAACACTGGGCCTGGAGGCTGATGCCATGGGAAACTGGAAGGAGGAACCCCCTGACTCTCCCCAGGACTCTGGACTTTGCCTCTGAAGAAGTCCAGGGCCAGTGAGAGGAATCCTGGGTTTCTGCACAAGGAGAGAAGCCCAGAAGATGAAACCAGGAGAGAAGCCCAGAAGATGAAACCAGGTGAGAGGCTGGTGCAAGGAGCCAGTGAAACCTACTCCCTGCTGAGTACATCATCCAGGGGGCCAGGAGGCAGATGACTAGGGCTGGCCACCAGGAGCAAAAAGAGGCCAAAATCATCATAATCGGCCCAACGGTGCACAAGATATGCCCCCCAGTAGATAGGTGACCTTTGGCCTCTGATTATCCGACAATGAAGTGCATGGGGCTCTGCTGCCGGTCTCCCAGGTGCCCCCGGGGTTGGTCAGCTCCCGGGGGCTGCCCCCAGAAGAAGACAAAGCTGGACAGCGCTGTCGTACTCCCCGTGAAGGGGCACTAAAGAGAAGACAGGGAGTGCTCTTCATGAAGTTTCCTGGGGGCCCAGGATCCCAACCCTGGTCGCCAGAGAGGTGAAGAGAAGTCGGGGAGTGCAATCGCGCTCCTCATGAAGATTCCTGAGGAGACCCAGGATCCCAACCCTAAGCTCCAGAGAGGTGGCGGAAGTCGGGGAGCGCTGTCACGCTCCTGCAAAGATGACCACAGGAACCAGGATCCCATCCCTGGGCCCCAGAGAGGTGACTGAAGTCAGGGAGCGCCATCGCGCTCCCCGTGAAGCAGCCTTAGGCCGCCGCTGGCCTATCTGCTTGAGGAAGTGGGCAGACCATATGGGGAGGGGCTGGCACCCGCGGCAGCATGCAAGTGTGCTGGCCTCCCGGGAGCCAGTGAGAGCAGCCAGGGGTGGGCTCCCCGAGCTGCTCTCCGGCTTGCCTGCATGCGGGGTGTCCGGGTGGGACCGCCTCCCCTGAGAGAGTGGAACACAGCGCAAGGCCGCCAGCCAGTCCAGCACAGCTCTCCCTCCAGAGCAGCGGGGGAGCTGCTGTTCAAATATGCATGCTCCAGCAGAGCGCCACATAATGCCCTGCTGGGCCAGGCCCATTCCCTGCAGGAAAAACTGCTCGTGGATGGCGTGTGGTGACTCCTGGAGGAGGGGGTCACCGCCAAAGTGAAGTAACGGTACGGGGAAGCTGCCGGAGCAGCGCAGACTCCCCCCAAAAGAATGAGAAAATCCCCACAAAATTCTCTGGAGACCCGAAAAGAATAACCCCTCAAGGGTTGTTAAATTGTTAAACTCCTCTCGTGTGGAATTTTTGTTTTACAGCATGGAGGATCTTTTCTTCCAGGGACAAGGACTATAGATGCATGGCCTGTGGCCAAAGTTAGTCTTTTGAGACCTCTCATGTTTTGAGTCACCTGTTAAGGGTGGAGGGTGATAAATGCATGGGTATGTAGATACTATAGTGATGCAAAGGCTATAGGTCTTATCATGTAATTACTGAATGCATCTCATATGCCACATGTTTTAATGTGGTTTCTCTATGTGGAAAGCACCTTTTTAGGGGTGTATGGGTTATAAATGCACAGCATTATCATGATCCCTCTGGTGCCTTTTAGGGTCTGTACCTGACTTGCATTATTCATGCTGATAGATATGATATGTACTCCTCACTCCCAGTCATGCTTAGACATGTATTCTTGCTACTGCTTTAGTTGAATAACAAGACTGTCAGCCACTGTGATTTAAGTTTGTATACGTTATTGACTGTATTCGGGGCTCTCAGTCAGGGTTATATGTAACTATGGCAGTTGTTTCCATTATGAAATGCTTGTTGAAATAATGTGGTGGGCAGCCACTTGCTTGGTGCCAGTGCTATGGGACCTCACTCCACGTTATGGTCAACCCGTGGCATTTGGGGGCAAGATAATGTTTATACATGTGAGTGGTGGTACTAGAGCCTCCCCTCCTGTGGGATGGGTGTGAACGTTTATGCAGTGGGATCAAGAAGTGTTTCACTCAGCTTATGTATATTTGTAAATTGTTGCATAGTATTGAGTAGTGTGTGTGTAATAAATGTACTTTTCCTTTTTCTCAAGAAAGGCACAGACTGGACAGTCATTTATTGAGTGTTGTTAGTGCGTATTTTTTGAATGGTGATTACTAGCCCACACCACCTCACTTGAGAAGGCCTTGGACTGCTCTGCAATGCTACCCTCTGAGAGTCAGGGTCTACAATGGGGTGTTTGGTTCCCAGTTAAGGACAAATGCAGACCCATTACTTGTGCAGGCCTCACAACTAATGCCTCGTTTTCCAAAAACAAGCATACAAAATAACAGCGTGCTCCACAAAGAATTAGTCTCTATCCTAATTTAAAGGACCTAACCTATCCTAGCAAGAACCTATAAAGAGTTCCTTTTGGAAAAGAGCAAGTACAGTTTTTAAAGCTATAGGCTGATAGCTATGAAAAGGTTGAACTCCCCATAAAGAGTAGTTCTGGAAACTCAGCCAGGTTCCCTAACAGCTGCAGTAGCAACTGCTAAAAAAGGTAAAAATAATTCAACACAGCAGTAGCTATGATCAGCATAAGATAGAAAGTCTCCTCACAAATCGTAAGGAAAACGAAGAAATCACTGCTAGCAGTAGCTTATGGCAATTGAGGTTAGCACAACAGAGTGCTAAGGGACATGGCAGCGTAGGGGTGCATAGGATGCATTAACTCTATAGCTAGGAACACGTACTATATAGAAAGCACAAAATATGTTGGCAAAAAACAGGTGGTTATGTCATCTATAGCCAATGAGAATGGTTCTGCTAATGGCCAGTTGCCTTCTCCCTCGATTCCCACGGTAAACGTTCATGTCGACATGTAGTTTTTTTAATGTGGCCTAAATACTTTGTTATCTGCTCAGTGTCCCATAGAGTAACAATGATCGGCTCTATGAAATGAAACATTAGTATCTAGTATGCCCTGGTTAGATCATTGAATTTAAACCTACAACGAACATTTCCTTCATTAATATACTTGTTCATTATAAGCATATGGCAGAGGAAACAATCTAAAATATAATGAAGTCATATAGAATGAGGAAGGAAAGAAATTAATTTTGCAGCAATTAGCACATTTCACGAAAATATCAGGCCCTACAGTTCAGTTATAACATTAATTCATCATTTTACAAAAAAGCATTTATTATATTAAAGATATAGGAAAGAATCAAGAAAATGTTGACGCCTAGCAGTGAAAGAATGATAGAAATGGGAGCTTTCTGCAGAAATAAGCAGCATTTTCCCTTTTTGCACGTTTAATAAAAGCACATTTTCTAACCACTATTTTGATATGCATTTTCTATGTTACTGTTAAAGCACATTTCTATATTATTATGAGGTAATATTTTCGTAAAAAGTTTCAACTTCCACATGGCTGTCTAGATGGAATGCACAAAGTGTAGCAGCCACCCAGCCCAGATGTATATTGGAGACAGGCTGCAAAGCACACCTCGTTATAAGCACAGACAAATGTCCACTTTCTAAAAGTGGTATTTCTAAAATAGTAATATTTAATCCAACTTCACCAGTAAGAAGGATTTGTCATTACTGTTTCAAACATATGAAACATGTAAAAGCTACTAGTGTATTAAAGATATCCCAATGCTAACCTATGAGAAGAGTAGGCCTCACAGTAGTGAAAAACGATACAGGTACTGTAATGGCAGGCCTGAGACAGGATTGAAAGGCTACTTATGTGGGTGGCACATTCAGTGCTGCAGGCCCACTAGTAGGCTTTAACTTACAGGCTCTGGATATTTGTTATATCACTTTACAAGGGACTTACTTGTAAATCACATATGCCAAACAGGTGTAAACCACTTATACCATGTTTAGAGGAGGGAGAACATACACTTTAGCACTGGTCAGCAGTAGTAAAGTGCCCAGATTCCTAAAGCCAATAGAAAAAAGGTCAGAAAAAGAGGAGGAGGAAGGCAAAACGTTTGTGGTGACCCTTCAGTGAGGGACAATTTCCAACATCACGATGAGCACTTTAACAGTTATACCTGTATCATATACAAATACTGTTTTAAAGTCCTGTATGTCAAAGCACTGATTTGATGTAGTTGTGGATGCCACACACTATTATAATAGCCATTTTTTGAAGAATGTCATAAATCTTGGAAATATATATATTTTTTTTAACAAGAGCATTTCAACAAGTAATAGTGCACACATGAAAAGTAGCTTTGCTAGTAACACTTAGAGGTGGTGTTGGGACTTGATAGATGGTGGGCGCTGAATAATGATAGTAAGGAACAAATGTCATAAGAATTAATCAAAAATATATATTTATATTGTGAGAATTCTGCAGTACGCCAGCTGCGATGAACTGTGGTTAATTAATTCTGCTGTTGTAGCATGGATACTTTTTGAAGGGCAGCCTTGAAACAACCATCCAAAAGAGATGCCAATTCAAGCTTCTAACCCACGTCTACAAGCCCTCCACGATCAAGGGCCCACCTACATAAACCACTGTCTGAATATCCACCTACCTCCCAGGAACCTCCCGGGTGATAAGCAGCACTATATAAGTCCCGCTGATTAATTGATTGCTATCTCTTAACCACCTCAAACCAACACGAGGCAGCTGTATGTGCTTTGGAGAAAAGGCACTTCACATTTCGAGCAGTTTAGATGTCATTCAACATGCCTATTTTCTACCCTCTCTATAAATACAATAAAACATGAATTTGACAACTCTAAAAATGTCTTGCTTTTTTGAGAAGCTACACTGAAAGATGTCAATATTTTTTAACGTAGTTCTTGCTTTTCCTCAACTTTTCTGCTGCTGACTGGTAATTAAAATGGAACTGTATCTATACATAACTGTTTAGTCTGACAGAATCAGGTTAAATCTGAAATGCTGTGTTTAAAGTCACTTGGTAAAGCACGTGATGCTTTATAAACAATGGATGGTTTATGCGGTTATAAAACATTGCATACCCCTTGGCCTATTCTGCCGCACCTTGAAGCACTTGGCAATTTACGAAGCAGCAGAAATCTTAGAGTTTGTATTGTATCCTTGTACTCTGTGGCAGACCATACATTAACCTAAAATTAACAGACATAAAAAAATAACATTAAAAATAGGAGCTTCATGTTATGCTAATGCCTACTGTGGAGACAGAAATAAAATGGCTTTCAAATTAGCAATTTGGAAAGTAATTTCTGCCTCCAGCATGTAAAAGCTAAAAATGGTATCATGTTGATTGTTGCTTTGCCTTAAACGTTGATTAATGCCGCATAACAGTCAGCACATGTGCTTCAAGCTAACTGTACTTACCTTTTATGTCGAATAGCAGTGCTAGCTGCATGTAGTGTGAGACGTATTTTTGACAAGTTTCCGTGCGACACACTTTAATGTAATAGCTCTATATTCCTTCATTTTATTTATACTACAATTTGTAGACTGTAACATAAATGGAATTTGCAGGGAGTGTCAACAGTTTATCCGATTTCCCGAATAAGTAAAATGTTGACATTATCAGTGGGTGAGGATAAGTAACACGCACAGCGGCCCACAGTGTGAAACTTGCGGTCGGTGTATATTTGTGCTGAGAATATGATGTTCTTGTTTTTGGTTTTGTACAGAGCTTCAAGGGCTGCTGAAAGGCCACCTTCAAGCATGTGAACGCATGCAGCGCTAATTCTAAAAGTACAAATGGGCGCCCAAATTTTTTTTGCAGCCTGCTGACGAAAGTCGGTGTTTCCGAAAAAGCAAAGCTGTCGTGCCCATCATACGCTCACTGTCTCTTTATCTCACGCTAGTAGTTTCTTTTTCATCCTATCTTTCTTCCTTTGTCGCTGTTTACCTTCCTTTCTTTCACCCTCTTCTGTCTTTTTTTTCTCTCTAGCTTTGGGCTATAAGATGATCACGAAAATGAAGTTCGATTCTGAACAATAAGTTCCAGTGCCCACCCCTGCAATCAAAGGCATAATTTATGCACCAAGGCAATGTCGTCGATTTGGAACGTGATGTAGGGTAAATCATTGGGATGAAATTCCAAACACATTTGGTTTTGGTAGGCATTAATAATGGTCCACCAGAGCAATTTAATTTTTTTATGGCAAGGCAGCAGCTTCATGGAGACTAATAATATTAAGCATCCTGTTATTTGGTGCTGACGGACTGTACTGAGAGAGTTGCCACAAGTTTGGTAGCACATTTTGATAGCTTTTCGTTGGGCAACCATTAAAGCGACATACATTTTTAAAAAGAAATTCTGAAAACTAAAATAAAAAAATGGCATAAATCTAGTATCTATATCACAAAAGAGGTTCCAGAGGAGATTTAGAGACTTGCAATGGTTAGCTCCCCTACTCATAAATCAAGACACAGAAAAGAACCCTTGGGTCTATAGCTATCAATTGCCTAGTTGTACGTTAAACCATCAAACTGGGACGGTTTCCCTCACCCACCAAAAGGTGGCATGCTTCATCATTGGCGAACTTCCTCGTACCATGAGGCCTAGTCAAGATACGGGCTACAGCTCCCTCACTGAGAGGAGGATCTGAGGGATGTTTTCATGCTAAGAGAGATATATACTAAATACCCAAATGTGGAGCCAGGGGTGGTGAGGGCAGCAGAGCAGGTGAAAAACGTGATCTAAAACCAGGGCCAGCTTTAGAGCTGTGACACCCAGTGCAACAATCATTTTTGGCGCACCCCCATGACCACCTCCTCGGATTCACTCACGGCCACCAGGCAAAAGTGCCTCTCATCTCACCATAGCTCCTCTCTCACATACATTTAATTTGTTTTAAAGCTCTGGTAAAGGCTGGCTTTACTAATAAGAATGTATATCTACCCAAACAAACACTTTTTAGCAACATTAGGAATACATAATTAAAGACTGGGGGGAAAAAACAGAATGTCCTATCCTATTTTATGTAGTTTTCATGCTGCTCTTTGTTGACAGTTCATAACGGTCACTGTTCTATATTAGGGTTGTATCTTATGAACTGCGGTAACAAAAGGATCTCGGTGACACAAGGCAGTAATCCACTCAGCTATCCACACGAAATACAGCTCTTTGATCTGCACGGTATACGTTCGTTTCAGCAGGCATATTAACCATCAGCGCTACTTTGTGGCAAGTCAAAACTGCGCCTACACAAACCTGATCTCTTCTTCTAGCTGAAACATTATTCATGAGTTATCGTGACATTTTTAATGCTGCCTGAAAGCTGGACGCACAAGGAACTCTGCTGCAGGTGTTTTTAAATCATAAATTATTGCTAAACACAGCGACCCCCCCCCCTGAGGTTGGCGATACCTCCCCAGGTCAGTGCCCAGTGCAGCCGAACCAGTTGCACTGCCCTAAAGCCGGCCCCGTCTAAAACTAACTACAGGTTTCACAAAAAAACTTTAATAGGGCGACCCTGGGCTAGGATTTAAAACAGCGTGGCAAGGCAGGAATAATTAAACCAGCTTGTGTGCCATAGAGGTCGCCATGTTTCAGCCTATGACCCAAACGGTGTCAGGGCTTTCTTGAGGATCTAATAGTGCTGCTGCTGAAAGAGCTCAAATACAAACAAACATAAATCATATTGTGGTGTATACAAAACCATCCAGTGATCCCAAGGAATTCAGGTGGAATTCATCTGGCCTAGGAGAAGAGCTTATTCGTTGAAGAATGGAGATATGATGAGCTGGATTGCATGCTGTTATGGATGTGGCGTAGGCAGTAAGAGATGTGTTAGAGTCCCCCAGCACCCTCAAGTAGATTTAAATGTGATTGCACATCATCCCCATAACTGTGATATCCTGGTTTGTAGATGTCAAAGATGTGATTTAGTGGCAATACATAGGTACTGATAATGCCTATCTATAGACTCTACTTCTTTGGTATTCTACTGAATCTTTTGATTGCAGGGATGCGTGTAGTCATCTTCATTTAATGTATAGATTACTACAAGAAAGATGTGGACTAAGTTAGTGCTGGCCTGGCTAAATCCAAGGCTTTCATTAGTCAATGAAGGATGATGCTATTATCTACATTGTCCAAGGCAGCTGAAAGGTCAAGGAATACCACATCAGTGCTTGGCCCAGGTCTCTCTTTCAGTCAGTAGATTTTATTTTAATGTTGGTCATTTGATTACTGTAACTGCGGCAGATGTCAAACTGATTCACTGAGCAGGATATTCAGCTCCACATTGGCAGTGTTGTGCAGTAAGTACTAATTTAAGTACGTTGGATATACATGGAAGCTGAGAGATGAATATGTTGATGACATGAATCTTAGTGTAAATGTTAAAGTATCAGTAGCAATACGTATGCCAAACATCTAAAGCTGTCTGTAGTGAGACCTAGTCATTAGGGTACATGCACAATGGCATCCATTTCCACACTCTCTGCATCACCTCATTGCTATATATGTAGTGATGTTCACTAAATCATGTATGGAGCAGGTTTCTGAAACCACACACCTCTGCCAGCACCTCCCATATAGGTCATTCTACAACCAAGACCCTTTTTAGGTCGAGTATCGAGACCTATTGTAATTTCTTATGTTGGGTTAAAGTCATCCCCCAGCTTTTGATTTGTTTATTTCAGTGTCCTTCAAAAATCCTTGCTTGCCAGTGGTCAGTCCTGCCTCTTTGTCCCTCCTTTCTCTCTTCCGTTCCTCCCATGCAGCAGGGAGTAAGTACTGTCTCATCACACTACAGTTCTTTGTCTGTTCTCTGGGGGACTACTTTATTTCTTTGTTTCCTGCTCTGTTTCTGTTTGCCTGTGTGTAGTTTCGGCACCATAGCTGATTACATTTAAATATAGTTTTCCTCCCTCCCACCTCCTCCTAATTCCACAATTGTATTGGAGGCACTTTTTTCTTCATGCCTCCCTCTTCATGGTTCTATTCTTTAGGCATTTAGCAATTTTCGCTGTCAACCGTCATTTGGGCTTTTTTTTAGTAGGATGTTAGTTTGGGCTTTGTTTTACGGAGGATTGGGCTCGTTTAATTTTTTTTTTTTAGGTAGGCACGGGGAGATTAAGTGATCTGCCCAGAATCACAGGATGTTGAGCCGACGCCGAGGATCAAACGCCAGCTCCAAAGTCGGCAGCTCTGACAGTAAGGCCACATCGGGTGCCGACACTAATATCGTTTGAGAAGAACTAATCTTCGTGAAAGAAGAATCCCTTCAGCGGCTCACACAGCTCTAGAAGGGAAATAACCGATGAGAAAGCGTTATTTATAATTTTTTTTAAACGACTTAGGTCACAGTACCGGTCGTTACTTCCGCCTGCTTTGCGAGACAGGACTAAGGCTCGCCCACCTTTAAGTGGGCGGGGATACGGTGCAGCTGTCTGTAGTGTCCAATAGAACAGAGTTCCGAAGGGCATCGCCTGGGCGGCGGAACGATCACTTCCGGGGAAAACGCATAGTGTCTTCCAGGGCAGCAGGAAGGTTCAAACTGGACGGGAAGTCAGTCTTTTCCGGGTGGGTTGTTTTTGTAACCAATCGCAGGACTTGTAAGGTTGTGAGACTTTCCTCGTACCGCCCTAAGGTTAGCCTGTCCATCACTGTAGTTTTCTCGCTTGATTAGCACAGGGGAGCTGACTGAATGTTTACGATCTGCTGTCAGGTGGCGCTAGGTAAGGCCTTAATCGCGAGGGTTGGTATGCATGCTCACTGTGTGTCGCATAATCCCCTGTCCCGTAGCCTGCTTTGACATACATTTTGCTAAACTGACCGACTGTGGTCGCACTAATCCACCGACTGACCACAACCTGCACACTAAGTCGCTCCCACTCTGGGTGATCTCTGCAAAACTTTAAGCCACCGCGACTGTCAAATCCTGTTCCTGTGATTGCTCTGACGGCCCCTGATGTCCTACTGTCTGCTGTGACTGTTGTGGTGCCTCTTTCTAATGTTGTTTGGGACGCTTTGCCTGCGCCAGTGGCTGTTGTGAAGTCACTTCCTATCCTTACTGTTGTGATGTCCTGCCTCAGGAACAAGTTCGAAGTCCCAGCTATGAAATCACTTCCTCAATGTCGGGCGTGTAAGTGACTGTAACAGCATTTACACAGTTCTTCTGTTGTCAGTGGTTGCCGAGACACTACGTGCCCAAGTGACATTACAGCTGACTTCACCACTTACCAAACCCCATAACCTGAGGATTGAAACTATAGTGGGGAGGGCCAGATATCTGGCTGTGTTTCAGCTAGAGCTTTTATATGAGTGAAGGGACACAGAAGAATTGATGCATTGTCCCGCGGTCTCCGTTTTTCAAATGAAAGAAAAACAATAACCAAACACAGTACGAGAAAGTGAAGTAATGTTTTGCTTCTCAAATGAATTTCACAGTTCTCTGTTCTTGAGGAAGCGTAACTTGAGTCTGACCATGTTTTGCAGTGCCTCGTTGTCATATTAATTCCTTTACTGAAGTTGGATTTTTTTTCAAATAGTTTTGTTAATTGACTCAAAGTAGCTGAATGATATTTATCCATTACTTGAGTGCTCAGTTGCCTTAATTTTGCAGTACGTGAAAAACATTATGTATTTCTTTGAACCCATGCAATTTGTTATACATTCAATTCTTTATTGTTTCAGCAAATTGCCGTACAATTACACTAAAATACAACATTAAAATTACATGTTATTCTACTCAATTGACAAAACAGCAAGTAAAATCAAATTACGATATCGATCCTATATTTATACCTGCCCGAAAGTGTAGAGGTAATTGATTGTTAGTAAATTAGCAAGGGCCAGTGACTTCCCTCTCTGCAACAACCGCATACGATCAGCAGTTCTTCATGGACCCTCAGCAATTTCTGTTGCATTAATGCAGATAGGCACAAGTAGCAATATTGGTATTCCCTTTGGGTAACATACAACAGTAGTTTAGTCTGCCTACCATTTAGTGGTAATGCAAGGTCATACGATGGAAAGAAACCTAAGGTCTCTTTACCAATGCATTTTGGGTTCTCAAACTACAATTTTTCCTTCAGATTCTCAACGCTGCTTACATCAAACCTATTAACCAGTGCAGTTTAATTAATGCTTTTTTGTGCTCTGGCACCTTTTGTGAATTAATCACACTTGGTTTGCTTACTTTGTTTCTATAAAAAAATCTTTTATAGTGTTAGGCCGAGCTATTGTGATTTGCAAATGTTGCAAGTCAGCATCATTGAGCACTCTATACTAATTTAGCTCTTGAATGGCAACTGTGCGGAAATCGTTGGCTACGCCTACACAACTAGAGGAATGGCATTATCATTTACATGCCGGAGTTGGAGCCTTCTACCTGTTCCCGGGTCCAGTTTCTCCAATTCACTGCAGTTTGTGATCATGGCAAACCATTTTATCGCACTGTGATACATTTTCCTTAGCTGTACAGTTTGAACACATATAGAAGTGATTTGGTAGAGTGTGTTGAATAATCATATTGTACAGTGATGTGTGTTAAAGCTAAAAGAGTTTCTAAACCTGTTCGAAGTACACATGCCCACCAGGAAGCACTGATATGTTCTGTTAAAATTATATAGGATGGTTGCTTTTTTAGTTTAGATAACATTGTATTGCAAACTTTTGGCTGCTATGTTTGGACAGCAGCATGTCTTCTTTTAGCGTTGTCTTTTTATATTTGTGGAATATGCTGGCAATAAACATTTAACAAAAAGTAACCATTGCAAGAGCTTGCCAAGGTCAAACCTTTTGACTGTGCCAGTGCAGTTATTGGGACCTTATCATAACTTTCCAGGAGGGGTGACATATGGTTAACACTGCAGTAAACACACATGTGGTCAGCCTCCTCAGGGAGTGCAAAGGCTGATTTGGGACTCTCCTTAAACCCTCCTGAATTGGTATGATGCATGCTTTTTCTGCTTCTGCATGGCCCTTCACTCCGGTTTTCCCTTCTTTGCCTTAAACCATCTAATGGACAACTTGCTAGGCCACAACATTTTTCTGCGCGCCTTGTTCTTGTCTTCTTTATTTCCTGCCTCAGTGTGGGGTTCACAGTCTTTTTTTTGAAGTTTCATAAATGCAAACGCTGCAAAATCCAAATGTGGCATAAAACACCATAAACGCGGTTTACACTCTTTACTCATGCCTCCATCACATGGATCCCTTGTTTTGTTTTCCAGTTGCTCGTTGCCAGTGTTATGTATGTAGCTTTTTCTTCAGGCCATAAGTACCTTACATTGTCGCGAATATCAGGTAACAAGCATTTGCAATGCAATAGGTCTCGCAATTGAGAGATTTTGAGCTATTGGCATTGTAAATGACAATGCCTTTTATTTATGTTTAAAAAACCGGCAATATTAAAAGGCATTGTCATTTACAATACCAGTAGTTCAATGTATGCCAGCGATTGTAACACAAGTAAATAAATAGAAAAAAGCATGCGGCCGCCATTTCTTTTCCATTTGTTTACTTTTGTAGCAATGGCAGCACTCACGCTTTAGCCTTAAACATCTTAAGCTAAACCGCGGGTGCCGCAATTGCTACCAAAGTAAATAAATAGAAAAAAAGGCGTGCAGCTGCATTTTTTTTCCTATTTCTTTACTTTTGTTATAATCGCGACACCCGCACTTTATCTTTAAAGCGCGGGCGCTGCGATTGCTTCAATAGTAAAAAAAAAATAGAAAAGCAAGCATTTGCAATACAATAGGTCTCACATTACTAAAAGTTTGAGCTATTGGCGTTACATTATTATTAGCAACGCCAATAACTCAAACTTTCAGTAATGCGAGACCTATTGCATTGCAAATGCTTGTTAATTATGCACTTTAAAAGAGTACCAAGAACACCAATGTGTAAGTGCTGTGCAACCTCGTAAGGAGAATGAAGTGCTATAGAAATACTACAATACAATACAATAAATGAACAACAATGAGCGTATTCTGTCACAGAGCAAGGATATGTGAAGCATAGTTGAAGTGCTTGAGAGCTGTAGTTTAGTACCCGTTATGTAAGAAATAAGGGCAGTAAGCAATCTCCGTAAAATATTTCCTGGCAATGAATGACAATAAAAAAACGTTAACAATATTAAAAAACAGGGAATCTGTGTAAATATTTTATAGGCCGTAAGTTGGGGAAGCTGGGCAGTTTTATAAAAATGTGCAGGGATCGGGAGCAGGACTAGGGCAGGTAAACTTGCATCTATTTTTAAATGAAAAAAATAATCTTTCCTAATGTGCTGCCCATTCATTTAATTACACAACTTGAGATTAATGTACCATGCAATGGGCTACTCTGTGGCATTCCCCATGTCTCTGTCCTGTCTCCATCTAACCCTCTTGTTAGAAATTGGGTCTCTAGTTGGCAGAGGTTTGCACCCTGTTCAAGTAGGGACCACAATCCTAGTCATGGTAAGCTATATACACACTTTAAATTAACCTGTGCTCACCCTCTGGTAGCTTGGCACAGAGCAGGCAGGTTCAACGTAGGAGGCAATGTGTAAAGTATTTGTGCAACACCCACACACACACACACAGGAACACAATGGGAAAAATCCAAAGTTCAGGCCGACCGTGATAGAGGGCAGGCCAGCTACAACACCAAAGTAGGGTCCAATGAAAAAGTACCTTGGATGGAGCAAAGTATCCTCATCGAGACTCTGATGCGTCGGTTCTGATTTACGCAGTCGGGTAGATGCGTCTAAGTCGAGCCTTGCAGTTGGGACCTTGGATCAGCGCTGCGTCGTTGTCGAGAGTCCGATGCGTCAGTTCCGATTCATGCAGTTGGCATGCTGCGTCTAAGTCGAGCCTCAGTCGGGAACTTGGATTGGCGCTGCATTGTCGTCGAACCTCGCAGTCGGATCCCGGATGTCTTCAGATCGTCACTGCATCAGCATCGAAGGGCACTGCATCGGATCCGATTGGCACAGAGGTGATGGATGATGAGTCTGTTTTGTAGCAAATCGCTGCAGAACCCACTTCTAAGGACCAGGACTGAAGGGGGCACCTCAGGCAAGGGTAAGACTCACAGATGGCAAAGTCCACTAGCACCAATAGAATTGCAAGAAGTCTTTTGTGTCCCTGAGACTTCAGATAACAGGAGGCAAGCCAGCAAGCCCTTGGAGTCACTCTGGGTTCAAGTGAGATAGGTCCAGTTCTTATCCTCAGCAGGGTAGAGATCAGCAGGGGCATCACAGCACAGCACTGAATCAGTTCCTTGGAATAGTCAAGCACAGTGGCAGTCCTTTATAGCACAAGAGTACTTAATCTTGGCAGAGTTCTTCACAGGTCTAGTAGTGTACTGATTTGGTGGGGTCAGAGCCCCAGTACTTATACCCAAATGTGCCCTTCAAGTGAGGGGTGACTTCAAAGCAGCTCCTTGAAGTGCACAGGTCTCCTTTCAGCCCAGCCCTGTCTGCCAGGCTATCTGTGGCAGGGTAATCAGTCCTTTGTGTTGGGACACAATACTGACTATTCAGGTGCAAGTGTCAGCTCCCTCTCCCACCTCCGACCCAGGGAGGCTATCAGAATGCAGATGAGTCCTCTGTCTCATCCACCCTTCCTGTGTTTGTGGCTGTCTAGAGGGAATGCACAAAGTGTAGCTGTCACTCAGCCCAGACGCATATCGAAGCAGGCACAAAGAGCAAAGTTAAGAGAAGAGAAATTTCCACTTTCTAAAAGTAGTATTTCTCAAATAGTAATGCCAAGTCCAACTTTACCACTAACAAAATTACAGCTTAAAAGTGTTTTAAGGAATTCCGAATGCTTGCCTATGAGAGGAGTAGGCCTCACAGTAGTGAAAAACAAATGTAGCTCTTTGTCACTACCAGGACATGTAAAAGTTGAAAGTACATGTCCTACCTTTTATTAGCACAGCACCCTGCACTTAGGGTTACCTAGGGCCAGCCTTAGGGGTGACCTATGTGCATTAAAAAGAGAGTTTTAAGGCTGGCAAGTGGTTTTAATTGCCAAGTCGAAGTGCCAGTAAACTGCACACTTATGCCCTGGAAGGGCAGGCCTGAGACAAGTTTGAAAGGCTGCTTGTGTTGGTGGCACAACCAGTGCTGCATACCCACTAGCATTTAGATTACAAGCCCTGGGTATCTAGTATACCACTTTACAAGGGACTTACAGGTAACCTAAATATGCCAATCAGGTATGCGCCGATGTCACCATGTTTAGGGGAGAAACACATGCACTTTAGCACTGGTTAGCAGTGGTAAAGTGCTCAGGGCCCTAAGGTCAACAAAAAAATACAGCAAACAGTGGAGGTAAGCAGGCAAAAAGTTGGGGGAAGGCCACCCTAAGGATGACAGGTCTAATACGTGTTCCCCCAGCTGAAAGTGGGGAGATCTACCAAACCTCTGGGGGAGTTCTCACCACTAAGGCGGAAAAACCTGAACAGACCGTCAGCATTGGTGTGGTCTACTCTCGGTCTGTGTTCCGCCCTGAAGTCCATACCCTGTAGGGAAATAGACCATCTCAACAATTTTGGATTCTCACCCCTCATGATCAGTCTGAATCAGGAAGTGAGTGCCAAACAGGTATGGCCTCAATTTCTTCAGTGCCCAGACCACAGCAAAAGCTTCTCTCTCCATAGCACTCCACTTTTGTTCCCTGGGTAGTAACCTCCTGGAGATGAAGGCTACAGGTTGGTCCAGGCCCTCTTCATTTAGCTGTGATAACACTGCCCCTATACCATTTTCTGAGGCATCTGTTTGAATGATAAACTCCTTAGAGAAGTCAGGGGCCCTAAGCACAGGGGCTGTGCACATGGCAGGCTTCAGGGAGCCAAAGGCAGTTTAGCATGCCTATGTCCAAATCACATTTCTGGGCTGCTTCTAAGAAGTCACCACTGTCAAGGGGGCAACAATGACACTCTATCCCTTGACAAACCTTCTGTAGTACCCAGTGAGACCCAAGAATGCTCTGACCTCAGTCTGCGTTTGGGGGGGCTCCCAGGCCATGGTAGTCTCTATCTTGGTCTGGAGGGGCTACACCTTACCCCTGCTCATCAGGTGCCTCAGGTACACCACAGACCCCTGTGCTATCTGGCACTTACTGGCCTTGATAGTCAGGCCTGCCTGTTGCAGAGCCTGAAGCACTTCCTGGAGGTGAAAAAAGTGGTCCTTCCAATTGCTACTGAAGAGAGCTATGTCATCCAGATAAGCAGCTGAGAAGGCCTCCAGACCAGCAAGTACCTAGTTCACCAACCTCTGGAAGGAGGCAGGAGCATTCTTGAGTCTAAAGGGCATCACTCTAAACTGATAGTGGTCCTCTGGAGTGGAGAAGGCTGACCTCTTCTTGACACCTTCTGTTAGGGTCATCTGCCAGTACCCTGATGTAAGATCAAAGGTACTTAAGAACTGGGTAGCCCCCTAGCCTGCAATGAGTTCACTTGCCAGTCTTTGTCATAGAATGTAGCCCTCTATAATCCACACAAGACCTCAGTTCAGGTGTTGTGCCCGCTGGGGCAGCTTTTGGTACCGGAACCACAGGACTGGACCAGGGGCTACTGGTGGGTTCTATCGCCATGGCTACTGGAGAGTTCTAACACCACCAATTCCAACCTCTTTGAGACTTCACTCTTGATGCTGGCCCTCACCATATCCGACAATCTGTAAGATGTATCTTTAACAGGGAGGTTGTCCCATGTGTCAACATTATGGGTACACAGGTGGGGAGTCCCAGGAATAAGGGAGAACAGAGCGAAGTACTGTCCCAACATTTGGTGACAGTCCCTCTGCTGCTCAGGAGTTAGAATGGGGGAAAGGATCACTCCTTCCACAGATCCATCCTTTTCCTTGGAGTCCAAGAGGTCAGGGAGAGGTTTACTCTCCTCTTCCTCTTTGCCATCTGTCACCAAGAGCATGGTGATCTTAGACCTCTCAAAGTGGGTTCTGAGGCAATTGATGTGAAGCACCCTATGTGGTTGCCTGGGGGTCTTTGGATGCACCAGGTCTGTAGCCTTACCCTTCTTTTCAATCACCTCATAGGGTCCAGTTTAACGGTTCTGGAGGGCCCTGGGTTCCAAAGGTTCCATCACCCACACTTTCTGCTCAGTCTGTAATTCCACAGTGGTAGAATGTTGGTCATACCACTCTTTCATCACAGCCCGACTGGCTTCCAAGTTGTCAGAAGCTTGCTTCCAAAACTAAGCCATCTGGCTTCTGAAGGCCAGCATGTATCTCACTACATAATGGGGAGTCTACCTGGAAGCTTGTACCACCCTTTCTTAACCAGACTCAGGGGTCCCCAGAAAGGGTGCCCATGTAGATGCTCAAAGGGGCTGAAGCCTACTCCCTTTTTTGGTACTACCCTGTAGGCCATCAACATCCACTTATTCCTCAAGGCCCCAGGAAGGCCTCTAGTCATGCCTTTCAGAGTCTGGTTGAATCTCTCAACAATCCCATTGGTTTGTGGATGGTAAGGGGTGGAGAACTTGTAGGTTATCCTACACTCCTTTCACATTGACTGTATGTATGCAGACTTGAAGTTTGTGACCCTGTCAGACACAACTTTCTTGGGGAACCCCACTCAGGTAAAAATGTTTATCAGGGCTGTTAGACCTGGCATCACTTGGTGTGATTTTCCCTGTTTCTTTACTTCTGGCCTCCTGTTTTTGAAAGTGTGCTTGACTTCGTTTTTCCTGGGGTTTTGACCCTGGGCACTTTACCACTGCTGACCAGTGCTAAAGTGCATGTGCTCGTCTAAAATGTAATGGCATTTTGTTTCTCCATGATTGGCATATTTGATTTCCTAGTAAGTCCCTCATACAGTGTACTACATGTGCCCCGGGCCTGTAAACCAAATGCTACTAATGGGCCTGCAGCACTGGTTGTGCCACCCACATGAGTAGCCCTCCAAAGTGTCTCAGGGTTGCCACTGTAGAGCCTATGTGCGCAGTTTTTAACTGCCATGTCGACCTGACAAGTACACTTACTTGCCGGGCCCTCGTTAGCCCCAGGGGGTGGGTACTGGGTATTTAAAAGATGGACATAGGCTTTTAAGTTTTAGATGTCCGGGAAGTGAAAAGCCACTAAATTCACTTTTCACTACAGCAAAGCCTATCTTTCCTATAGGCTAGCATTAGAGCTGCCCTGTAGCATTTTGCACAGGTATCTTCTATATGGGAACTGATAGAAAATTGGAGTTTGGTGTCTCTGGACTCACAATTTAAAAACACATCTTTTAGTGAAGTTGGTTTTAAAATTGCAAGTCTGAAAATGCCACTTTGAGAAAGCTGGCATTTTCTTACTTTAACCATTTGGTGCCTCTGTCTGTCCCTAGAATACACGTCTAGGTTGGATGACAGTTGGGCTTTCTGAATTCACTCTAGACAGTCACACACAAAGGAAGCTGAAGTGTGTCCTGCATATCTCGATGACCAATCACCAGGCTGATGGGTCTTTTTGAGCTAGAGTGGTGGGAGGAGTGGACATATGCACCTGTGTAGGGCTATGCCTGCACCCACACAAAGGACTCATACCCCCCTGTAGAGTGTCTGCAGCCAAGGCCAAGAAAGGCAGGGTCTTGTACACTACAAAGGCTTTTCTTCTAAGTCTCCCTACTTCAAAGCCAAAATGGGTATAAGTACTGGACCTCTGACACCATAACAGGAGAACCACAAAAAACGTTTGAACTGAGGACATTCTGCCAGGAAGAAGAGCTGTTGGACTGCCAGGAGGGATGGCCACTTTGCTGCTTGCTTTGCTGTGTTGGCCTGCTGTCTGCTGCTTCTTGCCTGGGAGTGAGAGGACTTGACTTTGCTCTTTGCATCCTGCTTTCTAAAGTTTCTCCAAGGGCTTGAGTTGAGCTCCCCTCCTATTGGAAGTCTTAGGGCCATCAAAGAATTCACCTGCATCTTGCTACCAGCACCTGGGCTCCTCTGCTGTGAATCCTGAATCGACAAGTGGTTCCAAAACCAGGCCCGGACCCTTGGAGGTCATTCTGATGCTGCAATCAAGAAATTGATGCATTGACTCCAAGCGTCACTTCAGAACCGCTGCATCCCTGCGAAATCATTGCACCGCCGCTGCCTGCACGAAGCCATGGTCCCCCCTCACTCAGTACGCAATGCAACAACCACAACTTATAACGCAGGCCCCGACAGTGCTGCAGCGTTTCTGAAGTACCGCCACTGCATGAGTCTCAAGCAGCGCTTCAACGAAAGTCTGTGACGCACTGCTCTGACACAGCGCCAGCAGCCTGGTGGTTCGACATTGAAGTCACCCCTCACTTGAAGGGCACATTTGGGTATATGTACTGGGGCTCTGACCCCACCAAATCAGTACACTACTAGACCTGTGAAGAACTCTGCCAAGATTAAGTACTCTTGTGCTATAAAGGACTGCCACTGCGACATCGACGCACCGTGCTGTGACATCGATGCATCATCTACACCGCGTTGCCTTCAGGACCCGAGGTCTCACACCTGCACCTCCCCTGTGCCCTGCATCGTCCCTGGGCGTTAGCAGCTCAATGACCCTAGAGCGACTGCAGGAACCGATGCATCACTTTCCCTGAGGTCCCTGAGCACAAACATGCCAATGACTTGCATAGCAGTAAGGAACCGACACATCACCTGCCTTCACAACGCTTTACCTCCTCTGTGCATCGCACTGTCTTTGACTTTGTGACGCATCAAAGGTACTGTACTATG
Organism: Calotriton arnoldi; assembly: GCA_963921515.1. Classification (NCBI taxonomy): domain Eukaryota; kingdom Metazoa; phylum Chordata; class Amphibia; order Caudata; family Salamandridae; genus Calotriton; species Calotriton arnoldi. Next base: position 980,247 of record CAWUFW010003607.1, on the reverse strand, counting down.
GTCCAAGCGGCTCCTGTAGCCGGCCCGCGCTTCATCGCGGTCGGACTAAACTTGTGGGTTTGTCTCAGTCAAGCGAGACCAAATAGCCCCAGTTGGAGCTATTGCTTGCTAAACACTATAACTGCATTTAATATTGAAGGATTCATATCTTATCTTGTGTATGTTGGATTTTTATCGTTTCGGTCTTGTTTTACTCAGATACATTTTGGCTATTTTTCTAAACTGGTGTGGAGTAATCTTGGGGTGTTTTTACTGTGTTACTGTGTGTGTGTGCACAAATACATTACACATTGCATCTTTAGCTTAGCTTGACTGCTCTGTGCCAAGCTACCCGAGGCTGAGGACAGGTACATTTAGTGTGTAGTACACTTACCTTGACTAGAGTGTGGGTCCCTACTTGGACAGAGTGCAAAACACTGCCAACGAGAGACCCTATTTCTAGCAAGTGCTTTTGCCACTGCAGATGCAGTCATGGTCCTCAGAGAGATTGCCTCTGGGTAGTGAGTGGCGTGATCCACCAGATCCAGGATGTACCTGTTGCCTGAAGCAGTCTGGGGATCCATAGACCCTGCAATGTCAAAGCCCACCTTCTCAAAGGGTGTGCCAATGACTGGCAGTGGGTTAAGGGGGCTTTAAGCCTGTGTCCTGTCTTCCCACAAGCTTGGTAGGTTAAGCATCTGAGGATGTCCCGATCTTCGGCCAATAAAAATGTGTGACAAGCCTTGAAAAGGTCTTGTCTTGACCCATGTGTCCTGCCAGGGGAATTTCATGAGCCAGCTTGTAGGAAGGCCCTGTAGCATTAGGGGCTAACCAGCGCCCTTGCTGTTCCATGCGCAAGAGCCTTAGGCTCACTGTACAGGAGGTTGTCCTCGCAGTAAATAAGATAACTCCCAGAGACATTACCTGCTGCTTGGGCTTCAGCCTGTTTCCTCATACCTTCAAGGGTTGGACACTCCCTCTGTGCCCTACAGAACTTCTCCTAGCTGTGTCCACCTTCTACAGACATCCAGCAAGTGTAAGCAGGTCACTAAGGGAAGCAGTGTCCTCCTTAGTGTGCTCCAGAGCTGCCACCGCAGGTGCCCCATCCACCTCACAGAGTATACACTCTGGGGCTGTTTTACCACTCCCTATGCCTTTCCCCTCTTGAGCAGTGGCTGGGCCATTGTTCCAGGCTCCAGCCCTTTACGACTCCCATCTTAGGCAGCCACGAGCCATGTTGTTTCACAGATCCAATAAGGTAACCCCAACATCTCCACATGAGCTGTGAGCTCCACTTCCTTCCAGATAGCGTGCTCAAGGTTGTTACCCGACAAACAGTCCACAGTCATGGTAGGGCTCACATCAACTTTCAGAAGACCTGTAAACAAGAGCCACTGGGTTGTGACCCTCTCTGTTATCAGCCACCACAACTTGGTGGAATGCATTAGGAATTAGCGGCTCTGGGTACACCAGCTGACTCCTTACCACAGTCATGCTGGCTCCTGTATCCCTCAGAGCCTCAACACCTTGCCCATCGATGATGACCCATTGCCTATACTTAGTAGCATTTGAGGGCACATGGTTCTTAGGAGCCATCTCACTGTCACCCAGGGACACTAGGGTAACCCCACTAAACTCCCCCCATTAAATGGGACTAACGTCTCCCCCAGCACCTCACTAGTCACTCCTGGATTCTTTCCTCCAGTGGGAAGTGGTGTTCTTTTTTTACACATGGGATCCCCTTGCAGTGTCCATACTAGTAGCACTCATAGCACTTGATGAGCTTGGCTGCTGGCCTTTGTCAGGGTAGTTTTTCTTCTGGAGGCCAGATTGGGAATGAGAACCAGAGCCTTTTCCTTGTGAGTTGCATGGGGGGCCTTTAGAGGACTCTGTCTTTTTATCTCCCCCTCCTTCTTCTGGTAGGAACCCTGACCACCCTTTTGGGAGTACCCCCAGATGCCTGTTTGGACACTCTGGTGCTGACACAGATGTCCGCCTCCTCAGCAAGTTTCCTGGGGTCAGTTAACTTGCTATCAACTAGGTGTTGGCGCAGCTCTGGAAAACAAATATCAAGCATGTACACCTTTAAAATCTGGTTGTACAGCCCTGAATAATCATCAAACTTGCTGCCCCTCACCCAGGCCTTCAGTGCCTTGTTAGCGTAATCCAAGAAATCCATCCATGTTTGTGATGAGATCTTGTGGCTGCCCCTGAATCTGAGCTTATACCTCTCAAGGGTCAGTCCAAACTTACTGAATAGGATTGTCTCTATTGCAGTATATCATGTCTGGTCCTCTACCGCTAGTGTAAGGAGTGTGCCCTTACCCACCGCAGGCATATGTCTGCATAACTATAACTTACCACCACAGTACTCCTCTGGGACCTTGTGCACTCTCAGATCCATTTCATAGGCTGCAAACCATTTATCTGCCATCCCTCACCACATAATTAGGCACCAAATCCTTTGGGATCTTGACTCTGAACTCACCAGTGGACACTGCAAGTATGCTGCCACCATTGCTGTTGCTGGACCTCTATCTCAGGACTCTGATGTCCTGCTCTCTCATGCTGAGCTCATGGGGCATTTTCTTTCTTCCATGTCCAGCATTTTCTCTTCAAGAGCCTGCTTCTTTTCCAATTTAGCAAGGGCCTTCTCTTTGTCTAATTTGGCAAGATCCAATTTTAGTTTCCTCTCCTCCCTCCTGTCTGCCAGCTCCTCTGTGGACAGGTTCCTTGATGACACACTGCTGCCTGGTCTGCTGTGTACTTCCATTCCTGGGAGGATGTTACCCCCACATCAGCAGGCTGCAAGACAAGACCTCCAAGCTGGTACTGCTCCAATCCTTCCTCATCAGACTCTGACCCCTCCACCTAATCCACTTCTCATTCAGGGTGGGCTGCAGCCCATGCTATTAAGGCTTTCTGAAGCTCTGCCTTCTTGGCACTTCCCTTATGGAACACCCTTTTCTCTTGGCAGAACTCCTTGAGCTGGGCCACTGTGTATTTGAGGTTGGTCAGCTCAAATGACAAATTGCCAGGTAGGACCACAGACATTGTAGAGAAAATGAGTATGGGGCAAAACAACTTTTAGAAAAATCAAACATTTCAATCAGGGAGAATTGAAAAAAGATTTGTATTGGTCTTAAGTATAGAGTTGCAGTGAACACTGAATTACTATATGGTATTGCACAAACACAAGTACTATCCTCACAGCTGATCACCAATGTTAGAAATCAGGTTTCTAGTTGGCAGTGGCTTACAAGTAGGGACCGCAATCCTAATCAGGGTAAGCTAGATACACACTTTAAATTAACCTGTGCTCACCCTCTGGTAGCTTGGTACAGAGCAGGCAGGCTTAACTTAATAGGCAATGTGTAAAGTATTTGTGCAACACACACACAGTAACACAATGAAAACACCATATATTTATCCGAGTAAAACAAAACCAGAAGGACAAGAAGCCAATAGGTAGAAGTCGAGTTATGAATTTTCAAAGATTAAATCCAAAAACAGTGCTTGGTAGTCAATAGAGCTAAAAGGTTACTTGAGGTCGCGCTGGAACAGGGTATATCTAAAGTTCGGCCGACCGCAATGGAGGGCAGGCCAGCTACATGACCCACACAGGGTCTGCTGAAAAAGTACCTTGCATGGAGCAAAGCATTGTCATCAAGAGTCCAATGCATCGGTTCTGATTCTCATAGGTTGATGTGTTGAAGTCGAGCCTCACAGTTGGGGCCTTAAATCAGCGCTGCGTCATTGCGGGAGTCTGATGCGTTGGTTCTGATTCATGCAGTCGGGTCAATGCATAGAAATCTATCCTCGCACTCGGGGACTTGGATCGACGCTGCGTCGTCGTCGAACCTTGCAGTTGGGTCCTGCGTCATCATTGAGCCGTCAGCGTCAAAGGTCACTCAATCAATCAATCAATCAATCACAAGATTTGTAAAGCGCACTACTTACCCGCGAGGGTCTCAAGGCGCTGAGGGAGAGGAGGGGGGTGTTGCCGCTACTGGTCGAATAGCCAGGTCTTGAGTCGTCTCCTGAAGGTCAGCAGGTCTTGGGTCTGTCGTAGGTTGAGGGGAAGGGTGTTCCAGATCTTGGCGGCGCGGTGAGAGAAGGATCTGCCTCCGGTGGTGGTTCTCCGGATGCGCGGGACGGTGGCCAGGGAGAGGTCGGCGGAGCGGAGCTGACGGTTGGGAACGTAGAAGGAGAGTCGACTGTTGAGGTAGGCTGGGCCGGTTTTGTGGAGTGCCTTGTGTGCGTGGATCAGGAGTTTGAAGGAGATTCTCTTGTCGACGGGGAGCCAGTGCAGGTTTTTCAGGTGGGGGGTGATGTGGCTGTGGCGTGGAATGTCGAGGATCAGGCGTGCAGAGGCGTTTTGGATTCTTTGCAGTCGTTTGATGAGCTTGGTCGGGGCTCCTGCGTAGAGGGCGTTTCCGTAGTCGAGTCTGCTGCTGACGAGGGCCTGGGTGACTGTTCTTCTCGTGTCTGTCGGGATCCACCTGTAGATCTTGCGGAGCATGCGGAGGGTGTTGAAGCAGGAGGAGGAGACTGCGTTGACTTGCTTGGTCATGGTGAGCGTTGAGTCGAGGATGACTCCCAGGTTGCGTGCGTGGTCGGTTGGTGTCGGGGTGCCCCTAGTGACGAGGGCCACCAGGAGTCGTCCCAGGCTGATGGGTTGGAGCTGAGGATGAGGATCTCCGTCTTGTCTGTGTTCAGCTTAAGTCGGCTGCACTTCATCCAGTCGGCGACGGCTTTCATTCCTTCGTGGAGGTTGGATTTGGCGGTGAGGGGGTCCCTGGTGAGGGAGAGGATCAGTTGAGTGTTGTCGGCGTAGGAGATTATGTTGAGGTCGTGCTGTCGGGCGATGCGTGCGAGTGGAGCCATGTAGATGTTGAACAGTGTCGGGCTGAGGGAAGATCCCTGGGGTACGCCGCAGATGATCTCGGAGGCTTCGGATCGGAATGGGGGGAGGCGGACGCTCTGGGTTCTGCCGGAAAGGAAGGAGGTGGTCCAATCCAGGGCCTTGTCTCGGATCCCTGCGTCGTGGAGGCGTGTGCATAGTGTGCGGTGGCAGACAGTGTCGAAGGCGGCGGAGAGGTCCAGGAGGATGAGGGCCGCCATCTCGCCGTTGTCCAGCAGGATCCTGATGTCGTCTGTGGCGGCGATGAGGGCGGTCTCGGTGCTGTGGTTGCTGCGGAATCCTGACTGGGAGGGGTCCAGGATGCTGTTATCTTCGAGGTAGCGGGTGAGCTGTCTGTTGACGATCTTCTCGATGACCTTAGCTGGGAATGGAAGCAGGGAGATGGGCCGGAAGTTCTTGAGGTCGCTCGGGTCCGCCTTGGGTTTTTTGAGTAGGGCGTTGATCTCGGCGTGTTTCCAGCTCTCTGGGAAGGTCGCGGTCTCGAAGGAGAGGTTGATGACGTTGCGGAGGTGGGGTGCGATGGAGCTGCCGGCTTTGTTGAAGATGTGGTGTGGAAAAGGGTCTGTTGGGGAGCCGGAGTGGATTGTGCCCATGGTCTTGATTGTTTCCTCGGTGTTCATGTTGACCCAGGCTGTCAGGGGGTCGTGGTCGATGGGGTGCGGCGGGTCTGATGTGTCGGGGCCTGTTGGGGTCGTCTGGGAGTCGAAGCTGTCGTGGATGTCGGCGATCTTGCGGTGGAAGAAGGTGGCGAGGGAATCACACAGGGCTTGCGAAGGCGGGATGTTGTTGGCGTTGGAGCTGGGGTTGGAGAGTTCCTTCACGATGCTGAAGAGCTCCTTGCTGTTGTGTGCGTTGTTGTCGAGGCGGTCTTTGAAGGAGGTCCTCTTGGCGGACCTGATGAGGTGATGGTGGTTGCGGATGGCGTCTTTGTGGGCTGCGCGGCTGTCCGGCGTCTTCTCGCTGTGCCATTTGTTCTCCAGTTTCCGGCAGGTGCGCTTGGATGCTAGGAGTTCTGGGATGAACCAGCTGGCTCTCTTGCTGGTGTCTTTGTAGGTTGGTTTTTTCAGCGGGGCTAAGGTGTTGGCGCAGTCGTCCATCCATCGTCTGAGATTGCGGGCGGCGGCGTCGGGGTTGGAGGGGTCGTTGGGTGGGCTGAGTGCGAGGTTTGTCTGGAGTTGGTCTTCGGTGACTTTGCTCCAGCATCTGCGGGGGATCTGTAGGGTGCGGTGGTGTGCGGCGGGTTTCCGGAAGGTGAAGTGGATGCAGTGGTGGTCGGTCCAGGTGAGTTCGGAGGTGTGGCTGAAGGAGACGTGGGAGCTTGAGGAGAAGATGGCGTCGAGCGTGTGTCCGGCGATGTGGGTCGGCGTCGTGACGAGCTGTTTCAGTCCGAGGTTGGCGAGGTTGTCGATCAGGGTGGAGGAGTTGCTGTCGTTGTTGTTCTCCAGGTGAAAGTTCAGGTCTCCGAGGAGGATGTAGTCGGTGGAGGTCAGGGCGTGCGTGCTGATGAAGTCGGCGATGGAGTCGCTGAACTGGGGTCGGGGTCCGGGGGTCTGTAGATGAGGGTGCCTCTTACGGTGGTGTTGGGATCCATGTGGATCTGGAAGTGCATGTGTTCGGCGGTGCTGAGAGTGTCGTCGGTGCTGTTCGAGACCCTGATGGTGTCTTTGTGGACGATGGCGATTCCTCCTCCGATTCCGTTGGTGCGGTCTCTGCGGGTGATCTTGTAGCCGTCGGGGATGGCTATGGCGATGTCGGGTGCGGCGGATTCGTTCATCCAGGTCTCTGTCAGGAAGGCGACATCCGGTGATGAGGTGTCGAGTAGGTCCCAGAGCTCGACGGCGTGTTTGCGTGCGGAGCGGGTGTTTAGTAGGATGCACCGGAGATGGTTGAGGTCCTTCTTGGCGGGAGTCTCGGGCTCTCCGAGGCAGGTGAAGCTGCAGTTCCGGCAGGTGAAGGGACCATGGGTGCGTTTCGGGGCGGCCTTGAAGCAGGTGTAGGTCCGTCCTGGGTTGAGAGCGATGAGGGTGCTGGCGTCGTATCGGAGGTGGTCTTCGTGGCGGATGCGGGGGCCAGGGGTTCTGGAGCTGGGCGCGGTCCAGGCGCGGACGGGCTTGCCTTAGGCGCGCCAGCGGCGCGCCCACTGCGCGCGGCCGCCATATATGGGGAGGTGGGAGGGAGGAGCAGCTGGGAGGCGGGAGGCAGGGGCAGCGAGTGGTCAGCGAGGGGGGCGGGGCCGCAGGGGACACAGCGGCGGGAAACGGGAGGGCGAAGGGGTACAGAAATCAAAAGTGGCACAGGGGGGCACAGAACGAAAAACAGTCACAGCAGTGGGGGCACAGAACAGAAGAGCAAAAACAGTGGGAAAACCGTTTGGGGCACAGAACGAAAAACAGTCACAGCAGTGGGGGCACAGAACAGAAGGGCAAAAACAGTGGAAAAACAGTGGGGGCACAGAACGAAAAACAGTCACAGCAGTGGGGGCACAGAACGGAAGGGCAAAAGCAGTGGAAAAGCAGTGGGGGCACAGAACGAAAAACAGTCACAGCAGTGGGGGCACAGAACGGAAGGGCAAAAACAGTGGAAAAACAGTGGGGGCACAGAACGAAAAACAGTAACAGCAGTGGGGGCACCGAACGGAAGGGCAAAATAGTGGAAAAACAGTGGGGGCACAAATATAGAGGGGAAAGACAGTAACAGTGACGCTCACAACGACAAGAACCTACCTACGGCCTACCACTGGCCAACAGTCACAGCAGTGAGGGCACAGAACGGAAGGGCAAAAACAGTGGAAAAGCAGTGGGGGCACAGAACGAAAAACAGTCACAGCAGTGGGGGCACAGAACGGAAGGGCAAAAACAGTGGAAAAACAGTGGGGGCACAGAACGAAAACAGTCACAGCAGTGGGGGCACCGAACGGAAGGGCAAAACAGTGGAAAAACAGTGGGGGCACAAATATAGAGGGGAAAGACAGTAACAGTGACGCTCACAATGACAAGAACCTACCTACGGCCTACCACTGGCCACCAGGGATGAGGCGCAGGTGGTAGCCTGCGGGTGGAGGAGGGCCTCAGATCAGCAGCAGCAGGGAGCTGGACGCACAGGTGGCGCTGTGCGGATGGGGGGGCGACCTACCCAGAGGTCAAGGGTCGCTTCATCGGTTCAGATAAGGGCAGTGGTGATGATGCGTAAGTTTTATAGTAAATCAGCTGCAGAGCCCACTTCTGAGGCCCAGGACTGGAGGGAGCACCTCAGGCAAGGGTAGGACTCACAAATGGCAGAGTCCAGCAGCACCAGCAGAATTGAAAGATGTTGTTTGTGCCCCTGAGACTTCAGAAAGCAGGAGGCAAGCCCTTGGAGTTACTCTGTGTTCAAGTGAGATGGGTCCAGTTCTTATCCTCAGCAGACAACAGGGGCAGCTCAGCACAGCAGCGAAGCAGTTCCTTGGAACAGTCAGTCAAGGACACCGAGCTACAGAAGCAGCTGCATATATGTTTAATTTTTTTTATTTTACATACTTGTGATGAGAGTATGGGACAAGAGGTCAGGTGTGGGAGATTTGTCACCAGTGGAGGAGTGGCGATGCTATAACAGAGCCAAACAATATTAATCACCCACTTCTACTTCTTGGCTTTGTTCTGAGCCTCGGGAGAATAAACCATGGAGGGATAGCTATAGGTACCAGAAGGAATAATTCGGACTGGCGAAAGCAGTGTGGGAGAAGGGTGAGCAAAGCCTAAACTTCAAAATCGAAGACATGAAAGTGGTACAGAGTGCTTGGTGCAGCAGGGATGGTGTGACCATGTCATCGCTACATAGCATAGCAAACTGTAGTTGCATGAAAGTAAGATGTCCTTCAAAATACCAACTATTGATACAAAGGCACTGTAGCTGCAGCCCACTGCGGCCCGCTGCAGCCCACTGCGGCCCCCTGAGCCTCCCATAGCTCACAGAAATTCATAAGCCTGAGGATGAATGCGGGCCCATGAAGGGTACGCCCCAACACCACTGTGATGCAGGAGCAACAAGGACCTGTGTTATACCCCTGTACCACAGCTCTTTGGAAAAAACTGAAGACAATAATGATCTAGAAGGCAAACATGACTTAACTTGACCCTTCTGCATTTATGTTTGTTTGAGACTTCATGTGTCTGCATAATATTGTGTGGCTCTCTGATACCCATTGCGGTGGGACAAACCCACAGTGAGCTAATAAAGCAGAGTGATGGGTTTCTTAAAACACATCTCGCCATGCAACTGCACTGACACATCTAACACTAAGTCACATTCCAAAGAAGTAAGGAAAATGAGGAAATATATTTTAAGCAAACCATTTATTTTACTTACATTGTCAACAGGATGAAGCTGCAACATTTTCAAGTTAGGAACACACAGAAACCTTGAATCGAAAAGGTTGCTGCAAAAGTAGGCAGCGGTTAGAAGCCAACATACTTGGTAGGGGAGAAAAGGGAAGGTCCCTGTATCAGGAGGACACCAACAGTCTGAAGGGATGGGGAGGAGAGTAAGTAAAGAGAGAGACTATTGCTAATGCCTGTCAGAATCCAAGAGAGGGATTGAGAGAGAGGCTGCAGAGAAACTCCGTAATTCAGAGGTACTTGTGAAACTCTCACCTTCATCAGACAGTAATAGGGACATACATTATGTGCTCATCCTCTGGAGGTAGGAACGGTGGCGACAAGTGAGGAACCCAGCTCCGTGTGGCACGGAGAGGAAATAAATAATACCAGCACTGAAGAAGGGAAAGAGATGAACATCTAGACAGGCAAACATGGAAAGCATGACCCAGCACTGAAGCACCATAAAATACAGATAGGGACCCAATCTGCTCTTATCACTGCTAAAACTGAACTGGATCCAGCATTGTGACAAGGAAATAGTTCCCTGATATCAGTAGTGGATGATACAAGTCATTCATTCAAAACAGGGTGAGAACAACATGACCCCCGGAAGGGTTAACCACAAGAATAAAAGGAAAGAAATTGAATTATAAGCAAAGAATAGAAATAGATAAGAAAGCCATTGTGTCATGAGCGGGGGAAGACCCAAATCTCACTCTAAGTATATAGTAAAGTATTAAGAACAAATATGACTGTGACAGACAGTTGAAGCTGTCTGTAGCAAGACAGTTGCACTGTTTTCCAGAAAAGGTGACAAAGACATCTAACAGAAACTAGCAACAATAAAAAGAAATGTATTAACTATTTTCCAAAAACCTCATTTAATTTACAAATTTCCAATTATTACTGCTTCAAATCTATAAATGTATCTGGCATTTTATTGAAGATTCATCTATTTTGTCAAATAAAAAAAGACTTTCACATAAATATTTTGATCTAGCACTGTGTATCTGCTAGTAAGTATAAGATGATAAATGTGTTTCAAGTCTGCACTTTTTGAAAGTGCTTTACCTCTGAGAAACTTTTGTTTGAAAAGTGTGGGAGCTTTGAACTCTTTAGTCAATTTACTGTACTTTATTTGGACAATAAGTTGTTAAAGTGCACACAAGTTTTAAAAGAATATATATAGATCATACACATGATTCTCATTACAAGCTGCTAAAACACATAAAAGACCATTTGCAATTTCCAATATAAAATTGCGGATACCCATAAGTATTTAACAAAACAAACCTCAGCAGGCCCACAATTTTGGCCCAGAATTTCTGAAGCTGAGTTCATTGATTGGTTAAAGTTAATTATGTCTATCAACACCTGCAATAATACATAAGATAACACTGTTGTTTACAGTATTCCATTCATTTACAAAATGATATGCTCTTTGCAGTGTAAAGTGCTAAGTCCAGTGCAAATCAGAGGCTACAAGCAAACGTTTCAAAAGCCAGTTGTCTTTTCTGGCTAAAAGATCAATAAAAAGTTAGAAATTGCAAAAGGATGGCGGCATATCAAAGTATGTACCCAATACCATGTCCTCCAGTTTAAATTATTGATTTAACGTATGTGAGGTTACAGAGTGCCATCTGCTTCAAAATGTCTTTGGACAGAGCAAAGGTATGGGATTGACTGATAAGTAAAAGGAGATGTATGTAAACAGACACCAAGGATTGAAAGACCTTGGTGACCTTAGTATTTCCAGGCTTAAAAGACAGTAATCGCTCATAAGGCAATAAGGGATGGTTGTACTTTGTGTTACTTATAATGACAGGATAGGAAGGGTTATCAACTTAAAGCAATCACCGAAAAAATTGTTCATAAACGGAAATCAGAGTAGCATGACAACCATCCACTAGCAGCCTGATCGCTGTGATCACATGTACACCTTTGTTCAGCGATTGTAGGGAAGACTAGGTTACTGCAGGAGAACTTGAAGAGACCACGTTCCCTAATGATCCGTCCTAAAGGAATCTGTATGTACCACTTTATTTAGTGCTGTTTTGAACTAATGATGGGGCAGATGTTGATTCCATAAGTCAGCAGCACCTTCCATTTCTTGATCCTCTGTAAGGGCATTTGACCAGCAACTGTGGCCCTGTGGGTTGCAGGTCAATACTTCAGTCCAGATTAGACTCCTTAAGGATCCTATGTTGGCAGCTTGTGCTGAGTGCATATATTTCAGAAAACTTTCTGCACAACTTTTTGGTCACTTAGTTTGAATTCCAGCCCAATCTGGGCCGGTGATGTATAATGTGACAGCTGAAACAGAGACCTTAAGATGATACTCTGTACTTTATTGAAAAAGATGCCAGATCTTCCTAGAAATGCCTCTTTACCATACGCTTATGCCAGCATTAGAATTAATTTTGTGCTGACTATTTTCATTATGGTTTCAAAAGTAGGCCATTTTGTTGTTTTTAACAAGGTTTGAAAGGCAAATTGAAGTGATGCAGTTTTTAGTTTCAGCGAGTTGAGATGTGTTAAGCGACCTCCTTTATCACCCAGCTGGCATCCAAGGCATTTATATTTGTTGGATTGAGTCAAACGATGTTTGTCCATGAACCAGATGCCTGTTTTCTTTCTTTTTCTTCCAAACACTACGATGTTGTTTTTTTCAAAATTGACTGTCATTGTATTTGAACTGCTATGTCTGTGAAGTGCGTTGATCAATCTTTGTAGCCCCCATAGCTGTTTGACTAAGGAGGGCTACATCATTCGCATAGAGGAGTGCCATTACAGAGATCGGTTCTTAAGTTTTGGAGCGTGGCTAACAGTGGAGTCCAATTCAGGGAGAAGTTTAAAGATATACGAATTAAAAGGTACAGGGGCCAGCATGCACCCTTGTTTAACACCATAATGGGCCTTGAGTTTGCTGCAGATGGTGTTAATATTTCCCAATTTTACTCTAGCCAAGGTGTTGGAGTAAAGCAATTGAATACCACACAGTAATGGCGATGGAATTTGCCAGGCAGCAAGTGTGGATCATAGCAGCTGGCGATTTACGTTGTCAGGAGCTTTACAGTAGTCTATAAAACAGCAGTAGAGTAACTTGCCCTTGCTTATTTCTTTTACTGCAAGCATCATAATGGCCACCAGATTGTCGGTGGTGCTGGAGAAAGGTCTGGTGCCCATTTGATTAAATGGAAGAAGATTTCGAGACTTGGCCCAGGCGTTGAGATCTTCCAACAAAAGAGAAGCAAAGTATTTGACCTCTACATCCAAGAGTGAGATGTGCCGGTAGCTGTCATGGACTGTCACTGGACGTTTCTTATAAATTATGCATAAAGCAGAACATTCCCAGGATGACAAAATAGAGTCCATAGCCACACATGTTCTTAAAAGCTTTTGCATGAGTTAGACCAAAACTCAAAATCCTGTTTATAAATTGAGGCAGGAATGGTGTTAGGGCTGGGAGCCCCATCTGCTCTGCTTTTCTGAATCTGTTTGCTGATCCTTGTGGCTGGGAAGGTTAAACTAAAGAGATGAATTTGAAAAGCGTGGAAGCTTTGACATCTTTAATCATTAATCTTTGAGTTCACTTACAGTGACTTAAAGTTTTGGTCATACGAGTATGCAACAGTAATCTATGTTGTAAGTATTTAAATTGTTTTTATTTCATACGCACTGTTGCTGCTTCACCAGAAGAGCGTTTTTAAATAAGGATACTGATACAAAATGCTTGTTTTTCACTTGTGTTTATTGTAGGAGAGTAGGATCTGCTTCACATGGGTACCCCCACTTTTTGCTGATGCTTCACTGTTTTTCGACCTTAGTCTGGCTGGGGCCCTGCTAATCAGAACCCCAGCCTAGCTGCTTCCTCTTTAAAATGGTTTCCATGTGCCTTAGGCACATCTCTGATTGGAATCTGGAGTGCCCTTATAAGTCCCTAGTATATGGTATACTATGTACCCAGGGCATAGGTACCTCAGAGGCCTACCAAGGGCTGCAGCATGTATTGTGCCACCCCTGGAAGGCCATCCAAAATGACACCACAGGTCTGCTACTGCAGCCTGGGTAAGGTGGTGCATGCACCCCTTACTGTGATATAGGCTACCTATATCACTACAGACATACACACATATAAACCTATAAGTCACTCCTATGGCAGGCCTTATCAATCCTGAAGGCAGAGTGCGTGGTTCCTATGTGAGAGGGTGCCCTGCATGAGCTGGGCCCCTCTGCAGCGTTCGGAGACCCTTCTCTGATGCTGTTTGTAGTGCAGCCCGACCATATACTCTTAAGCGCATTATAACCTTGCGTTAAATGCTAACTTTGGGATGGCTGCACGGAAACATGTCGTGTTTGGTGTCAAACATCTTGGAATACTACCCCCCGCCAGTTCTGGCGGCGGGGGTAGCATTCCACCCTTCTAGAGGGAGAGACATGTACACACCGGTATACCCGGTACTGACTTTCCAGAGCCCTGGCATCACAAAATGGATGCCGCTGCCACAGACACGAGTCTGGCCTCCTGCTGCTGACCGAAACTCCGGCAGGGGAGGCCTGGACAATAGGTTTCCTGTCCCAGGGAGGTGTAACCACCTCCCCAGACAGGATAGTGTGTATTGGGGCTGGGCGGGAGCACTCTCTGGTGCTTTGAAGTCCTGCACTGGGGGCACATTTGGTGTCCCTGTGCATACCCCAGTTCAAACCGGCTCAGGGGCTTCCAGCCCCTGCTCTGGCGCGAAACTGGACAAAGGGAAAAGGGTGTAACCACCCCTCTGCCCTGATCCTCCCATAGGTGGGGCCACAGAGTATGTCCAACCCCCTACCTTAGTATAAGTATGGGACCCCAGTCCTTAGGACTTTAGATTTACCTGGACAAAACTCTGACACAGAATCCCGGACCTTCGACGCTCTACTTTAAGATTAGAGGACTGAAGAATCTCCCTTGGGGTCAAGGAGTGACTCCCCTGCTTGGCAGGCACCAAAGAAGCAATTGTCCGATCTGCATCGCTGAAGCTCCCGCCGGACGGCGAAGTTTTTGCATCACCAGAGGTGGATTTCCAGACTTCCCCGAGGCTGCCCTGAGTCCTCAGCAAAGCTGAGGCTCGTAGCTGTCGTGGGTAACGTGGAACCGTGACCCCTGGACACTGATCGCATTTGCAAGTGCATCCTCTTCTGGGTCTCCCACGAAGTCGTGCTTTGGGCTTCGAGTAGCCCCAGCCTCCAGCACCAACTGCACCGAAGATCACTGGCCTCCACTCCACGAGTGTCCTGTGAGCCAGCTCCACGTGCGTCAACTCGAGGCTCCTTCGCGGTCGCTAGTCCGTTGGCTAGTAGGCCCTCCCGAAGGCCAATCTTCTTCTGCTTGGGCTCCCTGGTTGTTCCAGGCGTGCCCTGACTTACCTTTGCTGGGTGAGTCCCACAGACCTTGCTGGTCTGCAACATCATCCTTCTTCCATTTCCACAAGACTTGCCGTTACCAAGGCTTGTTGGGTCCAATCCGGTCGTCGACACCCCTGCAATCGACAGACGTCGTGGGACAGCTCGAATCCAGCTCCTGGTTGTCGTTGACGCCTCCTGGACCTCGTGGCTGAAGAGTCAAGACGACCATCAACCTACCTGAAGCACTCAACATCGGTGGGCATCTGCTCATCGCCTTCCTGGTCACTGGCTAGTGACCCAGACTCTGTCCCCTCTGCTTTCAGGTTCTTCAGATCTTCGATCCACCTTTGGATCCACCCGAACACTTTCGACTTGGCCGCCAGCAGCACTTTGCAGCAGATCGCCATTGAAAGCGATGACGAAACCCGACTCCGAAAGACACCTATGCACCCGGCTCCCCTGGGTGAGGTAACTCGAGTACTCCGGTGCTCCCGTGGGTATTGACACTAGAACAGCCTAGTTCTCAAAGGGTTTGCTCCAAGTCCTCCTCTAAGTGTCCCTTTTCTTTTAAATTCAAATCGCGACTTTCCCCATAGAAGTTAACGGCGATTAGCGGCTGTATTCATACACTGCACGCATCCCCCGTGGGTCCCCTGTGTCACTACCTTGGGTGGTTCCTTGTGGTCCAAGCACTTCTACAGGCTCTAGGCCCTGTGTCTAGCTCAGTCGTGGTTCTTATACCACTTTATTGGTATATGGTTTGGTACGCCCCTAGGGCTCAAACGTGTATTTGTGCTATTACTGTAGATAACTAACTTATAATTTATGTACTTCGAACTCTAGCCTCATAAAGAGACTAGAGGGGTGTGTTTAGCAATAAATACATATATTATGAATATATACCTGGTGTGGTCCTCTTTCATTTGGTCACTCAAGAGATTATAGACTGGTAAAACAAGCTGCTTTACATTCCTTCAAGACTTAGCCTGAAGGCTGCTCTCCATAGCTACCACTAGGATAGCTTTCAATAAAGGTTGTCTTTAACCTATCTCCAATAAGGGGTTGTTTGGACTGGTGCAAGGTGCCCACTATAATTAGTGGACAGCATATGCCAGGCCAACTTCTCACATTTATAACTTATAATTAATATATTTTACATAAACAATGCATTACAATTTGCAATGGATGCACATTTTTAACACATACAGATAGAGGAGAATAGTTAAAACATTAGGAGATGATTTCACTTAGATGGGTGATAGTACTTGGTGCTCAAAGCAATGTGAATATAGGTTTACGAATTCCATCAGCATTTTTTTTAAATGCGTGTTTTGGGGATAGGGATTATGAAACCCAATACTGGTGTACAACTATTAGCTAAAACCTATGGGCCTGATTCACAAAGGCAATCTGAGACGAAAGTCTAACTTTACAACTTTTGGTATTCAAAGAGGTCATTTACGAGTCGTATCTTTATGTCCGCAGTCGGGCCGGAATATCCGCACCCGGGCCGTACTCTCCGCACCTGGGCCGTACTCTCTGGCTCCAGCCGTACTCTCCGGCTCGGGCCGGATGAAGTGTAATCAATGGGCCGGAATATAATTTTTTACAAAAAGGAACATTAGGAACGTGTGATAAATGATAGAGGAGGTCATGAAAACCAGTTTGGCCAGGCAAAAAAGGATGTGGCCGGACACTACATCATATCCCATAAAAGTTTGCTCCTTTGCATCATGGTACATGCAGTCCATGATTTGCGCTCCCCTCAGTGTTGATGTAGTATCACACTACAGTCAACACTGAGGGGAGCGCAAATCATGGACTGCTCAACACTGAGGGGAGTGCCGCTCATGCAGACTTTCTGGCACTGGCAAGCGCACCCACCCCATCCCAAGTTACTAAATCCTGTCTGGGAGGTGGTCACACCTCCCTGTGACAGGATGCCTATTGTTCTGCCTTCCCATGCTCGAGCTTGGCTCAGCAGCAAGAGGGCAGAATCGTGTCTCTGGTCGGCAGCAACCATTTTGTGCTGTCTGGGTCAAGAAGGCTGGCACTGGAAACACTGAGAGCCTAACGGAGGGCTCTTCCAGTGCTTGGAATCATACCTCCCACACCGTTTATGTCACTGACAACCTGGTAAAATGGACCCCATAGGCTGCAGGGGTGTCCTGCTCATGCACCCTCTCATTTAGAACCAAGTACACTGCCATCAGGATTGCAAAGGCCTGCTGCAGGGGTGACATAGGTTAAGTGGTACAAGCATCAACTTACACAGGCTGCAATGGCAGGCCTGTAGTTCCATTTTGAATGGTCTCTCATGGGTGGCATAATACATGCTTCAGCCCACGGGAGACCTCTGGGGTACCTATGCCATGGGTACCATATACTAGGGATTTATAAGGGTACCCCAGTATCCAATCTGGGGATGTACCTAAGTACTGGACATAACAATTTAGGGTGAAAGCAGATAGACTGGGGTCCTGATTTGCAGGATCCCAGTCAGACTAGTCAAATACAGCTTAGCACCAGGCAAACCGTGGGGGTAACTATAGAAGCAGACCCTACTTTCCTTCAATGAGGATACAGCGTTGATCTGGCAATTCATTGTGAGCGAGGAGTCCAGTATGATGCAGAGGTTACGTGCGTGGTCTGTGGGGGTGCTTGATTCTCTTTGCTCTCATTCACTTGACAATCGAAATGGGACATTTAGTTTCATTAAGTCTCTCAATGCAGCACTTACAGTGACAAAGTCACGTTTTTTTGTTTTTTTTTACAGTGTTTTATATAGCCCGAACTTGACCCGAAGGTATCAGGTATCAGAGCACTTTACACGAGCACCAGTTGCATTACATGAGGACACATTCATTTTTTTTGTTAGGCAGTGGGAGATTAAGTGATTTGCCCAGAATCACAGGATGATGCGCGTCCTTGCCAAGACACTGACCCGGTTCCCCACATTTGAGGTCGACTACCCTAGCAGTTAGGCTACATCCTCTCCTTGAACACTGACTGGCCATACCAAGGAAGGTTCGCAGCATAGTTACATCTTGTGGGGGAGAAGTAGATGACAAAACTTGTACTTTAGTTGGATCCAGAGTCATTCCCCCATCAGAAAAGATATGACCAAACAACTTGAGTTTGGTCTGATGAAACACACACTTTTCCAATTTAAAGTGAGACCTTCATTGACAAGTACACAACACACTTGTGTAAGAGCTTTATCATGAAACTAGTATCTCATCACTGTAATTGAAAGCATTTGTGACTAGCTATATTATGTGATGACTGACACCCTGAAAAAGTTCTGCAGCTGATGACACTCCGAAACTTAGCCTTTCATATTAAAAAAAACCAATAAAAGTCGAAATGGTTGTAATGTACCAGCAATTTTCTTCCAGTTCTTGTTGGTGACACCCTTTGTTCAAAATTAGGCTGGAAAAGACTTCAGCTCCATTCAGCTACGTAATCATGTCAGCAATGTGCAGACCTGGATTTTGCTCTCTTTCAATCACCTTGTTCGCTAGGCGCATATCAGTAGATGCACAAGGCACTGCCACTATCCTTTTTTGGTACTACCACTTTGGGTGATAAAGGCTTCGGAGCAGTGAATCGCTCAATGATGCCGTGCTTTAAGAGTGTCGCAAGTTCCTTCTCAACAACTTCCTGTAAATAGAATGCAATTCAACTATGTTGTTAAGCAATAAGACAAACGTCCTCATTTACATTAAGTTGGACTTTCATAGTCTTAAGTCTTCCTAGTCCATGAAACAAGGATGGAAACTGATTCACTATCTCAAGATAGGCATTGACGTAGTTTCCAGAAATCAGCCCCAGTGTCAGCAGCAGTACTGAAATGGAGTAAACATGCACTTAATGAAGTGCCTGAAAAGACATGAATGGGCGCTTGTACTTTCCTCTTATTATGCTTCATAGTTGCTATGAATGAACCTTGACTTTCAGTAGTATCTAAGCAGCCCACAAATACACTTCTGTTTTTGATGGGGTCTGTGAGAGGCTGGCCTTGTATATGCTGTCCACTAATGTAAGTGGGCACCCTGCACCAGTCCAGACAACCCTTATGGTGATTTTAGGAGGTTTCAGACAACCTTAGAAAGCTATCCAAGTGGTAGCTGTGGAGAGCAGCCTTCAGTCTTCGTCTTGAAGGAGTGTAAAGCAGCTTGTTTTACCAGAATGTAATCTTATAGTATAGATTAAATGAAAAGGAACCACACAAGGTATTTATAAAAATATGTATTTATTATATAATACTCTCTAGTACGTTCCAGTATCTCCCACATGGAGATATACACAAAGCACACAACACTGTAGCAAAGAAATCACAGTAAGTAGCACTAATACACAGTGGGCCTCAGGGGGGAACCAAACTATATACTAAGAAAATGGTATAAGAACCACGACTCGAGTCAGGACAATGTCAAGAGGATGTAGAATTGCTGGGACCCCAAGGAACCACCCAAGGTGAGTAGATAGGGACCCCACAGAGAGCGCGTGCAGTGTGTGAACACAACTGCATGCTCCGTACAAGTCTATGTGCAAGTCGCGGTTGGATTTGAAAAGATTAAGGAGCCTTCCCAGTGGACCCTGAATAAACCCCATGGAAGACAGAAGGTTAGAAAGACACCACACCCGTGGATACCGTGGTACCCAAGTTAGCTATCCGAGGGAAGCCGGCTGCATAGGTGTGAAGTGGCGTCGAAAAGCGCTGTCGAACCCAATGGAGGACTTCAGGAAAGTGCAACTGCTGGAAGAGAAGAAAATGTACGTGCGAATCCAAACGTGGATTCTTGATGAAGAGTACCTGAAAGCAGAGGGGACAGAGTCTGAGTCACCTGAGGGTGACCAGGGGCTCGGTAGATGAATGCCCACCGATGTCGGGTGCTTGAGGATAGATGTTGATGACCTTGACTCTGCAGCTGTGGGAACCAGGCAATGCTGAGGATGGCCAGGAGCCGTATACGAGCTGTCCCACAAAGGATGTCGAGTGCTGAGGGGTCGGTGTCTGGCAGGAGCACCAACAAGCCTTGGGAAAAGCAACCCACGCAGGAAGTCAAGAAGTTGCAGGAAGAGAAGCAGCAAGGTCCAGGAGACTCACCACAAGCAGGGGAGTCAGGGCAAGCCCAGAGCATTCAGAGGAGCCCAAAGAAGATGTAGTTGACCCTCCACAGGACCCACAGGTTGAAGTCACTGGAGTCGTGGGAGGACCTCAGGCAGCTTTACAAAACAACAGGCCACGGAGCACACGGTGTGATGTGGTTGAAGATCTTTGCAGGAGAAGTTGCCAGAGATTGGGGCTACGTAAAGCCCAAAGCACTTGCTGCAGAATTGCCAACAAGCATTTGCACTTGCAAAAGTACGTGGTGCACAGGGGTTCGGGCATTGCAGCCCCCACAAGGGATTCTGGCCTCAAACTGAGTGAGAGGGCAGCTCGGGCCTCGTGGGACGTAGAAACCCACCTCCTGTGTTGTTGAACCCTTCGGAGTCCGTAGGAGCTTGGGATCAGCAGACCGGTCAGCAGTGTTGCAGTGCCTGCGAATGCAGGGGAGTGACTCCTTCACTCCAAGGGAAATTATCTTCAGGTGTCTTGGATGCTCCACAGGTCCTGCATGGATCCTGTATGGTGCACAGGCACAGACGAGGCAGCAGACTGAGAGGGAGACGAAGTCAGGCCCAAACGTAGTCCAGCGAAGTCCAGAGTGCCCAGACGGTAGAAGTGCAGTGGTTTCAGTTCTGAATCTTGTCCACGACGAATCTATGGACCGACACCCAGGTAAGCCCTTAAGTACCCTAAGGAAAGGGTTGGGAAGATTCAGGGGAACCCTCCCAGGGAGGGTCTGGACAGGGGGGAGGTTACTACCATGTCCTTTGTCCAGTTTTGCGCCAGAGTGGGAGCCAATGGCTCCCAGGACTGGTTTGAACTGGACTATGCACAGGGACACAAAATGTGCTCCTCATGCAGACTTTTAGGCACTGGCAAGCGCACCCACCCAGCCCTAATACACTAAATCCTGTCTGGGAGGTGGTCACACCTCCCTGTGACACGATGCCTATTGTCCTGCCTTCCCCTGCTCGAGCTTGGCTCAGCAGCAGGAGGGCAGAAATGTGTTTCGGGTCGGCAGCAACCATTTTGTGCTGTCCGGGACTAGAAGGCTGGTACCGGGAACACTGAGAGCCTAACGGAGGGCTCTCCCGGTGGGTGGAATCATACCCCCACACCGGTAACGGTGTGGGGGTATGATTCCAACATGTTTGACACCAAACATGATAGGGTTCTTTGCAGCCATTTTTGAGATGGTCATCACGCGGTCACGTAATGCTCCTCTATATTAGTATATGGCTGCTTCACTGAAAACCCGGGAGAACGGACTCCGTAGGCTGCAGGGGTGTCCTGCTCATGCAGGGGCACCCTCTCACTTAGAACCAAGCGCCCTGCCCTCAGGATTGTAAAGGCCTGCTATAGGGGTGACTTATAAGTTTTAAGTGCAGTGACCCCTAGATATAGTAAACCTATATCTTTTGTCAGTGGTGCATGCACCAACTTACACAGGCTGTAGTAGCAGGCCTGTAGTTCCATTTTGAATGGCATCTCATGGGTGGCATAATACATTCTGTAGCCCATGGGAGACCTCTGGGGTACCTATGCACTGGGTACATGGGTACCATATACTAGGGACTGACAAGGGTACCCCAGTATCCAATCTGGGGTGTACCTAAGTACATACAAAACAGTTTTAGGAGAAAGCAGATAGACTGGCATCCTGATTAGCAGGATCCCAGTCAGACTAGTCAAAAACAGTCTCACATCAAGCAAAAAGTGGGGGTAACCATAAGAAGCAGATACTACTTTCCTACAGGGTCAAACGGGACACTGGAGACAGTTTATTGTAATTTTCCTCTGGCATAATGTTTATCGACGTGCCACTGTCTATGATAGAAGGTATGAGGCACCCATTCACTTTTAGTGTGATCTTGGGGTAGTCCAAATGAATTTCGCACTTTCACTTGTCGACCTAGCTTTGACCTGCCTTCTTCTTTGCAAGAAGCGAATCCTGCATGCACACGTCATCCAGCAGTCAACACGGACATCGCACACCCATTTTCATCACTGTGGCTTGACAATGACCGTGACAAACTTTTAGACGAGGAATTTGATGACAATCGACATTGTTCAGTTTCTACTTGCCTCAACTGGTGTGGTCGCTTGGCCTTGTGGCCACGCGTAGAGCATCACGTCTGGAACGTTCTGACATCCATTTTGTTTTCTCGACCGGATGCTCTTGATTTTTCCTTCATTTGTTTTCTCGACCAGATGCAGTTGATCTTTCCCTCGCTTTGCAAACCATTCAAAAATGGTTCCCTATCCCACAGCCTGTGCATATCTGTCCAATGGCGGGATATTTACCTTCATATGGAAAGGAAAATTCACATCAAAAACACATCTCCTTTTTCTTTGGAGACATTACTTCATGGCCTTCTACCTTGTATTTTGACGTACTTTTCACACTCCACACTGATTCATTTTGGGTTATTCTGGCCTCCATGTCAGCTGCTTGTCTGTCAGCTCTTTCTTCCGCTCTGGGAGCCATGAGTACTCGTTCCAAGCTGAGTGTCTCTTTCAGCATTCGTCATCTGAAGGAATCTGAGAGACGACCATCTATTACTGTGAGATGCATGGCCTCTTCATCATTGAATTTGTTGAACTTGCCATGCTTGATGCACGAATGAAGTCTTTCTACAAACTCATCCATCGATTCACCAGCCTGCCTTTCCTGAC
Source organism: Calotriton arnoldi (assembly GCA_963921515.1). Classification (NCBI taxonomy): domain Eukaryota; kingdom Metazoa; phylum Chordata; class Amphibia; order Caudata; family Salamandridae; genus Calotriton; species Calotriton arnoldi. Next base: position 957,815 of record CAWUFW010003607.1, on the reverse strand, counting down.
TGAAAATGTGCCCTTCATAGTCAACATTTGCATTAGATTGAACTTGGTGCTTTACGCCTCTTTGATTTGATGGTATGTTACTTCATCACTACGTGGTATTTTCTTTATCACTTCTTTTACTCCTTTCCCTGCCAAATTCTTCAGATATTTAATGATATTATTGTCATTTTTTCTTCCAGCACATCAATGAGATTATCAAAGGTTTCGATCCAGGCAGTCCATCTGTCACCAATATTCTTCTTCTTGGCGGTATTGAAGGGAGGTGGTGGTATCAAGAAGGCGGCAGCACCATATTTTGCACTTTTCAGCAGCCATTGAAATATTTCACTATTCCGACCACCGCTCACAGCCTTTCAGTTGGTCTGACGTGATTCACCAGGCTCGTAAGTACACCCCGTGCTTCCGCTTCGGTTGTTGCAAAAGAAACAATTGATGGACGGAATGCTGGACAATGCAAACATTCACCCCCAGTCACAAGGATCTGGGTTAAATCCATCATTCTTTTGCTCACCACACCACCCCAGTTTGGACCCAGCCATATGTAAATCAGTCTTGACCCTGTTCCTTGTGGGAACAGTCCAGCCCGAACTGCCAAGCCAGGTCCTCCCTGGACCAGGTGCTGAGGTCGGATGGATCTCTTTACTTAGGTTCTGGTAAGCATGATCGTATTCTCTATACATCTGGTTATCACCGCCTCTAATGTTTCTCTGCATTTATCTACTTCTACTCACAGCGGTCTCTTACACCTGGCTGTCACTGCTCATTGCACTCTCCATACCTAATTAACTGCCTTTTAGCGTTTCTATGCATTAGAAATGTTTCTGCTTTTAGAGCTTCATTGCGCCTGGCTATCACTGTCTTTGGCGCTTCTTTGGAACTGGTTGTCGCTACCTTTAGTGTTGTAGTACTGTAGGAATGGCGGCTCTGTGTTAGGCTGTGGCGTAGTATCTCTTGTCTTGACTTTTACCAGCAAATGTTTAGACGACGATCAATACACTTTCTGTAAGGCCTTCATTTACTTCACAGGCCTTGCACTGGTTGGAGTGGCGCCTTGGCTCCACATACACCAACCATCGATTTTCACTTCAACTGAGGCACACGTGGCATGCACGAGCAGTTTGCTGGACCATGGCATACTCTCCAGGACAGCACTGTTGGTTCTTTGGATCCTGAGGTTTACGTAATCCCCTATCTCTTCGCCAGTTGTAGCATTCTCCCTAGCCCTGGGTACATGCAAATGATCATGCCACACACAGAGCTTGGTATTACATGTCTTTATTCTTCAACGTGTAATTGTTGACTGAACTTATAAATTCTATTACCCACACCCAAGCACCTACGTCACTGTTCTACTGAGTCCGTCAGGAACCAAAAGGGTCCCGTCATCGCTAACTCACAAGACACTACACATATGTGTTGACAGAGTATATGTAGGGGGGGTAGTCATGCCCATAGATAAGAAAGCCATATGCTAAACATATATATTAAGCAAGAGAACGGAAAACCCCTCAGCACTCCCACACCAGTCGGCAGTGACAGTGAAGATTTTGGAGTCTACATAAATGCTGATTTATTTTCCTTATATATTGAGTGGCAAGGAGCAGATTCAAGCAATCAAAAATAACTGCGGAAGGCTGATGGTAGAGGATGGTATTTGTGGAACTCACCTCAAGGCAAGAGGATTTTTCGAGTTTTTATTTTATTAAAGAAGTGCAATCATTTCATACCCTAAATGTGTATAGAGTCATGCAGCACTGACTGTAGTTATTTTACAATCAGAGAAATAACTAGTGTGTTCTACATAAATGGGTTTCCACACAAAGATGTCTATATGTGCATTTTCCACGTGCTCATGCCGAAAAAAACGTACGTCATTTTAAAGATTATAGTTCTACTACTTCGCTACAGCAATCCGTGGTAATTTATAATTAACATATATTTCTCCTTTAAATTGAAGTGAACTCTTTGGTTTCATGTATTTAGATCGCTTAGAATATACGACCTATAAAAGGAGAAAGAAAAAAAACGAGCGTTGAATTAATCTTTATGATACAGATAGTATAACTTGGAAATCTATCTGACATAATCACTAATTTAAACATTGAGACAAATGACAAATCTCAAAATAATAATAACCTCTGAGCCTAAAACGTTGTTTTTCATTTGTTGAAATGAAAGGTCTGTAGTTCTGTTTTTTTACTGCTTATAAAAATAGATGTTCTATGCGATGTATAAGTCACGGCAATGAAAAGTATGGGAACTACATTAGCGCTTTTTCTCACGGGAGGCCCTGCTAGCCTCATGCATAGTAAATCTTTACGTGTTTGTTGTTCTGCAAGAGCATTGCTTGGTAATATGTTTTTCCCTAATGCTTGAGAGCTCCGCTCAATTGAATTATGCTCCATATACAGCTTCAGAAAGCGTGCTTCACAATTGGGTTTTACAGTTTAAGCAATTGACGAGTAGTATTTTCTTTTCTAAATTCAATGAACAAGAAAAGTAAAATCCTACTCTGCCACTAGGGCACCATTTTTCATGGTTTACAGTCTCTTGTCTTTTTATTGAACCTGGGGAACGATTTCAGAAATATTCCTAAAGTTTACCTCATATGGATGACGACTAGATAACTGACTGAATTGCTGTTCACCTTGTAAAAACATGGGTGCACACTTTTACAAAATAATCCACAGTTAAACAATGAATTTATTTAGCTAGCGTCTTAAAGTATAAAAATGCTTAACTCTGACAGGGTCTTGCTTCTCAAATTTCTATTTTGTATTACTAGACAGTTAAATGTATACTTTTTCTTAAATGCAAGATTGGTAAGTCGTTATTTACAATGGGCCTGTTTCACCAAAGATGAGGTAAATCACCACGCTTAGATATAGGGCCACTTGCTGATGTAGATTACTAGGTTTGGGATTCACAACCATTCCCAAAAGGGCACCTGGAAAGTTGCATCAGGCACAAATTTCCAGGCATGCTTTTCTCTGCATGTTATGTGATTATTTCCAAGGGGTTCTATTCTCCCTTTATGCAGTTCTCAATAGCACAGTAGTCCGCGGAAGCAGTGTGTGCACATAAGCACATAGTTTCTTTTTTTTAACTTCCTGTGGAGAAAGTCCTTCATTTATAAATCCACAAAATGTCAGGTGATCCATTCCCCTTCCCACCAGGGATAGGGAGTTACTCTAGCTCTTTTCTAAAGTTAATCTCCTACCATTTTCAGGTGGGGAAAGGGGGCAAAGAAGAGTTTGAGAATGGCCAGCATTGTACATGTTTGTGGACGTTTCCAAACTTTCAAGGCAAACTAAATTGCAAGAACTATTCTCTGAAAACTTTAGCAGGGTTTACAAGTGCGAATTTCTCCTTGTGGAGAAATCCACACTCGGAGATGCATATATGCCTGCCACTAATACCTTTGTGGATTTCTGGAAGGTAGAGAAAAGAAAAACTCAGTCGTTCACTTGTAGGTATGTCAAAATGTACTTTTGTGAATCAGTTTCAACATGTTTATCAGTGACTTTGAGGTCTGTTTTGAAGGATGATTATCTTCTAAACTGTTCAGAGGAAACGACAGAACAACTGTCAGATGTAATTTTTTCCAAACTGTGCAAAAAATAAATCTTATATCTTCAACCAACTTGCCTATTGCATGTATGGAGCCAACATACATGCAACCATAGGCAAACTGGTAGAACTTTTATACTGTACCTTAATCTAAAATATCCCAGCCCTTATGAATTAACAAAAGTAGTAGTAGCACATCAAGGTTCATATTAGCCCCACTTTTTACATATTAGGCATCATATTGTGCAGCTCTTGGAATACTAAACTGCATCATGACAAGCGCTGACGCTTAAAAATCTCATTCTTTATATTGCTTTAACAACTGTACAAATGATGGCATTTGACATCATGGATGTTAACAATACCTGTTGCAGGCATACCATTTGCAGACTAGACTGGGTCACCATCCTCATATCACAAAAGTGCTATGAGCAGTGCTTAATTTGTATAAAAATAAGTGCCAGGACTCTCGTCGGGAGACCACTGCAGCTTGCCCCACTCATAGTCCCTGCCAGCACCCCCAATGACAGAACCAACACAACTACTAAACACCACACCCTAGAAGTGTGACAGTTCAGATTATTCCAGCCCCCCACCTCCTCCAAAGCTATAAGAATGGAATTTGCGGCAGGTATTAGTCAGTTTGAATAAATATTTAATCAATAAACAACTGTTGTTGTGGCCATCGCTAATTTAGACAAGCAGCACCAACCGTGTGGAGACTGTGATAAATGCCATGTTGACAATTAATTGCTGGTGCCAAGCACCGGAAACCACATGCTCAAATTAAGCACTGGTTATGAAGGAGAATAGAATACAAGTGGCATTTAACTGCCACTGGGGGAGATATGATACAATGAGGCATGCCACTCTACAGCGACAAAGAGAAAAACTGATGGGTGAAATCAATCAATCAAACTAAAAATAAAAGGGTAGGAAATTGTACACTTGTGTGCATTGGACAAATCTTAAATGTACTTCATTTGTCTTGCTACAGATTGCTCCAACCTTGCATAAGAACCTGCGATTGATTATTGTGACACTGTAAGTAGGAGACTTATTTCCATATAAATCTTTGGACTTAATTTTCCTCTCAACGGCGTGTGGTGACATCAGATACTTCTGTAAAGGTGCAATTAGGTCACTACTCACTTGTAACAGCTTATTATAACTAAATAATAATCTTGCCGCATAAGTAATAGTTGGCCGCCACTCTGTATAAGGCCTGCCTCCTCCTCCACCTTTCATGACCTCACCTTCAGAAGGCGGGAGCTCATTACAGAAATCTACAAATCGCTTCATCCCACCTTCTCTACCTCCTTTGACTGGCAAGTGGAGCCAAATTTCTAAGTGGCTTTCGCATTCTACTTTCTTTGTGGGCTAGGATGCCACGTACATATTTCCACAGGTCAGGTATCACCATGTAAGCTTCACTGCCTGCCACCCAAAGATCTTGAATAACAATCTGTCATGCTGAATACCTCAGCTGGGCTTGGGTTATTCTCCAGTCAACTTGAGCATGCCTAGGAAGGAGGTGCTGCTGTCAATTTGTCCCTGATTAAGCATGAGCAGTGCACCCTCCCTCCTTTCTCTTTGAATCCTGTGACTTTTACTCCTGCTTTGAGAAGAAAAAGCAAAACTGTTAGCATTCCATGACCTTATAAAGGCACTTGGCCTTTAGTCTCTTGCTTTTTTATCACCACAGAACTCCTTGTTGACTTTTAATATTGTTATAAGTTACAGCTGTGAGTTTTCAAGCCCAGTGCAGTTAAACATATATTGATCATGCTGAGAAAAATGTGAAATGCCATTTAATAAGCCGGTGCAAGGCATATTATACCATAGAAAGTAAAGATTTGTCATTCAGCAAAGGATTAATTTTAAACTTCTGTATCCATCAAGCCGGTTTAATTATGCTCAGTAGAAAGACATACATTCACTACTATATAACAATGGCTTAGTCTATATGTTTTGTTAATCCTATTGTAAATTGTATAAATCTGCGTGGAATCTAAACTTCAAAAAGGAAACATGTAAAAATGAGCTACATTTTATACATTAAGCTAAAGACGGGAGTGGAGTTTTATTTATAGGGCTGGTGTTAGCCAAGACCTTTTGATTTTACTTAAATTTTATTATATTATATAATATACTTACTTTTAGCCAGTCATTTTCATCCATTGGTGTATTGCGGTTTCATTCACATTTTTTGTCTGCCCACTACAGCATATAGCATGGGTGTTAGACCTGTCAGCCTTAGGGTGGTCTTTCCCAAGCCTTTTGCCTTACTCCTCCAATTCTTGCTGATCTCGTTTTTGATGGCCTTAGGACCCTGCACTCTTTACCACTGCTAACCAGTGCTAAAGTGCATGTGCTCGCTCTCTAAAACATGGTAACAGTGTTTTATGTCCAATTGACATATTTAATTTACTTATAAGTCCATAGTAAATTGGTACTACATGCACCCAGGGCCTGTAAATGAAATGCTACTAGTGGGCTTGCAGCACTCATTGTGCCACCTGCTTAAGTAGCCCTTTAAACATGTCTCAGGCCCGCTATTGCTGCCTGTGTATGCAGTTTAAAACTGTAATTGCGGCCCGGCAAAATAATCCTTTGGCCAGGCCTAAACCTTCCTTCATAATACATATAAGTCACCCCTGGGGTAGGCCCTAATCAGCCCCTATGGCAGGATGCAGTGTATTTAAAAAGTTGGACGTGTACTTTTAACTTTTTCATGCCCTAGTAGTGAAAAAGTCTTAAATTCGTTTTGAACTTCTGCAAGGCCTACCTCTCCCACAGGGTAACATTGGGTTAACTTATTGCATTTAATAAATGATAACTTTCAATTGGGAGTTGGTGGGGATATTAAGTGTCTAAAGAATTTTATTTAAAACCCTCTTTAATGGTAAAGTTGGATTTTAAGTCACAATTCTGAAAATGCCACTTTTGGAAATTTTCCATTTCCTTGTCCTAAACATTTGGTGCCTGTAGCCTGTATCCGGGGTCACGCGACTGGCAGTTGGTCTTTGTGTTTTGCTCCCAGACTGTGAGACAAATGGGAATTAGGTGTTAGCAGGATGGACCATCTCTAACTACAACACTTGCACATCACAAAAGCTCTGCCTGACCAAACTCACAAAGGGTTTGGCACCAGTCTTTTTGTGATCCAAGACATGCTGGGGCCAGGGCAGGGAAGCAGGAAATTCCAAACACTCCTGGGGGTGGAAGCCTCTAGAACCTTCTCCTACTTCAAAGCTGGCACCAAGTATAAATATTGGATCCTCAGACCCAATTCTTTAGTACACCTCTAAACCTGTAGAAGACTCTGAAGAACGACTCCTGTGCTGCTCTGCTGCAAGAAGGACTGCTAGTCTGCTGGCCTGCTGCCTGAGTGAAAAGGACTGGACCTGCATCTTGAAACCAGGATCACCAGAGTGACTCTAAGGGCTAGTTGGCCGCCGTCCTGATTAGAGCCTCAGAGACAGAAAAGGCCCAACCACCTTGAACCCAGCACCTGGAATCTGTTTGTTGTTAGTTTTTGCCCCGCACGTGGTGCCATTCCAGTCCTGGACCCCTGGAAATGGGCTGAAGATGCTCTGCTAGCCCAGGTACAGTCCAAGCAGAACCAAAGCAGCGTGATGCATCGCCTTGCAGCTATACATAACAAGCATTGGCATAGCCAATAGGTCTCGCTTTTGGGACCTTATAAGTATTTAGTTATGCAGCACAATATCCTTGGTGCAACAACATTAACTGTTGCATGGTTAAACACTTATAAGGTCCCAAAGGCGAGACCTATTGGCTATGCCAATGCTTTTTTATGTGCATTTTTACTTGTATTAGTCATTTTTGGCAACCATGTACCCCTGTACCTGACCCACCACCTGCAGCATATTTCAGCCGATCCTAGCCCATGTTTGTAGCATGTGTCACTCACTCCTGGCTCACCAGAGGCATGTCACAAGGGGCTCTAAGATTCCAGCGACTTCTGGGCTTCGGGTTCTCCTGTGCCTTAGGGGCCGCCTGCTTTTGCATATGTTATTTATTTTTACAGCGCTGTGCTTTTCACAAGCGCTACTGCCTACTTGTTAACAGTAGTCCACTTATAAGGTCCCAAAGGCGATTGGCTATGCCAATGCTTGTTTTACAACAGCAAGGGCGCATCTGCAGGCAAGCTGTCATCTGTTGGCTCAGTGGAGACTCCATCGCCCTGTCGAGCCAGGGGGCCAAATATCTGTGCCTGGTGCAAAAAGTGACCCCTGTAATAAGGGCCACAACACGAAACCATCTTTAAAACTAAACGCTAAAGACTGCTAGAGATCTTTCGAGCACTCCTGCACTTTAATTAACTTTATCATGAACCAAGCTCTGCAGGATTTATTGCTTAATATAAGGCATATGCCGGGGCAATTTTAATATTGGACTCATAAATTGATATGTACAATGCATTTTCACTTTGGCTTTTCACACAATCTGATAACTGTTGTTTTTTTATTTTAGAAACGTCAAATCAACTTGCACAACTATTTTTAAATCACGTATTTTTGATGATCTTTTCAATTGATATGATTTTAATTAATCAATCAATCAATAAAGTATTTACAGTACATACACGCTAATCTAGCATTTGGAACGTACACGTTTTTCTTTACTACCTCATGCAATTTCCTTAATTCACACGGAAACGGCAGTACTGTTTAACTTGCGTGCGCGTAACCTCCCGCCAGAGCTCACTGAACAAACATGAAAATGATTTCACACTACACACTGCCTGCTATTGATTGACAATTTGACAGGATCGGCACAAATGCATCTGGGACTGTAGGGCAGGATCACTGCCAGAAGGGCCGGGATGCTCTGTGCGGAGGGTGCTCGTGCCTGGCTCTCAGCTTCGCCTGCAGATGGTGGGTCGCGTGCTGGAGGCGTGCTAGTCCACTGAGAGCAGCACGCGGGGCTTCTCCGGCTTTGTATGTGTGTAAGCTTGTCTAGAAGTGTGCATTCGTGTGTGGGGTTCTGTGAGTGTGTTTATCCCTGTGATTATGTTTACTTGTCAGTGTTTTATTATCGTGGGTGTAGCAAGCGTGTGTAGCTTCTTTTGTAAAGCGCTCTGACACCTTTGGGTAAAGTTCGCGCTATATAAAACTGCATTAAATAAATAAATGTACATTTGTGCATCTCTTGTCCCGTCGCTAGCCTTCTCCAATCACAACTTTCTTTCTATTCTAATCACCGCTGCCCATGCACCCTTCCTCACACGTCACACCCCTCCTCTGCGCCGTTCTGTTCCACCCCCCCTCCCCCACCCCTCTCCCCGTGGTTTTCCTGTCTTGGACTGCAGACGCTGCCCACATCTGCCTGCCACATGGCTGTTCTCAGCAGGGCTCCTGTGAGCCACTTCCCTCTTCCTGTCGGGCCTGTGATGTGTGGCCCCAGCAGCTGGGGGCGCAGCGGGGGCACAGCAGGAGGGGTGCCGCACAGTGTCTGATGCGAGCCACACCACACACTGACTCTTAATGACTGGGTGCAACGCGAATGACCACAGGATGGAGACTGACACCGACACAGACAGAGAAGGTGGTTCCAGGCACAGGCACTGTGCACAGACAGTGACCACAGGCTGGGGGTCGAACCGGTACAGAAAGGACCGAACAGGGTCAGTGGCTTCAGGAGAGAGTCTAAAACGGGGCACAGAGTTCATGACCACAGGCTGGACACTGAAACCGGAGCACAGTAATCCCAAACAGGTTTAAACAATGACCAGTTCCAGCGTTAGTGAACACAGCAAAGAGAGTAAAACCAAGAATGCAGGCGGTTTTAAAATACCGCATACCGATGAGGCCATGGGCAGAGGCGTAGATCGCAGTCACGGGCAAATGTCACATGCGGCAAAGTAATGCCCCGTAGAGGGTCGCTGCCACAGAAGACGATGTGTACTTAAACCACCCCAGAGGACTAAAACAGGCATACAACGACCGAGCACAAGGCCAGAGATCACGGGCTAGTCACTGACATTGAGGGTGGTACAGCCAGAAGGACGGCTGTGGGCGTTGTATTGCTATATTTACTTATTTACGCACGTCTATATAGCGTGGACATTACCCAAAGAATGTTAAACCGCTTTATAGTAGCACTGTAGCTTTACACAAGGCACATAGATTACAGAGAAAAACAAGAAGCGCGAGCAACAAGCATTGGCCGCGCGGCCGTGAAACTGACACGGCCGCGCGGCCGTGAGAATCGCGGGTTTTGTAAGTGTAAACAGTGGCTTTTGCTGGCGACCAGCTTGCGTTCACGCGAGCGTCCAGATGGCGAGGGAAGCCATATAGCGCCTGATCGTGCGTGCACGCTCGCGTGAACGCAGGCTAGTCCGCAGCAAAAGCCACTGTTTGCACTTCCAAAACCCGCTTACAAAAAGTCTCGCCAGAGCAGCGCATGCGCGCTGGCTCAGGCGAGACCTAAAAACCACCACTGTGTGATGCATCCCCAAGCAGGACCCCACAGATCTTCGGAACTGCCACTGCACGATGCCTCCATGATGCAGGACCTTGCATCGCAGCCCCACAACGCCTAGAAAACACTGCTTTGCATTGCATTCACGAGGCAGGGTCTCACACCGTCTCCCTGCAGCTCCCCAGAATCACCACTGTGTGATGCATCCTCAATGCAGGAAGTCGCACTGCAGCCACAGCCAATCGGAACTGCTGCTGCGCAATGCATCCTCTACCCGGGATCTCGCAAAACTCCGCAAAATGGATTTAGGGTACTTTGTTCAGTGGGCCTAACTTGGTCCCTGTAGCCAGCCCATGCTACATCGCGGTCGGAATAAACGTGTTACTTTGTCCCTTTGTGCTTAAAGCAATATTTTCGCTTAAATCTTTAAAGTTACATATTTCCAGTTCTACTGATTAGATTCTTGTCATTTTGGTTTCAAATAATTTATTAAATCTTACTCTATTGTCCCAAATTAATGTGGGATTTTTTTGTGTTGTGTTTTCACTTTGTTATTGTTTGAAGTGCTGCATAAATTAGTCAAGCCTGACTAAGTTAAGTTAAGCCTGACTGCTTTGTGCCAGGCTATACCAGAGGGTTGAGCACAGGTTAATTTGGGCTTTGCTTGTGACTTCACCCCAACAGAATCTGTGGTTGCTGCTTGAGTAAAGTTTCGCCCCCCTCAACGAGGAACCCATTTTTCCACATTAGTGTTCAGCAGTAAGGATTAGGATTTGTGTTTGTGCAATGCCATACAGTGATTTTGTGTTACACTAAAAATCCCAGTTAAATAATCTGAGACCATTTCAAGTTTTTTTTCCATTCTCCTTGAGTGGCTCTTCTTTTGCTTTTTCCAAAATGTACCCTCATTATACCTGATGTTCTGTGCTTGTGGCCACACCTGCAAAGATGGAGTTTGAGCTTGCCAAAATGGATTTCTACACAGTGGCCGAGCTCCAGGAATTCTGCAAGGAGTGGGGACTTCCAGCCAAGAGGAAAACCAGAAAGCCGGAGCTCCAGAAGGTGCTGAGGGCCTGGATAGAAGTCCACCAATCATTAGTTACAGCAGATAAGGAGGATGATATGGAGGGGCAAGTTGAGGACCTGGGTGCAGCACTCAGGGGAGGGTGAGAACTCAACCCCTGCATTGGAACTACCTCACTGAGCAGGAAGCAACGTATCTTCACATGGCTTGTACCCAGAGGAGCTGGTGGAACGTAGGGCTGAAAGGGAGTCAGGCTGCAGATGGCGGGCTCAAAATGGAAGCAGAGGAGAGGAAAATAGCACATGAGCATAGACTCAAGGAGCTGGACACCAAAGACAGGCAGGCAGAGTTCAGCAATAATAGTGGGAGCATACCCACAGTGTCTGTAGGGGACTAGAAGGTTCACATCCCATGGTAGGGGATGACATTGACAAGTGGGTTTCTGCCTATGAGGTGGACCTCAAGCTGCACAGGGTCCCAGAAGAGTTTTGGGGGGCATCACTCTTAAACACATGCCTACAGTGGGGAGGGATACCTTGCAAACACTGGAGGTGGGGGACTAGATTAAGTATACTCCAATGAAAGCCATCCTTTTCACCAAGTTTGGACTCATCCCAGAGAAGTACCGTATTAGATTCAGGGATAGGCATAAGATGCATAACCAGTCTTGGTGGATTATCTTGATTATTTCAGCAAGGCACTGAATGATTGGTTGTTGGGCAGCAAAGTTGATGACTTTACTGGGCTGTTTGATCTGATACTGATAGAGCACGTGTTCAACATCTGCTTTACAGAGCTGCACCAGCACCTGATTGATAGTAAACTCACTGATCCCAAGAAGCTTGCAAAGAAGGCAAACCTCTGAGTCAGCACCAGAGTGTCCGAAACATATCTTGAGGGAACACCAGAAGGGTGGTTGGGGTCCCACCAGAAGAAGGAGGGGGAGGAAAACCTGAAAATAAGGAGCTTTCTAAAGGCCCCGCCTGAGAATATGGCCGCCTAGTCATGGAGCTTCACCTTGCCTGTACTCTCCTCGGGTCTCCCCACCATCCAGGGATGTCAATGCCTACTTTCAGGACCGGATTCTGTGCCTAGTGGGTGTGGTGGCCCTCATATGCCACCTGAAGCAACTGCTCCTAGCCTCCCGATGAAGTACTGGAGTACTCCCTCGAGCACCGCATGGCTCTCCGGTGAATACTGGAAGCACTGCCTGACCTCGAAATTACAACTGGAAGGGCATATCCATCCACTTTATGATGACCCTTGCTATTTTTTCTTGTCACCTGCGTCTTTGACCATCCTAATGTGGACTCCTGTTTCCTGTGGGGCAGGTGCCTGTTCCCTACATGCTGCACACTTGAGCCAGATCCCCAAACACACTTTGCCTGACCTAAATATGGAGTTCGGTTGACTAACCCCTGCTCCAAACATGCTATCTACTTCCCTAACCAGGTCATCCAGTGATACGACCTCATTGGCCACCTCTGATACTATGAACTTCATCTCCTGTGGAGGTGAATGATGGAAGCAGAGTCAGGAATAAGCTCCCTAGAAGACCACAAACAGAGCTCAACTGAAGCCCTTATAGCCACCTCATTAAGGCTGGCACAACTGGAAAGAAGTCTCAAAGACTCGGAGAATTGACACAGAATGGGTAAATTCCATTTCTTTGGGCACCCAGAGGCATTGGAAGGCCATGCCTCATTGTCTGCTGCCTTTGTGGAAAAGTGGATTGCCCATGTCCTGGAAATTAATTTTATGAAAGGCTGCGAAATTGCCCGTGCCCATGAGGTTCCGCGTACAAACCTAAAAGCTGCTCCTCCCCCAGGGAACTAACCTTTAGACCACTTCACTATTCACATATGGAATTTATTTTATCCCACATGAAAAAGATACAGAAGATCAACTGGCATGACCTCTATTGGAATTTTCCAGGATTATTCTAAAGAACCTATCAAAAGGAGGAAAGCATTCCTAGATAAGCGGAACACACTTAAGGATCTCGCAATACAATTCTCCTTCATTGGTCCGGCTTGCCTAAAAAATCACCACCAATGGAAAAATATCCATCTTCAACAACCCCAAAGACCTGGACTCCCTCATTGCACATACACTAGTGCCAAGACGCCATGGCAATCGAGCACTCTATAAACATATATCCTATCCTATCGCTTCATTGCTCAAAATTGCATGTTCAGCTAACCAGTTAGTTATTAACTAGATTTATACTTACTGACAACAATTATCACTCACTTTCTCTCACTAACAACCAATACTAGTCACATATTTAGACCATAATTTTACCTATGCTCACCCTTTTCAGGTCAGAACCCAATGCAAGCTTAACTTTGCCATGGTCCGTCCTCACCCAGACTCCTCCTCATAGAGCCCATCCAATCTCCACCCAACCTCCAGCACTCAAGTCACATCCCCATATAACTACACAGTGATTTGTAACATGTCATACAAATGCCCGACTTTTCTAGCCCTCTCACTTACTTGGTTCTTATTGTTGTTACACGCACCAGCTTTGCATGCTCTCCTTCTTCCAGACCAGTTCCACGCCTTACGTTGACCAGCTATGCTCCTCTATCAGTATTCTCTCACACAATATCTCTATGTCATAGCTACCAGTAACAAGGGTATAGATACCCACAAATTACATTGCACTATCGGTAGCTGATACTACCAATGATTAGAGGTAGCTCCTTGAGTTCTGCAATTCTTATTTGTTGTAATTTCTTAAGACCCATATCAATAATGTGTACATTAAGATAGTTACTCGTCTTACATGGTTCTGGTTATCCCCTTGTGGTGACCAAACTGAGTAGCAAATAATTTTGTATGCACTTCAAATTGCGTTACCTGTTTTATGATGTGTTTGTTCTCATCTCAAGATGTGTCTGTACTTACCTCAAAATGTGCCTGTACTTCGCTCTAGGTGTGTATACAGGTGTAACCATACAGTTACTGTGCGACACTCTACTATAGTCAATTTGATTCCCAACCCAAAGAGGCCATGGGTTGGTTCTATCTTTATAACTTGTCCTCTGATGCTATCCAAATGACATATATTCTCACTTCAGTGCACCTAGACTCGGCCCCTTGTGGCTTCTACTGCCTATCTGAATGTTTCTGTGCCTATGATTCACTCCATGGACTATGGGTACTTATTAAAAAAATTTCTTCTCTCTCTTCTCTTTCTTCCCTTGCCTTACCCTCCTTCTCCAACCTCTTTACCCAACTCGCCTCCATCTCCCTTCTACACCACTCCCTGCCAACCACATCACCCTGCTGAGTGTGACCTTCCCTCCCACCCCACCCTGGGACCTGGCTAAACATCAATACCCACCTTTCACTCATTCAACACCAACTGAAACATCTTACATGCTTTCCCATACCCATAAATACACAATATTAAGATATTATCTCTCAATCTGAAGGGTTTAAATCACCCCACGTAATGCCCAAAACATTTAGACTATGTACACAAACATAAAGGTGACCTAATTTTCCTACAGGAAATAAAATTTGCATTTACGGATGCATCCTCCTACGTAAAAATTGGCTTAATGATCTCCCCTGTGCCCCAGTGATCAAAAAGAAAAATGGCCTCATCACCCTTATGGCAAATTTCTCTGGCTTATGATTTATCTCAGTGGAAATGGATCCGGAAGGGAGATGGCTAATAACAAGACATCAAAAAGACAACACCGAAATCTATGTTGTGAACTTTTACGCCCCTAACAATCATCTTCCCGAATTCTGGCCTTGATTAAACAAAAATGCTTGACACATATCACATGATTGTGGGTGGGGATATTAACCTGCCTTGGGATGGTATCCTAGACACAAACTCATCCTGTTTGTTCAGATCATTTAAGTCTCACAAACAGATGCCTAACTTGTGCAATACCCATAGGCTGAAGGGCATATGGTGACTTTAATCCAACTGGCAAAGACTATACATTCTTTTCGCACTCACATTATTCACTCTCCCTTATTGACTATATGGTAGTTGAAGAATCCCATGTCCCCAATACATCCAACACCACTGTAGAACCAATTCTCCTATCAGATCACACTTGTATATCCCTTTACTATGATGTTTCACACCCTGTAGCCAAACCGAAATCCTGGAGAATGAATACTCTATTCACAGAAGACGATATATTTAGGGAAGCAATCAAACGTGAAATCATACAATTTCTGGAAATTAATGGGCGTTCGGGACCCAAACCCCAAATAATATGGGACACCCTCAATCCACCATCTGAGGCCACATGATTAACGTTGACAGCGCTATACTTTAAAGCATTTATATTGTTTTCTGCATTACAAGTACATTAACACACAAATCACAACATCCCTTGAACACCCAGAACGCCCCAGAGTACGAGCTCTGTATAACCACAGAATCAATGTTCACCTCATCACCTCCCGTCTACACTCCCTCACTGTTCCGCCCATGGTCCAGAATCCTTATAAAGGCTGCTTGATCAAGTGATCTCTACCCTCCCTGCCTATATCTGGACTTTTGTACCCATCTCTGCCCCTCTCTCAACCCACATCTGCATCCCATCCTCCCCATATTTTATCAAATTTCCTCTGGCACCCTCTTCCTTTGTAGACTTCCTTTTCCATAATTTTTTTTTTTTAAATCTGTTTATTGGCATTTTGAAAAATACTGATACTTCTTCTGCCTTGCAAGGCAGAACAACAATAACAAAACACATAACCATTCTGTGATCGACTTTTACATCATGAGTATTCTGATAAGCTTCACATCAATTTCTACAGAGAGATTTGCGGCAGTGTGATATCCGATATACAGTAACATAATTTCTATTTAGACTATGAATCAGTGGCAGCCTGTCGTTGTAGGTATTGAAGTAAAGACTCCCATATGTCTCTAGGTCTAGAAGCTGAGGGCAACTCCTCTGCATATAATGTCAGGTTCTCTCTACAATACACCAAGTCCTTGATCCAGCTCTCAGTCTTTGGGGCAATGGTACTTTCCCAGTGCACAGCGACTCGACGCTTGGCCATTAATAGTGCAATACGCACAAACTTACCCATTGGTCCTTTTAGGTGTGGGACATGACACAACAGGCAAATTGAGGGTGTACATTGCAATAAGATCCCTGTCATTGCCTGTACAAGTTCCATCACCTTTTTCCAAAATAGTTGCACCCGCCTACACTCCCATGCAAGGTGCAGAAAGTCAGCGTCTGGCTGGCCACATCGTTTACAATTACTTGTTTCCCTGAGCCCACACTTGTGCAGTTTATGGGGAGTGTGGTAAATCTGATGCACATATTTAAAATGTATGATGCGCAAGTTACCGTTAGGCGTGAGGGCGGTGGTCAGTTTACAAATATGTTCCCAGTCCATGTCTAGCAGTGGTGGGGTTAAGCTATCATTCGAGCAGGCCAGGCTTTTATCTGGTTTGAGAACTTTCTCTTCTCGTATTTCTCTATATAGTTTTGTTACTAGCTTCGATGGTGCAACCAGTAGCACCTGTAGCGCACGTAGTGTTGGGGGTTCAGCCGGGTATGTGTGGTAATGGACTTTGATAGCTTGCCGTAATCTGTGAATAGTAAAATTAAACAGTAGTGAAGGGTTAGTAATGTAGTTCAGATCTTCTCCGGTAAGGAAGAGTCCGTCTATGTAGATGTCTTGCATGGCTACTATTCCCACTTCTCTCAGTGCCTTGAGCGGGCCTTCTTCACGAGTCACAGACAATGCCGAGTGATGCGCGATGGGGAGTGCCGGGCATATAGAGGGAGCCTGTTGGTAATAGTACCTATGGCCTGCCATGCGGCAATTGTCGTGTCTAGTGTATTAATTTCAGTTCTGGGCGTCCCTCTTCGGGTATGTGCGAGAATGCCAGCCAGGGGAATTGGGTGAGCGTCACCGTCTTCCACTGCGACGTGTGGAGTGAATGCATGCGATTTGAACCAGTAGTACGCGTATTGCGCTTGGGCGCATAAGTAGTATAAATAAGGGTCCGGAGCGCTGAATCCCCCTCTGTTATAATCTAGCGTCAGTGTGGCCCAGCTCACCCTCACCTGCCGTCCTCCCCATATCAAACGGATAAGTGAGGATCGTACTTCGCTGAAATAGTGTTGCGTTAGTTTGATTGGGATATTACAGAAGAGGTATAAAAAGCATGGGAGTATGACCATTTTGATGATTGCAATTCGATCCGCTAGGGAGAGGGGTAGCATAATCCATCTATCTACTTGTTGTTCTAGAGAGGCATATGCTCTGCCATAGTTTTCTCGAATGACAACCTCAGGGTCACGATGCACCCAGACACCAAGGTACTTTACCGGATCTGTTGTCCACACCAGTGGGTACTCCATGTGCGGGGGAGACGTTTGGGGTGTTAGTGGAATCATTATTGACTTGTCCCAGTTAATTTGTAGTCCAGAGAATAAGCCAAATCTAATATATTCCCTCAGCACCTCTGCCAGGTACAATGACAGTTCTCTGATAAATAACACCATGTCGTCAGCGTAGAGAGATGCCGACCGGGCGGTGTAGAAAATTAAGGGCAGTTTTTCTGTGATGCTGCCGGATAATACAGGCCAGCGGCTCAAGTACCAGAGCGAACAATAATGGCGAGAGCGGGCACCCCTGACGGGTGCCTCTATGAATCCGAAAAGGTTGTGAAGTTAGACCCCCTACCCGCACCAGCGCTGACGGCGCATTGTATAATAATCGCACCCAGCCAAGGAACAGATGCGGAAATCCCATACGTCGCAGTACATGAAACATGTAGCTCCACTCTATAGAGTCAAACGCCTTTGCCGAATCCAACATGACCTCGGCAGCCTGCAACTCGGGATCCAGAACATGGAACATGGCGAATATTGTTCTGAGATTGTGAGAGGTAGAGCGGTCAGGAATAAAGCCAGATTGGTCCAGCAGTACCAGGCTGGGCATTAAAGGCTGCAATCTGGTGGCCAATATCTTTGCCAGAATCTTGGCGTCTATGAGCGATAATGGTCGGTATGATTCGCACAGATCTGGGGCTTTATCTTTTTTTAAAAGTGTGATATTTAATGCTTGGCGAAGAGAGGGTGGCAATATACCAGACTCATGCGCTTCTGCGTACATCTCAAGAAGGGGAGGCGCAACAAGATCAATAAATTCTTTATAGAATTCGGCTGTGAGCCCGTCAGGGCCTGGCGGCTTTTGGTTGGGTAATTCGCGAATTGCCGCTTTTATATCTGCTTCGTCTATCGGCTGATTCAAGTATTCGCGGTGATTATCTGTTAGCCATGCGCATGCTATATCAGACAGATAGGCGTTTAGGTCAGGATCCTCTACAGATCCACGTGATGTGTATAGATCCTCGTAGAATCCACGGAATTGATCTACTATCTCCATGGGGGCGTAATGCTCCGTCCCTAGATTATCTGTAATTTTTGTGATATAGTGAAAGTCAGCGCGGGATTTAATTTTGGCGGCCAGGTTACGGCTCGGGTGTCCTCCCTCGCCATATGCCCGCGCCGTGTGTCTGCGAGACCTATAGCAAATCTCAGATTCTGCTAGTTCATCATACTCTAACAGTGCTTCATGTATGCGGTGCAGTGTTTCAGGACAGGGTGCGATTGTGTATTGGTGTTCTAAAGCCTGTAGTGTTGATTCTGTCTTTGCAAGTTGGCCTCGAATGTCTTTCAAGATGCCAGCTGTGGTGCTAATGCAAACCCCTCTTATGGTCACCTTAAAAGCCTCCCACAGCGTAGCCACACTCTCTACTGTGCCCGTATTCAGATCAAAGTATTGCTCTATGGCGTTCCGTACGGTTTCACTGTACACTGGGTCCAGCAGAGCCTCTGAACGGAATCGCCACGTATAGGGCGTTGAATATTAGCAGGTATCGCAAGGACAAGCAGCACTGGGTTATGATCCGACAGTGTACGCAGGAGTACAGAGACATCTGCGACCCAGCCGTTTGCTCCCTCGCTAAGGAGCCAGTAGTCCAATCGGGACCAACTGTTGTGTGCAGGTGTGGCGTGTGTTCCGTCCCTCGGTGCGCCGTTACGCACCCTCCATACGTCAACTAGGCCAAATTCGAGCATGGCACCATTAACACTTTGAGCGATTTTGGGTGTACGTAGACCTTGCAGACTTGATTTGTCTAATTGAGGGTCCAAGTACGTGTTAAGATCTCCCCCCCACAAAATTGCTGCCTCCGGCCAATCGCGCATATTGCTGTACAACCGTGTAAAGGTTTCTGGTTTGTCTACTATGGGCCCATACACATTGATAAACGTGACCAGGGAGACTCCCAGTTTACCATGTCACACCGTCCTTCACTATCCGTGTATGTTTTTATGGGTGTAAAAGAGAGCCCTCGCTTGATAAGAATGATCACCCCTCTAGCATATGAGGAGTACGATGAGGCCAACTTGTACCCAGCCCATTTAAGAGCGATTTTAGTCTCAGAGATTGTCGTCAAATGCGTCTCCTGGAGGAGAGCAATCTGAATATTATGACGATCCAAATAAGCGAACACTTGCCTAATTATTTTCGGGGTGTTGAGCCCACGAACGTTCCACGTTATACAATTATATTTCTCACCCATATTCAAATTGAAACACAGCTCCTACTGAGTACCGCATCTCGCCGCATTCATCTAATAGTGTAAGCAACGCAAGCCTCATCTGACATGTCGGTGCAATCACAGTAACACACCCCAACTCATAACAAACCCATCCCCCCTCCCCCACCCGCTTCAGCATGCCCCAATTGCCAAAGCCATCCCATGTAGAAACTAAGAACCCCTCCACCCCCCCAAACAGTCCCACGAGGAACCAATAACGTGTTGTGGTGCACACAGGATGGCGGGAGCCGCCAGCCGGGAACCCCAGTGACAATGTCACATGGGGGGTCGCTTATCCAGTCCCCTTAGGGGAACAAAGATCGAAATTGTCTGCATTATCTGCTATATTAAAAAAAAAAAAGAACTGACAAATTAAAAGCTAGATTGCGTCGCCTATCTCTGCTTATATACTCGTGCTGCAATAATATATGCTGTACCCATTTGTCTACATGCCCACCGGTAAACCTCCCATCCGTGTCCCTAACTTATCTGTGTCCATAGGTAGCGTAGCTTGGAGAAACCGTGAGCACCGCCCCGGCACCACAGGCAGGCCAGAGAGGGCAGTTCGTTATTCAATGTCAGAGGCGCCTCTGTGCTCCTCCTGTCCGCCCCTGGGCGATCTTCTGCGCGGTGCTTGTGCGCCTTTTAGTTGTAGAAATTTGAGCACCTCTTTGGGCTTGTTGTAGACTGTGCTCTTGCCGCCGTCCGTCACCCGCAGCCTGGCCGGGTAAATCATCGCATACGGAATATTGAGGTCCCGTAGCTTCTTTTTTACCGCCAAAAACTTCTTTCGCGCTTCCTGGACTTGTGGTGTGAAGTCTGGATAAATGGAGTTGTCCATGCCTTCGTGTTTCAAACTGCCCAGTTCACGGGCCTTGCGGAGCACCGCGTCTCGATCTCTGTAGTTCAGTATTTTCGCAATGACCGGGAGCGCCCCAGGCGGAGGCGGAGGAGCCAAGGATCTGTGCGCCCTCTCAATAATAAACACATCCGAGAACATGTCCCGGCCCAGAAGGGCGACCAGGAGCTTCTCAATGTAGCGCTCCATGTTGCCCACATTCGTTGATTCCGCTATCCCCATGAAGCTCAGATTATTTCGGCGAGACCTCGCTTCCAAATCTTCTGACTTCGCTATGAGCGGCGCTAAGGTCTTATCGATTTTCTCTTGTTTGGTCTCGAGTTGATGGTGAGCATCCTCTGTGTCTGATATGCATCACTCCGCCATGTCTATTCTTTCCGTGCGTCTATCCAGGTGTTCAGACATGCGGTCCACTCGGTAGGTTAGGGAGTCGATTTTACCGTCAATGTTGGAGAGAGTGGATTGGATCGTTGTGAACATGGACTGGAAGTCCACAGGAGCGTCCGAGGTTGCCGTCACTGCCGATGTCTGGGGGGGGCTGATTGTCATTGCCTTGGTCGACTGCCTTCTTTGATTGTTCGAAGTGAAGTTTTGGTTGATTCCTGTCTGGTTTCCCCATTGTTCAAGCGCTACAGCAGGGTCGTACCTTTGCGCCGACCTCACCTCGTGAACGGCGACGCTCGGCAGTCGCAGTGATGAGAGGGATGGACTGCGTCTGCCCACCCGGCTGCAATGCGCTGGTCAATTTCAGGGCTCCCAAAAGGAGTTCCGCAGCTCTCCCTGTGTGGCAGGAGCGAAGCGCGTGAGCTGTATGACACATCCACCACCGTGCCAGCATTTCGAGACGGCAGCGGCGGAGCCCCACAACACGTAAAGCCCCAGCAGTGACTCGCCGCATCTTGCCTATACGCTAGCAGGGGGCCAGCCCAAGACAGTTTGTAGTCTTAGTAGAAGGCTAAGCGCAGGGAGCAGGCCGGAATAACAAGCACCTCGACATCGCCGTTCGTTTCCGGGGGCCCCTCGTGCGTCCCACAAAGTTCGTCTTTGCGCTCCGAGCTACTTGCGTGGAGCGCCGCCCCAGGGCCCTGAGGGCTTCGGTGTACTCCGCACACAGGATCTGAGGAGGCAGGGGGCAAGCACACGGCCTGTGTTCTCCTGGGCTGCAGGACGTTTCACAGCAAAGGCCCCGCACGATCCCAGGATTATATTAAATCGGGTGTCCTTTCCCGCGTGTCACTCACTGCACGTTAATAGTTCTGTGCTGCTATGCTGCTATGCCCCATATTTAGTGGACCCCTGTCGGCTTCCCGCGATAGCGGGCACTTTGGAGCCCCCCCAGTCGCTGCAGCCGCGTCTCTCCTCCTTAGTAATTGCGGCAGCTCAGTGGTGTGCAGGGATTCTCTCACCTGCAGCGATGCCGGTGCCGGGACCTCAGTGCCTCTCCCCCCACGCCGCCACAAGTCTCGGCACCACCAGGAACAGCGTCGGGCGGAGCAGGGGTCTCAGCGAGCTTCTCGGTTGTACATGCAGTGTCCTGCTTGGTGTCCCCTTGTCAGGAGCCGGTGTCGTTTTTCCCCTCGGGGTCGTCCCGGCGGAGCAGCGAGTACGCGCATGCGCTGGTATGGCAGGCCGTCGTCGGACTTTCAAGTGAGTTTTCTCTCTCCGGGAATGATTTTAGCAGCAGATAACGGGACAGCAGGGTGCCAAGTCGTTCCGATTCAGGCAGTCATGCTTTTCATAGCATTCTGCAGGATATATGCCCATGATTATTGCAGGATAATGAAGCGACCGAAGGAGCTCGCTTACAGCGCGGCCATCTTCGGGCGTGGCTAGCTCCGCCTGACAGCTCTATACTTTACGCCAATGGGGACAACAGTGCTTTTTTCACTGCGCCAAACGTAATATAATGGCTCTGTAAATTTATATGTAGCCCTGTGTCAGGCTAGACAGGCTTCATATGTAATCTTTGATATTGTCACTGCCCTCCTCTTTCTTCACTAAACCCTCACTTCTGCACTTTGCTGCACCAACCCCTCTTTTACTTTTCTTGGGGCACCACTGCATAATTTATTCAGATATATGCTGTGTTCTGAACATGCCAACATGTGTTCAATATGATTAAACAATGTTGAACATGAATTGTTTATGAGTAATTTAATGGACGCTACAAAAAGTTGCAGCATATGCAGATGACATCCTATTCTATACCCAATATTATTCAGCATTAACAACTATGCACATGTCTCTGGCTATACCCTTAATAAGGACAAAACAGAGACTCTCCCCATAAATATTCACTTTTAATAGTTCAGTCATTGATGATTACGAACTCCAATGGGTACTTGACATAATAACATACTTAGCTATCTGGTTCAGTGAAAACCTTAGGGCATATTTTGATCTCAACGAAAAAATGACTCTTACTAAGGTTAAATGCATATTAGATAAATGGACAACTCAATTTTTATCACATTGTGGGGGCGAATCGAAACCATCAAAATGATGATCTCTCCACTCATTAACTTACTAATAAGCAGATCACCGATTCACCTGTCAGGCAACTTTTTCACTAAGATAGACCACCTATTCAAAGAATTTGTATGGCAATCTAAAAAGCCAGTAATTGCTATAAAAATTTTATGACTCCCCAAAAATCTCAGTGGTATGAACCCCCGCCAGACTACCACAGATTCCAAATGGCATACCTAGCTAGAAGCGGCCTCTTCTAGTTCAACTTGCCTAATGCTTTGTCACCAATTTGGCTCAATCTTGAGCACAATCTCACCCTATCACTTTTCCTCATATCTTTAAACACCACCAAGAGGATAATGACAGATCACTCCTCAATCATTCTCTCCGGCACAGCACAGGCCTTTTGGAAAACCGACAAGAAACTTGTTAACAAAATAAAATACTCTACCTTAGCCTTGCTATGGCATAATAATTATCTCAAATCGGAGGTTAGGACAATGTTCCTTGAGAAATGGGCACAAAAAGGTATCATCTTCGCAGGAGACCTAGACATCCCCTCAGACCTACTCCATTCTCCCACTTCAAACTCAACTTCAAGCTAGCAGGAACAGACATTTATCACTTTCTAAGGATCAAAGCAATCAGCGCCAAGCATAAACTCCTGTATATACTAGACCTTCTAGACACACTGAGGAGATTGGCGGGGGGAGGCCCTGTCTAGCACAACACAGACTGTGGACCACATATAATGCCCACTGGACCCCTTCGAAACTGTTTAAACTCGTCTCTGGGACTCAGACACTTGCTGGAGCTGTGGAAAAGAGATCAGGGATCTTCAACACATGCTTCTCGAATGCACAGTCTCTAGTAAATTCTGGTCTGAGATCAGTGAAAATATCTCCCATATTCTGTATACTAATTGGACTCCTGGTTTCACTTCTATAGCACCGGGTACTCTCCCTTCAGAAATAACCCACTGTGTAAATGAGAAGAACATATATTTTGAGACACACTGGTTCCAACTGGTCTTAAATCCATCCCATCAGAATGAAAGGACCTCTCCAAATTATCAACGCAAACTTGGTGGATGTTAGAAATGGGGTCTCTAGTTGGCAGCGGTTTGCACCCTGTCCAAGTAGGGACCCTCACTGTAGTCAGAGTAAGGGAGTCACACAGCTAAGATAACCTCTGCTCACCCCCTTGGTAGGAGCAGTCAGGCTTATCTCAGAGGCAATGTGTAAAGTATTTGTACACACACACACACACACACATGCACACACGCACACACAGTAACACAGTACCACAGTGAAAACACTACAGAAGGAGCCTACACCAGTTTAGAAAAATAGCCAATATTTATCTGAATAAAACAAGTTCAAAACGAAAAAAATCCAACATACAGAAGTCAAAATATCACTTTTATAAAATTAAGAAAGTTTAGACCATGGAGGTCAATGGATTAGCACAATGTACCTTAGATGCATCAAAAATCAAAGACGGTGCAAGGCGCAGGGGAGGTGAGGTGCTGGCAAAGCAATGCATCCGTTCCTTACTACACAGGGGAGGTGACATGTCGGTTCCTTACTGGCAGAGGAGGTGATGCGTCAGTTCCTTACTGCTAAGCAGGGGAGGTGATGCATCGGTTCCTTACTGACAGGGGAGGTAATGCGTCGGTACCTTACTGGCAGGGGAGGTGATGCATCGGATTCCGGACATAGCGGCCTTGGTTCCTTACTGCAGTGCGGTATCAACGAAGAATCAGCGCCCAGAGACAATGCGTAGAAAATCCAGACTCGCTGCGTCGATGCAACAGCAGCGAAGTAGGAGCTGCGTTGATTCCACAGCCGCGAGGCAGGTGCTACGCCGGAGTAGGAGCGGACGCCTGTGACATGGTGCTCAAAACTCACGCTGCAGCAATTTTTCTGATGCTCTGCGATGGCAAGCTGGGGCATGCAGTGAAGGCTGTGGTCGATGCGCCAATCAAGAACCATGCTTCGGGGAAAGCAGCAGCAATGCGTCGATCTTTTACAGCAGTGCATCAATAAAACAGGCGGGGGAGTCGATGTGTGAATTATCTACTTAAGATCACCAGGTTACACTTCCAAGGGTCCAGAAACTGGATTTGGCACCACTTGGCAAGTCAGGGCTCTTAGCAGAAGAGCCCAGTCACAGGTAGGTGAAAACTTTGATGGCCCTGAGACTTCTTAACAGGAGGCAAGCTCAACTCAAGCTCTTGAAGAACCTTGGAAGCAGTATACAGAAAACTAAGGCCAGTCCTTTCACTCCCAGGACAGAAGCAGCAAAGCAGCAAGCCAACACAGCAAAGCAAACAGCAAAGTGACAGCCCCTCTGGACAGCTTCTCCAGCTCTTCTTCCTGGCAGAATGTCTTCAGTCCAGAAGTGCTCTGATTTTGGGGTGTCAGAGGTCCAATACTTATACCTCTTTATGCCTTTGAAGTAGGCAAACTTTAAAGGAGATAGTCCTTGCAGTAGCAAAAAATTAAATTAGCTGTATTTCACTATTAGGACATGTAAAACACACCAGTGCATGTCCTACCTTTTCAATACACTCCACCATACCCATGTCATTGTGAGTGTAATGTGTGTGTAGGGTGCTCAAAGTCCCCATTCTGTTTGATCCACTTTTGCTGTTGCTTGCTCTGCCAATGGCAGGACATTTGGACATTGAACGAAAGCAAGAGAGATTACATCCATGCATGGGTTTCTCATCGACCTTCCCTCAATTGGACCTGCTGTTTTAGCAGTGGATGTATTATTCTTTCAATTTAGCCTATAGAGGGTGCAGTACAGATGACAACAAATGTGCATAAAATACGGAATGAGAGAAGACATCAAAATGGGCAATTTTCTAGCCAGGATTTTGTTGTAGGTGGTATCATTCTTCCTCATCTCATGCAATGATCATCTCGCAATGTGCCTTTCAAAGAAAAATTAAAAGATCACGACATTTCAAATAATAACATGCTCTCTGTGAGTAAATTCCTAATAGTCCACAGAGGTGAACAGGATTCCTGAAGAATTCATTGGCTTGGTTTTGGAGCTAGGACATGACAGCAAGACTACCCCAGAGAAAAGATTTGGGTGTTATGTGTACAATCAAAGACCAATACTGTTAAGAAATATAGAATGTTAAAGTTCCCAAACATATTGATTTGAACAATATAATGTAATACCAACAATGCAAAAAAAAATAAGAATAATTTTAAATTAAGTTATGAAGGGCAAAGTTGTGCAGTGTTTTTCTCAAGTCACAAAGTTTTCTGGAGTGAACAGATGGGTTTTCTTAGAGGGGAACAAGCATTGCATTGATCCATTGTTAGAAATGGGGTCTCTAGTTGGCAGAGGTATGCACCCTGTCCAAGTAGGCCATCACTCTAGTCAGGGTAAGTGTAGTACAAACTACAAATTTCCTGTGCTTACTCTTTGGTAGCTTGGCACAGAGGAGTCAGGCTAAACTAAAGAGGCAAAGTGTAAAGTATTGGTGCACAGACACACAGTAACACAGTGAAAACACCTCAAAAGTACTCAACACTAGTTTAGAAAAATAGCCACATTTATCTGAGTAAAACAAGACCAAAATGACAAAAATTCAACATACACAAGTCAAGATATTAATTATTCAAGATTCATGTGGGTGGCACAATTAGTGCTGCAGGCTTACTAGCAGCATTTGATTTACAGGGGCTGGGTACTGAGTACTGAGTAGTAAATAAAATATGCCAATCATGGAGAAACTGAATGCCATTATATTTCAGACACAGAGCACATGCATGGTCAGTAGTGAAAAAGTGCCCAGAGTCCTAAAACCAGCAAAAAAGAAGTCAAAACCAGAGGAGGAAGAAGGCAAAAAGTTTGGGCAACCCTGGAAAAAGGGACATTTCCAACAAAACCCCCTCCCAGACTAAAGCAAAGGAAGACTAATCAATACCTTGATGGGATTCCCAGCTTAGGGTGAGAAAATGTGGGCAATGGTCCACTACCACACCCTGGGTCTGACTCCTGTCCCCATCCTAGGGAGAACTATGATCACAGGAATAACAACCCACAGAGGCTACTGACATCCGTCAGTGCCCAGAGCCAGACCCCAGGCCATCTAGGGACCTCTGTGGTTTACCAAAGTGGGGGGCAGTAGCCCCAGGTGCCTTGCACCCTTTTACCACTTTACCTCCCACCAGTTCAGGGGTGAAATCCTGCGACTGGTCCTACAGCCCAGGGCCTGTAACCTTAGGCTGTACAGGAGCCAGGGGCAAGTCCTTCCTCCCCATGCCCCCTCTTGTAGGGTTCCATACCCTCCTTGTGGGAGTGGTACTCCCAGAATCCAGAACTGTCAGGGAGCTTGGGGCAACCATCCTGCTCAGTACTCCCACCAGTTCAGAGATGCTATCCTGCATTTGGTCCCTCAGCCCAGGGCCAATTCTTCATGTGTTGCGCAAGAGTCTGCCTGCCGCAGGTCTACCAACCCCTGTCCATGTGACAGAGCATGGAGTCCTCTCAGGCCAGAAGTGGCGTCACCAGGGTGAGTCCTGGAGTGCCTTGATCTCAGAGCTGGCAACCCCAGACCCACTGGTCCTCCCGCGTGGGGCCTGCTTCCAACCCTTACTCCTCCATTTGGACTTCTGTGCATTCGTCTGCAGAGTGCAGAACTGGTTGGACCCTGGTATCATTCGCCCCCTAAGTTCTCCTGACACGATGGGGTTCCCTTCAGTGGACTGTTTCCTGGTACAGACTAGACTCTCCTCCTGGTGCTCTCTCGGGGAGCTATCCAGGCTCTAGGACTGGATATAGGTCACCCTGCGGCCTCTGCCCACCCCCACCTGTCCTCCTACTCCGAGAAGGGACATGGGACCCTCTACCCATCCTAGTACACTGGGACCTGTCTGGGCTACAGTGAACCTCCCCCCACCCTCAGTTGGGGGGAACTTGAGCCACTTCCTTTAGGATCACTCCTAAATGCCTTGTTCTGGATCATGGGGCTAGCCCAGCGATCCGCCTCCTTAACAAGCTCTCTTGGGTCAGTGAGCTCACTATCACTCGGGTGTTGGCACAGCTCTGTAAAATAAAGACGGATCATATGCTCTGTTGCAAACAATGTATACAGCCCTTCAAAAGTTTTCACAATGCTGCCCTTCCCCCAACCACCCAGTGCCCTGAAAAAGTACCCCACAAAATCCCCTCAGGACTGGTGAGACAGTTCCTGACTACCCCTGAAACTCAACCTGTATTCTTCTGGGGGGAATCCCTAATTCCTTTAAAGAGCTTCCTTCATGGGGGGTATAAATCTTCCTGTTGCTCCCTATTAGGGCCAGTAGAGTATCCTTCCAACTACCAGGAATATGACACCCAATGCCAGTTCCCCAATCCTCCTCAGAAACCCTGTGTACTTCTGGAGCTACCTCATATGCCTGAAACCCCTGGTGTATATCTTCCCCCTCCTTGAAGTTAGGCACCATGTCTCTGGGTATGTGGACCTTTTCTTCAGTACTGGATATGGTACTTTCCCTGCCACCATCTGTGCTGGACTCCGCCATCCTCAGTTGGGGGTACCTGAGCCACTCCCTTTAGAAAAACTCCTAAATGCCTTCCTCTGGACCCTGGAGCTAGCCCAGCGATCCGCCTCCTTAGCAAGCTCTCTGGAGTCAGTGAGCTTACTATCCTCGGGTGCTGGCACAGCTCTGTAAAACAAAGACTGAACATATGCCCTGTTGCAAACAATTTATACAGCCCTTCAACAGTCTTCACCATGGATATGTCGGATATCGCAGACGATGCGGTGCGCAGAGGAGGGGAGGTGCTTCGGATGCAGGTGATGCATTGGTTCGAGGAGGTGGTACAAATTTGTTGAGGCTTTGGCGCTCAGCGATGATGCGGTGCCTAAAGGAGGTGATGCATTGGTTGCTGGTGCAAGACCTCGGTTCCTGTAGGTGGCATGGCGTTGAGGATGCATCGATGTCAGGATTGTGGTGCATCAGTTCCACAGTGTCGATGACAAACCACTGGGCTTAAGGAGATGCATCGATTGGAAGCCACAAAGGGCTGGGAATGCGTCAGAGTCAGGACGATGCACCATGCACATCGGTGATGCAGTGTCCGAGACTCACACAGAGGTGGTTCTTTGGAGGCGCTGCAGTAAATTCAAGGCTGCGCTGTAAATCAAGGTTGATGTGTTGCGCACTCAGTGAGAGGGACCATGGCTTTGGTGCAGGCAGCGACAATGCCTCGAATTCGCAGGGATGAGCTGGTTCTCAAAATACACTTTGAAGTCCATGCGTCCATTTCTAGGTTGCAGCACCAATACTTACTTCCAAAGGCCCAGGACTGGATTTTGCACCACTTGCCAGAACAGGGCTCACAGCAGAGGAGCCCAGGTGCCGGTAGAAGATGCAGGTAAAGTCTTTGTTGTTCGTGAGACTTCAGTAACAGGAGGCAAGCCCAAACAAGCCCTTGGAGAAGCTTTAGATGCAGGATGTAGAAAGTAAAGTCCAGTCCTCTCACTCCCAGGCAAGAAGCAACAGACAGCAGGTTAACACAGCAAAGCAAGTAGCAAAGTCCCTCCTGGCAGCACAACAGCGCTTCTTCCTGGCAGAATGTCCTCAGTCCGGAAGTGTTCTGAGTATATGGTGTCAGAGGTCCATTACTTATACCCATATTTGCCTTTGAAGTAGGGAGATTTTAAAGAAAGGTCTTTGTAGTGCACAAGACCCTGCCCTCCCTGACTTTGGCTCCAGACACACTGCAGGGGGGTATGCAGATCTTTGTGCTGGGATAGGTACAGCTCTATTCAGGTGCAAGTGTCAGTTCCTCCCTCTCACTTTAGCTCAGAAAGGCCCATCAGCCTGGTGATGGGTCATCAGGATTTGGAGGGCACACCTCAGCTCCCTTTGTGTGTGACTGTCTAGAGGGAATGCACAAAGCCCAGCTGTCACCCAGACGTGTATTCTAGGGACAGGCAGATGCACTGAATGGTTAAAGTAAGAAAATGCCAACATTCTAAAAGTAGCCTTTTCAGACCTGCAGTTTAAAAAGCAACTCACTAAAAGATGTATTTTTAAATTGTGAGTCCAGAGTCCAGAGACACCAAACTCTAATTTTCTATCTGCAAATTGGAAGATACACTTGTAAAGTGTTGCAAGGCAGCTACAATGCAAAGGTACATGTCCTACCTTTTACCTACACTGCACCCTGCCCTTGGGGCTAACCTGGGGCCTATCTTAGGGGTGCCTTACATGTAATAAAAGGGAAGGTTTGGGCCTGGCAAGTAGGTGAACTTGCCAGGTCGAAATCACAGTTTAAAACTGCACACACAGGCTCCGCTGTGGCAGGCCTGAGACAGGTGTGAAAGGTTTCTCATGTGGGTGGCACAATCAGTGCTGCAGGCCCACTAATAGCATTTGATTTACAGGCCCTGGGCACCTGCAGTGCACTGTACTAGGGACTTATTAGTTAATCAAATATGTCAATCATGGAGAAACCATTTGCCATTATATTTTAGACAGAGGGCACATGCACTTTAGCACTAATCCACAGTTAAAAAGTGCCCAGAGTCCTAAAACCAGCAAAAACAAAGTCAAAAACAGAGGAGGAAGAAGGCAGAAAGTTTGGGTACCCCTGCAAAAAGGGCCATTTCCAACATCCATGCTGATAAATTAATCTCTAAAATATTTCTACATGGTTTTCACCTTCTTTTAACACACAGCAAGTTAGCTTGATTGCTTAGTAGCAGTGCTATTTTCCATAGTCCTTTCTGAACTAAATTGCTAGATGTCCATGCACAATGTTGAGGCAAAGAAGCTCTGCCTCACTTCCCAACTTTACCACCCAAAACCTAATTCAGCCTAGCCCATATGAAGGTAATTCTAGTATCTTCTGCTAGCTTTTGCACAGAGTGTGAATCAAGGCAGTGGAATGAGCAGGCCTGCTTAAGGCATTTTCTTGAATGAACCGAAGTGTGAGCAAGTTAATTCAGTCAAAAGTGTCCAATCAGTGGACACAGGTCCACTGTGCTCTCCTTTGCTGGCTAGCGTCTTGGTTCCTTTTGAAGCTTGAAGAAGCAGATATCCACAGCAGGGTTACAAAGTGTGAGCGAAACCCTGCTCCCCATACAAACTCCAGCAGTGTGGTAAAAAGATCCTTACTACAGACATGATTCTTATTAACCAATGCCTCTGGATTAGGCACAAAATATCCAATGTCTCAAACGTGACAAAACTAACTAGGCGACCTAAATTTGATTATTGGTTTGAGTGTTTCCGGTGAAATTGACTTTACCATATAATTTTGTTGTTGACAGCATTTACGCAACTTTAGATTCAATTAAAAAAAATGTTTTACTCAATCTGATACACACCTGCAGGGTCGCAGAAAAGCCTTCAGGTTTTCAATGCAGCCAAAAAGCTGTTTGGAAAAGGAGAAGCTGCAAGTTGATTTGTCCTGTTCCACAGTGTTAGAAATGGGATCTCTGGTTGGCTAAGGCTTGCGCCAAAGCCAGGCAGAGACCACCACTCTAGTCAGGGCAAGGGAGTTACACGCCAAAGATAACCCCTGCTCACCCCCTTGGTAGCTTGGCACGAGCAGTCAGGCCTATCCCGGAGGCAATGTGTAAAGCGTTTGCGCAACACACCCACAGCAACAACATACTAGGCACACCACAAAAAGGAACTCCACACAAGGTTATATATAAAAATAGCCTTTGTATTATCATAAAACACATTAGAATAGTACTCACATAATATACATCGTGCCACCTGGCACGGGGTCATATTTACAAGGGAATTATTTACACCTGACAGGGCCAACTGGACCACTGTCAGAACCAGCACAAAGCGAACTTAGTATAGGTAGTACTTATAATAAATGTAGAACACATCATGAACGTACAACCAGTAATCACTGGTAACCACTGTACTTGGCATCAGCCTGTAACATAAACCACATTATGCACAGTATCACATTAGGCGCAAATTACCTTCTGCGCCACCCTCACCAGCATAAACACATTATGCAATCACCTCACAAGTCTAAACGCATTAGACCCTAACCTCCTAAGTATAACTCACATTAGGGGCGTAAATCACAGTAGAGAATAACTCACAACCTAAACGCATTAGGTAATAATAAAATCACAAGCATAAAAACATTATGCAAAACCTCATAATCATAACAGTACATCAGAGGTATAATACAGGGTGCGTAAATCATACTACATGATTACATTTCCTAGCACCCAAAATCACATCAGCACATAGATCAGATTAGGGCCTGGCGCCCTATAAACCTAACTGTCCCCCTGGCCAACTGGCCATCTCAAAATGGGGCTCAAATGCCCTATGTCCACAGAGTCAGGGCGCGCTGCCAACGCAGCGAAAGTCAAGGGTGCGCAACTGCGCAAACCTAAACGTTGCAGCTGGCACTAATTGCTGCGCAGCTGGGAAAGTATGGGGCGCAGGAGGGCATCACACTCCTAACTTTAAACATGCCCCCCAAAGCACTGTGGCCTAAACGAGGCAGCTGGCACTAAGTGCTGCGCAGCTGTAAATTCGGTGAAGGCCTGGCACCACTGTGCCTCCTGTCCCACTCAGGGACTCTCTAACCAAATGCCCATCATGTTGCAGCTGCCCGCGCTGGTGCGGCGCAACTGTGGCATTTTCCCAAAAAGGGGGCCCGGCACCTCTGTGCCCTCTGGACCCCCCACATGGCACTAAATACATGCCCCCGTCGTAGGGGCGGGCCGCTCTCTCACGGGACCGCCTATGCACTGATACTGTGCCTCGGATGGCACCAACCTCAAGGAAGAAGCAAACACCAACAAGGTGCACGTTGGAGTCCCGCTCGGGGACTCTGGAAGTCACCAATGGCCCCATAGGTGCAGCTGCCCACTATCAGGTGGGGCAGCTGTACGAAATCCCACTTGAAGGGACACGGGCACTGTGCCTCAACGGCACCAACCCCCCCCTCCTCGAGCCCTCACTCACCGGCTCTGGGGGCAGGACGTCTTCTCCGTGTGGCACTCGGCTCTCCTCTTCACCCGGTCTCCTTCAACATGCGGGGCTCTCTCACTCCTGAGGGCCTCGCTGGCGTCGGCGGCCTCGGATGCCTTTATTCTTCACCCGGGCCCCGGGACTTTCTCACATCGCCGGTGCACTTGCGGTGGGCGCGGGGCTTCCCTCAGCTACACGGGAGCCCCGCACGGCCGACAGCGCATCTCTCCTTCACCCGGGCCCCCTCCTGGGACCCGGGACTCTGCACGGCTTCACCCGGGCCGGGGGAAGTGGAAATGGAGCCTCCGAGGCTCCGGCTGAGGAATGCCTGACTTCTGGTTTTCCCGCGGATCGGGCCGCAGCGGTGATTCCTTTCTCAGTGCAAATGAGGGGTAGGCTCCCTCGAGGTTAAAAAGACAAAGCAGGGTGGGCTCCTGCTATTAACACAAAAGCAGTAGCGGGGTGGGCACCCGCCGAATAAAAATACAAAGTGGGGTGGGCACCCGCTCAGCGGCAATTCGGGGGAATCCCCAAGCCGGGGATTCCCTCTCTTCGTAAGGCAGCGCCGCGCTGCCAAGCCCACGCATTCCTCTCTCTCCTTGGCAAATAAAGCGCTCACGAGGCGCTAGGGAGCCATGCAGTCCTTAAGGCTAAAAGATTAAGCAAAAGGTCCCAAGAGAGTCTTTTGGCATCAGGGAGCAAGGCAGGGCCCAGGGAAGCAAGCCCTCATGGCAGCTCCCCCTGGGCCCCTGCAGCAGCGTGCCCCGGGCAGATTCACGTCCAAGCACAAGAACTGAACAAGAACATGGGGTCACAGCCCCTTCTTTTATACACCCTTTTCCCTTTGTGTAAAGGTGCAGGGCTGGGGAAAAACCAGACGCAACTGGTTTGGGGGAGCTTTGGAGCACTTTGTTTTGCTCAGCTCCTCTCTCCTTTCACAGGACAGGCTAGGGACATCAGACGCACCACAGGGGTGGAGCCAGCATTGTGGAGGGAAGGCACAGCCCTATTCAGGTCCCAGGTGCAACTCCTCCCTCCCATCTAGATGCAGATCTCTCTATTCACCACTGCGCTGACTCACCCTGCCCCTCCAGGAGCCACACACACCTCCCAGCCCCTGTCACTCACAAAGCCAGACATGCAATTCACATCAGGCAGGCAGACACAGAGCACACATAAATGCCAACTTCTAAAAGTGGCATTTCTACACCAGTCACAATAAATCTGCGCACACCATTGCGCAGCATTTATTCTCACGAGTTCGCACATACTAAACTCGCCCCTGCACTCCTCTCACACCAGGAATTACCATGGACACACATATCCCCCATGCATTCCTATGGGAGGGCAGGACAATCTCACCACACGCACTCAGCGCGCACGCACTTTACACTGGTCCACAGTGCTAAAGTGCCCAGAGACTTAAAACTACTGACACACAAGGTCACAGACCAGGCAAAAAGTTTAGGGGTGAACCTGCTAAAAAGGGCCAAGTCCAACACACAGGTTTCATAACTAACCTCTCAACAACAGGAACGGTAATCCAGGACTAATACTACAGATGCTCAAGGACTTGTAACAATGTAATCGGCCTTTGAGACAGCCTACGCACTGGCGGATTCAGGAGACGTTTACTGTAGTGGGAGCTGAACTGGAGTAACCCTCTCATACCATTATTGTAGAGCATCTGAGACTATATTAGAAAACTAAACGCGCTCCCCCTTGCACAGGCTCAACCTCATCACAGCACTGGGACAGAGCTGCAGCATTGCAGGTGGCGCGACCGTTTGAAACAGCCACTCTACCTTTCAATATAAGGGGAATTACCTACTTTTATAGAGGGGTCAGGTATAACACACCAGGCATGTGTAATGTGTCACTACACCCGCCTGTGGGAGCATGACTGGAAATCCCGTAGGAGCCCTTGTTTCCTCCTCTGTGTGCCATTTCATATGTGGTGCACAAGCAGTGCGCCCCCCAAGTCCCTTTCACCTTGAAGCCACATCTCTAACATAGTTCAGGTAGGTGCAAAGGTGTTTCCTTATTTCCATTGGGGCCACCCATGTTGCAAACAAAGGAATGCTCTATTGGATTGCGCCGGCGCAAAATATGCAGTGGCACAAACCATTTTACAGAATGGGTCTCCCAAATGTCTGTAGCTCCTTGTGAAATGCCAAAGGGGAGCAAAAAATGCGCACAAATTCCCATTGTCCTCCATGGGGCACTTTGTGTAGTTCTGCCTCTAGCGCAAGAGAGAAGAAAAATAAGAGAAACAAGCAAACGTAGGTAGAATAAACTTCCTAAACCAATTTCCTGCAAAATTCGACTCCCTTTCTATCCCTCTTCTCACTTTTTGTTACTCATCATTTCATATCATAAGCAAATCAAATTCTGATGGCACAATAAGATCATTTCCCTCATTTACATACAAGAATTGTAAAAGATGGCTGCAAGACAGAGGAAAGGCAAGATTGAGTTACTGTGGTTTTGGCTCCTGCAGAAGAAATGTCTGTTAACAGATGATAATGATAACGTTCATGAGCTTTATTGCACAAAAAAAGAAAAAGCCCATAAGGTAACACAATGGACGGAATGATTTTACATGCCGTTGATGTTTATCTACTATTGCGAAAATGACAGGAAAGTGTCTGCTCTAATTAGTTTTGCAAAACTTTAGTGGAGGTGTAATGATATTAACATAATTTGCTAAAGAAAATAAAAGCAAACAGAATTTTAAAGTCGTTCTTGCTCTGTTAGTTGAGCTGGTCGTAGAAGGACATGTTTTGAAGATCACATGAAATAACACAAATGCGGTGTATTCAATTTGTCTATAATTGAAGAAAAGGCAAATTATAAAAATATATATATTAAGTTTAACTAAACATTGTAGCCATCAAGCACATTCTGCATGATTGTTGTCATTCTGCATATGACAGGTATAAAATAAATCTCATTGTAGTAAAACATCCGAGTATATTTTGCCCATAATGTAGCCACTCAGAACCTTTCCATAAACTAATCAGTCCATGACAATAACATTGCCAATTATTAGCCGGCATATGTGGGAAAACACCAGTATAGCCACACAAACATGTGGAAGGCAGCTCCCATCTCCTCCCTTCTTCCACCTTACCCACAGCCTATCACCATAATCACATACCTCTTGACATCTCTCCCCAAGCCCACTTTGCTGGTTGTCTGACCACTCTAGAGGAAAATCACTACTCAGGTCTACTTAGGCCTGAGGCGCACTGCTGTGGCCATTGACCTGGTACCAGTCCCTAGGTAGGATTCTGCCTACGTATTTGTGTTTATCCACACTGATGATGGAATATTCCTGTGTGTCAATGCCTTCCTTGGACAGTGCTTCCATGGCCAGAGACAATCCTGAAGCACTGCGCTTAATGGTACACATGAAAGATGTCTCCTCGAAAGGGTCCCAGTTAAGAAGCAAAATCCACAAGGGCATAAAAATGTGTTGGCAGTCTCGTAGCTCTTGATTAAAGATGGAGATTATTGCAGAAGTAGAACTCCTGAAACGACTTCAAAGTATACAGAACGCCTCTGCATGCCTGATCCTCGACCTCCCTCGCCACAGCCACATCACACCCCACCTGAGAGACCTGCACTGGCTCCCCGTCGACAAGAGGATCACCTTCAAGCTCCTCACCCATGCACACAAAGCACTCCACAACACCGGACCGGCATACCTCAACAGACGACTCACCTTCTACACCCCGAACCGTCAGCTCCGCTCCGCTGACCTCGCCCTCGCCACCGTCCCCCGCATCCGAAGAGCGACCATCAGCGGCAGATCGTTCTCCCACCTCGCCGCCAAGACCTGGAACACCCTCCCCATCCTCCTACGGCAGACCCAGGACCTACTAACCTTCATGAGGCTACTCAAGACCTGGCTGTTCGAGCAGGAGCAGCACCCCTCCCAGCGCCTTGAGACCCTCACGGGTGAGTAGTGCGCTTTACAAATGTTCTGATTGATTGAAGTAAGGCACCAAAATCTCCCTAACATCAGGACCGCGAAAAGAGCCCGGTTAGGGCATCCAACAGAAGATCCAACAAGAGAATCTGACTGGAATGAGTAAAATCAGAGACGAAAGTAGTAGTAAGTGGGCAAAGAACATGACTAAAAATAAGTGAATAAGCATGTTGCAATGCATCCTTCACTCGTTAATGCCTTCTTTAAACATGGTTCAAACAGGAACTGACGTTAGAGGAAATTATACTACTTCGTCCTGGGAAGTTTAGACTAGACAGTATTCACTGTATAGATCATTATCCTGGCAAGGTCATTTCAAGTGTTTGCCACGTCCGTTTCTTCCACACATGCCGTCAATGAAGCGCACTGCTCATAAATCGCGAACTACGAGTAGTATGTGAGTGCGACCATGGAAATGCTGGTGTGATCTAAGATGTGAGGATGTCCCACCACATGCTGAGTGCAGAGCCTTGCAGTGCCCTGTCTTGCCACAACATAAGTGCAAGTTTTCTCCTGCATGGTCCTCACCTCAGTACAGTGCCGGATTAAACCCTGTGGAGGCAGCTAGGCAGTCGAAATATTTCACCCCCCCCCCCCAGCAACTTATCTACTAAAACCCAGTACACCGGATTTTGTTTACAAACTGACAGCTGCCAGAAGATGAGCTTTTAAGAGACAAACTGTTATGTGAATCTGATGTGTCTGGTTTATGTACTTTAAGTTATATTTTGATCCGTTGTCGCAGGGCACCTAAAAGGAGTGGGGTCCATAGCAGGTGCCTACTTTGCCTATTTGGTAATCCTGTACTGCCTCAGGTAATCTCCCAGCACAGATGAAACAGTCCTCCACATCTAATCAACGGAGAATAGAGGAGCATGGATGCTCTTCAGGGCACGTACAGAGCATCTACTAACCTCAATTTAAAGATTCACATGTAGATGTGTTCAATCTACAAATGTGTGGCATTGTAATGTGTTTTTTATAGAACAACTGTTTTTTAAGTAAGTGACATATGACTGCATTGACCGTTGCGAAGCAAAGGATGCTTTAAGAAGTTCATATAGATTTTCCACGTAAAATAATCACTTATGTTTAGCGAACAACGAATGCTGTTTTGCATCAAACCAGATATCACAAACGTAAATCATTTTTTGTTTGTGCATCACTGGAATTTACAAACACGGATTGTGTTTGCAGAGTCAAAGATTCAGATATAGATGTATGGAGCTAACTACTCTATGCAATACTATTATCACTTCACAGGACACTTTTATGGCATAAATGGCTCTCAGTTGCAGTAATCTAAGGCTATGTTGAAGTAAGAAATGTTAAATTGCTAAATTGGTTTTACAATGCGTAGAAACTACTAGTGTATTCTACATGGTAAGCTGCAAGACAGCTGTAGGTTTATATTCTCTCAGTGCAAGTAATATTTCCGGCCTTCGCACCAGACATCTGATATTAACTAAGCCGGTTTTTAAAATACCATTTGACATATTTATATCCTCCTTTGGATTTGGAAAGCCTCTTTCTTAGAAATCCATCTAATTGTCTGAGAAAGTATGGGCAGAAATATTTTTATTGCTGAGGCATAGTAGTCATTAACACCAGTGGCAATTACCACGTTAATTTGTAGTGCAATTCCAGGTATGTGGATGTTTACGAGTCAGAAACTATACCTTTACCACTTGTAGACATAGTATGCTGCTTTGGACTGTCTGGGAAATGTTATCTACAGATGTCAGAGAACAGGAGTCAGAGGGATCCACAACAGATGCTCATAAAAAGCTAAGACCCTGTTTCTTTGCAGAGCTCTGCCTGTCTGCATACAGGATGTACTAAATTCTTGCACACTCATCCTGCACTACAAATTAACGTGGTAATTGCCACTGGAAAATTCACCCTAAATAACTCTTTAGCCTGAAGCTTCAGGAACCCCTCTCAGGACTTACAGCTGTAAGGAACATTCTTATCTGGTATAAAGTGGACTAATGGCACACTGTCCCAGAAAGTGTGAAACCTAAAGAAACTCCAAGTGTTCAAAAAAGCAAGAAGACCCATCTCTAATAAAAGATGGCAGACCAAACTCCATTGACGATGTTGATGTTTTTCAAGACTATAACTTTGGTTTCTAAAGCACAACACAAAAGCTCCCCTCCATACAGTTTGAATCTAATCTATTTCCAGGGTTGTGATACTACTGAACTTGCATGCTAGACATTCGAAATCTCAGCTTTCAAAGGGAGAGGATTTAAAATGGCAACACACAGAGATATGCCTTACCTTGAAGAAACACCTCACAAGCTTGCTCCTTTCCAGAGCTTTCAACTAGTCTCTCCTCCTTCTGATCCAATAATCTGCCAGGTGTCTTGTATAATTTGCACTATGTAGTATATTACACATTGTCAAACAATAACACGTCTTAATTTACCAAAAACACAATTGTTATAATGTTTGGATAGGAGCTGCACTTCCTAATCTGCTGAATATGGCATTATTACACCAAGCAGGCAAGCCTTTCTTTTCTTAGTCTTCACTTCTTAGTGGGCGGAGCGCACTATATTTGTGAACAGTCAATGTAGCTACTCCAAAGTTCAAAAAGTGCAGCGGCTCCAAAGTTACAAATCAAAATATGTAGGTAGCCTACACTTTGACATTCTGCTGTGCAGTCCAAGAACATACTGCCCCATGTAGGATGGGTGAGTTAGTTGCCACTTGGAATCCAACAGCAGCTTTTCTTTCTCCCACTCTTGTACTCCACCCTCTTTATTGTGTGCAGATCTATATTGTGGAAAATGAGTATCATTAGGCAATCTACAGATAGGATGTTTTACACATTTTCAGACTCTACACTTGATGGGTGCCACCTAATGAATATTTATTATACATATCTATCTTTAACTCACTACTTAGTACGTAACCTTATTTTAAAGTGGCTCCCGGTACAAAGCATTCATCTTTTATTCTTCCTCTCACATCAAGCTACTCAATTGTAGACACTGATGAAGAGATGGTCCCCGAAACACGTTTTGGCTGGCTGTATCTGTTGGAAATCTATGAAACGAATATTTTAGACGAAAAGAGGAGTGTTTCTGGATATATTAACTATTGATAACTTATTGCTTTACCTCCTGTGGAACATTTAAATCTGTGCAAG
Organism: Calotriton arnoldi; assembly: GCA_963921515.1. Taxonomy (NCBI): domain Eukaryota; kingdom Metazoa; phylum Chordata; class Amphibia; order Caudata; family Salamandridae; genus Calotriton; species Calotriton arnoldi. Next base: position 917,677 of record CAWUFW010003607.1, on the reverse strand, counting down.
AGCTACCCCATCAAAGTGTGAGTGCAGCACATTGTCATCTGTGCCACATTACTTGCAGTGTGCACCTCCACGATCACGATCAACATCAGCCATTTCAGGCAATGTGCTAAAGACCCTTCATTTCAAGTTGCGAACTGGAACCGACAGTGGCAGGAGGATGAAGGAAATATATAAGGTCGCTGCACATATGTGTAGGAAGCTGGGTTGCTGTTGCAGTTACCCCGCACTTTTTGCCAGACTACTGATGCACTTTGACTTGATGTGCCCTGGGTCCCTGCCAATCAGGTTCCCAGGGCTTGTGTTCTTTCCCAAAAACTGTACCTTGTACCCCCAATTGGCACTCTCTGGTCACAGGTCACCCCCTGGTAAATGGTACCACAGGTACCCAGGGCACTGTGACCAGGGAAGGCCTCTAAGGGCTGCAGCACTTATTGTGCCACCCTTAGAAGCCCTTTACCTTTCCACTCACACACTGACCTTGCAGGCTGCGTGTTTTGGTGCAGAACAAAGTGAAGAGTCGACATGGAACACATCCCTGTGTGCCATGCCTACAACCCACTGCCCTGGCATAGATCAGCCACCCCTCTAGCTGGGTGCACTATACCAGTGGTGAGGGTACAGGTGCATGAGCCCTGTACCCCTACAGTGTCTAAGTGCATTCTTAGACATTGTAAGTGCAGTACTGCCATTAAGAGTATATGGTTCTGGGAGTTTGTCATTACGAACTCCACAGTACCATAATGGCTTTACTGAAAACTGAGAAGTTTGGTATCAAACTTCTCAGCACACTAAATCCACACTGATGCCAGTGTGGGATTTAATGAAAAATGCACTCAGAGGGCATCTTAGAGATGCCCCCTGAAAAATGACCAGCCTCTAGTGGGTTCCCTGACTGGTATACACCAGCCTGTCACCACGAGACATGTTTCTGGACCCCTGAGGTGGGAGCCTTCGCTCCCTGAGCCCAGAAACAAAGCCTTTCCTGGTCGGAGGTGTTCACACCTCCCCCAGGCCAGGAAGAGCCATCTGTGGCAGGTTAGCTTCAAAGGCTGTGCGCCTTTGTAATGCGACCCCCAGCCTCTCCTGCTATCAGGAGCAGGCCCCCTTCCTGTTGCCCCTCCTTTTCGGTGGGAAGATAGGCGGGAAAAATTAGCACAGCCCAGAAGGTGTGCCCACCTCTGCCAACCCCACCCCTCAGGTGGGGGAGGTGAAGCCCACTCTTCAGTGCCCGCCATCTTGCAGACGGCTGGCACTCTCCAATCAGGACTAGGGATTGTGCCCACTCCCCCACGTGGGGTGAGCACACAAAGGGTGTTGTCACCCTAAGGTCAGTAGCCCATTGGCTACAAACCTCAAGACCCCTAAAACGCCCCCTAAATACAGTATTTAGGGGGCAGCCCTAAACCAAGAGGGCAGATTTCCGCAACCTACGAATAAGAAGGACAAAAGAAGACGCCCAGCAGAGGAGACTGCAGGGAACAACTGACTTGGCCCCAGCCCTACGGGCCCATCTGCAGTTTCCAGAGAACCTGCGCCTGAAGTCACCCTGTCCTGCAGTCAGCGAACTCCAGAACCCTGGGAGGACTGACTGTTTCAACAAAGACCGTATCTCCTGCGAACAGCAGCTCTGTTCAAAAGAAACAGCCAAAAAGACTCCGAGCCTGCTGAGGACAAAGAAACCCAACGCCTGGAACCACCACTGCACCCGACGCCTACGGCCCAAGTTTGAGTGGCCCACCGGTCCCAGCGAGGTCCCCCAGCGCTCCAGAGTCCGAGTCCACCGTGGGTTGACCCCTCCAGGACTCCCAGACGTCGCCTGCAGCCTCTGCACAGAGACCCCCCCAACCGCGAGTGGCCCTTTAAGGTGAAATCCGACCTCAAACGACACCCCAACATCCAGCCGCCCTGCGCCCTGGAGAAAAGAACCTGAGGTGCACCTATGTCTCTGAGCCCTCCAACTTACCTGCCCAGCTGTTGGTTCCTCCCGGAAGTCTTCCTGGACCGAGCCTGCAGCTAAAACCCAAAACTGAAAATCCCCACTGAAAACAACAGGGCGCCCGACGCCAAAACAGCACCCTGTACGCAGCTGCCCCTGCGTCGCTGCGGGTGCACTTTGTGTGCTAAACCGGATCCCCCTTTGCCCTGAGCCTAACACCAGGAGCTTGGCTCTCACAACCTTGTGGCCTGCTCGTCAGCAGCCACCAACCGGAGGCCCCCTATCCCCCATTGGATAACATTGGGCCTCAGCACTCTGCACCCGGCCGCCCTAGTGCCGCTGAGGGTGTAACAAGAGTGCATCCTTGACCCTGGGGGACTCCTGAGTCTACCCCCAGAATACCAACTCCCACAACCGAATACTTACCTTTGAACCGATAACCCTATTTTCCTCCGTAGGATAACATTGACTGTTTTTCTATGAAAAGTTTCTAAGTGTGGAGTTGGAAAATCTATAAAAGTCTTTAAAACTGTAACCAAATAACAAAAACGCTTTTACTTACCTGTTTACAGGAAATGTCCCAGTAAGAAAAGTAATCTGTAAAGTAATCTACTTGACATTCTACTAAAAAGCCAATACAAAGTCTATGTACAATCTTTCAAAGCATTGCATTACTAGTAGTTCTACTGTAATCAAATCAAAGGTATATATACAACTGCAATACAAACTGTTTACAAACTGTATTATTACTGCAAAATACTTATCACTTACCTGTGCCAGGCTTGCTTGGTTCTAGGAAATAAAATAACTAAAATAATAATTTTATACAAACAACATTGGTCTGAGTTCAGTCTTTGAGTGTGTGAATTCATTTGCTAATTGAGTGTGTACAACACATGCTTAACACTACCCTCTGATAAAGCCTTACTGCTCGCCCACACTACCACAAATAGAGAGTAAGGTGCTATCTACTTTTAACTCTGCCTACCTTTGGGGTTCCACTGGACTCTGTGCACACTATACCTCACTTTGGTATAGTATATACAGAGCCAGCTTCCTACAATGTGTAATTGTTTCTTCCCCACCTCACTCTGGCTGGCCCCCATTGCACCTCTGCGCTTTCACCCCTCATGTGGGAGAGGTGCAATGCTCAGCTTATCGTAGTCTGCTCTGCTCCACTTCAGAAAAGTCGCTCATTTGCTCCCTTCCAATGCCACCTTTCCTTATCACCTGAAGGGTGCCACCATCTTGGCTGAGTTGTGTGGCCCAATTTGTCTTGGTATATGTGGGCTCAGCCACCTCAGCCAAGCCTCAAAACATGATCTGCGAGCAGGGCCTGATTCTACTTACATTCAGGTATCAGAGTGTATCATTGGAATGTGTGTATGGCCCCTACGGTCTTCCGAAAAGTTCTGGCCCTGGCGGAGACATGACGGTTCACGTACTCATAGCCATGATGGTGCCACACCCCCATCCACCAATTTTTGGAAGATATCCCAATTAAAATAGGGGGAACAGGACAGCTACTAAGTTTTGGCTGATATCCTGTATCTACCTCAGTCTACATCACAGCCTTAGAAGCTAAACTTTAAATTAACTATAGGAAAAAGAGCACTTTGAAAGAAGAAAACTCTTTGAAAAGCCTAATAAAAAGTTCTAGCAAGAGGTTATTAAGATGGATTTGGGAGCACTAGAGATCAGATATGTCACAATGAAGCATTAATCTGCTCAGCAGAAGCCTTCTAACATATAGGGGCCGATTCCGATCTCGGCCGGTAGGGCTCCGAATCGGATTCGGCTTAACCGGATCCGATTCGGAGCCCTATTACCCGACCGAATCGTACGCGCGTCCGGGCGAGCGAGTACGATGCGTATTCACCGACCGACTCGTCCGGGCATCCCGACCGCTCCGACCGACTCGTTCCCGGGTCTAACCGCAACGACCGACTCGCTCGGACTCGACTCGCACCGCGCAATGGAGACGTTCCCCGGCCGGGTAAGTACGATGCGCGCCGCGAGCAGTCCGACCGAGCCGCGCACCCCGGCTCGAAAGAGCTGTCGGAGCCGTACTTTGGGGGTCCGTGTCGGACCCCCTGTACGCGTAGCCGTGCGAGTAGCACACAGGGGGGACCCATGGGTCCCCCTACCTGTGCGTGTACGGCGCGAATCGCTCGCGCGTACACGCTGTAGGGGGCGCACTTGTCCGCATCGCACCCATTGAGTCAATGGGAGCCCGCGTACGCGTTGTACGACAGGCTCCCATTGACTTCAATGGGAGTCCGACCGACTCGAGTCCGATGGCATACGTGCGCATCGTACTCGTTCGGTCGGACTGCACGGGTCCGATTCGGTCGGAAATCTCTCCGGGTCCGGCTCGGTCGGAGAGATTTCCGGCCCGAATCGGAATCGGCCCCACAGTGTTCAAACAAGGGGCATAAGCCAGGGGCATAAAACAGGCACCTCCAGCCCCAGCGGTGTCGGGATCCCCTCCCCCACCCATCAGGCCAAATAAGTCCTTAAGATACGTGGGTCCCAGAGGACACTCCATCTACATGCTGCAGGAGGACCCCTCATTTTGCATACAACGCACATGAGCTGCCACTTATGATTTTCCTCCTATTAATGCCAGTGTTCCAAATGCGCAAAAAACACTTTCACTGATCCGCAGCGTTGGAAGCAAAGGCAAGACGCTGTTGCAGGAAAAGGTAGAAAGTAACTCAGTCGCCTTTGCCCTACGCGTGGCTTCAGTCACTCCGCTGCCTAAACGAAGGCAATCAAGGAGCTGCGGCTCACGGGAATTTTCAATGAATATGGAAAGTGTTTCAGATTAAGCTACAGTATAACGAGCCACTGAAGGAAGTGTCAGTTTCCAAGCTCCAGCAGAAGAATTTACAGGCATGCTTAATGCAGTTAGGGCAGCCTAATGTTGGGGGGAGGGTAATCTGCTGGCAGCTGAAGCTCAATAATTATTTCCATACGCTTAATGAGATTCATATAGACTGGTTGCAAATAGCAACATCGGGTTCTGGCTATTTTCAGCTCCTCATTGCCATTTCTCAGATCAAAACAGCCACACACCTCCTGTGAATCGATCCAGGTACCTCAGTCTCTTAGAAAAATAGGCGGCATTAGACATCATTCGTCAATGTTTTAGTTCCATCGAACTCTAATTGAGATGGATCTGAGCTCACCCAAGTCAGCACACCGTGTTTAAAAGCCCGACTTGGATTTGATGAAATATGGCTTGCAAGGTCATTTTCTAATAAATCTCTCTCACCACTGCAGAACAGAATGAAAACTCTCGCTGTATTTATGAGGCAACTGTGTGCTTGCTGAGGCTAAAATCGGGATTTTGTTGGGGAAAAAAAAAGACCTGGGGGAGCAGTTTGAAAAACTACCTATGGTGGCTGCCCGGCTGTTCCGAGCTGGGCTAAGCATGAGGCAGGGAATGGCGCATCACTCTTCTCATCACATCTAGTAATCGCAAAGTTTAACTATGGGACGCGCAGATCAATTTCTTCTCTTTCAGCATTTGTCCGACGCGTGTCAGTATTTGGAGAGAAGACGATGTGCTATTTTATTTTTTATTTCAAATAAAGTGAAGTTATGCTTTGTTTAAAATGAAAGAAAAATGGTGTATGCGCAACTGGCCTACCCCATTCTGCTTAATGCTATACTGAATTATTTACCTGAAAGAGCAAAACCTACTGTTTTTTTAACCAATCACAGGCGCATCTTGTTTGTCACTCTGTCATCTGCATACTGAATATTCTGATATTGATTATCACAGGTTTCATTTACTTCTCCAAAACTAGAAAGCAAACCAGTTCTTGGTTGCACAAGATGTTCATGGAGTAGCTCAACATTCACAGGGAGTGCCCTATAATGTATAGTACTGGTGGTCTAGCTGCCTCTTGGTCCCATGTTAGCAGCTCATCCGATGCCTGCCCTCAGAGCCACTTCTGTTAAGGTCCAATGTTACTGTGCTAGCTCTGTCAAGACCCGCACTCCAATGACAACTGTGGCCAGTCCAGATCACATTTTCCTGGTGCAACTCCTCCACTTGCTACCACATATCATGGCTTGGAGGAATCTCAAAGGTGGATGATGGTGCTCAGAGAGCAGGTCCACCCCCTCTCCAGAGTACCGATCCTCAGTTTCATCTTTGGAACCTATAGACCACTGGTCTGCAAGTTGGCAGTCAGGAATTTCCAAGTTTAGACCCTGAGGCGGAAATTTACTATCACTTTGCACAGTGACACAAACCCAGTGCAAATTGTTGCGTTGTGATTTCATTTCCAATGCAAATCATGATTTGCCTTGTTAAGTTGCCTAAAGTAATGCAAAGTAGTGCTATGCACTATTTTGTGTTACTGTTCATCAAGAGGGTGTTCCCAGGGTGGTGCATGGGTGTTCCCATTCAACCACTCATGGGTTTTGACACATATTCCTATCTACTGATATTTGTAGGCAGCAATTTACACCAAACAATTACGCCTTTTTGAGGCAGGTGTAATGGTGGAGCAAAAAGTCTCCAAACTTTTCCAAGCTTGCATGTGTGCAGCATTGTGGAGCATACATACAGAGGGGGGGCAGTGTAAACCTATGCTTGACAGAACATACACATCCTTATCCTTAGGTGCAATTGAGTATGCGTTGGCGGATGGCAGTCTGAAGTGAGCCAGATGAATAGGGAATAGAAAATAGAGAGCTATATCGTAGTAGATATGACCCTGTTTTTATGTCTCCCTTTGACACAACGCAGCACAGCAACTTTGGTTGCTGCACTGAGTTGTGTCAAAAGTAAGTACATTTCGCCTCGGTGTCCATATCTGCCCTAGTCCTGGAGCATAGAGGTTTGAAGTAGCATGAGCTGTGTAGCCTTCCCTATTGAAGATTAGACCCCGGCTCATCCACGATGAAACCCTTTGAGTCTATGCATTATTTAAAGACGGATCAGGGAAAGAACTGATTCTGCTCAAGGAGCAATAAGTCCAGTTCCACCCTTTTGCAGGAAGCCTGCTTTCACCGGAGGATTTTCAGTAACACACAGTCTTTGAATTTTGAGCCTCGCTCATCCATGCTAAAAGTAAACCACGCACTGTTGTCGAAGAGGGGACACTGGGTACTCTGGAACCCCAGATGATAACGACTGCTTTGCAGTGACATCAGCCTTACATTCAGCAGAATACACTGTATGTCGTCTGTCCTTAAAATATCTGCTATACTCTGCTCATCAGCGTGGGGAAACGAGTTCGCCAAACTTCAAACGTCTTTAGTTTTCATGTTTTGCCAGTCTTCACAAACCTTTAAAAAGTTTTGGTCATGGATAATATAACAATTTCAGTCAAGAAGTGAGTACAAATAGGTTGAAATGTCACTGGGGTTCCGGCTTAAGCTATTTACAGTACAGAAATGTCACGTGTAGCTGCAAGAAGAAATAAATAAAAGTACATCTAATAAATTCCGTCCTATTTTCAGCAAGCAAATAAGCGTTGTTACAATAGATCAGTGCAGAGGCAGCAGACGAATGGGTGTAATCTGCAGATTACAGAGCCACGTCTTTGTTGGAAAACTCAGCGGTCACTTAGAATTTACATCGCTGTTAATATTCACCGACGGAGTGGTCATTATTTTATTGACTTATTATGGATGAAAGGCAAAGTTGCCATCACAAGGAATTAAGCGTGTATCCGGCACAATACAAAGATATATCGGGTGTAGAGATTAAGTCCCATCATTCGTGCAACGAATATTAACAGGGAGAGATGTTTTACTGCAGTATTTATTTTGCCCTGTTGTCCGATTTATTGCTTTCATTGCGCTCGCCCCTCTAACCAGACACACACCCTACTTATTTACTAACATCACACAGTGATCAATCCATTTCTCTCTGTTCAGTCGGATTTTGGAGAGTTTCGGTGATATTCATTGACTTTATTTTCACTGTTATAAAAACAAATATTGGTTACTTCCATGGGTCTGGCTTGCACCTTTAGCTTTAAAGCAAACCTATTAATCTTTCTAGCACTCATGATGTCAGAATCTAAACCAAACCCTGGACCTGGACATTTTGTGAAAATTCATGAATCCCATTTAAAAAACAAGAACCTGCCAAGACTGACTAGTGATGTTGTCATATACTGACATCTTCTGCCGTGCATTCCGGAAAGAGCCTCTTTTTATGTTATGTTATAGAAGTTTAGAGAAAGCGTCATACACCTGAATGTCTCTTGGTGCTTGATTGAAAGAGGGTCTTTTTAGATGATTAATTCCTTAAATAGGAAGGTGTTAGTTTATTTTTTCCTGAGTGTCATGTGGTAGGTGGTATCTCTTGAATCAAGATGTAGATACTTGCAGATTTTTGCCACGAGACAGGACGACGATCTTATGCCCCTGATGGATTTGCGGATTCTAGGTCTATGGAGCAGCCACAGTTGCACGAAGTGCCTAGGTGCACCAGTTTATTATTTTTTTCTTTACTTATGTTTTTGTAAAGCACTACTCGCTACTTTCTAAGCTTCTGTAGATAATGTGGTGGTGGTCGCTCCGCTCTCAGAGGTTGGATTTGGGGTTTCATCAACTCCTGTGCATGTTTTCGGCATGGCAAGCACAGCTTTAGGCCCAGAAACTACTGCTAGCTGTTGTCCCACTCAGCCGAGTTTGTTTTTTGAGTATGGCTTGATATCTGCCTTAATTGGTTTTATAGATACATAAAAGCGTGGACTTTCCCTACATTCCTAGGTGAAACTGAAGAAGAAATCAAATGAGTAATGGCACACAAAGCTGGAAGCTGGAAGTGTTTCTACCTCTTTTGGATTATTTGCTGCTTTAATTGGTACAGGTACCAATGAATAATACTTACATTTTTAATTTGCATATTTGTTTTTTGAGTGGTTACTTATTGATTTGGTTTTGGCGAGATTCAAAAGACAGCCCATGGAAAGATCCTTTACGTCAGAATTCGTTTGCACTGGTTTATTTTAGTGCTCTGTGACGTTTTGGACCTCTCTTGCATTGCTAAGGAGAAAACAAGCTTTCGTGATTTTAAGTTGACTTCACTTTGTTAGGCATTCATGGTGACTGAAGGATTAATTACCCAACTTATTTATAGCTTTATTGAGTACACATTTTACATGATTGTTACATGACGTCAATTGTTTTGAAAGTTTTTATGACTTGAGAATGGTCATGCACTAGCATTATTTCAAGGACTCCTACCACCTTATTTTGTGTGGCATGATGAGGAGACTAATTTTATGCCGAAGAGCATTACCAACAACGAAAATTCCTAAGGCTGGGGACTGTGAAAATCGTTTAAGCTACATCTAGTGAACCCAATTCACAAACATGGGCTGGAGATGTCTAAAATTTGTTCCACATGTTTCCTCGTATATGTGGATTACATTTCATAAGCATAGAGGTGGGGGCAGGAATATGGGCATTCGAAACAAGCTGACCATTAATTATGTAGTAAACATTCACAAATTAGTTTGATGGGAAAAAACAAAAATATGTAAATCTTTGCAAAGAACAGATGCAAGTTTGCCATTCGTAGAGTGGCATATTTTTGGGGAATCAGGTCCTAAATAGCTATGCCTACCAAAAAGTTAATCCCTACCAGCTTCAAAGCGCATTCGCAATCTGACCTTCTCAGTTGGTCCCCTTCTCTCCGACGTCCCCAAAAAGGTACAAGGATGCAATCAATGGCTATCTTTAATGTTCTAACCCTGCTGATGACCATGGTGGTTTGCAATGAATGTAGACTATGTTGTAAGTTGATTTTATCCTAAGTAGCAAGATACTGCACAAGACATGAAAGAATATAATTCATAAATTGATGGAAAAGGAATTACCGGCTCTGATCATTTTTCAATGTGTGCGAGTCTCTCTGAGACAGGGATTCTACAAGCAAGTAGATCTTGAATTCACAAGATCCATTGTTCTAAGAGTGGAAACATATCACATCTGCCAGGTTGGTATGGATACAGCATCACAACATACATTCATTTTATTGATAAACAAAATCATATTGTTCAAATAGTATATACAAATTAATACAACATTAAATAATCTAACCATAACTTTCAAAAATATTTTCAACAGGAAGAGGAGGTATGGACAATATGGCTATTCCAGATTGGAATTTGGTAGTCATTGCTTTTCCAATGTGATTTCTAATAGTATTCAAAGGGAATTTACAGGGAAGGACACTGCTTTTTGAACTGACAATAACTGCTTAAGTTTCAAGATTTAGGGAATTATCTATACATACAGAAAGCCATAAACAAGATGTATCAAATGTATTTTCCTTATAACACAACCCTTGACCTTCTTCTTGACTTAAAGTACTCAAATAAATTTCCAATTTACAAATATTCTTGCCTACATTAGTATAGTATGCTTTCTTATAAACTATGGTTCCTCCCACTGCTAAAACTTTCAATGCCATACGGCTTTAATTTTAGCTCTATTGAAGTAGACTTGGTGCTCCAGGGTACATATATAAACAGGATTTGGTGACCTCAGAGTAAAAATGATGTGTGCATGCACTGACTCAATCAAAGAGTTAGAGCAATATTATAGTCAGATACGCTAATGACAAGAAGTAATGAAAATCCATTTAAGAAGAATATGTAAGAATTCTGCACTGAGAAAAACACACTGAGAAACATGCATACTTATAAAACAAACACACAAAACTGAGGGTAAGCACGGCTCAACCACAAGTTTTGGGACATTATTGATTCCAAAAAGAAGCCTTATGGTGTCTACCCACTCACTACCTCCGGTACTTGATGTTGCCCCACACCTAAAATACTACCATCTGAAAACAACTGAAATCCATTCTGTTTAAACGACTTTCAGTTCTACCAAAACTCACTCGATACCTCCACCTCACAAATCCACCCACTGCTTTCCTCAATATACCGACTTCCTTCCCATTGTCAGTCAGGCAGTCATATACTTTATTTCGGTCCAAGGACCATAAAAGCAAACAAAATAGATTAAACATACAATATACATGATATTCATCACTAATAACCTGTAAGTTTGCATGATTTAACATTATTTTAGTACAAAGGAATTATGAAGACCACTTGAAACACCACCAGCAATAAAAACCTATCTGGGTCCACCATGTCTCAGCAGCATTTCTGTCTACTTTTTCCATTTATGAAATTTGAGCATAAATGTTTTTCAGCAGTTTCATAAATCAACCAAGTTAAATTCCCTTACAGATATAAAAAGTGACGTAGCAGAAGTTAAATCCAATTCCAGGTAAATAAAACATTTAAATATTAACCACTTAACCGTGGCGGCAATTCCGCCGCGGTGCGGCGGTTTAGCGGAGTGGGCGGGGCCTCATCGGCCAACGGACGTGCGCAGCACTACGGAGGTAGTGCTCGCGACGGCCGTTGGCCGACAGAAGCAGCGAAGGGGTTAACATTAAAAAAATGTACAAATGCGCAATGTACTAGGTTGTTTCAACACCCATCAAGGACTGTGAACAATACCTCGTGAAACTATTTTAAGGGTAGAGTTTACAAGCACTAATGTGATTAGACAATAAAAAGTAAACAAACAATACATAACGTACAAAGAGAGCAACCAACAAAACCTGATTCAGTGCACTCAGCCCTAATGTAACCTACTCCATGTTAGTCTTCAAGTTCAAGTTTATTTATTTGCATAGTTCGTTAAAACCATTGCAATACAAAAATATTTCATTTCATAACAATATATACGTATAAAACTCCATACTTCTAAAAGCATTATATTTAAAATTCTTTTTTTTTTTTAAACTGTGCTATAATTGTGCAAATTTACAAATCCAGTGTCAATTTCTTAGCCACATTATGTCCGACTGTGCACATCTCATTTATTCTCCAAGGTATCTGATTTAAGTCTGTATATTCCTTTATATATAAAAAATTAATACATGCAAAATGAGGTGCTTACAGCTCAAAAATAGGGCTCATTAGTGCTTAACATCGAGCTCCTCCTGTTCCTGCATTTTTCCTGTATGACTGGATTGAGTATGCGGTTAAATTTTTTTCAATAACTAAGTTTCCGGCATTTTCTTTTCGCATATCCTCAAGAACTTTACCAAGGAAGAGTTCAATTGTGGGTCGCTAGGTGTAAAACATGCCAGAACTGCCTGCCTCCTGGTTCGAACCCCTAGCTGATTAAATTTGCCTTTCAACAGTTGTTTCCGCTCTTGTAAAAGTTTATTGCAGGAGCATAGTAGATGCAGCAGATCTTCCGGTGCTGAACCGCATAAGCGGCACCAGGGGTCTGCCTTCTCCTTTAGCCAGGGTGGAAGATGCTGTTTGCAGGGTAGCAGAACAAATCTATACTTCATAAAGCTAATTTTTATATGCTTGGCATAGCCCAATTTGAAGTACTTTGTGCAGCTGGCTCGCAGTAGGTATTCAGAGTCATCCATCCGTGAGCCCTTTCTGAGAGTGAGGCTTTATCCTCCAGCCATGAAAGATGTTTGACTGTTTTCCAAACCAGTTTCTTGAGCACACTGGTATTTGTAGGTGTTTCCCAGAGTTGGTTCAATCCCAATTTGAGTAAACCATTTTTAAGATATCTCGCTGCGGGTGAAGCGGTATGGCGTTCTATCTCTTTCCATAGCTGTTCATTTAAAGTTCCCGGAGGGGCTTTCCGTACTTTATCCCAGGTAATGATGTATGCCCCATGTCTTGCGATAGATTGCTTCTGTATGCCAAACTCGAGTCTGATTTGCGAGGGTGAAGTATATTTAGGCAGCCCAAATATGACCCTATACGTAGTTGATACTGTGGAGTCAAGTAATTTGGCATCTCTTCCTTTCTGCGGCTCACTGCCATAAGTAATTGTTGGCAATAGCTTTGCACGAACCACCTGCACTATAGGCAGAATCGATGGACCGTTTAGTTTAGAGTTCAAAGCTTTTAAAGAAGTTGCCAGGGCCATGCCTTTATGCCTGATGCTGTTCCTCTGCACAAGAAATTGGCCGCCTTTGTCTATCTTCACGCCAAGATATTTATATTCCAAAGTATCCTCAATTCGGGTCTCCCCCCAGAACCATGCTGCAAGTTTTTCCCTTTTTTTGCTGACTGTCATGCTTCTTGTTTTGTCAAGATTTATCGTTAGGCCATTTTCTTTGGAATAGTCCTGTGTAGCGTTTATAAGATGTTGAAGGCCTACTTTCGTTTGGCTAATCAAGACTATATCGTCCGCATATAGGAGACATGGCAATGAGATGTCTCCCAGTTTTGGTGCGTGTGAGTTGCAGGCATTTAATATCGATACAAGATCAGCTATAAACAAGTTAAAGAGTGTAGGGGCTAAAACACATCCTTGTTTAAGCCCTTTGTCCGTTTGTATGTGTCTCGACAGGAATGATCCATCGCCCAACTTGATCTGAACCCAAGTGTTGGTATGCAGATTTATCAGCAAGTCCATGTTAGTCGGTTTGCTCCTCATTTGAAGCTAAACTAACAAGTAATCAGCTCTAAAAAAGAAAAAAAAAAAAAGACTATAACGGTAGCCCCAGAGGTTTCCTAATCACTCCCAATGCACACTATAATCTTCTCAGGCAGAAGTCCATTAGCGGTGAGACCGCAGCCCTCATCCTGCTGGACCTCTCCGCCGCCTTCGACACTGTCTGCCACCGCACTCTACGCGCACGCCTCCACGACGCAGGGATCCGAGACAAGGCCCTGGAATGGGCCACCTCCTTCCTCGCCGGCAGAACCCAGAGAGTCTGCCTCCCACCATTCCGATCCGAAGCCTCCGAGATCATCTGCGGCGTACCCCAGGGATCGTCCCTCAGCCCAACACTGTTCAACATCTACATGGCCCCGCTCGCACGCATCGCCAGACAGCACGACCTCAACATAATCTCCTACGCCGACGACACTCAACTGATCCTCTCCCTCACCAAGGACCCCTCGCCGCCAAATCCAACCTCCATGAAGGAATGAAGGCCGTCGCCGATTGGATGAAGATCAGCCGACTAAAACTGAACACGGAGAAGACAGAGGTCCTCATCCTCGGCTCCAACCCCTCAGCCTGGGACGACTCCTGGTGGCCAACGACGCTGGGAGCAGCCCCGACACCCACCGACCACGCACGCAACCTGGGAGTCATCCTCGACTCAACGCTCTCCATGGCCAAGCAAGTCAACGCAGTCTCATCCTCCTGCTTCAACACCCTCCGCATGCTTCGCAAGATCTACAGGTGGATCCCGACAGACACAAGAAGAACAGTCACCCAGGCCCTCGTCAGTAGCAGACTTGACTATGGGAACGCCCTCTACGCGGGAGCCCTGGCCAAGCTCATCAAGCAAATGCAACGCATACAAAACGCCTCCGCACGCCTGATCCTCGATGTACCACGCCACAGCCACATCACCCCCCACCTGAGGAACCTGCACTGGCTCCCCGTCGACAGGAGAATCTCCTTCAAACTCCTCATCCACGCACACAAGGCACTCCACAAGACTGGCCCAGCCTACCTCAACAGACGACTCCTCTTCTACGTCCCCAACCGCCAACTCCGTTCCGCCGACCTCTCCCTCGCCACCGTCCCTCGCATTCGAAGAACTACCACCGGCGGCAGATCCTTCTCCCACCTCGCCGCCAAGACCTGGAACACCCTTCCACTAAGCCTACGACAGACCCAAGACCTGCTGACCTTCAGGAGGCTACTCAAGACCTGGTTGTTCGACCAGTAGCAGCACCCCCCCCTTTTTTTCCCTAGCGCCTTGAGACCCTCGCGGGTAAGTAGTGCGCTTTACAAATTCTGTGATTGATTGATTGATACTAAGGATTCTGAAGGCTGGGGATATATACCGAGATCTAACGATACAGCAGTAAGGCTTCAGCCATTTAGATCTAGTACACGCATACAGTGGCCAGTTAAACAGGACATGTTCAATGGTTTCAACCCAATCAGTACATAAAGTACAATCTTTATCATCTGGATTCCCCGATTCCATTTACAGATGTAGCTGTTCAAGAACAGTGTAACAACCCTGAACTTAATATAAAGTGTTTTAGCCCATTGTGGAGCAACCTCATTGATGTATAGTTCGAACTTCGGAGTAGGTTTATTCACAATGAATCTTCCGGTAAGGCTATCACTTTTAGAATTCCACACTAGTTCAGCTGTTACGTACACCAGTACCTTTTTTTAACTAGTCCTTTAGCTGTCAAATTGATTGAAAGGGGGTTCGTCCACATTAAACCCAGCCCCAAATTAGACAGCCATTTTTAGGTCAAGCCTAGCATCAGCGCACATGCGCTGTTCACTCTGCGAGACTGCTGTAGTAGAGTATGGGAGAGAAGCCACACCCACTCTTCTCCCATATTTTTCATTGGCTTGTGTCATTGTCTTTCATAAATGCTGCCTTCGGATTCGTTAATAGGCTTGTTAGTCCCTCCTTAGTACGGCCTTGTCTTCATTTCTACCCTGTTCAGCACAAATAGGGCCTCTCCTAATTAAAGAATCAAGGTGCTACAATGTTAGTTTGTGAGTGCAGGCATCTCACAAAAAGTGAAAGACTGGTCTCACACACCACCTGGTGTCATGCTTCATCATTGACCAGTCCTCGCCCTCTATCAAACCAGGAGGTTTGATAGAGGGCGGGCATACACCTGACGACAGGGATGCACTTCTAAACTAAGTGGGGGCCCTTAAAGAAAAATAGTGGGAATTAAAAGGCCATTATAGATATCAAAAAACAAATTTAATAAAACTAGCATCTATATGTTAGTTAAAATAAGTGATCGGTGTGTTGGGGATTTTATTGTCCCCCCACCGTGGTTAATGTGGTCGACATGTTTCTGTCTATTGGCCCAGTAGGGTCCATGGCATTCATCAGGACCTAAAGGAAAGATAGCAGGCTCCACTCTTACCAGGTAATTGGTGAGAGGGTTCCACTGTGTGGGGTGATCTAGATCACGCTCCACTTTTTGCGGCTTATACTTTCAAGCCTGAAAGAAAAAGTTAAGAGTGTAGAAAACAAAATAGCACCATGAACAAAATTACTTGAAATCTCATTCAGTCACATGCACGGACAAATACTCTGTGTGGCTATGAGTGCATCAATCGTGTCAAGCATCTGTGCACTCAAGATTTGTGGTATCTCTAATCCACAATGCTTACCCTAGTCAGGGGACCGATGTGCCCCATAGGAGGGTGAGGGACGAAGACCCCTGTGGTCAAATGCTAAATGATAGGAAAACAAGAAGACACAAACAACAGGCAGGTGAGAGGATTACCAATACCAATACCACCACAACCAATACTAATACCACCACCACCAATACCAATTCCACCACTACCAATACCACCACCAATACAACCAACACCACCACCACCAATACCAATACCACCACCAATACCAATACCACCACCACCAATTCCACCACCACCAATTCCACCACCACCAATACCATTACCACCACCACCAATACCACCACCACCACCAATTCCACCAATACCAATACCACCACCACCAATACCACCACCATCAATACCACCACCACCAATACCACCACCACCAATACCACCACCACCAATACCACTGCCAATACCAATACCACCACAACCAATACTAATACCACCACCACCAATACCACCACTACCAATACCACCACCAATACAACCACCACCACCACCAATACCACCACCAATACCATCACCACCACCAATACCACCACCACCTATATCAATACCACTGCCAATACGACCACCACCAATACCACCACCAATACAATCAATACCACCACCACCAATACCACCACCACCAGTTCCATCACCACCAATACCAATACCCCCACCACCAATACCACTGCCAATACCATCACCACCATTACCACCACCACCAATACCACCACCAACACCAATATCACCACTACCACCAATAATACCACCACCACCACCAATACCACCACCAATACCAATACCACCACCAATACCACCACCAATACCACCACCACCATCACTACCACCATCACCACCAATACCACCACCAATGCCACCAATAATACCACCACCAATACCACCACCAATACCACCACCACCTATACCACCACCAATACCACCACCAATACCACCACCACCAATACCAATACCACTGCCAATACAAATACCACCACCACCAATACCAATACCACCACCACCACCACCAATACCAATGCCACCAATCCCACCACCAATACCACCATCACTACCAATACCACCATCAATACCACCACCACCAATACCACCACCACCAATACCACCAATATCACCACCACCAATCCCACCACCACCAATACCACCGCCACCAATACCACTGCCACCAATACCACTGCCACCACCAATCCCACCATCACCACCAATCCCACCACCAATCCCACCACCACCAATACCACCACTGCCAATACCACCACCAATATCACCACCACCAATAACACCACCACCACCAATACCACCATCATCACCACCAATACCACCAAAGCCAATACCACCACCAGCAATACCACCACTACCACCAATACCACCACCAATATCATCACCACCAATACCACCAAAACCAATACCACCACCACCAATACCGCCACCAACATACCACAACTACCAATATCAATACCACCACCAATACCACCACCACCACCACCAATACCACCACCAATAGCACCCAAAACATAAATAAAAGGCATTGTCATTTACAATGCCAATAGCTCAAACTTGCGTGAATGCGAGACCTATTGCATTGCAAATGCTTGTTTTAATATGGCGCAGTCATGGTAGAATTGGACTCCTGTCTACTGTCTAACCGAATTAGTTACTGGAGACCCTGCTAATGGGATTACAGTTCAGGGGTAGACCATAACCTGACCCAGTAGACCAAAGGTCTTAAAGCGGCCAGACCACTGATCAGTTTCAGTGACAAGTTGGAAAATACTCGATCAAGCGGGGTACTCTGTGATAACCTGAGTATCGATCATATAAACTGGTTTTCTCTGACTGAAAGTGAAGTTGATGGAGCCATACTCCAAATCTCTGCCCCGTACAAGTTAGCTGACTGGACTGCAGCCTTACACACTTCTAAGACGGGGGTAACTGCCCTCTGGGCGGTAGCCCTATGCATTTTTTGCAATAGCAGCTGATTTATGCAATATGGTAGCCCTACTTTTCTCGATGTGTGGGGACCACGACAGGGAGTTACTAATTCTGATTCCCAAGAAATCAAAATGATTAACTTTGTCCAAGACCGTATCCACAAGTTTTAGATCTTTACAAAATTATTTATGTAGTCTTATGGTCATAAATTTCATTTTCTGCTAATTAATCTTGAGACCCCTTTGGTTACAAAAATCAGGGAACTTGTTTAACAAATTCTGAATACCAACCGGGGCTCTTGATATAAGCAGAGTGTCATCAGCGAACAACAACCCTGGAATATGGATGCCTCCAAGTTTTGGTGCATTGTGGATACAATCACTTAGATATTTGAATGAGCCATTTATTTGCATTGAAAAGAGCGTCAGAACAAGAACGCATCCTTAACGTAACCCTCAGCTAACAGGAATCCTCTCTGTTAGGTCCCTGGCTTTACCCTACCGAACTTGGGCATAATTCACCTTGTGAAGCCTCATTAGAATTCCTACCAAGCCAGATGGAGCCCCATCGACTTGAGGCAGTCCCAGAGACAAGCCCTAGGAACCAGATCGAATGCCACTCTCAGGTTGATGAAGACTAAATAAAGATGTTGTAAGACCTGACAACCTGAGAGTGGTCTCCCCCCAAATCTTTTGCCGGCTTAGCTCCACTTTTTACTGTATTCTGTTTGTTGGCTTTAGGACTCTGAGCACTTTACTACTGCTAATCAGTACTAAAGTGCACGTGCTTCTCCTCTAAACATGCTTTCATTGACTTATCCCCAATTGGTATATTTAATTTACCTTTAAGTCACTAGTAGAGTGCACTACCTGTGCCCAGGGCCTGTAAATTAAATGCTACTAATGGGCCTGCAGCACTGATTGTGCCACCCACATATGTAGCCCTTTAAAACATATCTCAGGCCTGCCACTGCAGAGCCTGTGTATGCAGTTTACACTGCCATGTCGACTTGGCATTTAAAACCCCTTAGCCAAGCCTTAAACTCCACGTTTATTACATATAAGTCACCCCTAAGGTAGGCTCTAGCTAGCCCATAGGACAGGGTGCTGTGTAGCTAAAAGGTAGGACATGTACTTTTGGGTTTTGAATGTCCTGGTAGTGAAAAAGACCTACATTAGTTGTTCACTACTGTGAGGTCTACTCCTCTCATAGGTTAACAGTGGGAGTTCCTTATTACACTTTCAAGTTGTAATTCATTATTGAGAAGGAGTCCCTCTGTCATCTTTTATATCATTGGAATGGAAATGATAAATACTCTTTGCTGGGCAAAGTTGGATTTAACATTACTATTTTAGAAATGCTACTTTTAGAAAGGTAGCATTTCTCTGCCCTTAAAGCCCTGAGTGCCTGCAGTCTGTTTCCAATACACATCTGGGGTGGGTGACAGCCTGACTTTGTGCCTTCCCTCTAGACAGCCACACACAAAGGAAGGCTAGGTGTGACTGAGTACCCATCTGTATCCTGATGGCTCATCCTGAGCAGGATGGAAGGGAGGAGCTGATTCTTACACCTGAATTGGCAGTGTCCTGTCCCCACACAAAAGGTTGATTGCATTCCTGTAGTGAGTCTTGAGCAAGGGTTAGGAGGGTGAGACCTCTGCACTTCAAAGCCCCTCTTTGAAGTCACCCCCACTGCAAAGGCACAACTGGGTATAAGTACTGGGTCTCCGTCCCCATCAAATCAGACCCTTCTGGACCTGTAAAGTAACTCAGCTTGGAAGAAGGACTTCTGTGTTGCTACAAGGACTGTCACACTGCTGGCTACAGCTCTGGAAGAACTGCTTTTCTACTGGGCTGCCCTGCTGCCTGCTTCCAGCTGCCCCGGGTGAAGAACTTGTCTATTGATTGAACCCAGAGTGATCTCCAAGGGCATGAGGGGTTGCCTCCTGTTTTGAGACTCAGGGATATCAAGGTCTCACCTCCTGCTCCTATGCCTTTTCCATTGGAAGAGGATCCAGGTGCTTGCTCAAGTGGAACCAAAGCATCCTCTGCTCTGTGAAACCATTTTGGCGCATCGATGCTGGACTGGACTGGTGCATCGCACTCAGAACCAGAGCATCGCCTCCAGAACCGGCGCATTGGAACCACCACATCACCACCGCTGTAGTGTGAGAAGATGATGTATCCCCTCAACTGTGTGGAGGCTTCTGATCCAATGCATCTAAGTTTTGGCGCTTCGTTTTCGGAACTGCTGCATCACCATCGTTGCATGGAGAAAATCAACTCAACACCTTGACTGCAGGGATCGACACAGACACATCGCTCGGCTGCGCCCCGCATCTCGCTGTTGCGACCAGGATCAAGGACATTTTTTCAGCCAGCCTTACGTGGCTCCTCTATCTGGCCCACACTCCATTGTGGTCGACCTGAACTCTTGAATTTGCCCGGCTCCAACGTGGTCAGATAACCCTCACATAGGTGCTTATTGCATCTAAGCTCTGTTTTTACATTTATGGGCGTATTACGATGTTGGCCGGAGTTGCCTCCGACCGACACTGTCTTGTCCTGGGACCGAACGACCTCTGGTCGGCAGTTCTGACCGCCTGCATACTCACTATTCTCTATAGGAGACTGTGTTCCGTAATACAGGCCCCCAAGGAGAAATGGGTGTGTGTGTGTAAAACCCTGCATCCTGTGGCAGGCATCCGATGGGGCCTGCGACACAGTGCTTGGATTTACAGGAGGGCACCTTAGGTACCCACTTGGCCAACAACCGTAGGCCGCGGAGGCAAGGGGGCCCTGCCAGGGGCCCCCAAAGCCGCTGTCCAACAGCCTTTCTTTGTCGGAAAGGCCTGCACGGAAAGGCTGTCAGAAACCAACATCGTAATCCCGATGGTGGAAACGCCGTCCAAAGGGGATTACGGTGCAGTTTCGACCAGCAGGAAGACTCCGAGAGCCGGATGGAACCGAGTTGGAATGACGGGATGGATTACGTTCCGACCGCCGACATCGTGCAAACCAACCATGTCGGTTGAAAAACCTCCGACCGCGGTCGGAAAGGTTCTGACTAGCGGTCGGAGGCTTTCCGACCGACACCGTAATCGGCCACTAAATCTTTAAAAAATGATATCTCGACTTCTACCTATCGGATTTTTATCACTTTGGTCTTGTTTTATTTATAAAATCATATTATATTTTTCTAAACTGGTGTGGAGTATTTCTGTGGTATTTTCACTGTGTTACTGATTGAAGTGTTGCACAAATACTTTACACATTGCCTCTTAAGTTAAGCCTGCCTGCTCTGTGCCAAGCTATCAGAGAATGGGCACAGGTTAATTTATGTGGTGTAGCTGGCTTACCCTGACTAGGATTGTGGTTACTGCTTGGACAAGGTGCATACCCTTGCCAACCAGAAACCCAATTTCTAACAGATATTCCATCTGGATCTTAATGTATTTCCAAAAGACCAACATGAGCCTAAAAACTAGATCTGCCATACCAACTTTAAATCTAAACCAAGCCTGGAATGGGGATAAGATGTTTTTATCTAATCCCCACTGCTGGATTTTGGCTAGAATCTGGTGACAGAATACCCTTTGAAGAATATCAATTAGGCTAATGGGTTTATAATTGCTGGGGTCGAATCTTACACCCTTTTTATAGATCAGAATTATTACAGCCCCTCTCCAGGAATCAGGAAAAGGTGCATCTGACATAATGGCATTTGACAATGTATTATTATATGGGGCCCAGATCTCAATCTCTGATTAATACAGGTCACCAGGAATAAGATTCAAACTTTGGGCTTTCCCTGACCTTAAGGACACTATCACCTCTCTAGTGTCGTTTAATGATAAGAACGCCTCACCAGGTGCTTCTCAGCTACTGCTGACAGAAGTAAACTGATCAATGCTGCATGGCATCTGGTCAATGAGGAGTATAGAATAGAGGTCGGTAAAGTGCTGAAAAAAATGTCTGCTGTTGGATGTGATGCATGGTCGGAGTATAAGCTTTCAGACTGCAGTGGGTAATTATTTGCCAAAATGAAGACATATCTTTTCTCATGGAAGTCTCTAGCAAGTCCTGCCAATTTTTATCATACCAGCATTTTTAACTTGTCGCTAATACCCCTTTATAGTATCATCTTGCATCACAGATCTGTAGGGAACTCAAAGATCTCATGGCAGCTAACAAGTATGCTTTAGCCCATCTACATTCCTTTGTGAATCAAGGAGAAGATTTAGAGACATCCTTTTGAGTTTCTTTTGCTCCTGCCTCAAAGAGATGTTATAATAAATCAAAAAGGTGTCAGTGAATGTCTGCTATAGGAATTGCATCCATGTCAACGTCCTCAAATGGTGAACGAGCTCCAAAACTCATCGGATTCCCCCACCTCACTAATTCACCCCTTGTTTTACTTAATACACCAACTTTCTTCCCGTTGAATTATACACGAGCTTATCATTGCACCAAACACCAACCTGATTAAATGCCTTCACCTCTACCTATTGCTTTTGTTCCAAAACGTATCTGTATAGACAAGTGACCGCTCCCCCTGCGACATGTTTTAGTATACAAAAGAACAAAGCTCCCTATGGTCTTATTAAAAACCAACGTTTTATATGCTTGTAACCAAAATGTTGACTACAGTTCAAATCAGGTTCTCTTCGTGTTTATAACCAGTGCTTTAAATGGGCCGGTACTCACCGGTACTGAGTACCGGCACTTTTTCATTTTCTCCCCTTGAGTACCGGCACTTTTCCTAGAACGAAGAGAGTACCGGTACTCATGGGACCTGACTTCAACCCAGGCAGCGCTTCCTTCATCCCTCCACTGATACCTCTGCAGCACCTTTAACAAGCACTGCACGGAATTAATCACGGGAGCTCTTGTCAACAGGAACCAGCGTGAGCTGTTTGGAAGTCATCAGAGCTGGGGGGGGTCTGCAGAGTGGTTATTTTATCCATTGTTCTTTTCACAGTGGGGCTGAGAGGGGGCTGTAAAATCAAATGGGTGGCGGTGGGACGCACTGTTCAGGATTGAATATTCCAGCAGCGTTTCATTTAAAAGAGGGTTTATGGCTGTGGGAGTGATGTCCACTGAGTGTTATCTAACAACGGCACATTAAGCGCACCTGAGGACAGGCGCCAGCTGGCCTGCCCGTCTCAGCCTCGGACCCCTCCCAGGTACAGGCCTCGCTGGCCTGCCCTGGGTTTATGATCCACCGGAGGGCACCGTTCTTCAGCTCTTATTAAGCAAGTGCTTCACTGGCTACCATTACAACTTGATCTATATTTCCAGAGTCCCTCTTCATTCTAAAACTCTATCTTGTTGTGAAATGTGTTCTTTCTGTAAAGTATAATAATGCCTCATACGAGTAACGTACAGTAACTCCTTCCAGAATGAGTACACTCACGTAGAGGAACGACGAGGCACGGCTTTCGAAATTACGAAACGTGTTTCTTTATATCGGATAAGTGCCACGTGTTTGTGTACGTGGTTGAGAAAACAAGTAGGTGCTGGAGGAAGGCACTGAACTCTGGCTGCTGTTTCAGAATGAGTCACAGGAATGAACACAGCTCACTCGGAAGAACACTCTTCGGATACCCTTCAATTTTACTAACATTTTTTTTAAAACAAATGTTCATGAAATGCTCGATTTCACTGTTGCACAAATAAAACACACACTCCACAAATAGACACGCACCGTAGGCAAACACAGTAGTGACGCACACAACACAGTAACGGATACATGCACACAAACCATAATGCACAGACACGGATGAGTACATACTGCACAGATGTACATGCACCAAAGATTCATGCCCAAGCACGCACACGCAAACACTTGCGAAAACCACAAGCACGGACACACAGCACACACATTCCATCGGTAGACACACACACACACACAACATGCACACATACAATTAAACACATACCAAACGCATACGAACTCAGAAAAGAGACTATGGAGCTTCTACTGGTCACCTCACAGTAACTTGCTGCGCCTTTCTTCACAGCATAACATTTGATGACGTCACATTTCCTTTATGGTTATCTTGATAAATAACTACCACGTATAGTGTGTGCTGTACAAACTGAGCAAAAGACACACAATTTATTTATTTTATTTATTTTACTCATTTATAAGGCGCACAAATCATCCCCAAGGGGATCTCTCGGCGCCCGAGAAGGCGGCAAATGAGGGAGGCGTATGAAAATCACTCGATTAGAATAGTCAGGTCTTGAGCAGCTTTTTAAATTGTGGAAAGTTTGGGCAGGCACGAAGATGTTCGGGGAGCTCGTTCCAATGTTTGGGGGCCAGATAAGAAAACGCACGACCCCCCATTTTAACCTTCCTTATTGATGGACGGAATGCAGAAGAAATCAAAACATTACTGTTTTTGTTGCATAGAGCCTTGTGTTACCTGCAGGTCCAAAGTTAAGATCCTTGTAATATAGCTTAGTGAGTTATGACCCTGCAGCAAGGACCTGCTCCAAACAAGAAGGCATATATTTGGAACCTCGCTGTTATTTCCTCAATCTTTTCTTATTTTAAGGATGCTAAAAAAGGCTACTTTGGGTAGTAATAAACACATCAGTAAGTGCCATATATATAGTTATTAGTGAGATAACTAATGGACAGATACATCCGACATGCTAACAATGCATGCAGATTTTGTGCATACAACCTTGGCAAAGTCAAAAAGCTATCCCCGCCCCTTGTCCCACCTTAGCACCTCCCTAAACTCCGCCCACTGCTCCTTTTGGTGAGTACCTGCACTTATTTTTTTCCATTTAAAGCATTGTTTATAACGGATTTGCTTAGAAATTCATCTAAAAAAAACCTCTGTGCGTCTCAATCAATCAGTCAGGATTTGTAAAGCGCCACTGCTTCACTCGTGAGGGTCTCGAGGCGCAGTGGAATCATGCTGCTGGATCATCCCAAACCCTTAATCCAGGAACCACCCACTAGGGCAAATTTGTATGTGTTTAACATGTGTCCTGAAAAAAGGTCATATTTCCAGTATTGTTCTAAGATTGCTTTAATTGCATGACTTAATTCCATTGCAAAACGCAATTCGTTTTCTGATATCACCTATATTTTTGTGAAGTAAATCAAGACAGTGTAGATGCAGCCTTTGATTCACTGACACTTTTTGTTGTTGTCAAAAACACCGAATTGGGAGCAAATGTCTTATAGCTTTGCCTTAAAACACAAAGCGATGAATCTGAGTTCTGAGAGCTGTTTTTGATTGGATTAAGGCGAGTATCAAATGTTATTTAATAAATGGCTTTCTTGTTCTGCCTCTTTGTACTCTTTCACGGCAATCTGCACTTAGGTGCTCAAGTAGCTACAATGGTGTTAATGTTAGGGGATGTTTCTGGTTGGCACATTTGCCACTTGTCCTTGCCACCTCACATGGCTTATATGTTTTGATGTTAAATAGACATTTTTTAGCATTATAAAATGAATTATAAATGAAATTATTCTCTCCGAGTCAATTACTTTTTTTATGCTAAGACTTTAATTAATTGTGTTATTATTCTGTGTATTTTGAGTGAGCGTTTAATAAGGAAGTTAGAACACACATGTTTTATTGCTGATGAGATTACTGCCAATGTTCAGATTGATGGGAGAAAAAGAACATGCGTCACTGCATGTAAAACCGACATGGTATGTCTGCTATTTAGTTCCACACTTACTATTTTCCAGCTGCCGCCTTCTGGAGTGCAGGTCACTGAGAACTTGGCTGAAGTGATTGGTGGATGCCGTGACATCAGCTTCCAGGAACACTGGACCTTGTTCTTTTGCTTTTAGTGCTCTTCCCTGGACCTTTAGATGTTCAATTTCAGGCTGAAGAGCTGTTAACCGAGTTATTTCATCCTGTGTTAGAAAAGTAGATTACATTAGAAAGTGACCTTTCGCTAGTGAAAAAAATACTCAGAGCAGACTTCGTACATTCTAAACGTACATTAGCCAGCACAGCAACAAGTTATCTCATCAAACTTTTAGTGCCACAGTTTATGCTTATTAAAGATCTATGCAGTTTTCTGAAGTATTTTTCGAAGCAAGCTGGAATATTTTTACCAGGTCACAGCATCTGTCAATAAGTGAGCCTGCAGAGTTCGTAGGGTCACGTAACACTTCCTTTAAGCTCCTCTCCCTCCTGTGACAGTAGTCTGGAATGTACCTTGGGCTTAATTTATTAAAAAAAAAAAATAAGTGCTAGGGCCCAAGGTATTTTGAATGAGTCCACTGCAGCTGGCACCGGTCGCTTGTTACCTTAAACTGTAGGTTTAAGTCCTAGTTTTATCATTTTTGTAAGCTATATTAAATAGCTACATGCTCCACTAACAAGCTCTGCTAAAAGATGCACACACAACGCCACCATGTGGTGTATTCTAATAAATACATGCTGCTTTTTACAAATAAGTGTCGATTCTGAGCACCTGAAAACACCGGCACAAATTAAGCACTGGTTATACCAGGGTTTTAGATGTACAATGGGCAAACATCTAAAGACAGTGGCAAAGTGGTACAACCCCTACTCTGCCTAACGCTATTACATACCTGGGCCATATCATGATAGGCTGCTTGCGCCTGCAGTATGTAAAGTCACTTAATTTAACCCAATACATCTCCATGTTAGTGCTTTAGCACAGCTTAGAAACAGAAAGAAGCAAACTCTGGCCACTGTTTTCAAGCTGCACAGTGTTAAAATCAAGCAGCAGCTTAAAGAAATATAGGGGTAAATGAGTTCACTTTAAACACTGTAGTCGCATAAAAACAAGTGCCTGGCTCTGTGCTGAACTATCATCCAGCCCACCGTAATAAGGCCTATGATGAAGTACACAAACCTCTTGGGCCAGTGGCGCAGCAAGGGGGGTTTTCCTGGGCGGCATTAGTTTTGGGGGCGGTGACCGCTCCGCTCCCACCTGTGGCCGCAGCGGGGCGGCAAAGGCAGGAATCGCCAGACCCCGCTCTTACATGCGCCCGCCGCGAGCTGCAAACGCAGGGACCGCCACAGGCATCTAAAGGTCTAGCTACACCACTGTCCTGGGCAGATGAGAAGGAACTGCAGCAGGGTGTAAAGAATCATGATGCTCATTTTGAACAGCAGGGAATAAGAGAGAAGCAGACAACAAAATAACGAAAGAACATTGATTGTGTTGTAGTTGATTTCGTTCTCTATGTGTACTTTACTCCATGCCCACTCCTTTCTCTACACATCTGTTTTTATTCAATGGATTCTATGCAAAATCATAGAAAATGCAGCATTGTTTTTGACATGGCTTTGTTGGCCAAAAACAAACAGCTCTGCCAGAAATGCAGCACTTTAAGTGTGCTGTTTGGTGTTAGTAAGTATAACACATTTCACAAGCTTTGAGAGTAACACAACTTTAAGAGAGGGAATTACCTATCAGTTGAATGGCATAGCACTGCATGTGGCCATCTTCACAACACACAACTGGCAGCCTTAAATTTAAATACCCACGCCTTCTCCATGGGCCTTGATTAGATCATTTAGGCGCCTGGTGGAATGTGACAGATCTTAATTTGAGTCAGTGGTTGAAGGTGGGGTACACCGGCGCTCATTTTTGGGGACCAGCACTTATTTGTCCTTAAGATACTTTTCTCCAAAGCAAGGGAGAAAAATACAAAAGGGGGAAAGGAGTAAGAGAAAGGCAAAAACACAATGACAAGAGAGAACGAAGGAATGAAAAAGAACCTACAAGAGTGAGATAAAAAGACAAGGAATGTCTGGTGGCAGATTAAAGAGGAGTGAGGTGGAATCAACACCTTGGTATTTTTCACCCTGACCTTTGATAGCACCAGCCTTGCTTCTGAGCAACAGTTTGGGCCCTGCCACTTATTCTTTCACAAATTAATCATTGTATGTGGCAGTAAGACAGTGGTGTGTAGACAAACACAGTGATTATTTATTGTCTAATACAACTCCAGTGTCAATGAGGAAACATAAGAGTTAAAAAAGACTGAAATAAGAGAAAATGCATTACAGTTTAATCTCACTGTAAATTGGACAGCGATGACGAATTCTGGTCTATTAGCTGATAGGCTACTGTGGAGGCAAGAGCACTCCTATTGTTTTGAATGTATTCCACGACCAGAGACAAAGAGCTTGTAATGAGTATCAGTCACAAATGTCTATTAATTCTTAATAAAGAAATAATTTGTAAAAACGCACATCAAAGGAAAGGTGCTGCCTTCAAGGAGGATTCGCACTATATAATCATTTTAATTAAAACAAGTACACAGAGGATACATCTTTAAGAAAACTCAATTAAATCTTGGGCCAATGGTCTAGGGTTCGTGATCAAACAGAGCAAATACAAACTTCCCTTCCTAGAGTGACCATTTGGTACGAGATTCTAGATGAACCCTAAGCAGCCACGTGTAGAAATACAGAAGTAAAAAGTACCCACATCCCTAGGTGTCATCTTTGGAGTCCAAGATATTATTTTGCCTCTTTTCACGTAAATGTTATTTGATGCACCCAGCCCAAAAACCATATAAGTCTGAGAACAAGGGGCCAGATGTACTAAGCTATTTAGCAATCTGAAATCCTGCGACATAAATCACAGGGTTTCCAAGGAGCAGGTAACCCATTCTCAAACAAAAGGGTCCCCTTGGAATCCCTTCCCATTTGGGAATGTTAAAAAAAAAACGTTTGACGGGAAGTAGGCAGTGGCCCAGGGAAAGACGTTTACTTTCTAGAAATGCTATGACAGGGCCTGTGATCTGCTGATCCTGGCAGACCATCATCCCTGTGATGGCACCCAATCAGAGTAATTTACTGATGGAAATGACCATCTTTTGCATGGTATTCCCAGAGATTTTTGCCTTCACACTACGCTATTTCTGATTTACCCATTTCTGTTGGCTTTAAGAATCTGCATACGGGACAGCATATATATCTGGCGGGCGATCTTACATAAAGGCAATATATCTCTATATCATGATAAATTCCCTCTGTATTCTAACCCTGCCTTACCAAGTATATTTCATGATGGGGCGGGGAAAAATTGGGTCAGATTGGGAGTAGGATGCCCGGGTGATCTTTTCGATCATAATGGCATTATTGCTTTTGAGAGACTACAACTTATATATAAATTACCAAACTATATGCTGTTAAAGTATTATCAGATTCGAGACTACTTTCTAAAGCACCTGAAGTCGACTAATATAATTGGGTCTGAGGTTTGGGACTTTATATATGACGAAGTAAGGGAATCTATGATTAGTAAGGTTTATAAATGGCTAAGTAGTAACAGAGTAGATAATTGTGGAAGATTGGCCAATCAATGGAGTAAAATATTGGAGACATCTGTAGGGGCTAGCACCATAACACAAGCATTGGGCACTATAAAAGAGGTGGTGCATTCTACTAATCTGAGATTACACCAACATCGGACGATCTGTCTTCTTTATTACACACCTGAGAGGATAGCCAAGTGGGCGGCTAATAATATAATTACAGATAGGATGAAGTGCCCAAGATGTGATATATATAAGGCAGATATCAAACATATGTTTGTAACGTGTTTAGAGCTAAAAACATTTTGGCAGGATGTCCAGAATATTATTCATCAGAAATTGGGGTTAGATATACCCCTGACAGTAGGGGAAATTATGCTGGGCTGTAGTAATGCTGGATCTAAAAGTAGCGGTTTATTAACTATTTTGTTAGTCTCGGCAAGGCTGATTATTGCTCGAGAATGGATATCGCCAAAGCCTCCAAATGTGATGGATTGGTGGCTTCTAGTCCGACAGACATATGATATGGAACAGGCATTGGCCAAGTCAAGAGGCATACGATCACTCGCTAAATGTAATAAAATATGGGGGTCTTGGCTTTAGATACTCTCCTGAAAATTTTAGGATACTTAATGGAGTGTAAATAAGTGGGTGAGGTTCTAGAATGTATTTTGGTATTTATTTCTTATGTGCTCCTTGCTTAATTACCTTATCTGCGATATTATGCTTTGATATTGGCAGTATGCGGCATCGATATTGGTTTGATATATTTGATTGTACTATGTATTACCTAATCATTGACAAATAAAAAATTTAAAAAATAAAAAGAATCTGCATACTTTACTCCTGATAACAAGTGGTAAAGTGCTTGTGTGTTCCCTTCCAAACATGGTAAAATTGGTATACACCTGATTGACACATTTAATTTACTTTATGAGTCCCTTGTAGATGGTACTATAGGTATACAGGGCCTGTACTGTGCCACCGACTAAAGCAGCACTGCAAAAGAGGTCTCAGGCCTGACATAGCAAACTGTAACTTCAGTTTCGACCTGGAAAAATAAACTTTTTGCCAATCCTAAACCTTCCTTCTTAATACTTAGATGTCCCCACTAAGGTACGTCCTAAAGGCTCATAGGGCAGGGTGATGGTAGTTAAAAAGTAGGACATAAGTATTTAAGTTACATATCCTGGCAGTGAAAAAAATCCCAAAGTCGTTTTTCAATGGTGTAAGGCTAGCCTCCCTTAGACTAACACTGGTTTACCTTAGTACATTTAATAGGTGATACATTCGGTATGGGAGCAGATAAAAAAATACTTATTCCACTCATTTTTAATTGTAGTTTAAAATCCTTTTTAATGGTAAAGTCGGATTTTAAATTACTATTTTGAAAATGCCACTTTTAGAAAGTTCTAACACCAGAATTGCTAGTACTGACACACATTGACAAACCTTCTTATATTTGTCATCACACAACTGAATCACTGCAATTACCATTTATTTGAACAATTTTGAAGATTTTTTGTAGTCTGTTTAACACAATAAAGAATGATTTCACATGTTTTTACATATACAACACAAACATTGTCAAGGTAATCCTATAAGTGCATGGTAAATACAATCCATGTAAAACTAAAACATCAACAAATATGTACAAAACAACACAATATAGCTCTCGAAAAAATGTGCCCAGGTTCTGACTTTTTTTTTTGCCCTTTAGGAACTTGACATATTTTTATCTTGCATCACTATTCGCAGCTCCTAACTAAATGGGCTGGCAAGTAGGACAGCTGCACGGAACGGCTGCACCATTACGAGAAAAGTCATGAGAGATTACAAAAGTTGATGAAAAGGACATTAAGGAATGTCCCTCTTCCCTCAATGCTTTTTAAGCAAGAAAAAGATTCCACTGAATAAAGAGTAACACAGGGTCACGTTTGGCCGTAGGAGTACCCTGGGTGATGTTTGGTCCTGCCATGGGTGGTGGAATGTAAATGAATCAAATTATCAGAGTGCTCAAAAGTTCTGAGTCCTGAGGAGAATGCATAAAAAAGGAAAAGGGTTCAAAACGCGTCTGCAGTAGTTTCACCAAACAAGTGCATTCTAAATAATTAGTACTGGAGTTCAGTCATGCTAATATGTTTCACGCTTTAGGAGCAGTAAATTATCCCTGAGTCCTGTATAGGCACTGTTTGGTTACAACCCATTCAGTTAGGAGCAACAAATGGTGATACAAGATAAAAATACATCAAGCTCCTAAAGGGCAATAAAAAAGGTCAGAACCTGGGCACAACAATTTTTTGAGTGTTATATTGTGCTGTTTTGTACATATTTGTTGATGTTTTGGTGTTACGTGGATTGTATTGACTATGCACTTTTAGGATTACTTTGACTATGTTTGTGCTGTATATGTAAAAACATGCAAAATCGTTCTTGATTGTGTTAAATTGACTCTAAAAAATCTTCTAAATTGTTCAAATATATGGTGATCGCAGTGATTCAGTTGTGTGATCACGAATATAAGAGAGTTTCTGAATGTGTGTCACCCCAAAACCATTCCCAGGATGCTTGTTTCTGGTCCAGGTAAGACCTGGCTTGGCAGTTCGGTCTGGACTGTTCCCATGAGGCAAAGGGTCAAGACTGATCTGCATATGGCTGGGTCTGAACTGGGGTGGCGGAGTGAGCTAAAGAACGATGATGGATTCAACCCAGATTTGTGACTGGGGGTGAGTGTCTGAAAAGTTTCAGCACTCCGTCCATCATCTCCTTGTGTTTGCTTTGCTCGCCCTAAGTTGGCAGGGTATGCCCAGACGTGGGTCCCTTGCTCACTCTGCCACTGGATTCAAGCTAGCCTGGCTGAGGGGTGTTACCCCAAAACCGGTCCCATGATGCTTGTTTCCGGTTCAGGGAAGACCTGGCTTGGCAGTTCGGTCTGGACTGTTCCCATGAGGCACAGGGTCAAGACGGATTTGCATAGGGCTGGGGTGGCAAAGTAAGCTAAAGAACAATGATGGATTCAACCCAGATCTGTGACTGGGGTGAGTGTCTGAAAAGATTCAGCGCTCTGTCCATTATCTCCTTGTGTTTGCTTTGTGTGTCAGTACTGCCAATTCTGGAGTTTTAGTGGCCCAGCCTTACTTACTATGGGCCCAACCTTTTTAGTTTGTACACTTTTAGAAAGTTGGCATTTTCCTGCCTAACCCAAATGTGCCTTTTTGCCAATGTCCAGGGTCACCTGACTGTTAAAGGCTCTCCTGTGGTGAGATGTGTAATCCTCTCAGACAGAGGACAAAAGAGCCCTGGATGTGGAGCAGGGTATTCCTTTCCTGAGCAGGATGGCCTCTGGATTGTAGCCAGCCCCTTCCTGAGCTTTGAAGGGTAGCCTGAGGGCTGTACTCAGCCCCTTCCTGACTTCAGAAGATACCTACCCTGTCACTGGCGGATGCAGCTCACACCTGGGCCTTCCAACCCTTTGTTTCACTATAACAGGGGAAAGAGAAGAACTGACCAGAAGCACTTTTTGAGTTAGATAAAGAAGTACCTCCTACACAGAGGATGACACCGAGTATGAAAGTGGTATCCCAGAACCTAAAATCAGAATACTCATGGACCCGCAAAGATTCAGAAGAAAGACTGCCTTGCTATCTGAGCAAGGAAGATTGAATCTGCTTGCCTTGAACCCAGGACCCCTCAAGGGAAACCAAGGGCAGGTTGGCTGACTTCCTGTTTGAGCTATAGGTACACAACAAGATTCCAGAGGCGTCTCCTGATTTCCAGCTGACCAGACCCACCTGCTCTTGACCTAGTCCCCTATACTGGCATCTGTGGGAGTGAGTCTTGACTCCCCAAGTGCTGTTCTCAAGGTCTTGGAACCTTTTCTGTAGAGTGTACTTCTCCCTGCTCACCTGAAGGTTTCCTTGGATCCAATGCAGGGTTGCACAGAGCGACGCAGAGCCTCATATCGCAGCACTGCAGAGCTCCTGATCGGTGGCTTCACCAAATCTAGTTCAGAGAGATGGAAAACCATGCATCACAGCACCACATAGCTCCTGTTTGGCAACTTGATGGACTTGGTGCAGAGCAACACCGAGCCCCACAGTGCAACCCCCAAACCAAGGACAAAAGGTACATAAACCAGTGAGCCACACCTGGCATCATACCTGACCGGTGCTCCATCGTGGGTGGCCTGAACTTCTGACTTTTTCCCTGTCTAGTGCAACCATATACCTGAAATTGACACTTCACCCCTGTTGGCGCTATTTGCTTCTTAAGCTTTAAAAACCCATAACTCTGATTCTACTGCTTGGATTGTTGTTGATTTGCTGTCATTTTATGTATTAACATTCTATGGAATTGTTCTTGTGTTGTGTTTTCAGTGTATTGCTGTTTGAGAGCTGCGTAAATTCTTTTCACACTGCCTCTAAGTTAGGTCTGACTGCTCTGCACCAAACTACTAAACATTAAAGACACATTTATTTAATGACTCATGTGGTTTACCCAGACAAGAATTGTGATGTTATTTGAGTGGGGCTCTCACCCTTCTCAAATAATAACCCAATTTCTTACAGTCACAATTTACAAACTCCCTCTAGTACGTCAGATTGTGATCCACTCTGAAAGTTGA
This sequence comes from Calotriton arnoldi, assembly GCA_963921515.1. NCBI lineage: Eukaryota > Metazoa > Chordata > Amphibia > Caudata > Salamandridae > Calotriton > Calotriton arnoldi. The sequence continues at coordinate 883,727 of CAWUFW010003607.1, read as the reverse complement.
TTTTGCAAACCCACCTAATAATACATAGATCAGTTCACAAAATCTCATTGAATTCACAAAAGTCAGTGTGCATTTGTGGCCACATTTTGAGAATCCTATGTTAGTACATCTGGCCCAAGGACAGCCACCCAAACCCGAAGTGTACAGAGAGTAAAGAGGAGGGATTTGTGTTAGTAGGCAAGTATGCAAGCCTCCTTTCACCCAACAGATTAGCATCCACAGCTGGCATGGTGTCAGGTTGTGGACATCGTTTTTTTCATCACAGTGATGCACGTCCACTTACGTATGACAACACTGTCCAATAATCAGCATGTTATGGTTTGGCTCAAACAAAGTGGTCGGTACAGTTGGTCAAATCTTTTCATGGTGTGCAGGTGCGCATGAAAGTTATATATTTATGGTCTCATTTCAGGATAGTAAATGAGCATGAGAAGTAACAGCTAAAGCAAAAATGGCTTGGCATGGTTTCTGATAAAAAACAAGATTCCCAGAAGCTAAGTTCAGAGGTTATCTAAATAAGGGTATCAACATATATGCCATTATACATTTTTTAATTCAGACGGCAATGTGAACATTCTAAAAAATTATAGATCTGACACACATTGATTAACAGTTATGGTCATTGCAGTGCCCTTCTTGCATATTGCGATCACAGTCTTTCTTTAATGGTGCTCTGTGTGTTTTGTGCATCAAGTTTAAAGTCCTGTACAAACTTGAAAATCGTGATTCGTTTGGCAGGTCTAGTTTTATAGTTTGCCTTCACAGTGACTTTTGCAGTAAGTGCATTTTTGATAATTCTTGTGGAGTGTAGAATATTGTCACTTAGGCAGACACATTTGTTTATATTTCCATACTGAGGGGCGATTGTCCACTGCAAGATTCTACTTACAACATTACAAGACAACTATAATCTTCACAGGCATCATAACTGCATGAAAGCATACAGGTGCAATGGCCATTTGTTACTGTCATTCTATAAGGATTTCCAGTATAATTTGAGGCAGAAATATGTAATAATAAAAATATCATCATTGTACACAGCAAATCTTGCTGGGAAAATGCATGACTTCTCCTCATGAGAAGTTATTGTATGCAACATACTACTGACAAACTCGGCTCTTAAAAAAATTGTTTTTTTTTACAATCTTGGTATAACGGCGCAGATCTCCTAATGCTTTGCACTGGGTTTGCATTATAAAACTATTACAAAGTGTTAAGTTGGGATTTACTATCCAACACAAATCAGGATTTACATTGGCGTGATTATCAATGAAACACAAGGTTGCGCAATGTGCTGCTTTGCGTTACTTTGTGTCAAGGGGTCATTTCATAGGTGTTAGATGGGCATTGCCATGAAAACACACAAGGGTTTTGATGCAAATCCCTATTTACAAATTTTCATAGATAGTGATTTGTGTCCGCATCTTACACCTCCATGAGGCAAGCACAACAAGGTGAAATGTTTTCATTGCTCATAGTTTTTAATACCTTGCATATGTGCTGCATTTTACAGCACACATGCTAAGCAGGAAATGTGTAAAAGGATAGTTTTTGTACTGGAAGGGTACCCAACCAGTACAAAAACTGTTACTTACAGAATGCACACACCCTTGCTCTAAGGCACAAGGGTGTGTGCATTGGTGCATGGCAGCCTAAAGAGTGCCAGCACAGGGAGAGAGGAAAACAGCATAATATCTTAGTAGATATGGTGCTGTTCTGCTCTCTCTATTCACATAATGCAGTACAACAACTTTAATCGCTGGCTTGCATGAATTTTTCATAAATCTGAGGCAACATGTATTTGTAAAACACACTTTAATCCTTGGGTCTCTTGGTGCAGAAGTAACAACTGTTTTATTTTTAGTCATCTCAAAGAGATTCACTTTATTGAACTCGAAGGGTGAAAATGCCGGGTAGACCCACCAGGTTTCCAACCTGAGACCCTGACGTCAAACACAGATTCCTGGGGTGGATGTAGTAGCACTGAGCCACCAACCTGGCTTGTGCAGGTACATGTGCATGTCAGTTTTTTACTTTGTTCACTCAATAGTAGCAAAAACTACCTTCTTGCATACTCTGTGAATTTGTAAGGAGGGGTTGTTTGGCAATTCATACTATTAAATTACAGTTTAGTAAGGGTAATGGTACAATTGTATAGCATGACTTTTCAAAATATTTATCGCCTTGAGCAAACATTGCACAAGACTCAGAAGCTGTTGTGGCTGGTGCAGGTAGGAGCGATGGAGTGGTGGGGCTGGGCGGAGTGGTGGGGCGGGGTGGGGGAGTGAGTCAACAGACGACGACAAGGGAAAATAAAATATGTAAAAAAAGAAAACCACTTACCAAGGTAAGTGTTTTTTTCCCCCTCGTTATCGTCTGTTGACTCACCCCCGTCCCACTGCTCTTACCTGCACCAGCCGCGACTGTTCAAAAGTGGGCTTTATGTAACATCACCCACATACATTTGTGCATCCAGAATTATTATTTGTATGCTGAATTTTTTTTAAAATTGTGTCATAATTTTTTTTACTTTTGTATGTATATTTGAATTTTGTAGTGTGTCCATTCTCAGTAAAGTGGCACACTTCTGTGTTTGAAACTCATGAATTCCCTATGATGTTTTCTCATTGAGGCTAATGGCAGTGTTCCACCTTTTGTTATTGGATGGCCTTTTCACTTTTAAGAAGTGAAACACAAGGCCAAAGCATAAAATACCTTTGACTGGTGCTACTTTGTAACCTTGGTGGCAAGATGAGGAAGTGCTTGCTGTAAAATCATATTAAGAAAACAGGATTCTGGAGGTGGTAATATGTGACAAGAACATTTGTGTATATTTGCTCTGTGGAATTTTGTTGTAGTGGTAATGTGTTCTGTTGTTTTTGCACTTCTATGTTTTGTGCTTTCTTATTGCAATTTTGTTGTGTTATGTTGCTACTGTTGTATTGCATTCTGTTTTGACTGTTTTGTCATGGTGTGCCCTATTTTGTTTTAATTGTATCAGCTATGGTATTATGTTCTGTTCTTTACTTTAAAAAAATGCTGCCATATTTCCAGCCCAAAGCAGCCCAAAGCAGCACCTGCCTTAAAAGTTCTTGTTACAAGCAACCATTTGCCACTGCTGCAACTGCTCTTCAACTACTTAAGATACAAGTCAACCCAAAAACTCTGGCAGAGACTGTCTCTTAACTTAGCACTCTGAGCGCTTGCTCACTTTATATGATTCGGTCTGTTGGCCTTAGTCTGACAACATGTATACTCAAAATACGATATAGATGATCTTCAAAAGATATGCGCAGGGCCTGGTCTGAACATTTATAACTTTTATCTCAATAAAATGTAGCACTTATCTGTATGCAAGTATTAAACCTGCAAATTTAGTCTAAGGGAATCCAGAAGCCAAGCGCTCGGTCATATTAATCCACTTATAAGGTGGTAAACATCAGTTACCTCGACATTATTACTACCTTGAAATAAAGCCCCATTTTGTCAAAATTTATTTACTAAAGTACTGTTGATTTATTTTTACCTTGTCTGTTCTGTAGTCTTTGTCACAGTTCTTTGGTTTTTGTTTCCATTCTTAAGAAAATCTTCAATGCTGATAGATACCTATGTGTGTATATTTATGTGTTCTTTTGTAATTTTTCTACTTTTTCAGCTCGATTTATTTTTTTAGCTTTGAGGAACAAGAGAACCTTTGGCCACTGTGTGCTCTGTGATGTGAAATATGCACACGGAACACGCTAGCTAAAAAACTGACCACCTGACTCTGTCTCTGCTTGTTGTAATGATGATTTGATTGGATCCATGATAGTGGGCAGGGTCAAATCTCTGACAATTTAGCAATTCTCCAATAGTATGTTCTGCACAAGAGGGGGAGTAGCACAGGCAGAATGCTTGGTATAGTGTAGGCCCAGTAATGAAGCCTTATTGCAAAGGAGCTGATGGTTTGTGGGCTTAATTATAGGTCATACATGATCATCCGTTGTGCTCCATAGAGCTCCCCTTCAAACTTAAGAAATGTGCTGCAACTTCATCAGGCTGAGTGGGGATAAGTTCGAAAGTGCCGGTACAGTCGAAAGAGCGCTGATAGCAAGACCTGAGAGTGGTGGAGTGCAGCGTGGCGAAGCAAGATAGATAAGTCAGTGCCTGTCACTCACTGCATGTCACTCACCTTGACAAGCGTGTACATTCAGGAAGAAATGTAGAAGGTTTGAAGCAGGCCCCCGATCCCTACTATTGCATTGTAGGCAAGCTGCATGATGGTGTTTGTACCGATATTGTAGGATTCATCTCATAGGGTGCCATTTTGTTGTTCAGTGTATCGGCGATGGAGCAGCCGTAGGAGGCAAAATCACTGTATATGGGCTGGATGAGAGTTCCACATGACTGACACTCAAAAACCTTTGATGATACGAAAGACTTGGAGTCTTTCATAAAAGAACTTTCAGACTCTAAAATGTCTCATTAGTGCTAAGAAACATTCTAGTTTACATAATACTAATAATCTGCTCGATAGTCGTAGTACTCTGGTTGAGTCTATAATGAGTTTATAATGCTTCATTAGATGATGTTGCTGTGCTTATGCTGGTTGTACTTCTTATTAGTCTATTTTCATGATGTCTAGTCCATCCATCTTGTATATGCCACCTCTACTATGTCTTTTTGCCACACCTCGACTCCTTCTGTAACTATAATTTCTGCTTCACAATAGCAGCATGTCAATATATACCTTTTATTACTATTGCCCATTGTGAAACAACGTTAACAGAATTTTACTCACTGGCCTACGAAATCTGTATACATCTTACCCTATTTTTGCATAGATGCTGGTGTAATAATTATAGTTGTATTAGCGGTTCTAATGTTGGTCTTGCCATATGAAGACCCTGATTTTTGGTTCATGGTGTTGTATCTCACTGATGTTAAACCATTTATTGGGACACCTATTTGAGGCCTCCACTGTTCAACATATATTCTTTGAGGTTGGAGGGAGGGGGTTTAATGAATTTTTTACAGTTACGTTTTTCTGTACATGGTCAACTGCACTACATCTGTATCTACCTGCTCTAATTTCCTCCTCACACCTTTATCATCTTCTCTCTTATCCACCCATCTCTGTCCATTGGATCATTACACTATGCATTTACTCACACATTTCTCTGGCCCACTATCTGTGGTTTTTTTGGTGCCTATCATACCTTCCAGAATCTGGTCACCGTTTGAGCAGGTCCATCAAGTTTCTCCCACCTTTTGCTGATGAATAATACCACACTTAAAATGTTATGATTAAACGCAAAGGCCTCAATCATCTGATTAAATGGAAAAAAATACTCGACTACAGCCACAAACTCCTGGATGATATTGTTCCATTTCAAGAAACAAAAGCAGGCACTACAAAGGCACGAAGCATGTAGCAATCTTGAGTCCAATATAGTGCTTGCACGCAAGCTAGGAATCCTAAAAATGGTGTCATCACTTTCATATCTAAAAAAATTAAAGCTACTTTTGACACCATCTCAGAAGATAAAAATGGTAGATATCTCATCCCCGGCTCTCCAGAGTTCATTCATCAACTTATATTGTCAACATATACACCCCCACAAATGAATATTGTCAACATCTACACCCCCACAAATGATAATCTGGTATTCTGGGTTGAGCGTAAGAAAAAAAAATCTCCGAACTGCCACAAGATAATTATTTGATTTTAGTTGAGGACTTTTTCTCATATGGGATGCTGTCCAGGACAGATTGTCTACATGCATTTACCATCCACACAGGACTCATTTATAAATGTGAAAAATGTATGAAGACAATAACCTACAAGATCCTGGCATTTAAATAATCCTAGCAGCAGTAAATTAACTTTTTACTCCCATCCACATAACTTGTTGAGAAGAATTGACTACTTACCTTCTAGCAACAACCTTGTTCCCTTTGCCTCCAACCCCACTATTGAACTTATTGTTGTTTTTGACCATGCCTGTATATCTCTTATCATTGAGCTGACATGTCCCCGCCCCCAAAACTAAATGTAGAGACTAAACAAATGTACTCTAGAAGACCCTGTGGCAAAGAAACACATTCACACAGCCCTGAATAACCTTTTTCAAGATAGCAGTACCCAGGACCTCTCCCCTGAAATTATCTTGGATGTGATAAAGGCCACCTTTCGAGGGGAAGTTTGTCTATCATGGCGGAGAAGAACAGGAACCTAAACAAGAGAATGGCAGAACTAGAGTCTAATATCAAACAGCTTGAGTTGGAAGGATCAGGCTCTCTCGATTCAACAAAATCCTTAGTGAACATGCCCATGTTTGGTCCCATAAACTTAAAGCTACCAACCTTCTGGAGCGCAATAAAGCTGGTACACTTCTGGCTCTTTAACTGAAGCACAAACCCACAAATTCCTGTATACCTGGTATTACTGATAAAAATGACACCATCCTCTCAGATTCCAATGTAATCTTTGTTTCGATTTGTTCCTTTTACGAAACACTATACAACACACTTTATTTACAGATGTAACTTGCTGTCATCAATACCTAAACCAGCTAAATTTGTCAAAACTGTCAGATACTTTCAACATAACACTGAACAACGAAATTGAGAAAAAGGAAAAACTTACTGCCATCAATCCCTTAAATGCAAGAAAGCTCCCGGAACTGATGATTCCCAGCTGCCTTCTACAAAACATGGCAAGATACACTATTACCACTCCTCAAGAAACTTTTTGATCATTTTGAGTCTTTTGGGAAGGTAGCGCATCAGGAGCATTCATTGTGGTGATTCACAATGAAGGTAATGAGCCCTAAGATCACAACAATTATAGAACAAGCTCATTATTAAACACGGACTAGAATATTTATTCCAAGATTATAGCATCTCGACTAAATAACTTGTTCCCCTCCATTCTACATCCTACACAAACAGGCTTCCTAAAGGCTTCCTAAAGGCTAGACTCGCTGCAGACAACATCCGTCTAATCAGTCACATCACTTAGAAAGAAAAATTGCTTCCTTCCCCTTCAATGGCCATGGCGCCTATATCTGAAAAGCCTTTGATAAGGTCTCCAAGCCATTCCTGAGAGCCGCTATGAGTACTTTTAATTTAGATGCACACTTAATCCATATGGCAATGTCTCTTTACTATAACCCCTCAGCTTGCATTTAAATAGATGGCCAAGTATTGAACTTGTTTTTACTTCATCGAGGGACTGGACAAGGATGCCCCCATCCCCTCGTTTTTTCTTACTTACTATAAAAACACTAATCCATATTATCAGCAATAACTCTGTAATTAAGGGGATACCCTTTCCATCTCTTACTCATAAAATAGCCACCTATGCTGATGATGTACTAATCTTTTCCACTGATGCGGAGGTCACTATTCCCGAAATATTAGACTTAATCAAACAATCATTAACAGTGGCCGGATACTCCCTCAATTGAGAGAAAACAGAAATATTTCCACTTAGCGTACTATGTTTACCTCATTTAGCCCAGTTCTCTAAACTAAAAATAGCAACCATCTTGCCTAAAATAGTTGGGGATTGAATCTAAAAAAGACCTGGAGGAAACAAGAACCCATACTGAAAGTGTCTTCCTTTCCAAAATTAAATCCATGTTAGAAGCCTGGTCACTGAAATGTATCATTTGGTGGGGATGTATAGAATCAATTAAAATGGTGATGGCTTTCCAAGTTAATTTTATCCTTGGAATGATTTCATTAAAATTATCCAACAACTTCCATAAGAATATTGATAAATTGATCTCAAAACTCTTTTGGAAAGACAAAAAGTTCAAAGGTGGAATGGGAATTCCAAATATTATTCATTACCAAACTATGGGGCTCATTACGATGGCGGGCGGAAGCACCACCGCCGTGCTGGCGGATGCAAAAAGCACCAGTTACCGCCGGCATGCAGCAGTCCACACGCCCGTCCAATTACGATGCGAAAAGTAGGCCAAACACCGCCGGCAAGCCAGCAACACCGTCCGCCATCAAAGTGCGCCCGTACACGTAGCGGCGCAGCCCAACTGACACACACCGTCCGACGAAACACGTCCCGCCCGGCGCATAAATTACGATGCCGCAAGAGATCTCTTGGCTCCCACGGCCAAGAGATACCGTACGACAAACCGAAGCGGTAACACGGATGCCGAGCACGGACAACGAAGAAGCGGCTCCCCGAGCATGAATCCAGCACTGCAGGCCCTCCCCATGCTCCTGCTGATGCACCACCAAGGACGCAACGTACCGCGGAGACGCAGGTAGGCACACACACAACAAGTGCACGCAAATAGCGCACACAGTGCAAGGGTGGAAAAAGCGGACAACCCCCCACCAGCGCGTGTACACAACACATCCACCATTGCATCCACATATGACACACAGGCCAAATCGTAACATCGCGGAACACATGTGTACACACCACCTGGGACTAGGAACCAACCACCCCGTCACGGCCCCAAAGCGCCGATGACGCCGCCACACATGCGCACAACGCAGAGGCCAACCGCAGCGCCATGCATGCGTCGCACACAGACACAGGGACACAACCAAGCAGCACACACATCAGCCCCACCCCGAACGCACATGACACGTGACAGGCCTGCCACAGACATGTCCCCAACGCCCAATTCACGGACAACACCCAACGCCACACAACCGACGCACACATGTCAGTGAAGACACGCAACAGCAGGACACACCCCAGTGTAACAAACATGGCGAAGCACACAGCGGCGTCAACACCAACTAGGAGAAGCAGGGCCCCTTCGGGAAGAGGAACGCCAGTACCACACTGAAACACCCATACCACCCTGCACATATGAACAAGACATATAAAACGGAACACCAAAGAGCCCGGGGACCGACAACAGGTGGCCCAAGAATAACATTCACACACAAGGCCCAACGCAGAGCGGAAAGGCAGCCTGCCGCCCACACAAGGGAGAGCAGACAGCACTGAATGACCTTCCATTCCAACTCCGAAACCACAGCCCTACGACAGAAGCCGGTGAATACAGCCATTGTCCAAGAATAGACCAACACAGGCATGCCGAGGAGACCGACCACAGGGCAGATAGCGCATATCACAGAAGCACACAACGGACGGGGAAGAAAGAAGAAAACACTCCCCCATGTCGGCCACATGCAAGTTAATTGGAAGGAGTCACACATCACTGACCTTGAACTGTCTGAGAAGCATGTGGGAAGAGGGCCCGTGTCCTCCAAACAAGCAAACAGAACACAAGTCCTGTCTCCCTACGACTACACAGAGCTCACAGCAACCTCGGAGCGTGCACATTGCAGACTGCACACACAGCCGGAGCACGCCACCACAACGCACCGCTGGGAAATGGCAACCGCAACACACCTACCCAACTACGCGCCGAACAGCTCAAGCTGTACAAAACCAACCTGTTCCATACATTGGGATGCGATCTCCTGTCCCTGCTGAACGTAAGTTACCGACTGACTTACCGCATCACATTGTTCAGCTGCGTCATGCCCGTCTTCTACTGTCGGAGGTGTCCATACCAGCATCCCGTCGAGATATGCCTCTCCAACCCGGCATGTCTGAAGGCGGACCTGCTACCACTACTCCTCCCTCTGGACGCACACGACAGGGTCTGCTCTGCCTATGGGGGCATGGCGTATGTGGCCAACATCGCACCCGCACTGAAATGGGACCACTGTGCCTCCACACGACGGATCATCGAGAACAGCTACATCGAATGTCACCCAGCATGCCCCATCATGGTCCTCCAAGGGACAACTTACGAACAACACCTTGACAGCCACCATCCGCTACATTGGCTGGCAAACATGTACACCACCAATGACATGGAAGCCCTGCTGGACGGCATCGCATACCTGACAACCTGTCAATTCGTCGGACCACAACGCAGGTTCCCCGAGTGACCTATGATGTCCAACCCCGCACCCATGCTTAGCTTCCGCACGGACTGGCCAGTCACCACCACAACAGCCATACCAAACGACCGGCAACTGTAACCACACCATCAACGACATCGCCATGACATCGGATATGACCGGGACATGCACCCTGTTCCCCATCACATCCAGGAACACCGCATGCATCGTGGGAGGCAGTGGCATGGGCTCTGTGTATCGCACCCACATGGACGGAACTGCATGAACAACCAGGACACGACATGGATCCAGCGCCCATGGACACACACACCGCTCAGTGGACATGAATAGGTCGCCTGGAGTCTGTGGGTGCTGCACCCCTCCCACCCCCGCCCCGGGAATCCCATACCAGGACCTTTGCATGGACGACAAGTGCATACAACAACAACACGACCCCAGTGACTGTGACATGTCCAGTAACCACCACAGTGCAACAACAAGTGGCACGCCGCTGCATGCACGCAAGCACATGCCCTGATGTCATCTCACATGCACGCGTGCATGAGGAACAACCGCAGCAAACCTGTCACATGGAACTGAGATGGACTGTGCCCATGATGCCAAGCGGTCTGGTAGGCTACATGTATACCGTCTGTGTCAAAGTCCGCAGCTCCGCAGCTATACGTAAATGTACATTAGCACAGCCTTGGCCAAGCAGATGTCACTCTGAAGCCCACATCCCACATGCAACAGCCAATCACATGTAACCCCACATCCTATCCCATTTGCAATCATGCTCAGTATATCCTCAACATGTATTCCGCTGCCAGTAGTGTCCACTATACTGCATCACAGAGGACAGAAGACTCAATATAATGTTTGAAACCAAAACTGTCTCCGCTGACTCATTTCACAAGTACGAATGAGAGAGGATGAGAGTATGTGAAGTACACGGCAGTCGTGACATGACCATGTAGTCCACTGGTATTGGATGTCAACGCAAATGAGTAGCACTACTGTGGAAGACACACATGTGTCGTGTGAAGTCGTATGGACGCAGTGCTCAGGTGGGTGGGTGCGACGGGTAGATGCGCACATGCCAAGTTGGAGCACGCCGTGTTGGGAGGGGTCATGAACAGTACACCACCGCTTCCCTGGGCATTGTGAGAGGACACCTGTCGGGGGGAGTGAACACGTGTGTGCACAGCAGCCGGGCACACGTACAAAGCGGTACCAGGCGCACCTCAGCCCACCCTCTGTGGACAAGCTGGATCCTGTTGTGCGCCCGCCATGCCCCTTGACAAGGCACACACAGCCCCAGTCGACCAGGTGTAACCCCAACATAGTCAATCCGCACAGGCGATACAGGGCACGGGATGGCAGTGGAGCATGGTGTGTGAGAGGTCTCCTCGCGCTCCTGCTGGTCATATCACGCAGGCAATAGAACCTCAACGTCTAGCATGGCACAAGTCACATGGAAGTGTAGGGGGACGCACCACAGCACGAGCAGCACTGACGTCACGGGAGGTGGCTCGCACCATCCCATCCATTGCCCATCATACCAACCACGCCACATGCCATTGCGACTAAGTGCAAGCGCGTGCGCCACCACCCCCGAGCCCTCCCCAGAGAGGCCAAAGAGTGAATGTGTGGGCCATCAGCCACAGACGGACGCGGCCTGGCCGCAAGGGCAGCCACAGCCACTGGGTGTCGCAGGTGGCGGATCCGGAAGGCGAAGACTGTGATGCATAGTCCATGCAGGCCGGGTCTCCATTTGGGGCACCACGCAGGTGGACGGCGTCCCGCCACACATCATACCCTGAGACAGCCCACTCGTGCAACTGGACCCACACATACACTCCTTGCCCTCTCTGGTGCGAGCTTGGGGCTGCCTGTGCAGGCGCTAGCCTCGCAGGTGAGCATGCATATTGGGGGAGCGAGGGGAGGACATGAGGGCTGGGGCGAAGATGACTGTATCACTGTCAGTAAGTACAAGGGATGACCCAGATGTGGAAAGGAAGAGACGTGTCCCGTGTGTACTGCAACTAGTCGCCAATCCAACTACCCCCCATGTCCGGAATGTAAGCCCGCACCTAGGCCCGCCCATCCGCCACATCGAACATACCACCAGCACGACAACCTTCCCATTCGAAACACTGACTGGGGGTGGCAACCAGTGTACAATCATGTGTAGCCTACCCACGCGTACATGTGGGCCCTCCATGATCCATGTCACCTGCGGCAAAGTCATGACATGCGCAATGAGGGAAGTGAGGAGAGTTGTCCGCCCCACGCGCAGAAGGTGCATCAGCTCCACAGACCCAGCAGCAAGTCCAGCAGGGGTCACATGTGCAGGGGCAGCTGTGCCTGGTGTGAAGGCACATGCATATAGACAGCACATCGACCAATGTGTAGACTGCCCACATCTACAGTCCATCATCATGCGGACATAGGAATTGAACACAGGGCAACACATCTTCAGTTGGTGCACCCACCGTGACCAACAATGCGCAATCATCGACGTACCCGCCCTGTGCATGGCCCCCCACCCAACGGAGGCACATCCAGTGCCACCATCCCACACACACAAGCCTTCCACGGAACATGCTGTGTCCAATGGTCAGTACAGAGTCAGCGCCCATCTGGTGGATCCTGAACAGGAGACACATGCACACACATGCCAGCTCCCACTATGTACGTCTGCCACCTGGCACGTGCAATGTAACCTCTCACCTGTGACGTGTGACTGCAAGCACACAGCCGTCTTGGCATGGGGCTGTCAATGTGGACACCTGTCAATGTTTCAGGAGGTGTGATCCGTACAGTGCTGTACATAGGGTGCAGTGCTGACACCTACTACTGTCTCATATCCCCTCGTGCCAAAGGTCCCACTTGTTTTGGCCGCTCAGCCTGTGCCCACATCGTCGTCGTCGTGTGCCATACTCATCCAGCCGCGGAAGCAGTTCCATGCTCAGCAGACATTCATGTTGCCGTGGCGTTGCCGCTTGACGGATATGCAGTCAGTCCCCATCAGCACGCCCCGCAAGTCATTGGGGCCTAGATCCCCATGTGCATGCACATGGCAGTGGTTTGTATCACTAGCCATTGCCATTGTTGGGAGACCTGTGTAAGTGTATTGTGGCCGTGCCGTCCCAGCTTGACAGCTGGGCTGTGGCTCATGTGCTTGCTCAGTCATGTCAGTGATGTGTATGCGAAATTGCTATGTGTCGTGTTGCTTTGACATGTGTCCTCTGCCATTGTCCCTAGGCGGAGACCGAACATTGACCGCCCATACCAATTGCTGGCGGACATGGACGATACAGAGGTTATTAGGAAGTTTCGGCTGGACAGGCCAAGCCTGCATCGACTGTGTGCCATGTTAGAACCCCATCTCCGTCCCCGCAGGGTGTATCCGACTGCTGTCACCCCCACGGCTAAGGTGATGGCCGCCATGCATTTCTTCGCCACTGGGTCATTCCAGCACACAGTGGGCATTGGAGGAGGGATCTCCCAGCCCATGTTCAGCAAGGTGCTGAGGGATGTACTGGCAGCCATGATGCTGTACCGAAACAGGTACATCCGCTTCCCCAGGGCTCGTGAATTGGCGGCAGTGAAGGGTGCATTCTATGCCCTTGGCAGAATCCCACACGTCGTTAGAGCCATTGACTGCACACATGTCGGCCTTGTTCCACCACAGGCCACTGAGCACCTGTACCGCAACAGGAAGCACACGCACTCCCTGAATGTGCAAGTGGTGTGCCTTGCGGACATGGTGATCACCCACGTGTGTGCAAAGTTCCCAGGCTCGGCCCATGACGCACACATAATGCGCAACAGCATCTTGCCACGACTGATGTCCAATATGCAACAGGATCGTGCCTGTATTGTCGGTGAGTATGTGGAGTGGTGTAGCGTGCTGGTTGTGCGATGCTGTCCCCTGTCCAGTTGGAATTGCAACGGTTCTCTGTGTCCCTCACACCCAGGTGACTCTGCGTACCCGAATGGGGCATGGCTGCTCAGTCCATTGAGGAATCCTCGCACCCCAGCAGACGATCGCTACAATGAGGCACATGGGAGGACCAGACGTGTGGTCGAGCGTACCTTTGGCCTCCTCAAGTCCAGGTTCAGGTGCCTGGACCGCACCGGGGGTGCGCTGGCGTACTCCCCACAGAAGGTGTGCCGGATAGTGGTGGCGTGCTGCATGCTGCACAATCTGGCCATTCGGAAGCAGATCCCCCTCATCGTGGATGACGGAGATCAACCAGGGCCCCAGCCCGCAGACCAGGACAGCTCGAGTGAGGAGGACAGCGGAGAGGAGGAAGCTGGTAATGTGCGGCAGCAGCTCATCGCCCGCTACTTCACTTGACGGTGAGTGTCCATGTACGACGGCTGATGTGGCTGTATCTGTGCAGGTGTGTGTGTGCTGTGTCAGGGTGGCCGTTTGTTCACTGCGTGCTGTGTGTCAACGCTCCATGGCCAGGGTAGTATGCCACTGTTGGTGGCTGTGGCATTGTGCCCTATTGCTCTGTGCGATGTGTGTACATTGCTTGTAGTTGTTGACATGTACTGTGTGATGGGTGTGTGACACACTCATTGAATGTGCTCCTGTTCTGTCTCCCACCCCTAGGTCCCTACAGGCCCTCCGGATTCAATTGCCATGCCACGCATCAGGTGCCTTTCCGCCCAAGGTGGCCGTTGTATTCCGTACAAATAAAACACAGGGCACAAACAGCAGTTAGTGAAAAAGGTGCATTTATTACAAACTGTGACATGTGATTGTGTGTAAGGTGATGACAAAAGTGGTGCGTGCAGTGACAATGAGCTGTCGGTCATGGCTGCGTGATGATCAGGGTGTACCCACTGGTTCTATGTCCATAGTCCAACACACACATGCCATCCAGATGGCTGTGTGGAGTGGGATCGTAGTCCAAGTCAATGCAGTGGCTGGTCAAGGAAGGCTGGCGGAAGGCTGGCTGGCTGCCTCACTTGCGTTTGGAGCGTGCGAAGTCCTCCCGGGAGATCTGTTTCCACTTCGGACGGCCCCTTCCACGTTTGCGAGGGGGGTGCCTGCTTGCGACATGCTGGTGGTTGAGGTGTGCTCACTGGCTGTGGACGCAGGGGAACTGGACACTGTTGCTCCACCCTGCGCCCCGGCAGGTTGTGGCGGAGGGGAGCTGCTGTCCCTGGCAGTGACCTCACCGCCACCACCAGCTGGCCCATGAGGTCCACGAGTTGGCCCATACGGGCATCCATGGACCTCAGCACCCCCAGCACCTCACGCGTGTCTGAAGCAGACCGGACCCATTGTCCTTGGGCCTCTTCATAGGCCCCAAGGACTCTGGCCATTTGAGGCAGGGCATGGCTCCCAGGGGAGGCTGGCGTTTCCCTGACCCTGCTCCTCCTACCAGTCCTGCTGCCACCGGCCTGCCCACTAGCCACATTGCTCACCACGGTCCTCGCTGTGGCTCCCAGGGTGGATCCAGTCGGCCGGGCCACCACCTGCGCTGGGGCTGGTGCCAGCGAAGACGTGGTGGTGGTGGCGGCGGTGGTGGTCGGTGCGGCGATGGTGGCAATTGCGGCAATGGTAGTGGCCGCAATTACCGTGGGTGTGGCCGCAATGACCGTGGGTGTGGCCGCAACGACAGTGGCAGCAGGGGGCTGGGAATGTTCAGCAGCCCTGGATGATGGGTTGGTGGGTAGGAGGGGTCCTGGGGAGCGGCTGGGCCCTGCCACACCAGATGGGCCTGCTTGGTGGTCCGTGTCCGAAGAGGAGGACAGATCCTCCAGATCCGTGTGTCCTCGTGGGGGGTTGTCGGCTGGCTGTGCTGGCTGCTGGCTCCATCCCCAGCATCCAGCAGTTCGTCACCTGTGGAGAGAATGAGATTTGTTATTGTGTTGCACCTGGCGAAGTATGTAGTTGTCGTCTGACATTAACAGTTCGTGCAATCTCGTACATGGGTTTCCCGGAGGCGTGTGTGTGGCTGTAGCATTTGTAGTTGTGTGTGCTTGGCAATGGGACTGTGTGCTGTGCACATGTGGCATGGGACGGATTGGCCATGCCGATGGGTGTGTTGCTGTGCCCCTACTTATTGTGACTCTGGTGTATGCGGGCTCCTGGCCCATCCTGGGTCTGGTTTGTACTTTGCTTTTGGTGTTCAGATGGGACGCTTAGGAACGCATATGGCAACATGGGGGCCATGCCCCAGATTCGCATTTGGGAGGGAATATGCTTTTGGGGTTCAAATGGAACGCTTAGGAACGCATATGGCAACATGGGGGCCATGCCCCAGATTCGCATTTGGGAGGGAATATGCTTTTGGGGTTCAAATGGAACGCTTAGGAACGCATATGGCAACATGGGGGCCATGCCCCAGATTCGCATTTGGGAGGGAATATGCTTTTGGGGTTCAAATGGAACGCTTAGGAACGCATATGGCAACATGGGGGCCATGCCCCAGATTCGCATTTGGGAGGGAATATGCTTTTGGGGTTCAAATGGAACGCTTAGGAACGCATATGGCAACATGGGGGCCATGCCCCAGATTCGCATTTGGGAGGGAATATGCTTTTGGGGTTCAAATGGAACGCTTAGGAACGCATATGGCAACATGGGGGCCATGCCCCAGATTCGCATTTGGGATGGAATATGCTTTTGGGGTACATGCTGTGAGCCATGGGTGCCGAACGTGACATGTGTTGTGGCAGCATGACAGTGCATGGTTTGAGGTGTGTGCATGCTTGACATGGCCTGCATATTTGCTGTCTGTTGTGATTACTGGACATGGCATTGGACGCATCGTTATGAGTGAGTGATGGTTGTGTGCCAGCCAACGTATTGCAGTTGTCCCATCTCCTTGGTGTGCGTGCTGCCCTGTGCCATGTGCATCACTGCAGTGCTCGGGGGGTGTGGCCCATGTTGTGTGTTGTTGCTCACAGTGTGTCGTGCGCTTCATTGACTTCTGGCACATGGTTGGTCATGGGCATGTATCTTAGCGTGACTGCTGTATGTGTGGCAGCTGTGCGGATGACATGCCTTTCATGA
Source organism: Calotriton arnoldi (assembly GCA_963921515.1). Lineage (NCBI taxonomy): Eukaryota > Metazoa > Chordata > Amphibia > Caudata > Salamandridae > Calotriton > Calotriton arnoldi. The sequence goes on along the minus strand of CAWUFW010003607.1, from coordinate 866,803 downwards.
GACTGGGGCTGACGGATGGATGGTATGTTGTATGTGCATGGTGTGTCTGTGTGTTTGATGGGTTCAGTGGTGTTCGTGTGCATATATGTTGTTCCGCTCTGTTGCGTCTAGTGTTGTTTGTCTTACATAGGCGTAGTTGTGGGGTGTGTGGTTGACAGGCAGTAGGGGCTACATGGACAGGACTTCAATGGTGTTTCGGTTGTGTGTGATGAGTTGCACAGTGGCTGCCGTGTGGTACTATATTCAGTGTGGCTTGTGCATGCAGACGTGGCTCCTTGGGTGTTGCTATGTATGTGATGGGTCATGTGGGGTGTGAGTCTGTTGTTCATGTCCGTGTGCACATTGTTCACTTGTTCGTGACGGTGGGCGGTGCTGCGTGTTCGTCTGCTACGTGACATGTCCCATGTGTTGGTCGTGTTATGGTCCTCATGCCTCCAGTAATCCAGCCCTGTCCAGTTTCCCACCTGCAAGTTGTTCGTGCGTGCACTGTACTGGATGCCACATGGCTCTAAGCGGGGGTGCTCCATGTTGCAGGTCTGTGGGGGTGGGGGGGTGTTGTGGGTCATGGGGGTGGCTGGACACCCACTGACACCGATTGCTGTGGACCGTGATGTCTGCCTTTCGGCTGTCGTTGTGCACTGCGGTGGCTGACACGTGGCTGTGGGGTGTGGGGGATGCTCCTCCTTGCTGTGCTGTGGGACTGGGGCCTGGTGTGTGTTGTACTTGGGCTGTCCACCCTCCCACCCACTGCACTTTGTGTTCCTGCCACTTACCTGTTACTTGTCGGTTAGTGCAGCTGTGGCGGACACATGGGTGTGGTGGGTGCTCGTTGTGGCGCTTCTGGCATGTTTGGGGACCTGTTGGTGGTTACGTGGCTGGCTGAGTGTACACATGTCCCCACGTATGTTACAGTTGTTCGGTTTGGGCTGTGTGTGGTGGTGTCTGTTGCATGTGTGTGTGATGTGTTGTGTATTGTGTGCTGGACATGGGGGTGTTTGTCCCTGGGAGCTGTGGCATGGTGGTTGCGCATGTGAGTACATAGCGGTGTGCTGGTATACATTAGTTTGTACTTACCAGCCTCCACTCCCCCTGCTAATCCGGCGAGGATCTCCGGATGTATTACGACTCGCACCTTCTCCTCCCACGCTTTTAAGGTCTTAAAGAGCGCGGGATTCCCTCCGCCAGTGACGGCAGCCAGCTCTCTGTTTTTGCCCTCCTTCTTCTTGACCAGGCTCTTTACGTCATTCCAACGTTTGTTTATTTCACCTCTGTTCCTGGGCAGGGTCCCGACTGCATTGACCTGGTCTACGATCCGGTTCCACATTCTGTTTCTGGTGGCTAGTGGTGTGTGCTGGACCATGTTCCCATAGATTTGTGGGTACACCTTGATGATCTCGTCGACCATGACCGTCAGCTCAATGGGCGTGTACTTGGGCATTCTTTGTGGTGCCATGGTGTTTGTGGTGCTGGTGCGGTGTGTGTTGTGTAATGTGCAGGGGTTTGTGGTGGTGGTGGTGGTGGTGTTTGGTGGTGTTTGGTGGTGGTGGTGGTGGTGGTGGTGGTGGTGGTTGTGATGTGTGCGTTTCTGTGGTGTGCTGCTGTCCTTGCTGTGTCACTGTGTCCTCTCCTCTCCTCTCTGGTTTGCAATGTAGCAAGGGGTTGTGGTCTGTGGGAGTGCTGCTTTTGTACTCACCTATGTGGGTGTGTCCTCATGGTCTGTTGTTTTCAGGTGTGTTGTGTCTGGGGTTCTGGCCTTTGTATTTTTTGTTTGTCCGGGGGTGTTTTCGGGATGTGTACTGTGCTTGTGTATTTGTGCGTGCCTTGCTGTGTGGACTTGTTGGCCATGTTGTGTGCTATTGGTTTTGTGTGCGGATGGTTTCTGTGCAGGTACGTGGGCGCCATGGCTTCTGCCGTGTCGATTCTCATCGGCGTTGTTTGCGCTGGCGGGCGGTATATTTGTGGTTTTCCGCGCTCATGTCGGTGCGATTGTAATTTCACGTGCGGTGTGTCGGCCGTGAGGGCGGGCGGTTTTGTGTTGTCGTGCGTGTTTCCGTCCGTGGCGGGTGGTTTGACTCCGACTCGGACGTTGGCGGGCGGTATTTTGTGTGATTTTTCCGCCGATGGCGGTTTTCGGTTTGTGTAATCGTAATGGCGTGGTCGGTGTTCAGGCGGTGTGTGCGGGCGGATTTTTGCCGCTTCCATGCCTGGCAGATTTTTTTACGCCGGGTATCGTAATGGGCCCCTATATTCCTTGGCCGACAAGCTACCCGCTGAGTAAATTCATAATTACCCTCTCATTCTCCTTGGCTCAACACTGAAGCAGACCTGGTTAAATCATTATCTTTGGTAAACCTACTCACTCTTAAACACCTAAAGTTTCCTCATTTGTACACAGTTCTAAAAGACACCATCCTAGTGGTGAAAGCGCTCGACAAATATTTTGCAAATAGACTGCAAAAATCAGGTGTTTCCTCTCTTTTATTCGATCCACGTATTAAAATAGACTCCAATCATGATTTCTAGAAATAATAGGCTCTATCAGGCGTTTTAATACTCAAAGATCTAGGGGGCACATTACGATACCCGGCGTAAAAAAATCCGCCAGGCATGGAAGCGGCAAAATTCCGCCCGCACACACCGCCTGAACACCGACCACGCCATTATGAGTACACAAACTGAAAACCGCCATCGGCGGAAAAATCATACAAAATACCGCCCGCCATCGTCCGAGTCGGAGTCAAACCGCCCGCCACGGACGGAAACACGCACGACAACACAAAACCGCCCGCCCTCACGGCCGACACACCGCACGTGAAATTACGATCGCACCGCCATGAGCGCGGAAAAACAACAAATATACCGCCCGCCAGCGCAAACAACGCCGATGAGAATCGACACGGCAGAAGCCATGGCGCCCACGTACCTGCACAGAAACCATCCGCACACAAAACCAATAGCACACAACATGGCCAACAAGTCCACACAGCAAGGCACGCACAAATACACAAGCACAGTACACATCCCGAAAACACCCCCCGGACAAACAAAAAATACAAAGGCCAGAACCCCAGACACAACACACCTGAAAACAACAGACCATGAGGACACACCCACATAGGTGAGTACAAAAGCAGCACTCCCACAGACCACAACCCCTTGCTACATCGCAAACCAGAGAGGAGAGGAGAGGACACAGTGACACAGCAAGGACAGCAGCACACCACAGAAACGCACACATCACAACCACCACCACCACCACCACCAAACACCGGCACCACAAACCCCCTGCACATTACACAACACACACCGCACCAGCACCACAAACACCATGGCACCACAAAGGATGCCCAAGTTCACGCCCATGGAGCTGACGGTCATGGTCGACGAGATCATCAAGGTGTACCCACAAATCTATGGGAACATGGTCCAGCACACACCACTAGCCACCAGAAACAGAATGTGGACCCGGATCGTAGACCAGGTCAATGCAGTCGGGACCCTGCCCAGGAACAGAACCGAGATAAACAAACGTTGGAATGACGTAAAGAGCCTGGTCAAGAAGAAGGAGGGCAAAAACAGAGAGCTGGCTGCCGTCACTGGCGGAGGGAATCCCGCGCTCTTTAAGACCTTCAAAGCGTGGGAGGAGAAGGTGCGAGTCGTAATACATCCGGAGATCCTCGCCGGATTAGCAGGGGAGTGGAGGCTGGTAAGTACAAACTAATGTATACCAGCACACCGCTATGTACACACATGCGCAACCACCATGCCACAGCTCCCAGGGACAAACACCCCCATGTCCAGCACACAATACACAACACATCACACGCACATGCAACAGACACTACCACACACAGGCCAAACCGAACAACTGTAAGATGCGTGGGGACATGTGTACACTAAGCCAGCCACGTAACCACCAACAGGTCCCCAAATATGCCAGAAGCGCCACAACGAGCACCCACCACACCCATGTGTCCGCCACAGCTGCACCAACTGACAAGTAACAGGTAAGTGGCAGGAACACAAAGTGCAGTGGGTCGGAGGGAGGACAGCTGAAGTACAACACCCACCAGGCCCCCACTCCCACAGACCAGCAAGGTGGAGCACTCCCCACACCCATGTGTCAGGCACAGCTGCACCAACCGACAAGTAACAGGTAAGTGGCAGGAACACAAAGTGCAGTGGGTGGGACGGTGGACAGCCCAAGTACAACACACACCAGGCCCCAGTCCCACAGCACAGCAAGGAGGAGCATCCCCCACACCCCACACCCACGTGTCAGCCACCGCAGTGCACAACGACAGCCGAAAGGCAGACATCACGGTCCACAGCAATCGGTGTCAGTGGGTGTACAGCCACCCCCACGACCCACTACACCCCCCCACCCCCACAGACCTGCAACATGGAGCACCCCCCGCTAAGAGCCATGTGGCATCCAGTACAGTGCACGCACGAACAACTTGCAGGTGGGAAACTGGACAGGGCTGGATTACTGGAGGCATGAGGACCATAACACCACCAACACATGGGACATGTCACGTAGCACACGAACACGCAGCACCGCCCACCGTCACGAACAAGTGAACAATGTGCACACGGACATGAACAGCAGACTCACACCCCACATGACCCATCACAGACATAGCAACACCCAAGGAGCCACGTCTGCATGCACAAGCCACACTGAATATAGTCCCACACGGCAGCCACTGTGCAACTCATCACACACAACCGAAACACCATTGAAGTCCTGTCCATGTAGCCCCTACTGCCTGTCAACCACACACCCCACAACTACGCCTATGTAAGACAAATAACACTAGACGCAACAGAGCGGAACAACAGAAATGCACACGAACACCACTGAACCCATCAAACACACAGACACACCATGCACATACAACATACCATCCATCCCATCCGTCAGCCCCAGTCTCATGAAAGGCATGTCATCCGCACAGCTGCCACACATACAGCAGTCACGCTAAGACACATGCCCATGACCAACCATGTGCCAGAAGTCAATTAAGCGCACGACACACTGTGAGCAACAACACACAACATGGGCCACACCCCCCCCGAGCACTGCAGTGATGCACATGGCACAGGGCAGCACGCACACCAAGGAGATGGGACAACTGCAATACGTTGGCTGGCACACAACTATCACTCACTCATAACGATGCGTCCAATGCCATGTCCAGTAACCACAACAGACAGCATATATGCAGGGCATGTCAGGCATGCACACACCTCAGACCATGCACTGTCATGCTGCCACAACACATGTCACGTTCGGCACCCATGGCTCACAGCATGTACCCCAAAAGCATATACCCTCCCAAATGCGAATCTGGGGCATGGCCCCCATGTTGCCATATGCGTTCCTAAGCGTTCCATTTGAACCCCAAAAGCATATACCCTCCCAAATGCGAATCTGGGGCATGGCCCCCATGTTGCCATATGCGTTCCTAAGCGTTCCATTTGAACCCCAAAAGCATATTCCCTCCCAAATGCGAATCTGGGGCATGGCCCCCATGTTGCCATATGCGTTCCTAAGCGTTCCATTTGAACTCCAAAAGCAAAGTACAAACCAGACCCAGGATGGGCCAGGAGCCCGCATACACCAGAGTCACAATGAGTAGGGGCAAAGCAACACACCCATCGGCATGGCCAATCCGTCCCATGCCACATGTGCACAGCACACAGTCCCATTGCCTAGCACACACACCTACAGATGCCACAGCCACACACTCGCCTCCGGGAAACCCATGTACGAGATTGCACGAACTGCCAATGTCAGACGACTAATACATACTTCGCCAGGTGCAACACAATAACAAATCTCATTCTCTCCACAGGTGACGAACTGCTGGACGCTGGGGATGGAGACAGCAGCCAGCACAGCCAGCCTACAAGCCCCCAACGAGGACACACGGATCTGGAGGATCTGTCCACCTCTTCGGACACGGACCACCAAGCTGGCCCATCTGGCGTGGCAGGGCCCAGCCGCTCCCCAGGACCCCTCCTACCCACCAACCCATCATCCAGGGATGCTGAACAGTCCCAGTCCCCTGCTGCCACTGTCGTTGCGGCCACACCCACGGTCATTGCGGCCACTACCACTGCCGCAACCGCCACCATCACCGCACCGACCACCACCGCCTCCACCACCACCACGTCTTCGCTGGCACCAGCCCCAGCGCAGGTGGTGGCCCGGCCGACTGGATCCACCCTGGGAGCCACAGCGAGGACCGTGGTGAGCAATGTGGCTAGTGGGCAGGCCGGTGGCAGCAGGACTGGTAGGAGGAGCAGGGTCAGGGAAACGCCAGCCTCCCCTGGGAGCCATGCCCTGCCTCAAATGGCCAGAGTCCTTGGGGCCTATGAAGAGGCCCAAGGACAATGGGCCAGGTCTGCCACTGACACGCGGGAGGTGCTGGGGGTGCTGAGGTCCATGGACGCCCATATGGGCCAATTCGTGTCCCGTATGGACCAACTCGTGGACCTCATGGGCCAGCTGGTGGTGGCGGTGGGGTCACAGGCAAGGCCAGCAACACCACCTCCGCCACCACCTGCTAGGGCGCAGGCTCGGGCAGCAGTGTCCACTTCCCCTGCGTCCACAGCCAGTGAGCACACCTCACCCACCACCAGCAGGTCGCCACCACACACCCCCTCCCAAACGTGGAAGGGGCCGTCCGAAGAGGAAACAGATCTCCCGGGAGGACTTCGCACGCTCCAGTCGCAAGTGAGGCAGCCAGCCAGCCTTCCGCCAGCCTTCCTTGACCAGCCACTGCATTGACTTGCTCTACGATCCCACTCCACACAGCCATCTGGATGGCATGTGTGTGTTGGACTATGGACATAGAACCAGTGGGTACACCCTGATCATCACGCAGCCATGACCGACAGCTCATTGTCACTGCACGCACCACTTTTGTCATCACCTTACACACACTCACATGTCACAGTTTGTAATAAATGCACCTTTTTCACTAACTGCTGTTTGTGCCCTGTGTCTTTATTGTACGGAATACAACGGCCACCTTGGGCGGAAAGGCACCTGATGCGTGGCATGGCAATGGAATCCGGAGGGCCTGTAGGGACCTAGGGGTGGGAGACAGAACAGGAGCACATTCAATGAGTGTGTCACACACCCATCACACAGTACATGTCAACAACTACAAGCAATGTACACACATCGCACAGAGCAATAGGGCACAATGCCACAGTCACCAACAGTGGCATACTACCCTGGCCATGGAGCGTTGACACACTGCACGCAGTGAACATACGGCCACCCTGACACAGCACACACACCTGCATAGATACAGACACATCATCCGTCGTACATGGACACTCACCGTCAAGTGAAGTAGCGGGCGATGAGCTGCTGGCGCACATTCCCAGCTTCCTCCTCTCCGCTGTCCACCTCACTCGAGCTGTCCTGGTCTGCGGGCTGGGGCCCTGGTTGATCTCCGTCATCCACAATGAGGGGGATCTGCTTCCGAATGGCCAGATTGTGCAGCATGCAGCACGCCACCACTATCTGGCACACCTTCTGTGGGGAGTACGCCAGTGCACCCCCGGTGCGGTCCAGGCACCTGAACCTGGACTTGAGGAGGCCAAAGGTACGCTCGACCACACGTCTGGTCCTCCCATGTGCCTCATTGTATCGATCGTCTGCTGGGGTGCGAGGATTCCTCAATGGACTGAGCAGCCATGCCCCATTCGGATACGCAGAGTCACCTGGGTGTGAGGGACACAGAGAACCGTTGCTATTCCAACTGGACAGGGGACAGCATCGCACAACCAGCACGCTACACCACTCCACATACTCACCGACAATACAGCCACGATCCTGTTGCAGATTGGCCATCAGTCGTGGCAAGATGCTGTTGCGCATTATGTGTGCGTCATGGGCCGAGCCTGGAAACTTGGCACACACGTGGGTGATCACCATGTCCGCAAGGCACACCACTTGCACATTCAGGGAGTGCGTGTGCTTCCTGTTGCGGTACAGGTGCTCAGTGGCCTGTGGTGGAACAAGGCCAACATGAGTGCAGTCAATGGCTCCCACGACGTGTGGGATTCTGCCAAGGGCATAGAATGCACCCTTCACTGCCGCCAATTCACGAGCCCTGGGGAATCTGATGTACCTGTTCCGGTACAGCATCATGGCTGCCAGTACATCCCTCAGCACCTTGCTGAACATGGGCTGGGACATCCCTCCTCCACTGCCCACTGTGTGCTGGAATGACCCAGTGGCGAAGAAATGCATGGCGGCCATCACCTTAGCCGTGGGGGTGACAGCAGTCGGATACACCCTGCGGGGACGGAGATGGGGCTCTAACATGGCACACAGTCGATGCAGAGTTGGCCTGTCCAGCCGGAACTTCCTGATTACCTCTGTATCGTCCATGTCCGCCAGCAATTGGTATGGGCGGTCAATGTTCGGTCTCCGCCTGGGTTAAATGGCAGAGGACACATGTCAAAGCAACACGGCACATAGCAATTTCGCATACACATCACTGACATGACTGAGCAAGCACATGGGCCACAGCCCAGCTGTCAAGCTGGGACGGCACGGCCACAATACACTTACACAGGTCTCCCAACAATGGCAATGGCAAGTGAGACATACCACTGCCATGTGCATGCACATGGGGATCTAGGCCCCAATGACTTGCGGGGCGTGCTGATGGGGACTGACTGCATATTCGTCAAGCGGCAACGCCACGGCAACATGAGTGTCTGCTGAGCATGGTACTGCTTCCGAGGCTGGATGAGTATGGCACACGACGACGACGATGTGGGCACGGGCTGAGCGGCCAATACAAGTGGGACCTGTGGCACGAGGGGATATGAGACAGTAGTAGGTGTCAGCACTGCACCCTATGTACAGCACTGTACGGATCACAGCTCCCGAAACATTGACTGGTGTCCACATTGACAGCCCCATGCCAAGACGGCTGTGTGCTTGCAGTCACACGTCACAGGTGAGAGGTTACATTGCACGTGCCAGGTGGCAGTCGTACATAGTGGGAGCTGGCATGTGTGTGCATGTGTCTCCTGTTCAGGATCCACCAGATGGGCGCTGACTCTGTACTGACCATTGGACACAGCATGTTCCGTGGAAGGCTTGTGTGTGTGGGATGGTGGCACTGGATGTGCCTCCGTTGGGTGGGGGGCCATGCACAGGGCGGGTACGTCGATGATTGCGCATTGTTGGTCACGGTGGGTGCACCAGCTAAGATGTGTTGCCCTGTGTTCAATTCCTATGTCCGCATGATGATGGACTGTGGATGTGGGCAGACTACACATTGGTCGATGTGCTGTCCATATGCATGTGCCTTCACACCAGGCACAGCTGCCCCTGCACATGTGACCCCTGCTGGACTCGCTGCTGGGTCTGTGGAGCTGATGCACCTTCTGCGCGTGGGGCGGACAGCTCTCCTCACTTCCCTCATTGCGCATGTCATGTCTTTGCCGCAGGTGACATGGATCATGGAGGGCCCACATGTACGCGTGGGTAGGCTACACATGATTGTTCACTGGTCGCCACCCCCAGTCAGTGTTTCGAATGGGAAGGTTGTCGTGCTGGTGGTATGTTCGATGTGGCGGATGGGCGGGCCTAGGTGCGGGCTTACATTCCGGACATGGGGGGTAGTTGGATTGGCGACTAGTTGCAGTACACACGGGACACGTCTCTTCCTTTCCACATCTGGGTCATCCCTTGTACTCACTGACAGTGATACAGTCATCTTCGCCCCAGCCCTCATGTCCTCCCCTCGCCCCCCAATATGCATGCTCACCTGCGAGGCTAGCGCTTGCACAGGCAGCCCCAAGCTCGCACCAGAGAGGGCAAGGAGTGCATGTGTGGGTCCAGTTGCACGAGTGGGCTGTCTCAGGGTATGATGTGTGGCGGGACGCCGTCCACCTGCGTGGTGCCCCAAATGGAGACCCGGCCTGCATGGACTATGCATCACAGTCTTCGCCTTCCGGATCCGCCACCTGCGACACCCAGTGGCTGTGGCTGCCCTTGCGGCCAGGCCGCGTCCGTCTGTGGCTGATGGCCCACACATTCACTCTTTGGCCTCTCTGGGGAGGGCTCAGGGGTGGTGGCGCACGCGCTTGCACTTAGTCGCAATGGCATGTGGCGTGGTTGGTATGATGGGCAATGGATGGGATGGTGCGAGCCACCTCCCGTGACGTCAGTGCTGCTCGTGCTGTGGTGCGTCCCCCCTACACTTCCATTTGACTTTTTGCCATGCTGGACGTTGAGGTTCTATTGCCTGCGTGATATGACCAGGAGGAGCGCGAGGAGACCTCTCACACACCATGCTCCACTGCCATCCCGTGCCCTGTATCGCCTGTGTGGATTGACTATGTTGGGGTTACACCTGGTCGACTGGGGCTGTGTGTGCCTTGTCAAGGGGCATGGCGGGCGCACAACAGGATCCAGCTTGTCCACAGAGGGTGGGCTGAGGTGCGCCTGGTACCGCTTTGTACGTGTGCCCGGCTGCTGTGCACACACGTGTTCACTCCCCCCGACAGGTGTCCTCTCACAATGCCCAGGGAAGCGGTGGTGTACTGTTCATGACCCCTCCCAACACGGCGTGCTCCAACTTGGCATGTGCGCATCTACCCGTCGCACCCACCCACCTGAGCACTGCGTCCATACGACTTCACACGACACATGTGTGTCTTCCACAGTAGTGCTACTCATTTGCGTTGACATCCAATACCAGTGGACTACATGGTCATGTCACGACTGCCGTGTACTTCACATACTCTCATCCTCTCTCATTCGTACTTGTGAAATGAGTCAGCGGAGACAGTTCTGGTTTCAAACATTATATTGAGTCTTCTGTCCTCTGTGATGCAGTATAGTGGACACTACTGGCAGCGGGATACATGTTGAGGATATACTGAGCATGATTACAAATGGGATAGGGTGTGGGGTTACATCTGCTTGGCCAAGGCTGTGCTAATGTACATTTACGTATGGCTGCGGAGCTGCGGACTTTGACACAGACGGTATACATGTAGCCTACCAGACCGCTCGGCATCATGGGCACAGTCCATCTCAGTTCCATGTGACAGGTTTGCTGCGGTTGTTCCTCATGCACGCGTGCATGTGAGATGACATCAGGGCATGTGCTTGCGTGCATGCAGCGGCGTGCCACTTGTTGTTGCACTGTGGTGGTTACTGGACATGTCACAGTCACTGGGGTCGTGTTGTTGTTGTATGCACTTGTCGTCCATGCAAAGGTCCTGGTATGGGATTCCCGGGGCGGGGGTGGGAGGGGTGCAGCACCCACAGACTCCAGGCGACCTATTCATGTCCACTGAGCGGTGTGTGTGTCCATGTGCGCTGGATCCATGTCGTGTCCTGGTTGTTCGTGCAGTTCCGTCCATGTGGGTGCGATGCACAGAGCCCATGCCACTGCCTCCCACGATGCATGCGGTGTTCCTGGATGTGATGGGGAACAGTGTGCATGTCCCGGTCATATCCGATGTCATGGCGATGTCGTTGATGGTGTGGTTACAGTTGCCGGTCGTTTGGTATGGCTGTTGTGGTGGTGACTGGCCAGTCCGTGCGGAAGCTGAGCATGGGTGCGGGGTTGGACTTCATAGGTCACTCGGGGAACCTGCGTTGTGGTCCGACGTATTTACAGGTTGACAGGTATGCGATGCCGTCCAGCAGGGCTTCCATGTCATTGGTGGTGTACATGTTTGCCAGCCAATGAAGCGGATGGTGGCTGTCAAGGTGTTGTTCGTAGGTTGTCCCTTGGAGGACCATGATGGGGCATGCTGGGTGACATTCGATGTAGCTGTTCTCGATGATCCGTCGTGTGGAGGCACAGTGGTTCCATTTCAGTGCGCGTGCGATGTTGGCCACATACGCCATGCCCCCATAGGCAGAGCAGGCCCTGTCGTGTGCGTCCAGAGGGAGGAGTAGTGGTAGCAGGTCCGCCTTCAGACATGCCGGGTTGGAGAGGCATATCTCGACGGGATGCTGGTAGGGACACCTCCGACAGTAGAAGACGGGCATGACGCAGCTGAACAATGTGATGCGGTAAGTCAGTCGGTAACTTACGTTCAGCAGGGACAGGAGATCGCATCCCAATGTATGTATCGTGCTGGTTTGGTACAGCTTGAGCTCTTCGGCGTAGTTGGGTAGGTGTGTTGCGGTTGCCATTTCGCAGCGGTTCGTAGAGGTGGCGTGCTCCGGCTGTGTGTGCAGTCTGCAATGTGCACGCTCCGGGGTTGCTGTGAGCTCTGTGTAGTCGTGGGGAGACAGGACTTGTGTTCTGTTGGCTTGTTTGGAGGACACGGGCCCTCTTCCCACATGCTTCTCAGACAGTTCAAGGTCGGTGCTGTGTGACTCCTTCCAATTAACTTGCATGTGGCCGACATGGGGGAGTGTTTTCTTCTTTCTTCCCCGTCCGTTGTGTGCTTCTGTGATATGCGCTATCTGCCCTGTGGTCGGTCTCCTCGGCATGCCTGTGTTGGTCTATTCTTGGACAATGGCTGTATTCACCGGCTTCTGTCGTAGGGCTGTGGTTTCGGTGTTGGAATGGAAGGTCATTCAGTGCTGTCTGCTCTCCCTTGTGTGGGCGGCAGGCTGCCTTTCCGCTCTGCGTTGGGCCTTGTGTGTGGATGTAATTCTTGGGCCACCTGTTGTCGGTCCCCGGGCTCTTTGGTGTTCCGTTTCATGTGTCTTGTTCATATGTGCAGGGTGGTATGGGTTTTTCAGTGTGGTACTGGCGTTCCTCTTCCCGAAGGGGCCCTGCTTCTCCTAGTTGGTGTTGCCGCCGCTGTGTGCTTCGCCATGTTTGTTACACTGGGGTGTGTCCTGCTGTTGCGTGACTTCACTGACATGTGTGCGTCGGTTGTGTTGCGTTGGGTGTTGTCCGTGAATTGGGCGTTGGGGACATGTCTGTGGCCGGCCTGTCACGTGTCATGTGCGTTCGGGGTGGGGCTGATGTGTGTGCTGCTTGGTTGTGTCCCTGTGTCTGTGTGCGACGCATGCATGGCGCTGCGGTTGGCCTCTGCGTTGTGCGCATGTGTGGCGGCGTCATCGGCGCTTTGGGGCCGTGACGGGGTGGTTGGTTCCTAGTCCCAGGTGGTGTGTACACATGTGTTCCGCGATGTTAGGATTTGGCCTGTGTGTCATATGTGGATGCAATGGTGGATGTGTAGTGTGCACGCGCTGGTGGGGGGTTGTCCGCTTTATCCGCCCTTGCACTTTGTGCGCTGTTTGCGTGCACTTGTTGTGTGTGTGCCTACCTGCGTCTCCGCGGTACGTTGCGTCCTTGGTGGTGCATCAGCAGAAGCATGGGAAGGACCTGCAGTGCTGGATTCATGCCCGGGGTGCCGCTTCTTCGTTGTCCGTGCTCTGCGTCCGTGTTTCCGCCTCTCTTTCACGTGCGGTGTCTCTTTGCCGTGGGAGCCGTTTGTTTGCGGCATCGTAATTTATGCGCCGGGCGGGACGTGTTTCGTCGGACGGTGTGTGTCAGTTGTGCTGCGCCGCTACGTGTGCGGGCGCACTTTGATGGCGGACGGTGTTGCTGGCTTGCCGGCGGTGTTTGGCCTACTTTTCGCATCGTAATTGGGCGGGCGTGTGGACTGCTGCGTGCCGGCGGTAACTGGTGGTTTTTGCATCCGCCAGCACGGCGGTTGTGCTTCCGCCCGCCATCGTAATGACCCCCTAGGTTCCTCTAAATTGCCTCTCTCTTTCACCATGCTATCGGAGAAATTTCAGGAGATTTGTAACTTTCTGAAAATGAAAGTTGCAAATTGGAAACTTGGAACTATACATGCATCAGACTGCATAAAACGTATAGAATCCCTCACCAGAAAATTCATATTGCCTCTACAATATACAAGCTCTTAATTAAATTCAGAAACACAGTCAATTATCATATTCAGGGTAAATGGTCAAAATACTGCAATGATAAAATCCATCTACCATCACAATTATTTTGGAGCCAAATATGGGACAATATCCCTCGCTGTAAAGGTTCTTCTTTAATCTCTCAGTGCAGATATTGTACCATCTACAGAACCTTCTGGACTCCCGGGGCGGCTACATAAATTAGGCTTAACTGACTCGGACCTGTGCTGTCTCTGTAATGAATCGTTGGGCAACCTATTTCACCTAAATTTGTACTGCAAACATATTCACCCATACTGGAACATATTGAGCACATCATAATTGCATTATATTCTGTTTCAATCTCAAACTTACAAGTGTTTCTCTGGGCCCCTCAACAAGCATATGGAAACCTGACCTCAACAAATGGGACTTTCATTATTAGACCTACTACTCGCAATATGCATCAAAAGTAATCTCTTGGGATGTAAAAACTATAATAATATTTCACATCACACCTGGTGGTCATGGGTTTGTTATGTTAGGAGTGCTGGTTACGTCTTAAATAATGATAAATTCAGTGGAATAACTTAGATTTATACCTAGAGGAAATCAAATCCCCGTGAATGTGATGTGACCTATGTGTATATGTACTCGTGGAATCTTCTTTCCCATTTTCTGTTATCGAATGGGCCACCCCTAGGAATGCACACATACTTACTTGATGATGACTCACTCTTATTATTGTTATTTATTTTCTTCTCCTTTCTTTCCCTTCCTTACGCTCTTCATGCAGTGACAATGTGAATCATTTATGCCCAAGCATGTTCCATTACCATAATTTGCTTCTGTATTAACCAGACCTTGTACTGCATTTTTGTTATTTGCTTCGGAAAAATACTTAATAAAAACGCGCAGAAATTTAAAAAAGAAAGAAAACAATACCTACATTCCAAGTGGAACTGAACCTAAACACACTTTCTGGAGAATGAATCTTTTTGAAGGAGCAAAGTCGTCTAAGTGATTATTCATAGCTGCAATGAGAACAGCCACTGTAAAACTAAAACCTGCCTGAAGCACATTCACTGGCTGGTGCCGTGACATCCGGAAAACCAGCTTAAGCAGACAAATTGTAGGGTCTGGTGGCTCAGTGGACTAATGCATCCACTGCAGGGGCCTGTGTTCGACCTCATGGTCACAGGTTCGAATCCCGGCGGGTCCACTCAGCCTTTCATCCATTTGAGGTTGATAAAATGAGTACCATTGAGTTGGGTAACAATAAACATCTGTTATTCAGCGCCAAGATGCCCTGTTGCTGGGGTGAACGTGCGCTTTACAAATACACATGTTATGTTATATTAAAAGAGTGTCAGATCCTCACGTTCAGTGATTATGCCCAGTTAAGCACAAACACTAAGAAGCACATTTACTAATATTTCACTCAAGGCAGGCAGCAAGCAAAGTTACTGTGCTGCGGTGCATGAAAGGGAGAGAGTAAAAATGCTTCATATTTCCAAAGATATGGAGCATTTCTGCTCTCTTCTTGCACCAGTGCACTGTGTGCTGCTTGGCACCAAACCAGGCACTCTTACACCATAGTGCAAAGGTGCCTGCATTACAGACAGGATTGTTTTTGTGCAGGAAGGTGCACGTTCCTTCACAAAAACAATCCTTAGAGGCATTTTCCTCTTTCTATGTGTTTTTCTACAGAACATGTGGAAAAAGGAAATAAAGATGAGAAATAAAGATATTTCTCCTCATTAAACCTCACTGGGGAAGGTGGTGCATTTTTACGCATTCCCAGGTTTACTAGTTTTACTAAACTTTGAAATGTGCCAATAACCATGGGTGGATGCATGGGAACGTCGACGCTCCAACCCTGGAACACATCCTTGATATAAAGTAACACACTACCTTTATTACTTTTTGGGGAAACTCCCGAGCAAAGACATGATTTGTGTGGCTTTGTAAATCTCATCTAACATTTTTGCTGTGACTGCAACAAAAAAGTGGCGCTACCATGACACAAAATTGTTGTACATCTGGCCCTTCATGCACACACTTCCAAATTATTTACTCATCAGAGAAAGCTTACTGGTGAAGACTGTGGTGTCATATTTTAGCCAGTTTGAGGAAATGCTTCTGCTTGCAAATGTCAACAGTGATTCCTCATGCTTACCGAAATGTATGGCTCATTTGTTTTATATGGATGTCTGAACATCCTCCGCCTCCTTTTGGCATCACAGCATGCTCACCTGTGGCTGTATTACGGATATGGCACACTTTCTTTGTTTGACCATGGCCCACCTTTCAAAAGGTGCGCCAGGTGCAAACAAGAAAGTATGCCATATTAGAATGAATGCTCTGCTCCCTGGGCAGCTGCGAACTCACGCTGCCCCCTCATATTCAAGTAAAATACTGAGCAGCTGCTTAAAAGCTGCTCCCTGTTTTACTGTGCAGGTGGCAGCCCACCTGCACTTTTTAGGGCAATTAGAGATCACTCACTGAACCTACCTGCTAGGGGACGTCTGAGGGGTCCACGGGACCCTGTTTCTACCCCCCACATTTTTGTGGGTCCCGTTCAGTGAGCCTCTTAAAGACATGTTGGCCTCTGTGCCCATGTCAGTAATACGGCGCAGGTGCAGAGGCAAAGTGATTCCCTCATTTGCTCGGGGCCACGCTCATATGCAAATGAGGGAATGTCCTCTCATGATAGCGCGGGTGCAACATATGCACCAGCGCAATCTGTATTACAGAAGGGGAGGCACAAGAAGTCTACGGCCCTTTCTGTATTGCCATTGTGTACCGGCAGAGATCAAAGAAGACGCACACAGCCGTTGCGCCCCCGGGGCACAATGTATATTACGGGCCCTGATCGGTGTGTAGGATAAAGTAACAATAAAGAACCACTAAGGACTTGACTTTGAGTTTCACAGACAGTTACTCTAATACAAATGGGACGGATATCCAGTCCCCTTTTTCCAAGTGCATGACATCCTCTGACACTTGTAATAAGGCAGAAGGGATGTCTGTCACATTTGTTTTAACCATTTTTATTGTACTGAAAACATACATCACAACCATAATTCTTTTACATAACATGTCTAAATTGTAAGGTTATTGTGGAGAATCATTTAAACTGCTTCAATCTAACAGGCAATCTATGTATCCCTACATCTTCCCTGGTTTCACCTCCCAATATAATTTTTCACAACCACCTATACATTAAGACGGCCCGGGTCTCTTTTGCACTATTACACTATTACAGCAGAGTGGTTTAATTTAGGTCCTGATGAATGCCCCTACCCCTTGTTGTAGGGTTGTTTTAGGGCAGAAACATATTTACCCATAAAATATAGTCAGGAATGAGCTTCGTCCCTGCTTCACTCCTTTGTTTTTAATCCTGTTCCTGGTAGACATGAATGAAGTTTCAAGGTCTGACCAGGCAATAGTTTTTTCACCAAGATTCACACTTCTACACTCTGCACAACTCACCCACACCATTCACTCGCATATGGTAGGACAAAACCTTCAAAAGCTCCTCCTATTTTAGGAGTTGTAGCCCACACCACAACTTCATGTTGTGGTGTGAGGAGGAAACCTATGATGAAGCATGCCACCTCAGGGTAGGTGAGAGTCCTCGTCCTTGAGAAATTTAAAAGAGACCATCTGCTTATATCACTGTGGACCTTGGCAATTAACAGGTTTAAGTTACCCTGCTTTATATTCTGGAGTGCCCTATTTAGATAGATCTCTAGATATTTCAGGTTAGTCTCTTTCCATCTGATCCACAAGGTAAATTACGCTTTTGAGTAATTTACACTTCTGAGTAAGTTTACTACTTTTTGGCTATTCACAAAATACGAGTGTAAATTTCCTCAAAAATTTATTTTACATCTCCACTGACCTGATGGGCCTGTGACTAATACACTTTTCATTAATTTACTCATTTGAATAAGTATACTACTTTTTGGCTATTCACAAAATCCGAGTACAAGTTTTACTTTTGGGGTAAATTTACTTTTGGAATTTGTGAATAGCCAAAAAGTAGTAAACACTCTCAGAAGTGTGAATTACTCAAATGAGTATAGGTCACAGTCCCTTCAATTTGATGGAGACATGCAAGTTATACTTTCGGAGTAAATTTACACTTGGATTTTGTGAATAGCTAGATGTTAGTAAACTTACTCAAAAGTGTAAATTACTTTTGTGAATCAGGCCCTAAACATGTCGTAGCACCTCCATGGTTTTTACTCAAGTCATTGGTAGCACCTTGCATTTGCCCCAACTAATATGGTAATTGAAAAGGATTGAGCAGTCTGAGGGCTGTGACTGAGCTTGGGGTCAGACAAGGTCGTCAGAATATCATTTGATTTCTTTACAGTGTTGTGCCGCTGTTGCGAGAGGTTCAAGCGCTATAATAAATGGCGAACGACCTTTACAACGCGGTCGTTACACCGCGGTACGTTTACATCGCGGTGAATACAACGCAAGTCGTTACAACAACTTGTGCTGGATGGCGCTATACACTAAGGAATAGTATGATTTACTATTCCGTCACCTTCCCTACTCTTACATAGGCTGGAGTTGGAATAGTAAATCATACTATTCCTAAGTCCAGCGCCCTCCAGCACAAGTCGTCGTAACGACTTGCGTTGTAATAACTGTGATGTAACGTACCGCGATGTAAATCATCGCATTGTAACGTCACATATTCATAATAAATACCAGGAGTGATAGGGGACATCCTTGGCTCCTTAATATTAATATTGAGTTAAGCGAGCATTTTGCATTAAGTATGCACCTTAATAGGGTTCATGAGTTGTCTGCATTATATTTGTTCATCAGGTCATTTATACTCCTTTGATGTAGAGCCTTCAGGATGTGTTACCTACACTTTCTCAGAGAACAGTCCCTCATTGCTTCACATCTCAAGTAGGCTTTTCATGCCGACCATAGGGATTGTGGGGAAAGTTCAGTACCTTTGTTTTCCCTCAAGCCTTCAGAAGTTCTCTATCTGACTACCACTTATAGTGCGACATAACCGACTTCCAGTAACCCATACAGTGTTTTTGCAGCACCAAGTCAATGTGGATATGAATTGCGTCATGGTCTAACATGCTGCATGGTGTGATGGAAGTTTGTGTGACCCTGGCCAAGAATTCATATGTTAATAGGTAAAGGTTTATTTGAATGTGTACCCCATGCACACAGGATGTGAAAGTGTGATCTCTTTCAGATGGGTGATCAACACACCATGGGTCCGGTCAGCACAAAGGCTGGTAATCTGATTTGTCTAAAAGTTGCTTTTGTACTAATTTCCAATATCCTCCTCTCCGAACCTTTGCATGAGGGAAATATAGCATTACTCTGGCCATATTCCTGAAAAACGTGTTTTTACTTCCTACTGGGGCACAAACGGAACCAACTACCTCTATTTTTAGTTATATTATTGTGAAATGTACTGATAAAACTTCAACTGTCCATTTCTATAGCGTTTTAGATAACAATGTTTTTTAACACAGGATTCTGTCTACAAGCAGCGGCATCATATGTAGGAGAATATGGAATAAAATGTCTTGCTTCCTTTTCCTAGTTGGTCTCCCTGGTCGATCTGTCCTCTTTCTATTTTCACTCCTTCGATGCTTTTAGCAGTGGTAGCCTGACTCTAGATGCTGTGTACCCAATGAGTTCGGATCGCCAGCAATTATGACGAATCCCTGTAGATGCTCAATTGAACAATAAGTCTCCCTCCTTCCAATATGTCTAGAGCCTTGGGCACTCCATAACCCTGAGAGCCGTAATCCTGTCACCTGTCACAGTCCTCCAGCTCCAACCAAAATACACTACACACTGTGTACAGCTGCACCTTAGAGTATCTCCCCTGTCGTGCGTCCTCTGGGCCCCTCACTGGTCCATGTCTAACTCCATATGTGACTCGTGCTGGGATAGTGCTGGCCTACCTCGAAGGTGCACTGCCATCTTCCGTGGGCTCCAGGCTCAGCCAAACACTAAAAATAGGCCAACATCTTTAACTCGACGTGGCTACAAGTGTCTCACTTGACCTCTAAAAGAATTGCCCAACTGCAGGTTCAGAGTACGGACAAGTATTGTGACTGTGTCCCCTATTGTAGGGCTGTCTGCTGGAGAGTCATGAAATAGCCTTTTATGAATACTGGCACTGTCATCTAGTGCTGAGCCTAACAGAGAAGCATTATGGCTCTCCCCTTACAAACATAGGTTTGTAAATGATAAAATTGAAAGTGACTATGCAATTACATTCCAAATGTTTGCAGAAAAGCGTGAATCTTCTTGTCCACAAATTGACACTTTTCTCAATTGCCTCGTCAGTGCCCAGAAGTTGAGAACCCAGCTTGATACAGAAGTCTCTGCAGATGAGGTTAAGAATTCATCCCCCAGAGGCAGTTAATTCTCCCTTAATTAACTTTAACTCTCTTCACTTCAGAAGGGGAGGCAAAAGAAATGCAAATTGAGCTACAAATCTTAGGGTCATTAACGTCCCAAAACCAGTGAACAATTAGATTTGCAACCTAGAGATCTGCTTAAATCATACCTCTAAGAGGTTTTGGGAGCGGAAGAAAGTTCTTATACTCTGAATTTGCATACATTTTCATTCTTCAATGTGAATGCCATTTATATATGCATAAGTAGCACATGAAATACAGGTTACAATCTAAGAGTATTCTTATGGCCATTTCATACTGATAACTGAAATTACTTTACATAGAAAGAAATCATTTTTTTATATTATAACACCACTTTTGCATTTGCAAAACAAATACCTGACTTAAAATGTATTCAACGACAAAACATTTTTAATAATGGCCGTAGACCAAGTTAAAGCATGTTTCTTTAAAGCTGGATGTCCAACTCAAAAGCAAAATTATCATGTTGCAGATTTGAATTTTCTTATAATAAATTAAACATTTCTTTCTGTATCATTTGTTTATGCTTGGCATCGGTAAAAAAATAAATGAAATAATCTCAGCCCATTCTTAATTGCCCACTACGTTTCACCCTTGTGAGGGGCTCGCTTACGTGATATCCTCCTTCATTTAGTCCTTTAAAAGTTCCTGGAAAAGCTTTCTTTCCAAACTTCTATTTGGGAGTAGGACAATGTGAGCATTTGCGTTTCAAAAGAAGTGGACACAGATGTATTTTGGGCTAAAACATCAAGATTATGGCAAAAATTAATGAATTCATAATGACATGTAAATATGCAGACTGTTGCACAAAGTGTCGACATCATTTCATTAGTCACTTCCACAGCAGAGAGTATGTTTTGTATTTGTCTTAGAATGCCCTAGACTCAATCGGAGTACAAAATATTAGTTGTGATTTTGCTCTGAATATATATCCATGTGTAAAAAATGATATTCTTACCACTGTAGGGCTGAGAGTGATCAAATGTGTTTTCACATGCAACTGCTAAACTCCTACTACACACTTGCAAAGAAGTCTACACAAAGGCACACCAAACATCTTCTTAAAGCATCCTTTGATCTCCCTTAAGAAAAGTGTGCTAAAGATTTTTTTGCTTAGAGGGCCACTGGAGAGTGCAAGGATCAACATTTAAAAAAAATAAGAAAGGTAAACAAATTAAGACAGAAAGGTACAAACCAAGTTGATAAAGAACAGACAATACTTAGCTAAAAGGTTAAAGAAAATTTGAACACGATATCTTCTGGCGTTACTCTGTCTTGAATTCTACAGAAAGTCTTCATAGAACTATTGATGAGCGAAATGGGATAGTAACGTTGTATTTGCCTTATCACCTTTTTTCTTATACGGTGAAAAAATCAATGAAGAATTCGAATCTTTATGTTATGTTATGTTATAACAATTTGTATAGCGCACTACTACCCATAGGTGTCTAGGCGCGTTGCGGACCACATTCTGAAGCAGGAGACTAGTTTTTAAAAAGCCAGGTCTTGAGGTGTTTCCTGAATTCAAGCAGGGATGTAGTCTTCCTAAGAGAAAGCGGAAGCGCGTTCCATATTCTAATGGTACTATGTCTGAAGCTCCTACCCCCCCCAGTTCATAGTTTTAACTCTGAGGGTAAGCATTAAAAAGGCGTTAGCTGATCGTAATGACCTACTGGGAGAGTACCAATTAAAAACGTGATGAAGAAATTGTGGGCCGTCACCATGAAGTGCCTTGTGTGCGATGCAAAGTGCCTTAAATTTTACACGCTGGCCAACTGGAAGCCAATGCAGATCTTGAATCCCGGCCCTGATGGACTGGTGCTTAGGGACATCCAGAACCAATCTGGCAGCGGCATTTTGAACTGATTGTAGCCTTCTGAGCTGGTTGGACTGCAAATTAATATACAAAGCGTTACAATAGTCCAACTTAGATAAAACCAAAGTGGTTAAGACAATTTTCCTAGCCTTTCTAGGAATGTAGGGAAGGATTTTGCGCATCATTTTGATTGTAAAAACGCCGAGGACACCACCTTTGAAATCTGAGATTTAAAATGAAGCTTCTCGTCTATTATGACCCCCAAATTTTTGCTTTCGCCACCGGAGTAGGGAGGGGGCCCAAAAACTGGGCCACCAGGCTGGTGACCAAAGAGGAGAAAGCTTGCCAAACAGCACCACCTCAGTCTTACTTGAATTTAACTTCAGGCAGTGCCTACTCATCCACTTACTCAAGGATACCATAGTCATGGAGTTTGGTAGAGTAGTTAACATCCCTGTCAATAGTTGAGATCACCAATTGGGTGTCGTCGGCATACGAGGTCGGGATTAAGTCAAAGCTTCTAATTAGAGGTGCTAATTCGGACACATAAATATTAAAAAGTGTAGGGCTCAAAGAAGAGCCCTGCGGTACCCCACATGGCAAAATAAAAGGTGCTGATTTAAAATCGCCTAATTGCACTGTCTGTTTGTGAATCTAAGGGGTCGATTCCGATCTCGGCCAGTAGGGCACCGAATCGGATTCGGCTGAACCGGATCCGATTCGGAGCCCTTTTTCCCGACCGATTCGTACGTGCGTCCGGGCGAACGAGTACGATGCGAGCGCGTGCGAATTCGCCGACCGACTCATACGCCCGTCCCAACCGCACCGACCGACTCGCACGGATGCGCCTCGCACTGCGCAATGGAGACGTTCCCCGGCCGGGCAAGTACGATGCGCGCCGCGAGCAGTCCGACCGACTCGCGCCGTCCGGCTCGAAGAAGCAGTCGGAGCCGCACTTTGGGTGTCCGTGTCGGACCCCCCTGTACGCGTAGCCGCGCGAGTCGCACACAGGGGGGACTGGGTCCCCCCTACCTGTGCGTGTATGGCACGAGTCACTTCGCTGCGTACCCGCTGTAGGGTGCGCCCTTGTTCGCCTCGCACCCATTGAGTTAATGGGAGCCCGCGTACGAGTTGTACGACAGGCTCCCATTGACTTCAATGGGAGTCCGACCGACTCGGAGTCCGATAGCATACGTGCGCATCATACTCGTTCGGTCGGGCTGCTAGGGTCTGATTCGGTCGGAAATCTCTCCGGGTCCGGCTCGGTCGGAGAGATTTCCGGCCCAAATCGGAATTGGCCCCTATGTGTCTCTGTACAAAAATGGGTTATTTGTTGGGTAGAATGTGAGTTCGTTCCAAATAGTAAGTCCAAACTCTTTTCAGATCCAACAGTCAAGGTCAATAAATAAATCTGGGCTCTGCCCACTGTAGCTATGGCACAGAGCAGATAGACTTAACTTAAGGAAAAGTGTGCAAAGTATTTAGCAGTCCCAAAACATGTAAAAATGAAATACGAAAAATGACACCAAGGGGAGCGACTGACCTCTGGTCGGCGGTTCCAACCGCCTGATTACGATGCGACCGAACACTATTCGGTCGCATACTCACCTTTCTCTATGGGAGCTTGTGTCATGGCCATAAACCGGCTGTAATACAGACTCCATATTTGTTTAATTGATAATTACATTTATCAATTTTGTTAATACATTTTTTGTTTTAGATTTTATATGTGGGTTGTGGTTTGTGTGGGGTTTTAGGATGGGAAGTAAATTAATTTTAAGTAATTAATAATTATGTTTTCATTATTATTAATTAATAATTTGATAATTAATTATGTTAAGTGTGTAAATAATTTTTGTTAAATTTTATGAGTGTGTTGTGTGTATTGTGTGGTATATTGAGGAAAGTTCAATAATTATAAATAATTAATGATAATTGGTTTGTTGATAAATATTTACATTAATAGTGTAAATATTGTTTTTGTTTTAAAGTTAATTTCTTGGTGCATGTTGGGAATTTTGTGGGGTTATACGGTGGGAAGTCACTAAATTAAATGTATGTAATAATAATTTTTTTGTTAAAAAATAGTTTTTAAATGTAAAAGTTTATTTGTATGAAAATGATTTTTGTTTTTTTATAATATTTGTAGGTATTTGTGTTATGTATTTAACATTGTAATATGTTTTTAATTATGCAAATTTTTAATAAATATATTTGTATATTTTTAAAATTTTTATTTTTTTTATTTAGTTTGTTTTTGAAGTAATTTTATTTTGTTCAAGATATTTTGTTGCATTTTATTGTTGCACTGATTGGAGTGGTAATAGTAAATTATACTCCTCTGCAATCCAACACTTCCCCTACTTTTGTACTGATTTAAGTGGGAATAGTACATTTTACCCCTCTGCTAGCCAACACTTTCCCTACTGTTGTATCGACTGGAGTGGTAACAGTAAATTTTATCCCTCCCCCATCCAACACTTTCTCTACTGTTGCAATTATTAGAGTGGGAATGGTAAATTTTACCCCTCCGCTATCCAACACTTTCCCTACTGTTGCACCTATTGGATTGGGAATAGTACATTTTACCCCTCAGCAATCCAACCCTTTCCCTACTGTTGTACTGGCTGGAGTGGGAAAAGTAAATTTTACACCTCCGCTATCCAACACTTTCCCTATTGTTGCACTGACTGGAGTGGGAATAGTAAATTTTACCCCACCAATATCCAACACTTTTCCTACTGTTGCACTGATTGGAGTGGTAATAGAAAATGTTACCGCTTTAGAATCCAACAGTTTCCCTACTGGTGTACTGAGTGCAGTGCGAATAATAAATTGTACTATTGTGCAATCAAACGCTTTCCCTACTGTTCTGTTTGGAGTGGGAGAAGTACATTTTACCCCTCTGTATTGCAACAGTTTACCTATTGTTTTAGTGGTTGGCATGGTTATAGTAAATAAAACCTATCTGCAATTAAATATTTTTACTACTATTGCATTTACTGGAGAGAGATTTGTAAATTTGACCAAGTTTTTTATTTTTGCGTTGCGTGAAGTGGGAATTGTACATTTTTTATATATGTGTTATAATAGTTTGTGTTGTTTTGAATAAATTGTAGTGGGAATAGTATACATATTAAATTGTATAGTTTATATATTTTGTATCTTGTTATAATTTATATTATTACGTTTTTGTTTATTTAAAATTAAAATATTTTTAATTATTGTTCTTTTTTATGTGTGGATATTTTATACTAAATTTTAAGAATTTTAAGTTGTTTCATTTTTTAACTTAATTAGAATGGTTTATTTTTTAAAGATTTTATTTTATTAGTATATATATTTATCATTAAATAAAATCTTTAAACAATAAACCATTCTAATTAAGTTAAAAATGAAACAACTTAAAATTCCTAAAATTTAGCATAAAATATTCCACACATAAAAATCATCAATAATTAAAAATATTTTAATTATAAATAAACAAAAACATAGTAATATAAATTATAGCACTATATTTGTATATTTATTTGTTCTAATATATTATTTAATTTTGAAATTATAATGTAAATTAAAATTATAAGTTTAAAAATTGCTTTTTAAGTAGATATATGTAAATATATATTAATTATTGTATAAGTGTGTTTCACTTTTTTAAATTAAGTTAATTTGTTATTTGTGTTAAAATATATATTAAATCTATTTTTTCTTTTTAAATTAATATTATTTAATATACTTTGGGGCTAATTACGAAGTCCGCCCGACACCGTCTCGGTCCTGGGACTGACCGACCTCTGGTCGGCGGTCCCGACCGCCTAAATAGGATGCGACCGAACACTGTTCGGTCGCATTCCTACATTTCCCTATGGGAGCATGCAATACGGCCATAAACCGGCCGTAATACATACTCCAATAGGGAAATGGGAGGTGCTGTTCATCACGGGGTGCAGGTATCAACAGGGGGGCAACCAACCGGAGGCCGCGCGTCAAAGGAGTCCCTGCTGGGGGCCCCAAAACATGCTTTCCGACATGGTTTCCATGTCGGACAGGCCAGCATGGAAATCATGCCGGAAACTGTGCATTGTAATCCCAAGGGCGGAAAGGCCTGCCCTTTGGGATTACGAGCCAGTTCCGACTGGCCGACAGGCTCCTTGAGCCCATAGGAAGCCAGCCAGAATGACCAGCCAGTTTAACTTCCGACCGCCAGCATTGTAACGCTGCTGTCGGAAAGCAAACCGAGAGGCTGATTATGATGCAGTCCAGAAGGCTCCGACCATCGGTCAGAGCCTTTACGTGCCGCATTGTAATCGGCCCCATAATATTTATTAATTTATTTTATATATATTTAAAAAACAATATTTACTAAAATGATAATTATATTTTTTCTTTTAATTTTTGGACTTACCATTATAAGTATATGATGACAATATTTTTGTCTGATATTTTCGTCACAATATTTATGTATTGCGATATTTTGGTGGCCAATATTCTGTCAGTGAACCCAATGCGTTGTATTAGATGTGATTTATTAAAGAGGTACAGTTATGGCACATCACTTTAAGAAAATAAAGCCCTAAGATTCTAGACCACCTTCTTTCAATAGGAGACTGGTGACCTGACACTAACTATATGGAGCACGGGTTCATTTGAAGTCAACAATCTATAAAAATAAAAATATGTAAAAGCAATAGTTCAAAGTAAATTTGTTGGTGTAACATAACATAGGGCCTTACTTATAGTTTAATGGAGTGGAAAATCTGCCGGCAAGTAGCAGGTGGCCCATCTACTGTATTTATAGCATTATTGGCAACAATGCACTTGCAATTCGTCCGACGGGACGTCTGCACATTAACAGGGCTAGCGGAAGTGACATCACACGCGATTTGACCTTCATTTTCGCTCACACACATATGCTTACACATATACACACATTCACTCTTAGACACTCTTTCTCTCTCACTTAAACATACACTCACTTTACAAGCCTGCACACAACATACATTTAAAAACATTTTAAGTTTACTTACCTCAGCTGACAGGGATGGTCATATTCCAGGCTATTATACTCAAATTTTTATTACGCAAATAGTGAATAATGAAACATTATTCCATATTAGCGTAATAAAAAAATTGAGAGAAAAAGAAAGTTGGGACGCAACTGACGTCCATAAAGACGAGCTGCCACTGTGTTCCCAGCACTGATTTTGCCACTTTTGAGTTCATGCGTCGCAAGGGCAGTGCCAGAGAATGCAAGGGGCAAGCCAAGGGTCACAGATGCGACCCCTGGCTACCCATAAATGATTTCCATGGCCCTGCACCCACCCAACTCTAAAAGAAAAAAAGTCCTATAGCGTTTACTAAAAGGGCAGAGGCACAAATTAGTGCTTCTATGTACATTTTTTAGAAGTTTCAAACTAGAGCCCCCACTGTTAACCAAATATAAGACCTATGTATGATGCCAACAAACAATTAAAAACATTGACTGCAGGCTTCATTTCAACAAACCTTGCATCGTTCAAGCTGTGCTTTTACTGCATTTGCTTCAGCTGCTGGGGTTGGTTGTCCTTTCAGCCAATTTTCTGCAGTAATTGCTGCATGCTCCAATTGTTGTAGCAAGGAATAGAAAGCAATGATGTTATTTTGGTACTCCAGCCAAGTCACTCTTTCACTCAGTAACTGACTGAATTCAATCCATCGGCTGTTTAACTGTTCCAAGGCCTGACTGATGCTGTCAGCATTATGGCCATCTAGGAAAAAAACACAAAGAAGGATAAAAGTATTACAAATAAAAGCCAATAGGAATGGCAACTTGATTTTTTTCATTGAAGCTTATGCAACAATGACTGAGCATCAATGTGTTAATAAGAAGCCAGCAACTGACGGGGCAGAAGATTGTTCTTAACAGCTGCATTGGTTGTTGCTATGGAGATGATGGCCATATCACAGTTTTAGTCAATGTGAGCTTCTGCAGGCAACTGCATGGTAATCACTGCCTCACTTGACAGTTCTACATGCGTTTCCAAATAGCGGGGATGTTAGTAAGAGCAGAAGGGCATTCAAATCCCACCACTTCTGTTTATAGCAATATTGTGACACTTCTCACTCTTCTCTATCTTTTTCCTGTTCCGACGCATCTAGGGAGGTAAATAATTTAAATCCAGATGAGCTATTTAAGAAAAGTAAAATTCACAAACTCTGCAAATGTGTGACACTCTCTTTGGTGCATGCAAAATAAACATCAGATAGATCTATGGATAGACAGACAGACAGACAGACAGATAGATAGATAGATAGATAGATAGCAGCCAGCAATATAGACTGTTTAGTAGCAAAGGGCATCATTACAATGTCGAGCAGACTTGCATCCGCCCAACACCATAGCTGACTGGAACTGCCCGACCATAGGTCGGCGGTTCCGACCGCACAAAAAAAACATCCGGTTTACAATGGCAGCTTGTGCGGCAGGCGAAAATGCCTGCAGCACAAGCTACCATTGTAAAATTGATGTTTTTAAACATCCCTAAACCATGTGGCAGGCACCGTCATGGTGCAGGGATATTTAGGGCCCCCCCCCAGGCCTCATAGCGGAGGCCATGGAGGGACAAAGTCACTTTCCGACAGCCTTCCATGTCGGAAAGGCCAATATGGAAAGGCTGTGGGAAAGTGCCATCTTAATTCCGACGGCAGAGCCGAGGCAGGCTCCGCTGTCATTATGGGAATATGATGGCTTCTGACTCTCCGACGGGTTCCTTGAGCCCATCAGAAGTGCAGCAGAATCCCCCCGAAATCGGCATCGTAATTTGGCAGTCAGAGAGTAACCATCGATGTCGGGTGAGAAGCTTCTGACAAGCTGAAATCGGGCTCAGAGTAACTGAGAACATAGTCCCCTTGCTGCAGTTGGTGTTAGGACATTTTGGATTTGGGCAGAGAGATGCACTGTGGGATTGTTTATTGCTAACTCCAAAGGAAATGATGAAAGTGAGGGTAAGGTTGCCCTGTGGAAATTGTAACCCCATTGACTAGGGAGTCCTCCCCACCCACAAACTCAAAATTAGCATAAAAGTTGCACCCCTGCCTTCCAGACTCAGAATACTGCTGGACTACGAAAGAACAGAAGGACTGCATTTACTGAACCTGTAGACCTTAGGAAGAAAGGCTGCACCCAGGAGGACTTCAGCTGCTGCATCTACTGAACAAAGACAGAACTTCAGAAAGAGAAGGGCTCCTCCTGCTGTTGAACCTATTACGAGAGATCCAAGGGCTGAAGCTGGCCCCACTTGAGCCAAGGACCAGTGAGTGGACTCTAATGGCATGTTGGCTAGCCTTCTTTTAAGCTTCAGGGACACAAAAGCTAAAGAAGCCTGTGCCTTCAAAGTGCCCAGCTGACCATTAGCTGTCAAGCTTGCCCTGGATTCTGGGGGTGTTGTCTGAGATTGAGCCCCAGTCCCCAAGATGTGTGTCCCACATCCCAGATCCTTTGCTGGTGCTAAAGTGTACTCTTTCTGCCAACAGAACTGCAACTTGCTATCCAAAACCAAAAGATAGCGTTTTTTGGGCACAGATTCCGAGGGTCATAGACTACTGCTACTTTACCGGACCGCTGGACTTTGCCTGTCTAACGACATTGAGCCCTACGCCCGTCTCAAGCTGCAAAGGACCCCACCAACCTCTTCATCAACAAGAAAAAAAATCCAGAAAAGTGCGAAAGTAAGAATTTGACCAGGAACAACCTGGCACCCACATCTGACCCCAACTTCCATCGTGGTCCACCAGTACCTTTGACTTTGTCCCAGGCCCTCACGTTTGAGGCTCATAGACTACTGCTAAGAGTGAAAAGCAGTGATTTACATACATTGTAAACACTTTTGGGAGTGAAAAGAAGTGATTTATGAAAACCTTGCAAAAAATCTTAACTCTGGTTCCCTTCATCTTATTTCTGTTGTTTTGATGTCTGTTTAAAGATACAAATGTAACTATTTTTATAAATTGGAGTGGGATTTTAATTGTGTTGTGTTTCTTAAATATTGACTGTTTTGGTACTGATCAATGCTCTACACTTGTTTTCCTTTGAGTTAAGCCTTACTGCTCTATGCCACAGCTACCCAGGACTTAGCCAAGGTTTTGTTTAAAGAACCCTAACTGGACTTGATGCAGATTTGTGACATTATTACATTTTGAGGCCACCACCAGCCCAACTAATAATCCATTTTTCTCACAAGTACCTTTCCCTCAATTGGCAATTCATTTGGGTATTTATTTATTTATTTGATGAGTTTTATATAGCGCTGGCTAGACCCGGAGGTATCAGAGCGCTTTACATAAGGAAAAGACGCGTTGCAAGTTACAAAAATTCACATAAATTACAGAATGATTACATAGTCAAGACAGCAGTTACTAGCGAACACAGAAAACAAGACCCAAAAAGACCAAGAGAGCTGTAAGTCCACAGGGAGGAGACATCAGCGGAGAAAAAGACGAGACATATGTCCGAGGTCCGGCTGGGTAGGTGACGGCCATAGCGGTGAGCCGGAGCCAGTCTCCCCTATAGCTGTCGGTGCAGCTCCACCGGGAATCGGCCATGAGGCTCGGGCTCCGCCGGGTTAGAATGATGATCATGAAGTGACCGAATGTCTTGAGTCCAGAAACGAGAGAGTGGAGATGATGAGGATGGCAGGATAGGAAAGGGTATGTAGCTTGGCTGCCATATTACAGTCAGGGAAGCTGAGTCTGCTCATCCCGTGGCTCTGCAGCTGGGCTTGTCTCTAGTTCTGTGGTTAGTTTAAACAGCTATGCCATTTATCCAGATAGAACAGCTGGACCCCCTCGTCTAATGGGACATCTTCCCTCTCCGGTGGAGATACCTTGGCGGGCGCCATTTTGGGGTCAGGCTCGGCGAGTTCCGATTTAAAAGTATTTGCCAAGTTTTATAGGGGATTCATTTAGGCGCCAGCAGGTCCTCTGAACCCACATTGGGATCGCATGTGGCTGTTTTTCCGCTCCCCCACTCACCGCCTCTGAAGTGCATTCAGTGTGGATCTCGGGGGACACTGCAGGTCGAGCTCGAGTGCCCCGCCCTCTCCAGCTGCAACTGTACCTTATCAGCAGAGTGGGTACGTGAGATAGCACAAAGCGGTGGAATCACCCCAGTGGGGTCAGCAGGCACTTCGAGGTGAGGGCCGAGGGGCGGGGCGTTGATTGCTGGTTGGAACGGAGGTCGGTGGCATCACGGTGCGCTTCATTCGGCACCAGGTGCTTGTTCATAGTTCCCCGGGCGCCATCTTAGCTTATTCATTGGGAGGGACATCACGGCAGATATTTCTGCAAAGATCGATCGGAGAAGGGCAAAATTGGTCTCCGAGTGAGCCGCCTACATTCCGGTTGCGGAAACTTCGTAGAGGGTGGAAAACAATGAGGTGGACATGCCATTATGGAGGCTGGAGAGAGGGTTCGCAACGGAGCTTCAGCTCCGAGCGGCCATGATGGGAGCTGGCTCCTCCTCCACGGTATTCGACCAGGTATACTCATTTAGTGTACTGAATGGTAAAATGTGTATGATATTGAACCAAAACATCATATATACTTGTCTACATAACTTCTGTGGCATTTTCTTCTGCCACATTTTAGCGTACATCTAAAAGAAGACTCCTTTGGATTAAATTGATGAGATGCAAATGCCTAAATGTTGATTTCTTCTAATATACTATTGTTTTTCCAGATGTTGTACAATGTGACTGTTAAATTGGATATCTGTTAGGGTTTCTTGAAATAGAACTTAGACTTATTCACATCACATCTGTCTTCTTTAGCCATTGGGCTCTAAAATAGATTACTTGAAATGTTACTGTAATGTTTTACAGAATCTCCACTTTGCTTCTTGATTGCTCATGGGGTTCTAGAATTTTTCCTCAAATGCTATGTTTTGTTAATTAACACACAGTTTTAGTGTCAGGCAGAGAAAGTTTATTGGTTATCTTGTTCGATGTCACATCGAAAAGAATTGTGACATTAAAGTGAGTATATTTAGGTATATAACATTTAATATTGTGAAGAACCCTTTTAAAAATCTGAAAAAGTCTTCTTCTCCATAAATGTTTTCTAATTTACTTAGAGAAACTTTTAGATATACATTTTCAACTCTACTGAGTGAATGTTTTTTTTTCTTTTCATTTTTGGCTTACATTCATTTATTAGCTATCTCAGCTTCCTTGATAGCCACTTCACATTAGCTGTCGTGGACACACACTGTACCAATTTTTCATACAACATTAGCAATTTGAGTAATCTTTTCTTTGATACTATTATAGTCAGATCTCTGTGTTGAATCGAAACGGCTACAACATTTTTAGATTCAGCTTTCCTAGAAGGCATTAATTGCCTTCTAAATATCGACGAGCCCGTTTTGTTTCATAATTTATGTGTACAGTAAATTACATCTTGTGAGAAAGTGGATTATTAGTTGGAGTGGATGGTAGTCCACAACAAGAAATAATTTCACTATTCGTGTTAGGTTCAATAAAGTTTTCAGTAATTTAAACCTGAGCTCAGCCCCTGATAGCAATGACAGAGAGCAGGTAGGCTTAACTTAGGAAAATGTGTAAAGAATTTAGAAGTACCAAAAGAGTTAAAAAGTTGAAAACACAACACAATAAAAAGCCCACTCCTACTAATGAAAAAAGAGAATATTTAAATCACCAAAATGACAAAAATTCAATAAGGTAAACCGGATATATCAATTTTCTGAAGATTGAATTACATTTTAATGCCAAAAAGCCCAAAGCATTAATCATGGGCAAATGGTCGCACTAAACCAGGACTGAGGTAAAGTTTAAGGCCAACTGTGAAAGAGCACATTTAAAGAGTTACCTTACGACTTAGAAATTTTCTGAGAAGGCAGACTCCTCAGTAGAGTAAGGTTGCAGGTTGGATCTGAAGATGAAGTCGTCCACTCTAGGTTGGTGAAGGACAAGGTCTCTTTGGAGCCATTTATGAAGGTGGAAAAAAGCTCAGAGCAGGAAAAGTCCAGTGTTGGCGCCATGGAAGCCGCCGATGTTGATTGGTTAGACCCCGTGAAGATTTCTATGTTCGAACATAGTCTTTTTTCTGGAAGCCAGATTCCTTCAGTGGGGCAGAGCCAGAGAGGGCTTGATGTCATCAGATGCCGCTAGGAGTTGGGCCCACTGAATCAGATTTGCTGTTGCGAAGAAGAACATAGCATGAGCTGAAGCAGAGCCAGGCTCGCCGACAATCAGCTTGGCAAGTTGCTCCCGGTCTTCTGACCGTTCTCCAGGCAAAAAATACTTGAAACAGTTTCTGAAGCCCCAGGTTTTATGGTTAGGCAGGGAGAGTACACTCAGCCAGTTTTCTAATGGCCCCACGACCTAAGGGGTGCCACTTAGAGGTCAGGACTCTCTCCAGTAGAAGCCAACAGCAGCATCTATGGCAGGTCCAGTTAGAGCTGCTCAGAACGGGCTCTTCAGGTATATGTGCTCTTCTAGCCTTTGTTTCCCTGTAGCTTAACAGTAGGTCAACGAACTGAACCTTGGAGTCCACTTCTCAACCCTGGGTACAAGTTGGAGCAAATTCTGCTCTTGGGGTTCTCCTCACAGGTCACAACATCAGGTTCAATCATTCTTCTTCTGTCAAGAGTTGTTCTGGGGCGCTACATTTAAGAACAGTGCCAGCCTGTGGTCGGGGGCAATTCCTGGCCACTCCCTAACCAATGGGGTAAAAGTTCCCAGGTTTAAACCTACCCACTTTTGCAGAGGTTTCTATGTACCCTACTGTAAACAATCCCACAGTGCTCCTCTCTACCTAAAACCAAGATAGCAGGACGTTTCTTCCCCTATGCAGAGTTCCTGTGCCCACCCTAGAGGTATGGCCAGAGACATGAGGGACCCGTCTGTAGCCACACAAAAGTGGTTCTGGTGACAGCTACTCTCCCACTGGGATTGGTGGGTAGCTGACTAGGTGGACAAACAAGTGGGCAGGCCAACGTGTTAGCTACATCTGCTGACATGGTAGGCCTCTTTTAAGTTGATGGAGTTCCTGGGCACTACACTGATGGTCATCTTGTCAGAGGAACAGAACACCTCCCTACACTAAAGGCCTTTGTCTGAGCACTAGGAGCAAGTTCACACCTCATAAAATGAGCTATTCAGCTGCTGGGTGATAGTTGGAAGCTAAAGCAAATGGTCTATTAGAGGTCTTTAACAGGCAAAAGGTGACTTTTTAAAAGTACCTTCCGTGAAATATTTAGTACAAATTCGACGTTACCAATGAATTGGGCTATCAATTAATGTTTTCAAAAGTCCAAGAATTAACTTTGTAACTGTTTCCTATGCAGAGATAACATTATTTAATTCTAAAATTATATTCCAATATTTTCCAATGGAACAGGTAATGCTGCTACAGTGAAAATAGCTTTTGAGGGCTTGTTACTCTAAGGATGTTTATATTAAACTTTTACATGTCTTTCTTTTAAATAACATCCACTCTGCCTTATTGGACGTTAAGTCCTACTTAGGAGCAAGTTATTGATATTTATAAGGAGGGTTTAGGTCTTTTTTAAAAGGGGTTATATTGACAGGTCGAAAAAGCAGATTTAAAACTGCACAGGTTGGCTACAGTAGTAGGCCTGCAGTCATAGTTTCCACTGTCGGTCTAGTGGTGGCACAATGTGTGCTGCAATCCACTAGTGACATTTTACTTACAATCCCTTGCTGCACTTAAAGCCATCTACAAGGATTTATAGGTAAGTTAAATATGACAATTATTAGTAAAGCCAACTTCAACATTTATAGCCAATTTCTAAATGTTTTAAGTATCAGAGCACATGCACGGGGGCCTAGTTAGCAGAGTCCCAGTGAACAGAGTAAAAAACAAGCAGCATCAGTCCAAAAATATTGAGATGATCGTGCAAAATAAGGCATTTTCCTATGTGTATGTTGCAGATTTCAAGTTCCTGGACACTGAAACATGGCAGAGATATGCACTGGTGCACGCATAGTGGAGGGGAAATTAGCGTAAAAGTGCAACATATAAATTTAGGGATATGTGCAGGTGAAACAGTAGATCCCAGTATTCACTGTACAGGATGGAAATGTGCCCTATCATTCTTGGAATGAGATCAATGAATAGTTTATTTTCCACTGAGTTTGTTTCTAGATATATCTTTAGCCTCTAGACGCTTCTGTGTTTTGCTGACTCAGGATGGGGCCGGATCGCATCAATATCTGATTTTCCACTAATTCACTGCCTTTTCTAAAAGGAGCTGGGACGTGATCTTCACTGTCAGTGATATATTTAGTTGAAGAGGGAATAAAAAAAATCTGAATCCCAAAGGTGTACAATAGGGCTTGCTAATGTAATAATAGTGGCATAAAATATGGTCTGTATTGTGTTTGTAATACCACCCTGAAACGGTTTTATCTTCTCAGCTAAAAAGACACATGCATTTGCACAATATGGTTATTGTGAGAAAGTATAGCGGTTAAGGAGATGCAAAGAGTGTACCTTTTTGTTTGATGTCTTTCTTTAGACTGTCAAAAAGCTGTCCCTGGAAATGTTTCAGAAATACACCATGGTCTCTGTGTTGAGAACATCTCTTTTATATAAATTAACTCTGGATCTATAAAGATGCTACTCAGAATACTGTTTAACTATGACAGCTGCCATTGCAAGCTTATTTAATACTGCAACTTAATTTTGTGGACACATTTTTTCATGTTTTTACAAATTGTGTTCATGTCCATCCATAATATTCATTCTACGGCTTGTTGCTACTCCATTTCCAAAAATCACTTTCAATAACAGGATTTACTTTTCAGGAATGTTCTAATGTTTTTTACAAAGCTCGTGATATTGCACTGCTGACATTTCTAACAGCTGTGACCATTACCCAATTTGATTTAACATAATTGATTCAGAAGTAAGGAAGGATAAGTTAGCCTTCAACGGGTGGGTTGTGAGTGGTCCTCGCTGTACCAAAACTAGACCAAGCAAAGATGTTCTGCTAGACTAGGTGTATGCAAAAATAAAAACAATTCTTACTCTTCCATGGGTTAGGTTTGTCATGAGACACAGTGAGTGGATGCAGTACCTCACAGGCTGTGTTCTCCACTTTGTGGCTCTGGTATACTTGCAAAGGCAGAAAACCTACGCCAAGTGCACACATCTAAAGCTATGACTTCAACCAGAGGCCCGGGGAGTTGCCTAACAGTTTCACATCCTTTGAAAACACGGAGGCCCGGTGTAGGAAATTGGGTTACTATTTGAGGGGGGTGAACACTTCTCAAGCAGCAACCACATTTCCTGTCATGGTGAGGCATAAGCAAACAGAAAATAACCTGTGTTCAAGCCTCTGGTATATTGGCAAAAAAGCAATCAGGCTTAATTTAGAGGCAATGAGTAAAGTATTTATGCAGCACTTCAAACAGTAATAGAGTGAAAACACAACACAAAAGAAATCCCACCCCAATTAAAAAATAGAGGAAAATGTCAAATTATTTGAGATCAAAATGACAAACACCCACAGTAGAACCAGAGAGATGCAGTTTTAAATATTTAGGTGAAAACAGTACTTGGATGCACAAAGCACCAACTGTTGTTATCTGGTCACCCCAAACCGGGACAAAAATCACAGGTTCAGATTACCCCCGATGGAGCACGGACCGGATACAGGGACCCAGATAGGCCTTCTGATCAAAGTACCTTAAATCCTGGTTTCCTAAGAGTTACGAGATCCTGCATCAAGGATGTGTCACGCAGCGGAAATTCCAAGGAGCTGTGGAGCTGCAATACGGAGTCCTTCATTGTCATCGAGGATGCTGCTGATGAGGGGCTTGTGATGTGCAGTCCTACGTGGAAGATGCGTCATGCATTGGTGGGTTCTGAAGAAGCTGCAGGGCTGCAATGCAGAGTCCAGCATTGCCCTCAAGGATGCAGTTGAAGAGGGGCTTGCGATGCAAAGGCCTGCGTCGACGATGCTTCATGTTGCGGCGGTTCTGAGGAGACTGCAGCCTGAAAGGCAAGGTTCAATGTTGGGGGTGCATCACACTGTGCTGCAGTGGTTCTGAGGAGACTGCGAGGAGATACATTGTGCTGCATCGGTTCTGCTCAAAGGATCACATTTGGGCTGGCAAAGCACCTTCAGGCCTACTTCCAAGGGTCCAGAGCTGGGGTGGCACCACTTGGGGGGCGGGGGGGGGAGGGCTCACAGCAGACGGGGTCTAGGTGCTGAGTTCATGGTGGTTGAATCCTTTTCTGTCCCAGAGGCTCTGATCAGGAGGCCAGCCAACTAGCCCTTGGAGTCACTCTGGTGGCCCTGGGTTCAGGGTGCAGGTCCAGTCCTTTCACTTAGACAGCAGAACAGAAGAGGAGCAGTCCCACTTTCGGAGCAGCACAGCAGTCCTTTTGAGTCTTCCACAGGTCCCGTGGTGTACTCAGGATTTGGGTCTGAGGGTTCACTATTTATACCTGCTGCCTACTTTGAAGTAGGAGAAGTTTCTAGAGGTTTCCACCCTCAGAGGTGCTTGGAATTTCCTGCCTTCCTACCCTGGCCCCAGCTTCTCTGGAGTCTCAACAAACTAGTGCCAAACCCTTTGTGAGAGTGCTCAGGCAGAGCCTTTGTAAATGTAAGTGTGGTAGGTGACAACTCATCAAGTCAGAGATGGTCCATCCTGCCACACCTATGTCCCTTTGTCTCATGGTCTGGCAGCAATACAAAAAGACCAACTGCAGCTACACTTAGTCATGTGACACAGGATACAGGCACCAAATGGTTGGGACAAGAAAATGCCAACTTTCTAAAAGTGTCATTTTCTGAATAGTGAGTTAAATCCGACTTTACCATTAAAGAGTGCTTTAAATTACAATACTTTAGAGAACAAATGCAACATTCCTATCTGCTCCCAGTTGAAAGTTATTACTTATTAAATACTATACAGCAACCCAATGTTATCCAATGGGAGATGTAGGCCTTGCAGCTGTGAAAAATTAATTTAAGAGTTTTTCACTACTTGTACATGTAAAAGTTAAAAACAAGTACATGTCCAGCTTTTTAAATACACTGTACCATGCCCATTAGGCTTTTTAAAGACCTACCCTAGGGGTGACTTAGATGTATTAAGAAGGAAGGTTTAGGCCTTTGCAATGACAGGCCTGAGACATGTTTAAAGGGGTACTGAAGTGGGTGGTACAGTCAGTGCTGCAGGCCCACTAGTAGCGTTTAATTTACAGGCCCTGGGTATATGTAGTACCACTTTACTAGGGATTTACAAGTAAATGAAATGTGCCAATTTGGTGTAAGCCTATGTTACTGTGTTTAAAAGGGAGAGCACAAGCACTTTAGCACTGGATAGCAGCGATAAAGTGTGCAGAGTCCTAAAGCCAGCTAAAATGAAGCCAGGAAAAACAGAAAGATGGAAGACAAAACGTTGGGGGAAAACCACGCCAAGGATGTTAGGTCCAACACCCAGATTATATGTGCTTCACTGCATGTGATAAACAACTCAGCATTTCTCTTTGTGTTAACACCTCAATACCTCCACAGTAATTCAATGCACTCTGCATTTTCTATGAGCATGTTTTATCAATGCTCTTTACATGAGCAGCTGCTGCCCATGTGCTCATCAATAAAATACCTATCTATTTTTGGAAGTGGTACACCCTTACACTGGTCTCTGTCTCAACTCTTCCCATCCTTTAGTGCTTCGAGGGAAAGAGACTATGCAAGAATAACAGGCAACGTGGCCTTAACACCTCCACTCAAATCGGAATCATGCACTGCAGTGAATGGCATATCTTTGTGTGCACCGTGCAATGGGAAATTGAACAATGTGGTGCCTTATTTTTCAAGTAATTCATACAATGTGCATTTACCTTCAAGGGACTAAGGATCTATTTTTAAAAAAACTTTTCTACATCAACAGCAGCATCTCAAATTCGAAATCCAACACAGGGAAAATATTTATTTTGGCTCCAGTTGAGTCGAAGTTGCAGAAGGTGTGAGGTGATGGGTGGGGATGGTCTTAAAATGTAATTGAGACAATAGAGAGCACTCTAAAGATTTATTTTCGATATTCACAACAGACACATTTGCAATTTGAGACACCTGGTGATAAATTACATTGTCCAGATTCAGACATTTTCTTTAGAAAATGCTCAGTCAAGAACCACAAGTGTGTGTTCATTTTTTTAAAATTAATAAACAGATGTCCTTCTGATGTGAAGTGGCATGCAATTTATTTTTTACTTTGCTTTCAGTAATTGCATTTTTATGTACTTGGAACAAAACGGAAGTCTGAGGTACACACCATTATCTGAATCTTAGTGATATCTTTTATGCTTGTTTATAGAATTAAGCAAAGAGCACTTAATAAAAATACAAAAGCTAAGACACAAAATTATAGCTATCTCAAACTTGCAGGATCATAATCCATCCACATAATATATATCAAACAGATCATGAAATATGGAATAATAGGGAAGAAAGAAAATTCATTCAACCCAGGGGTTATTTGCTGAAGCACTTTCACAAATGTTATTACGTTGTGATGAACATCAGATGGAATATGTAATTGGGTTAGAGTTTATCTTAATTGCGCCAAATATACACTGAAATTGCCACTGAGATGAGGCAAACCGGTCAAGTATATTTATCATAAACCCTCAATCCAGGGACCAAAAAGTGGTGTTATCTGTTCACTATGCTTCTTGACTCACGTAGCTGTCTTGAATGGCAAGCTAAATGATATCTAATAATTACACACATCTTCATCATTATAGCAATGCCTTATTTTAAGTGTGGCAGCTACAGATGCATTTGGTATTCATGACAAGAGTGGTAATCATAAGAAGCTTGCTAAGTATTCAGGTGGATAATATGTTTTTCAAATTACATTAGCACCTTAATCAAGGGCCCTCCTCATTAAAGTTCGACATCAGTTATGCAAATGATTAACAGACGTTCACCTAAAAGCCTTGCAGGCTTCATAAGGGAGTAGGAGTTACTCAAACAAACAATATTGTCACGTTATTTGTTAGAGACGCGGAACGTATTAACCTCCCAGGAATAGAGATGAAAAATTGCTTTTTTTACTTGACAAGAACTTCAGGTAAAAATCGAGCTAAACAATGTATCTATTTATTGCTTACGGAAGAAAAACTGTTCACAAGCAAGAATAATTGTCCTCTTATTTTATTAGGGAGAAATTGAAAAATTCATCAATAAAGAATGTAAACATCATTGAGCATTTAATCGTATATGAGAGTTCTTACAAATAAATAGTAGTAGAGCAGTATATAGAACAAAACAAACAGATGCCCTCTCTAGCACAATTAACTGCTGCTAGATGGAACCTGTACCAAAGCCATAGTGACTTAGGGCCTGATCACGAGTTTGGCGGACGGGTTACTCCATCACAAACGTGACCGATATCCTGTCCGCCATATACAAGTTCCAGTATATCCAATGGAACATAATGGCACTCGTAATAGGGCGGACAGGATATCCCCCACGTTTGTGATGGAGTAACCCGTCCACCAAACTCATAATCAGGCCCTTAGTATTTGATTGAAAAGAATTAATTCCTGAACACGAACCTTCAACTTTTCACTGTTTATTGAATAATAAGAATTAATGAAGATTTAAATGGTGAGCAATTACAAGCTTTAATTGTAAATAAAAGTTAATTTTAAAAATGTGAAGTAAGATTCACAACAAAGGGTGTTACCTGAGGCTGTTTTTATAATTTATCTGTTTCATTAGTGAATCTGAGAACCAGGGGGTGAAGAAGTGTCTAAGACTGAGGGGCATATTTACTAGAACATGATGCAGTGCTGAGCCGCAAGCCATCTTGTTGCGCCACGCTGCATCATTAGGAAAGTGCTGGGATGCATCGTATTTACAGGAATACAACACATCCATGTGCTTTCCTCTGCACAGGAGCACAATTGGCTGCGTAGCGCCAACGCATGTACTCTTGCACCATGGTGCAAGGGTGCCTGCATTACTGGGATGATTGTTTTGTGCAGGAAGGGACACCTTCCTGCACAAAATCAATCATTGATGGCATTTTCCAGCAAAAATCGAGGAGAAATAAAGATATTTATCCTTGTTGCGCCACTTTAATGCCTCCCCTGGGGAGGCGCTAGAATCTGAAGCACTGCCTGGTGTACAAAACCTTGCAAATCTGGGAATGCGTCAGAATCCATGGGTGTTGCGTGGGAACACCCACAGCAGCACCCATGGAACACCCTTTTCACGCAGAGTAATGCGTAAAAGGGGGCCATATTTACAAGGCCATGAAAAGCCATGCAGGGTGGCTTTGCGCGGCCTTGTATATATGGTTCAGCATTGTGTTCCATTGGAGCACCAAAAAAGTGATGCTCCGTGGGCGCAGGGGCCTTGTAAATATGCTTGAGCTCGATTCTTACGATTGTGCTTATCTGAGTTCATCCAACACGTGGCTTCTTACCGATGAGATGACCAATTTGCCTCACATTTGGATACACATCCTTGGATAAGAGTTTTGAATGGAGGATAGAAGAACGGAAACCAGTCCGTGATCTATCGTGTGGTTTGAGGATTTAGCCCTGATGAAGCCCTTTTCGGGTGAAACGCGTTGGCTGTGGCTGTCTATATCTCTCATCCATTTTGGGAAAAAAAAGAAGAAGTTTCTATATCGAAGACTGTGAAGATCTATCATTCCTGGTATATTATATGCCATTTGCTTTGTGCCTCTCTGTGCTTTGTTGTATCTATGCCTTGTAAATATGCCCCTGAGTGTTTTAGATTCCAGAGAAGCCAATATATCTAAGTACTCGTTGATGGTTAACTCAAAGGGGGACATGGCTTTGTTCACTTCAGTGATTGCCTGTCCTTGATGTACTTAGTTGTAGTAAAAATAAGGTCAAGAATATGGCCAGCTTAATGGGTTGACTTATTAACTAGCTGATCTAATCACAGTGCTTCTATTTAAGCTGGCTC
The DNA here is from genome assembly GCA_963921515.1 of Calotriton arnoldi. NCBI lineage: Eukaryota > Metazoa > Chordata > Amphibia > Caudata > Salamandridae > Calotriton > Calotriton arnoldi. The sequence continues at coordinate 824,675 of CAWUFW010003607.1, read as the reverse complement.
TGGGGTGGTTGTGCACTCACTGGCTTCGACACACCAAGAGGAAGACAGGAACACTAACTAGAGAAATTAAACAAACTACCAAATAAAAGAGCTAAACAACGAAAGAAAATATGATTAAAATGAGGCCAGGCAACCTCTAGCTGGATTTTCCAAGGAAATTACTTTTTAAAAGAGAAGACAATTTAGATTAAAACAATAACGGGGTCCATGATGGCCAGGCACCCCTCGGCTAGAGGGCTGGTGATTACAAGGCAGAAAAACTAGCAGGTGGCAGCAGTCAAAGGAAGATCCAGATCAGAGCTCAGCAAAGTGAGCTGGGATATCAGTTATCATATACAGCTATGCTACTTGATACAATGGTGATTACTGGATCGTTTCACATTGTGTGTCAAGGCACAGTTTCAGAAATCTGACAGATAACAGATGTAATCATGTTACTTTTCATGAAATATATTGGGACTGTTAATCTTATTTAAATGCTGTAAGATATTGTTGGAATGTATTACCTAAATGACAAAGTTGAATTTAAATAAATTGAGTATTTTCTCCATTCGCCTCATCACACAGCTATTCACACTATAGGTCTAAATGATCTCCAAATAAATTCCTGTAGGAATGGGATCCTCTTTTTGTTTTTGTATCAATATAAATTACAGTTTACAAGTGAATGGAACTTTAGTTTCAAAGCTGATTTGTTTTAGGGCTACTGCCAATTGAATAATTTGGTGGTACCTATGCAAATCATATATTTTGTATGTCTAAATAGGTGGCAATATGTTGGTGCCATTGTGGATTTTTAAGGGATATGCACTAAAATATACTGGTTCTTGGGGCATATCTAAGCTAAATCTTAATGAATCGAATTACAATATTGTCTATGTACTTGTATAACACCTCATATAGAATAAGGGAATTTCTAAACACATGCTAATGTACGCCTACAGGAGGGGCGTCCAGATAACCTGCTGTGCTAAAGTCACTGTATAGAAAAATTACTTTTGACCTTCATGGTTTGCAGTGTGTTAAAGGTTTCCACAATGCCTAACAAAGAATGAGAAACGCCTGCCTTTCAATATATGTTTTTACTATTGTGTTTACTAACTTGTAGCAGTCTATAGTACAGACCCATTCGCCTAGGGTATAACGCTAAGCAAGGCTCTATAAATAAATGGGACTATATTTCTAGCCACATCTGAGGCCACTTCTCAAAGGTTTGCAGTAATGGAAAAACTACTTGCTTTACCATCATTTCTATTTGTACAAGCATGCTAATTCAAATAATTCAAATTATTTTTTAAAGTATAGCCTCAGAGGAGCATCTAGAAATGGACATTTTGCACTTGTGTACCTGTTACTGTTGGAGGGTGATGAACTCCTGCAAGGAAGCAGGAGCCATAGGGGCTGGATGTAGAACGGTTTGTAAACGGGAATTTACGTTGTTTCCTCCTATTTACTAATAGGCCGCATTATAAATTGTAGATTTGCAATATTGATTAGGTAGATTGCAGTCTGCAACCTTGTGTGACTGGATGCAAATGCAGGGATGAAGGCCTGCAAGGGAAAGTAGAACTCTGTGCCTGCAGTTGCTTCCCCAAAAAAGGAAACCTTTTCATTTTTTTTTTTTTAAAAGCAGTCTTTGAGGTGTCATACCAAATCAATGGTTTAGGCGCAATCGAAGACAGGAGGGGGATACCCCTTTTACGCTCTCTACTATAAGCAATTCAGATAGGCTCACGAAACCCCTTTTCTTAGTCAGAAATACGCTTTTGAATCATAAAAAGGCTTTAGTAAATCACAAACCCCGTGATTTTTTCAAGTGCAGGCTTTGTGACTGCAAAATACCTTTGTACATCAAGCACTTAACTCACAAAACTATCCATTAGAATTCTAAATATGCAACCATTATGTTGTGAATTATGCAGGTGTCCCTCGTGAAACTAGTGAATTTATCTTGCAAGCTACAGTAAAAGACAGAAACTGACTTACTTAGACAGACGCCCACATGGAGTACTTGATTGGTTTTCTATACTTTTTTAAAGAACTTTTAGATTAATCTTGAGAATCTTCAATAGTTGCAGGCTCAGTGGAATACTGACCGGCTTAAGCATTTACTAATTTTGAAATGTACCAGGTATACATTTCTGCATGGGTAAGTAAATGTGTTGTAAAGTAAGTGCATTAGCACTTTTTTGGCCCTCTATGGGAAAACATAATTTTCCATTTAAAACATTCTTTTGTACACCTTCATCAATTTTGGGTGTATTGCTTTCCACTGTCAACCGTAAAGGATTTAAAGATGTAATTGTAATTTTACTATTCTGTTATAATTGTGAACATCCTTTTGTATATTCTGTTTTTTTTTAATGTGGACCTCATTAGAGATCCAAATCATAATAAAATAATTGAATTGTGTGTCCTTTGTATTGAAGGGCGTGGATTAAATATATAAACTAAAATGTTGTGCTTTACACAACACATCTCCTGACCGGTATTGGGGTGCTTCTCTCACAAAACAACAAACATATACACCTAAAACAGGCCACAGCTATTGGCCTTACCAATTCTTGGCTGTATAAGAAAAAATTTATGCAACAATGATTTTGTAGTGACTATTTAGAATTGAAAATATTTAAATTCTGGAAAATATGAATCAGTGAATTAAACGTTACTAAGGTCTGTCGAAAGGTTAGTGGCCTTCAGTGTTTCAGATACACTTGTTCTCCACTCCACACCACTTTCTTCTGCAGGCTCTCACTCTTAGACACTTATGCACTTTCTTTTTTCCACACATCCTTCTGAAATCCTACGTCTGCTTACCTCATACTTTCCCACCATTATCATTGGCACATATATGATTATCGCTCTGTGCAGTATGCAGAGATGCCAGGTACTGGATGTGCATGGACTCTGCTCACCTCTGTGACCCACAGACAGGCACTTTTGAGAAACTTGCACTGCCTTCAGTCTCAACATTAGAGGTCTCAAATGATTGCCATCATAAACACCAACCCACAACCTGAACTCACTCAGACACCTGGTAGCAACTTACTTTAAAGTATGGACAATGCAAGTGTTATATGTTGCATGATGAAACCAGTGCTTAATTTGTAAAATATTAAGTGACAGGGCTCTGAACTGGAGGCCACTGCAGCTTGCACCACCCATTGCCCTTGTCATCGCTGCCAAAACAACTACTAACCATCTTTCTCGCATGTAAATGCGACAGTTCAGATTATTCCAGGTCCCCAAAGTTAAAGGAATGGCTGGGGAGGCAGGTATTAGCAATTTTAATGTATATTGTATTCCTAAACAACCGTTGTTCTGCTCATCTCTAAATCAGATGAGCAGCGCCACCATGTGGTAGACTGTTCTAAGAATGGTGTTGACAATTAGGTGCTGGTGGCGAGCACCGGAAACGAATTAAGTGCCAGTGCTGAGCACCGGAAAGCACCGGCTCGAATTAAGCACCGGATGAAACATTACAGAATCACATCTTGAAAAAAAACAATCTTAGAGAATGCAAGATGAAGAAAAACGTGAAATTCAAACAGGGATCGCATCGCTGACATGGATTACCTTAAGTAGTTCTACAATTGTTTTTTTTTTTTTTGTATTTCAATTCTTTAACCCCTTCGCTGCTAGGCCTTCCCCCCCCCCCTGTGCTAAGCCTTTTTTTGGCTATTTGGGGTAGTTCGTGCTTGGGCCCCTGTAGCTTTTTGACCACACAAGGTATCCACGCCAAATTTGCGTCCTTTTCTTCCAACATCATGGGGATTCTAAAGGTACCCAGGGTTTGTGGATTCCCTTGGAGGGGACCCAGAAATTAGCCAAAATACAGCTAAATTGTTATTTTATTTTTTTTAAATGGAAAAAAGGGCTACAGATGAAAGTATCTGGATTTTTCCCTGCAAATGGTATCAACAAAGGGGTTGTGGTGCTGAAATCACCATTTTCCCAGCTTTCAGGGACAAGCAGACTTTTGTCAGAAAACCAAAAGTTTTTACACAGTTTTGGCATTTTTCTGGGACATAGCCTATTTTTGCTATTTTTTGTGCTTTCAACCTCCTTCCAGTTAATGGTAGAAATGGGTATGAAAAAAATAATGGATCCTGGAAAGCTATACATTTTAGAAAAGTACACAAAATTCTGAATTCAGCAAGGGGTCATTTGTGTAGATCCTTCAAGGTTTCTTTATAGAAACTAACAGTTGAATATAGGAAAAATTGAAAATTGGTTGTAAAAAACAGCCATTTGTGTCAACGTTTTCACCTGTAACTTCTTCTAATTATGACAGCTGTTTGAAAGCAATATACCGTTACATCCGCTGGACCTTTCTGGTTGTGGGGATATATAGGACTTGTAGGTTCAGCAAGAACCCGATGAACCCAGAGCCAATAACTGAGCAGTGTCTTGCAATGGTTTTTTATTATGTACCGGGTATATAGCAATTCATTTGGGAAAATATATACATGGAAAAATCAGTATGAAAGACACCTATGTCAGTCAGTCAGTCAAAATCTTTATTTGGCTGTGTACCAGCCATAAAAGAGTGCATCATAAAAAACATTTTGAAAAGAATAATACAATAAAATACAGACAATAAGTGATGTTTCCATGACAGTAACAATTGCAGATATCCAAGTATCGATCTCTTAGGACAGTTTATCCACAGGCAGGGAGCCATAGTGCAAAAAATTAATCGGTGGATAGAGAGAGGAACATCTATACACAGATTCCCTATAGGTAGTTGTCACTTTCACTTGTCAGGATCAATCATTGTAATATAATAGGTTAACCTAAATAAAAAAAATTAAAAAAAATCTTGACACCTAAGCACATATTCATAATAGTCATTTTCCAACAATATTCCGGAGCCGAACAGCAGAAGAAATATACTTGTAGACCATAAGGCAAATAAATTCATCTTTTAAAAGCAGGAGATGATATAACGCAGCCCAACACTTTCTGATATTTAAAACTCTTAAGAGTGGGTTTAAAAATGCACGTCTTGGATTAATATAAAGTTTACAAAAAAACATAAAATGCAAGGTGCTCTGGACTGACTCTGAGTCGCATGGGCACTAATCCAATTTGGCATCACAATACACATCACGAGGATATGAAACCAATAGGTGGGAGATGCCCATCCTGAACCTTATAAGATAAAACATTTTAACATGAGTGAAATAAAAGGAAAGATAGGGTTCAGTGCCTAGAGAGCAAACTAGCAATGAATGATCAACAACCCTTTTCTTTACCAACTCTTGATTGTCTCTGGTCAAATAGGAGTGTGTTAAAAATTCTCTTTTCACCTTCACTCTTGATGTTTTAACTATGTTTGTGGGGCTGTCGAGGCAATCCGACAGTCCCAGTTTCTCCAGCTGATCATATATATAGGTAATCCAGGCGATTTTTATGCACAGTCCAATTTTAAGCAGTCTAAAATAACAGCGCGGTTCAAAGCTGCCTCTTCTTTTGCCCAAATGTTGTGCCATAGTAAAAAAGGTGCCAATTGTATATGAAAAGACAGCGGGATGACGCCAATTTCACTATGACAAATGGTAGCAGCAGTGCTTTTAGGGACTGTCAACAATCGTTTCATAAACGTGTTCTCAGCTCTCTGCAAGCCCATGGTATTGCAAGAGCCCCACACTCCAGCACCATATAAAGTGACAGCACACGTGCAGGCTTTGTAGATATCTGTAATGGCTTTTATGGGCCGAGAGCCTAATTTTTTAGTAAATCTGAAGATGGCCTCCACATTTTGATTGAATCCCCTGGTCCTTGCCTCTAATAAATGGGACCAAGAACTATTTTGGTCAAAGAGAATTCCTAAGTAAGAAAAGGTAGGCACGTAGGACAGTTTTTCATTGTTTACAAAACATGTCTTTAGAATCTTGGTGGATTTACCCACCACCATGATGTGAGATTTCGCTACGTTAGTTTTTAGGCCAAGGTCGTTCATAAAATTATTAAAACTGGTTAACCCCCCCCAGTTCTAGACATTAAAACACAATCGTCTACATATAATAATGCTGGTAGCGGCCTACGATCTATCAGGGGGGTATCCACCTATGTATTTCTGAAATTGGAACAAAATATAGAGTTTAGAAACAGTAGATATTTGCACATTTCCGACATTGTGAGTACCCATACTAGCATGAGAATTATAGGTCATTTTTCAAAATGACTTCTTTATTACACATTGTCTTTCATTTGGAAGGCAGAAATGCATCGAAAGTCAATAGGTAATAACAGTTGCTCTACAATTCTGTGTTACCCTAAGTCTCCCGATAAAAATGGCACCTCACCTGTGTGGGTAGGCCTCGTGCCCGCGACAGGAAACGGCTCAAAACGCAATGTGCACACACTTTATTTTTACAGTGAAAACTGACACTTTTTTTGCAAAGTGCCTAGCTGTAGATTTTGAACCCTAGCTCTGCCGGCACCTAGGGAAACCTAGCAAACCTATACATTTTTGAAAACTAGACACCCAGGGGAATCCAGGATGGGGTGATTTGACTGGCTCTCACCAGGTTCTGTTACCCAGAATCCCTTGCAAACCTAAAAATTTGTCCAAAAAAACAAATTTTCCTCACATTTCTGTGGTGGAAAGTTCTGGAATCTGCATGGATCCACAAAATTCCACCCACGCCGCGTTCCCCAAAGTCGTCCGAGAAAAATGGTACCTCACTTGTGTGGGTAGGCTTAGTGCCCGCGACAGGAAACGGCCCAAAACGCAACGTGGACACACCACATTTTCACAGTGAAAACTGACCCTTTTTTTGCAAAGTGCCTAGCTGTAGATTTTGAACCCTAGCTCTGCCGGCACCTAGGGAAACCTAGCAAACCTATACATTTTTGAACACTAGATACCCAGGGGAATCCAGGATGGGGTGACTTGTCTGGCTCTCACCAGGTTCTGTTACCCAGAATCCCTTGCAAACCTCAAACTTTGTAAAAAAACACACATTTTCCTCACATTTATGTGGTGGAAAGTTCTGGAATCTGTGTGGATCCACAAAATTCCACCCAGCCCGCATTCCCCAAAGTCTTCCGAGAAAAATGGTACCTCACTTGTGTGGGTGGGTCAAGTACCCGCGACAGGTAAGGGCCCAAAACATATTGACGGCGACATCAAAATTACCTATCACAAAACAACCTGGTTTTGCAAGGGGGGTCCCATGAGTTTTTGGCCGCGGGGTCAGCGGCCATCTAGGGAAACCTACCAAACCCACACATTTCTGAAAACTAGACACCCAGGGGAGTCCAGCAAGGTATGGCTTGTGTGGGTCCCCCAACATTTCCCTACCCAGAATCCCTTGCAAACCTCAAATTTAGCTGAAAAAATCACTTTTTTCTCAAATTTCTGGGTGACAGTAACAGACAAAAAGCACTTTAGGAGGTATGGCCCATCCACATAGGAACTTCTCATCAGCAGTCCATCTCAAAGAGTTTTTACACTTGGAATAGTCCCCACATGTCATCCAACTGTATCATTCGAACATTCAATCTGGTCATTAGTTTTTTGTTGGAGACCATTGCGTGCATTTCGGCCAACCTTGTGCAATGGAGCGGGACAACATTTGTTTTCTAATGCTGTAGGTTCACCAGTGTGGCCACTGCCAAGGCAGTTGCAAGTCATCTGTTCATGTGGTAGGACATGGGAGGCAGGGGGGACATGTCTTGTAAGATGGCTATTCTCCCCGTCAGTGGGAGAAAGAACCCCAAGTTTTTTACCATCTATTCCCACTCTTGCCTCTTATAATGTGAAAATGCAAAGCGGTCCCAGATTATATGTACTATGTTACAGTGCAGGAAGTGACATCTCCAGCAGTTCGAATCCAGCGACATGCATAACCAAAAAGGCTTGGCTGGGGATCAATGTCATTGATGCAGAACTTTATAATGACTAAATTTAAGTCATGGAGTTTAGACCTGGTAGCAAATTAAGTTTGGATTTTGACTATCATGGGTAGCAAGTTGTCTTTGACCATATTGGTGAGTCCGGATTAAGGAGAACACTGAGATATTCAAGGCAAGACTGAAGCCACTTGAAGGGTGAAGTATCAAGAAAGGCTCTGGTTGCAGAGGCTGTCATCTGTAAGGCTTTGCATTTGGACCAGTTTATTTTATAGCCCGAAAATACAGAGAAAGAATCTATCACCCCCATTAGAGCTGGTATCGAGGTAGACAGATTTGAAAGGTTAAGTAAGATCTTGTCATCATAATCCATGTCTTTATGTTGCCATGCAGGAGTATTTATACCTTGGATATTGGGGCTTGTGCAAATAGCAAAGGGGTTCCAGCACACGTAGGACCAGCAAGGCAACGAGTGGGTAACACTGCCTCATGCCACAATTAACTGTGAAGTAGGGGAATTCAAAGCAGCCAAAAGACACAGAGGCCTTGGGTTTGGTGTATAACTGTTGCACTTTATCAATAAAGGATGTCCCAGTACGATCATCTCCATTACTCGGAACAAGTAAGCCCAGTCAACGCAATCAAACACCTTTTCGGCATTTAAAGCGATCCAGAGCTTTCCATCACCATTGTCCCTCATCTGCCAAAGCGGTGCAAAAGAGTTTATAAATGGTTCCCAGATGACCCATCAAGCACAAAACCCAACTGAGAGGGGTGGATTAGGATGGGGATAAATAGTATAAGCCGGTAAGCAAATATTTTCGCCAGGATCTTTATATATGTGTAAATTAAAGACATGGGCTTATAATTGGCACAGGATAAGGACTGGCTGATATTTATCAATCAATATGCAATATGCTGCTTCCAGGAAATGTGGGCCCACGATGGAATCAGTGCAAATGGGTTCCTAGATATTAGCACTCTGGCTGCCTGCCCCAGAAAGGGGCGGCCTTCGGGAAGGCTTGCAGTGTGGGTGTCTTGTAAACTGAAATCCAAGATAGAGCAATTGGGGGTAGCTCATTTGCAGTCTAATGTACAACATGTGAGGGTCTGGTTCACGGGCCCTGAACGTGGTGTGGTCGATATCTTGAACGTAAAGACTCCACCTGGGTGGTCGCCAGAGGTCAAGGCAACTTGGGAAATGTTGTTTCCTATATTGGAAGCATTAGGATGTGACTGATTGCAAGTTGATTAAGGAGGGCAAAAGGGGGAAGTATTTCCTATTGATTTGTGGAGGTTTTAATACACAACCATCTGATGCTATCAACAACAGTGAGGTTCTAATTGAAGACCGTTGCCTAGGTATACCTGAGACAGCTATGAGCTGTTTTAAATCAACCAAGTAGGGCGGGCATTCTCTGATTTTCTCATAAATTATCAGCTGTGTTTTATTAATGGTCATACTGCCTCAGATAGCACTGCTATTGTGACTTTTGACAACGGAGAAGTTTATCATTTATTGACTACATTATAGTCAATACAGATGGTTGGGAATGTGTTTTGCGTGATATGACCTTTATCAGAAGAGTGAAGAGTGACAACGAGCCGGTGCTACTCTGATTGAAGTTGTGTCCCAAGTGGGGTGTTAGCGCGAACAACCTGGGTGAGGGGAGTTACGTGCATGTGATTGCCCCAACCGACAGTAGGAGGAGAATAAGATAGAGCAGTGAGAAGTACCTACTCGAACTCCTACTACTCGAACATATAGTGGCCAAGTACAGAGCCAGAATTATGGACACCTTGACCGATGATAGTGGAAAACATTTAGCAGCCTATTATGAAATGGTAAATGAGCTGAAGGTTTTGCGGTCCAAACCTATTGCGCCAAAACCGTTGGTTCTACTGGAGGGAGACAGATCACAGGGAATAGTTGGTATGATGAAGAATGTTTTAGAATGAAGAAAGTTGTCTCGCATGCCCTAAAGTGATCACACTGCAGCCTCCAGATTGAAGCGTTATTCCAAAAATGTAAGGGCGAGTACAAACACCTTCTAAAAGCTAAGAAATTGCTGCTTCAAATGGCATTATGGGAGAAACTGAGGGAAGCCTCATATGAAAATAACACCAGAAGATTCTGGGAACTAATAACGCAGGTGGAGAAGGGGACAGTGAATTTTCCACAAACTTATATTGGCCCATCTGTGTGGGTGAGTAATTTCAGTGCCTTTTACAGCACCAACCCCACAGGCCTGCCTGGATTCCCGTTGGTGTATGAGGATCTCTGCAAGTGTCCTTGGGCAATTGACATCCTAGTGTCAGAAGTGGAAAAAGCATTGGACGTTTTGAAGAAGCATAAGGCACCAAGCCATGACCTTGAGCGAGGAGCCCCATTTGTGGGCCAGTGTTCTTATTAAAGTGTTCGACTCAGCGCATGCTGGCACCACCGTACCATCCTCCTGGTGCTCAGCCAATATTGTATCAATCCACTAGAAGGGCGACCGTGGCAGTCATTCCAAATATTGCCCGATCTCCCTTCTGGATGGGGCAGGCAAAGTTCTTGGGAAAGTCTTGCTCAACTTTCTCCAGGGCTAGGTGGATTTCCATAATATCATGACAGAAGTGCAAGATGCTTTCGGTCATGGATAGGTATCATTGATCAGGTCCTTCAACTATATATGATTTCATACAAATTTACAATCATCAGAAAATCTTCACTGTACCTAATATTTGTAGACCTGAAAGCAGCCTTCAATCTAGTTGACCAGGAGAAGGTGTGGAGATCACTGGTAGATCTAGGGGTCGATATTACCTTGGTAAAGGCAATAAAAGCTCTTCATTCTGTCAATACGGCTAGAGTTAGGTATGGCCTGGGAGGCGAGTGTACAGAACCTATTCCGGTAGAAAAGGGTGTCCGACAAGGTTGTGTGCTGGAGCCCTTACTTTTCAGCCTTTTTCTAAACAATGTAGCAGATTATTTGGTGGAAGAACCCCTAGGTGTCCCCAATATAGCCGGAAGGAGGGTTCCTATACTACTATTTGTGGATGACGAGAACAGACAATGCAACCCACAGGCTATTAAAGCATTTTGAGGATTACTGCAACAAGAAATCACTGACCATCAATGGTAGTAAAACAAAGAGTATGGTATTGAGGCCGCTCTCCAGCTTTAAGCAGGAGCTTATATTGATGGTGGGCCCATAGAAACTGTTTGGAAGTTTAATTATCTGGGGATCCGGTTTGCAGAGAACTTGCACTGAGGAAACCACATATAGAAGGCAACTACAGTCCTGAGAAAAATAGCAGTTGGTTGTGAAGTTTAGGCATAAGGCAGGTGGCAAAGTATTAGTGTTATGTATAGACAAAAACCAGGGTGGCCAAGATGGCGCCGAGTGCGGACGCACTTCAATGAGCTCCGCGTGAGGCCAGCCGAAATCATCCTGCATCTAAAAGTAATGAGCCGAATTTCCTGTGTTTGAAGGTTCGATGCACTCAGCCCACGCAAATACTGGCCTCCCGGGCTCGGAACGAAGTTATAAGTAGGAGGGACATCTGTGAAAACAGCGCGGGGCTGCCGGCGATCGCGGCCCTTGGCCACGGCTGTACGACCTGGTGGTGCCGGAGGGCGAGCAGAGACGGAGTCTACCGCTGGCTCCGGTGGCGGGATCAGTGACGATTCCATCCACCCCCTGATACTGCGGCTGCTGCGGGAGGGGAGCGCAGGCGTCGCGTGCGCTCCTGAAGGTGAGCGATCTGTGGTCGGAGGCTGCCAATAGCCCCGTAGCTGCGCAAAGAGAGGCCGAGGGCCGGTCGGGCCTGAGGTAGAGCGGGCCTCTGTCTGGGGCGCTGCATCTTGCCTCCTCTCCCTCCTTCAGGGCCCAACGGGCTGGGATGCTGGAGGCCCCGGCGGTGAAGATTGTGGCAGGGGACTCTTCCCCCCCCCCCCGGGAGCCGGATTGCCACCAACGATAATCGGGAGAAAGGCGCGGAGAGGCCTACATCGCGCGATCGCAGCCTGGCACTGGAGTGCCCCATTGCAGCCGAAGCAGGGCCTCGCTGTTGTGTGCCCCCACCCCCATTCTCTGGCGTCTGAAGTGTAGCCCGGCATATAACCTGCACAAGAGACATGGCGGCATGCGCTGTGATCCAGTGGGATGCGAAAGCCCCATAGAGGGGCCAGAAGTCGGTACCTCGGTGAACACTGTCTGACAGCGCCCCGGGGGCCCCTGGGGAGTCGAGGCTGCTAATCATCCTGTGGATGTTGGAGAGGACGGGCTATTAGGGTGGTAGAGGCGTCCATACGAGGAAGCGGAACGTCGAGGCCCTAAACATATGAGGGGGACTTACTCTGCTATCTCTGTGGTTGGCGCACCCGTGGATGGCCTGGCTCCCACTGTGTGGGAGCTTATAAACCTTGCCATAAGAAACAGTGGATTGTGTGGAGGGGACACTGGAGCCGCTCCTCTCTCCCCTGCAAGGCCTGAAACACCTTGGGTGCCATTTTTCCCCCCTGACATTGAAAGGACTTGCGTTCCTGAGTACACAAGAGGGGAAATAGGGGCAACGTACTACGTCTTCCTGCGAAGTGTAGGTGGAGAGACAGGAGAGGGCATACGGAGGTCTGGAGGGTGGGACAGGCCTAAAGCTCTCTGGCTGCAAGGTATAATCAGACTAACATACAATGGGAAAATCACGAGTGGATAAATCGCAACCCCAGCATGTTGAAATGCCGCCGACTGCGGAGGGAGGCAGTGCCGCAACGCTTGGTGTCTCGCATATAAGTGCCCCTCCAGATCAATTGCATAGGTTCGATGAACTCATGGCAGCGATATTAGATATTAAGGCCACGCTGGGGCCCAAAATAGACACCTTATGTCTCAATATGGGCTATTTGAGAGAAGACCATAAGAAACTCAAGGCCAGAGTGGAGGAGTCGGAGTCAGCCCTGGCGGCCATGCGCCCCACTGTGTCCACAACTACCGACCAACTTAAATCCCTGCAACGAGAGGTGGAATACCTGACGCATTGGCTGGAGGATCAGGAAGGGCGATCACGCAGGAACAATATTCGTGTGGTGGGACTGCCTGAGCACATAGAGGGACCAGCCATGGATCTATATCTGGAAAACTGGATCTCCACCGAAATTCTCCAGGGTAAAGTCTCAAAATTCTTATCCATAGAAAGGGAACACAGAGTACAGGGTGGCCCTCCATGTCCAGGTGGCCTACCGCGGCCAATAGTGGCACAACTGTTCAATTACCGGGACATGGACCACATCCTCCAAGTGACCAGATCCAAGGGCCCCTGGCAGGTAGAAAATGCAACAGTACATATCTACCCGGACTATACACTGGCTGTTCAGCGCAGTAGAGCCTCACATACAGAGGTCAAACGGTGCCTGAGAGACCATCAGATACAGTACACATTGCAATATCCTGCTAAGCTGCACATCTGCCACAAGGAGTCCAATATATTCTGTTCCACTCCAGAAGAAGCCTGGCCCTGGATGGACCACAACGGGCTCGCACACCCTCCACCTACTGCTCGGACAGATTCACGACCATCTCGGAAGTCAACGGGCGCACGCAAGGGCCCGGAAGTCGCATAAAATACAGCGGCCCTCCAAGACACAGGTAGCAGAGGAGCGGGCACATGCCATAAAGACGGCAGGACACCTTAACAGCACCAAAGCACTGTCAAGATCTGAATCAGACTCGGATGACGGGCAGAACCGCCAGTTGCCCATAACAAACTCACAACGTGCAGAGTTACTGGGAGAAGGTCCGGAGATGACCCCCAAATGGCGAACGAATTGGGGTGAAGTTTAGCTGTATGCAAAGACTTGATGTAATTACCTTGTGCTCCAGTATTAATGAACAAGTGAGCTCCATGGACTTCCTGTATATCCTTTTTCAGTATATAAATCATCAACGATCAGACGACCTGATCTTAATGGGGACTCAGATGTACTTCCTGTGATTATTAGGAAGCTAAATTGTTCATTTGCACTTTGAATTTGCACTCTGAATTTTAAAATTACATTTTTAAACTGTTTATTCTGTGTCACCCTATTTTAGTGTATATGTGATAGCGCTTGGACCCGGTGGTGCTCGCCTGTTAGAGCGAGCCCGCGGTGATTTGGGTCAGCGCTCTAGCTTTTTCCCTGCTTCCGGGTATTTAAACTCATGCTGTCGCGACCGCGCAGCGGGTGCGCCGGCGGCGCGCAATAGGCGCGCCGAAGGCAGGCCCGTCTGCGCCCGTCTGCGCACAGCGCCAGCCATTTTGCCCAAATCGATCTTCTAGACAAAGGACAAAGGGGCTATTCCTACACAAGCAGGGAGCTGCGAGAAATTGGAGAGTCTGGAATGGTGGCAAAGGAGGCTGCCCTGCCCAGGAGGCAGGTAAAGCCGACTGAAGAGGTCAGGCTTGCGTGTGGCATGCTTAATGTTAGATCACTGAACAAACATGGGGTGGAGGTTCAATTACTCATAGACACTCACAAACTGGAGGTCCTTTTTATGACCGAAACATGGACACAACCCGGGTCAGACGTGGAGGTGGGGCTAAGTTGCCCTCCAGGTTACAAGGCAATACACAAACCTAGGCAGACTGGGAAAGGAGGAGGGGTTGGTATCTTTTTTAAAGATAAATGGGACTTCATCTCAGTTGATATTGATGAAGTGAGTGGCTCTGAACTTTTGGGATTTGCCCTTTGGGATCCTAAGGGACACGTAGTGACGGGCATAGTTTGCTATAGACCACCTGGAGTAGCTAGTCCCCAACAGCAGGGTGCTTTGGCAGATGTTCTTAGCAATATGGCGCTAACCCACTCAAGACCTCTTTTTCTAGGAGATTTTAACTTATGGCTCAATGGAAGTCTAGACTCTGGATATCATAACCTCCTTCAGACATGCGGAAACATGAACATGGTACAGTGGGTCAAAGAACCCACGCACAGAGGGGGAAATGTACTGGATTTGATTTTTGCTGATAAAGATTTAATTGAGATTGGTACAATCCTGCCAGTAGACTGGACTGACCACTATTTAGTACAATTTTGAATTGTCTGCCCGAAACCAAGTACAGTTATCCCGATGGAAAATAAGACTTTCAGAGGCAGGGACTGGAGAAGACTCGCCGGTGTAACAATGTTATTACCTGAGTCCTGCACTCATTATAAGTTTGATGCAGGTAAACAGGTGGATGAAAACTACTTGAATTTCTGTAACCAAATCACCACGCAACTTGACCAGTTAGCACCCCTAAAAACCATCAAAAAGGGGTAGACCTTCTGCCCCTGGTACAATGATAATTTAAAACATCTGAAAAAGGAATGTAAGCTGGCAGAATGGAGTTGGAGGAAAACATATATAGATGGGGATAAAAAAACTTGGAGGGAAACTATATCCACTTATAAAAAGAAGTAATCACAGCAAAAGCTGAATACTTTGCTGCTTTTATTCTGAAATCCTCAAATAGCGCTAAGAGCATTTTTAAAATAGTAAATGATATCACTAATCCCACCTGCACAAAAAAGGAAATTTCCCCAACACAGACTCTGTGATGGGCTAGCCGTGTTTTTTGAGGAAAAAATAAGTAAAATCATTAAATGGTTACAATCTAGTAATGTACCCACACAGGAGACTCAGAATGGGAAATCTAAGAATCATCGTATTTCCCAGAAACAAGAGTGGGAAACGACAGAGACCTCAGATAGTCTTGATCATTTTGTAATACCACAAGTGGATGATTTTATTAAATTAGCTCTTAGTGTGTCCTCAGGTTCCTCATTGGACCCACTACCTCATAAATTATGGAAAACCTTAGGAGTAAAACTTCTTCCGGCACTCAGGCTGATTTGCATGCAATCTCTGGAGAGTAGAACGGTGCCAGTATGCTGGAAAAAGCGCTGATCACACCTCTCTTGAAAAAGACTCATTAGATCCAGCCTGCCCGAAGAACTATAGGCCTATTTCATTGCTGCCCTACCCAGTGAAGATCATAGAAAAACTGGTCAGCAGAGAACTTTCTCAGTTTCTAGAAGCTAATGATAAACTGGAGGATGTGCAGTTTGGCTTTCGTCCAGGGCATGGGACAGAGACTGCCTTGGTAACCGTATTCGATGATCTCCAAATGCGGGCGGACAGGGGACAAGCTACTATCCTGATTCTGTTGGACCTGTCCGCCGCATTTGATACGGTTAACCATGCGGTACTCTTGGCCAGGCTCGCCAGAGTAGGTGTGAGTGGATTGGCACTGAAGTGGTTTCAATCCTACCTCTCAGATAGAGAACAGGCGGTTGCTCTCCCCGTATCAATCTATGTATAGGAAAGTCCAGCACGGGGTACCACAGGGGTCTGCAATCAGCCCCATCCTATTTAATATCTACATGAAGCCTCTTGTGGCTGTTATCAAGTCACATAATATTTGTCTAGTGAACTATGCTGATGACACCCAGTTGATTTTATCTCTGGAAGGCCGTCAGGCACTTTCACTGGATAAATTTCATAATTGTATGCAAGACACGGCTCTCTGGCTTCAAAACAACTATTTGCAATTCAATGGGGAAAAACTGAGATCCTGTGCTGTTCAGTGGGGAAGGTTCCCTATCCATTACCCACTGGGTTTTGGCCACTACCGGTGACAGCCTATTTGACCCCGGCAAAGGTAGTTTGTAACCTGGGAATCAGTTTTGACTGTACACTGAGCCTAGAGTCCCAAGTGAACCAGACAGTTGGGAGATGCTTTGCTCTGATGAGGGTGCTACGAAGAATCCTCCCACTGCTGCCTAAGCAGGCTAGGCCGCTGGTAGTAAGAAGCATTATTCTTAGCCAACTGGATTACTGTAATGCTTTACTGCTGGAGTCTCCTAAATATTTGATGGGAAAACTCCGGAGAATTCAGTCAATGGCAGCCAAGCTGGCACTTATGAGATCTCGCCAGTCCTCATCATCTCAGGCCTTGGCTGAGCTCCATTGGCTTCCAGTTGTACAGAGGGTACAATTCAAATCAATGTGTATAGTTTTTAAAGCTCTACATGGCATTGGGCCCAAGCCTTTACAGAGCAGATTTGAATGGTATGTTCCCTCACGCAATCTTCGCTCTTCCTCAGCTAAACTGGCGAGAGTATCCAAGTTTAGAAGAGTTAGATCTGGTGGAAGAGCCTTCAGCATCGCAGCAGCCTCGGCGTGGAACAAACTACCAGCCGAACTTAGACAGATAGATGATCTGCTGCCATTTAGAAAGAAGCTGAAAACTTGGCTCTTTCCCAGGGTGTAGTTCAGTGTTTCTTATTTCTGCAACCGTCATCACACTCTAGGATAACTGATCCCACGTGCTCAAGCGCCAGGATACCCGTAGGGTCGCAGTGCGCTCTATAAATTCTGAATACAATACAATACAATACAATTAGTATCTTTCCCCTTGGGTTTTTATTTTTTCTGCCCCGAGCTCGGGGGTTGAATTTCGAGGTATCATGATGTCAATCGCAAATGGCTGTCAGAAGTGTGTCTGGGAAATATTACAGCCGCGACCCCAGTAGACGTTCAGTAGCTGAGATAGCACTTATGTTATTAAGTAGTTCAACAGCATATCAGTGCATGTGGCCAATTGCCAGTTGGCAAGCCGGCCTTGGGTGGGGAGTTGTGGGAATGTTTTTATTAATTAATGTGATCAATATCTCCTGCTATGCAGAGTGGGGGTTACATTTGTGCAGTGTGGGGTGCGGCGGGATGGCTTTGGGGTGGGGGGTCGGGGCGGGTGGTTGGTGGGGGGGTAGCGGGCCGAGGTGCACTTGTACTTTGTTGCTAGTAAGTATCAGATGGCTAATAACGAGTATACACTTTTAACCTGGAATGTGCAGGCCTAGCAGGGTGTGTTAAGAGGCACAAAATATATCAATACTTGCGTTCCCACAAGGTCTCCATTGCATTGCTGCAGGAGACACACCTCACTGCCCAGACATTGGCCTCATTGCGCAAGCATTGGAGGGGTATGGTCATGGGCACCACATACTCCGGCTATGCTTATATGGGTGGCGCCGGGCACACCTCTCAAGGTGACACACTCCTGGATAGACCCCCAGGGACGCTTTGTGACTGTAGAGGGCCAGCTGGATGGAGCCCCGCTGGCACTGGTGTCCCTGTATGCCCGAATACTGGGCAATCACAGTTTCTGATTTCACTCACGCCCTCCCTGTTGTCTGATCCAACGGCGCCGGCGATGTGGGGTGGGGACTGTGATTGTACATATGACCTTGACCTGGATCGCGCACGCCCACCACTCTTGGGAGCACAATCCATCCAGACCGCAGAACATCTGAGGGATTGGGCAGATCATATGCAGCTTAAGGAAGCATGGTGCAGTCATCACCCTACATCGCTCATATACTCTCACTACTCCTTGTTACACGACTTGCACACGCAGATCGATGCAATATATTGCTCCATGGGGGCCCTGGCCAGGGTGACACAGACAGAATATTTAGCGAGGGCGCTGTCGGACCGTGGTCCGTTGCAGCTACGCTTTGCATGGGGAGCCTGTAGAGCCAGGATTCCGACTTGGCGACTGTCTGTCGATGCGCTTAAGGACACGACGTTCCGCTCTGCCATATCTCAGGCGATTACCACATACTTTCAGGAGAACTCGGGCACTGCCTCCAATAGGGGAGTGGAGTGGGATGCCTTTAAAACAGTCACTAGGGGACACACCATAAAAACGACATTTGGTTCACGCATGGCCTTAACTGCGGACATGCGTAGACATGAGGCGGAAGTTCAGAGTTGCGAAGGCCTGGTGCCCGTGAATCCACGGATAACTACTCAGTTGGCCAGGGCGCGGCACGCATATAGGGAGGCTTCAGACAGTCTATGTACGCTAGACTACAAACACTATGTGGCCCGACAACACACAGAAGGGGATAAAGCAGGTAGAATGCTAGCCTGGCTTCTAAAAACCGATACCTCCCAACCTCCAATTACCGCATTATATAATGGCGACGGCGTGCTAGTTAACACTCAAGCGACAATCGATGCATTCTACAATTACTATATAACTCTATATAAGGCGCCAGTGGCCGACAACCTCCCTTGTATACGGCGCTTCCTGGGGCCGGTGCAACTTCTACAGGCCACGAAACCTCATCATGACACATTAGAGGCACCTATTACGGAGGACGAAATATTGGATGCTATTAAACAACTAGCGGCAGGTAAGTCCCCGGGAACTGATGATTGGCCGTCGGAGTTCTACTCTACATATTCGGAGAAATTGGTGCCCCACCTAAAGAATGTCTATACGGACGCTTATGACAGGGGAGAGATCCCGGCATCCTTGACAGAAGCTCTATTAGTAGTATTGTCTAAACCGGGTAGAGACCCGCTATAGATGGCATTGTATCGCCCCCTGTCTTTATTAAATACCGACTATAAAATTCTGGGGAAGGTGTTAGCAAATAGGTTGATAGAAACGGCATCCCTCCTGATCCATGAAGACCAAAATGGCTTTATTCCAGGGAGGAGTACCGGGCTGAATCTGCGGCGGTTATTCAGGTTATTGGACTGGGCCCGAGTGGAGGCTAGCATGCCCTGGGTGGCAGCATTGGACATCGAAAAGGCTTTTGACACCCTGGGGTGGCAGTATTTGCTGGAGGTGCTAGGCAAATTCGGTATTGGACCCAAATATCTGCGCTGGGTGCGTATACTATATACTAGCCCACAGACACGAGTACGAATGGGCCGCGACATCTCCCCACAGTTTGCCATCGAACGGGGCACCAGGCAGGGATGCCCCTTGTCACCCATCCTATTTGCGTTCGCTATGGAACCCTTGACGTGCAGGCTGCAACAGAGGGTGTTGGATTGGGGTATCCACGCAGACCGGCAGTGGCATATAATCTCGCTGTATGCAGATGACGCCCTGGTTTACCTTTGAGGGGAGGACGCAGTGCTGCAGGATCTGATGGCACTCTTGGATATCCATGCGCAGGTCTCTAGCCTAAGGATTAACTGGCCTAAGTCAGTGGTTTTCCCAATGAGAGCGATCCCGCCGGACCAGCGACAGGACATGCCTGAGACGCCACTGGACTGGGCATTTGATACCTTCAAGTATCTCAGTGTGCAGATCTACCACTCTAGCGTGGATGTCATAGATGGGAATCTGGGTAGGGCGGTATCCAGAGCACGTGCGATACTGCCGTTTTGGCGCGGTCTCCCCCTGTCTCCTATGGGAAGAGTGGCCATCGCTAAAATGCTACTTCTTCCGAGGCTACTCTATTTCTTCACTGCCCTCCCACACCAGCTGCCTCAAAGCATATTTAAGGACTTGGAAGTAATATTGGTGGCACTTATATGGGGTAGTTCTAGGGCTGAGGTGCACTTCGTAAGCTATATCTGCCAATTACCGAGGGGGGACTGGGGGCACCAAATTATGAGAACAATTATGCTGCAGCGCAGGTCCAGTGGCCAAGATGGTTAGCGAGTGGTCAGGTGACGGAGATGTCAAGCTGGGCATTGCCCTTAAGGCGCACAGCCATACAAGAATGGCTATCGGGTGCCACTACTCCGCTACAGAAAAAGCAAGGAAATTTGCTAATGATGGTGGCTAGGCGTAGCTGGCTAAGATACGTGATGCCTAAGACCCGGGCACCTCAATACGCACCCATGCTTCTGCTCGAAATTCTGCCGGGGACATTCACACGTCACGACCGTCCGGAGCTGGAGACCTGGGCAGAGGTGGGGTTGGATACCTGGGGCGATTTATTTGCGGATGCGCAATTGCAGAGCTTAGAGGGGCTGGTGGAAGACTTCGGTATAGCACCAGGTACTTTTATGCTTCATACACTACTAGCGAGGCAATTTCATCAAATATGTGGGAACGTCGAAACAGAACCAGAACCTTCGCAAGTATTGCAGACTTTGCTGACGCACGGAAAGGGCAGACATGCGCTGACAGCCTTATATGTCTCCCTAAGTCCTGGTCCGACCCCCTTATTGTCGAAGCTTCGTGAGTACTGGGACTCCGAGCTGTCGACCACTATAAGTGATAAACAGTGGGCGCAATGTATAGAGTATCCTAAAAGCATTTCCACGAATGCCTGTCTGAAATATACGCAGTTTAATTACCTGTACCACACATACTTAACGCCACACAGACTGGCACGCATGTATCCTACATCGGTCGACAGGTGCCCTCGGGTCGCCGGTGCTGATTCAAAGTTCCTCCACATGGTCTGGTCGTGCCCTTGCCTCGGGGCCTATTGGAGCGAAATTGCAGGTATGCTGGGGGAAGCAACTGATACCACGATTCCGGCGCAAGCCCTCCACTTCCTGCTGGGGGTCACCAAGTGATCTGCAGGGCGAAAAAACCTTAATAAATTCTTAGATTTGGCTCTGGTATTGGCAACGTGGAGAATTGCTATGTCCTGGAAGTCGAGCACAGCCCCCAGCATAGGAGTCTGGTTAACGGACCTCCGTAAGGCACTGGTGGTGGAACACATGTCACAATCACTGAGGGCACCCCGAGACCCTCCACAGACTAACCCCATGCAGTGGCAGGAATACCTGACGTTTGTGGAGGACAAATTGAACGCAGCTTGCTCCTCCCAGGGATGAATGAGTTCTTCAAGGGACGCAGTACTAATACCAACAGCACATGCACTTGTGCCGGTGGCCCTTCTCTATCTCCTTCTTCTTCTTTTTCTTTTTCTCTCTATTCCTTTTCCTCGGTCTTCCCCCCCCCCTCCTCATCCCCTCCCTTTTTTCCCTCCCTCCCTGCCTCCTCTCCCTCCGCTGCCCCCGCTGCCCTCTGTAGGGTGTATATGTAAGTGGTTACCCTGGCGCACGTAAACCCCAACGCACATGGTATAATTAGGTCAGTTGAGATCACATGGTTTGTGTTTAAAGTAAATTGTCTGGTGTGACAGCAGGGCGATACAATGAACAGAAACGTCAGTTGTTGTTTTTCTTTAAATTGCTGATTACAGAATGGACAATATAAGTGGACATGTATATGAGATCAGATATGGTTTTCTTCATTCGAATGACACCGACATCTAGATAGACTGGTTCCCCACCAAGTGTCAAATGTGTAAATGTCACTGTACTGTTGTTATATAATAAAGCTGGCAGATTGTATTATGTATGAGCCTGTGAAAACAACAATAAAGACGATTAAAAATAAATAAAAGTATAGACAAAAAACAGTAGCGGCAGCGCTCTATAAGGCAGAGCTCTGGGGGTATGCAAATGTACGTCCAGTGCAAGTGGCCCAGAATAACTTAAGAGTCTTGCTGGGGTTGGGGATGGGCACTCCCTTATTGGCACACTATGTGGAGCTTAGTTTTCCTTCAATATTTGAAACAGCAGCCCTTAGGCCAGTGCTCTATTGGGTCAGGCTTGTAAGAAACCCAAGTCCAGCGATATACTTGAGAACCATGGAAGAAGCTACCTCCAGCGGTGGCTGCGGGCGGAGCAGATGGTCGTCCCATGTACATAATGTTTTAATGAGCTGCAGATGGAGTCCTTGTGGGCAGATCTCTTTAGAGTAAGGCAGGGTACTGCAGATCCGATCAAAGGCCGATACCATTAAGGCATGCAGACAAGGAAGTGTCTCGCATTGAAGCCAGGATCTATCTCATGTAGTTACTTTAACAACGCTTATGGTCCTTTCTGTACTGGTTATCTGGATTTGATATACCCTGAGCACTGTATGTAAAATACAGACTAGGTCTTCTGTCACTAGGGACTATTTAATCCATATCCACTGGCTTGCTGTTGCGACTGGCCACTGTGACTTTGTTTGGAAAGACAATGTTAGACCTGGCAACCTTGGCGTTGATTTCCCCTATATTATTTGCCTTTGCCTCCTGTGGTTTGCTGTGTGCTGGACTTCATTTTTGCTGGTCTAGATGCTTTGGGCACTTTGCCACTGCTGTTCAGTGCCACAGTGAAAGTGCTCCTGTAAATTGTTATTATGGATTGGTGATTCCATAATTGGCATATTTGGTTTACTTGTCAGTCCCTAGTACAGTGCACTGTGTGTGCCCAGGGCCTGTAAATCAAATGCTGCTAGTGGGCCTGCAGCACTAGCAGGGAAGAGGTGTGGCGCAGCGGCCAGGGCGACTGACTCCGGATCCTGGGGCTCACGGTTCGATCCCAGGCGCCGGCGGCAGGTCAGCCCAGCACCATGTGACTCTGGGCAATAGCTCGCTTAATCTTCCCGACAGCCCCCAGTGCCGGGACACCTCTCCGGAGGTAGCTGTGCGCTTTACAAATACTGGACATTGTGCCACCCACATAAGCAGCCTGTAAATGTAACTCAGACCTGTCACTGCGGTGTCTATGCGCAGTTTGGTATCGCCATGTCGACTTGGCAAGTGCACCCACTGGCCAGGACCAAACCTTCCCTTTGCTTACATGTTAGTCACCCCTAAGGTAGGCCCAAGGTACCCCTGTGGGCAGGGTGCAGTGTATGTGAAAGGTAGGACATGCCCTGATGTGTGTTGCATGTCCTTATAGTGAAATACTGCCAATTTCGTTTTTCACTATTGAAAGGCTATCTGTCCCCATAGGATAGAATGGGGGGTTTGATTATAACATCTTATACGCATAACTGCCATTGGGAACAAGATGGGAAAATAAAGTTTGATATGCCTGAACTCAGAATGTTAAGATGCATCTTTTAGTGAGGGTGATTTTTACATTCTGGGTTTGAAAATATCACTTTTAGAAAGTAGGTATTTTCTTGCCTAACCATCCAGTGTGCCTCTGCTAGGCTGTGTATTGACTGTCTGGCTTTTGAGTGACAGGGGCTGGGGATGTGCATTCTGTTCAGACAGCCACTTGGGGGTTGAGGTGTGTCTTTCCTTTCCAGGGTGTGTCAGGGCTGGGCTGAATAGACCTGGGCTGCATTCAGAGTAGGGGGAGGAGATTTCTTTCACACCTGAATAGGCCTGGTCTGCCAAGGACAATGCTGTCTCCACCACCTGCCAGGAAGTTGCACCAGAAAGGACAGAACTGGTTTTGGCTGGGCAAAGAGCTTCTCTGCAACAGATAACAAAGGATTTTGTGTTATAAAAAGAGGGGCCCGGACCCCAGAGTTTTAGATCACTTTGGGGAATCAAAAGGAACCTTTGCCAAGGAGAAGAGCTGGAGAAACCGAGGAGGAATACTGCCCCTCTGCTGTTTGCTGTCTGGGGTTGGCCTGCAGTGGCTACTTTCTGCCCAGGAAAGGAGAAGGACTTTGCTGCTTGCTGTGTCCCCTGCTTGAGGAAGATCTCCAAGGGCTTGAAATTGAGCTTGCCTCCTGTTCTGAAGTCTCAGGTAAACAAAGACTTCACCCCCAGTCCCCCCTGAACTCCTTTGCTGGGAGTTCTGACTTGCTGTGAGGTGCCTGCCAGTGTTCTGGGCCTCTGGAGGTTGTTTTGGGACTGGAAACTACAAGAACTGTGAAAATCGATGAATCGCCTGTTTCCGACGCATCGCAGCGGTGCGAGAATAATTTCCCCGACGCATCGCCGTCGCTGAAGATTCAACGCAGCGCCTGCTCGCAGCTGAATTGTCTGCCGTGCGACGAATCCTGTACACCGATCTCCGAAGTCTGAGATCACCACACCGATTCTGATGCAGGCCCTGTTGGAGAAGAACCGATACATCAAGGGGACGCGGCTGAAGTATTCGCAGCGCATCCCGGGTCTTCATGCATCGCATCGTATCGGATTGTCACGCATCCCATCGAAGCCTCAAGTCTGTCGCATCGTTAGGGGACGCAGCAAGAAACCAATGCATCACCTCCCCACGCAGTAAGAAACCTATGCTTCACCTCCTCTCCGGTAAGGAACGAACACATCACCTCCCCCGGAGCAAGGAACTGACGCATCACCTTCCCTGCGACCCTTTTGCTTGCATTTTTCTAGGCATCCAAGGTACTTTGTGTAAAAGTGTTGCATCCAACATTTTCATGGAACAGAACTGTTTCTACCTTTTAAGAATCATATTTTTAGTACTGTATTGTGGATTTTTGTCATTTTGGCCTTGTTTGGTTTAGATAAAGATTACTTATTTTTATAAACTGGTGTGGTGTCCATTTTTAGTGTTTTCACTGTATTACTGTATGTGTTCATAAATGCTTTACACACTGCCTCTGAGATAAGCCTGTCTGCTCGTGCCAAGCTACCAAGGGGGTGAGCAGGGGTTATTTTAGAAGTGTAACCCCTTACCCGGACTAGGAAGAAGGGTCCCTACTTGGACAAAGGTGCAAATTGTTGCCAACTAGAGACCCCCATTTCTAACAGACAACCCAACTCATTTTATTCTGCTTTGCAAAAAATACGACTCTGCGGCTCCTTCCCCTTTTTAAATTCTGCGGAATTAAATGTGTTAAATCAGCATTGGTGTTTTGTGCTAGGCCAGATGATACATATGTCATAAACTCCGTAGCGTCATTTTTATGGGCTGCGTGTCCTCGTTTGAGAGAGCTGCCCACCACACTAGGTATCAATTCAATCAGATAATCCATGAGTAGCTCTTTATTTCATTTCTATGTGGTTTTATGTACATCTCGTTATGCATGCAGTTATAAATTGATGCCTGAAATGAATACTCTCCTAATGTTCCTCTGCACACAGACTTTAACATATTGTTGTCCTGCACTGATGAATTAGTGGATTGTTTTTATTGGAATTGAATAGAGTGCTCAATGCACCATGTCACTATGCTGCCCAGTTGATTGCATGTCACGTGTTATTTTAAGAAGTAAGCCCTTGCATTTCCCTGTTGTTTTTAATTACAGTTTTAACTATTGTAAGGCTGACAGCTGAAACAATAAATAATAAACCTGGAACAGGATAAGGGATCTCTTCTCAGCTTAGGTATCAATGAGATACAAGCCCTGTGGAATACAGAAAGGTAGGTTCGGGGATCAGGAATTTCATTAAATAAATTCACCAGAACAGGGATTGCTATGGGCTTGGTTTTCTTCTAGAATTCAATCAGCAACCTGTCTCCTCCAGGTGCTTTGAGCACTGCCATCCTGTCTATTGTCTGTGCGATCTCGTCAAAGGAGATCTCTCCTCTCACTGTGTCTGGGTGTTAAGACAGGAGTCGCAGGAATGTAAGCCTACTAAGAAAGGCCTTCAGTGGTTTCATAATTGGTGGATTGAGAAGTGGGGAGACAGGAGAGATGTCGAGGGTACCACTTCAGTGTGTACTCCCTCCCCTACCGATGGTGATGGATGAGCACTCCAACAAGCAGAGGAGGACACGTGTGAAGGGACAAAAGCTGTCCAAGGATGCAAGTGTGCCACTTAGCCGGGGGCCATTAGGGCAGATGTGCAAGCTATAGAGCCTAATGGATGTGGTTCACAGAGCAAACCTCTGTTAGGGCACAGTCAGTAAAGGGGATGCCTCTGCCTTGGAGGGCAACAGGTCCGCCATGGAGAGGACAGCGCAAGTGGCCACAGAGCCACAGGAGTCAGTGCCTGGGCTGGAAAGGAGTGACTCCTCGCTGAGAAAGAATCCACCCCCAGTCCTCTAGTCATAGTGCACATGAAAGATGTCACTAACTCAACCAGAAAGTGCAGGGCTTAGTGATGCAGTGTCTCTAGGGAGGAAGCATGGTATGCAGAAGGTAAGTACTGTGGGCCAGTCCGGTTGTACACCCGTCCATCTCACCTCTGGAAACCGAGTCTCCTACTGTTGGGAAAGAGAGATCAGGGCAGCAGTGAGGTCCAACAGTAAGTAGGGCATCAGGCGGTGTCCCACACTTCCAATCAGTGCAAAAGTACACGGTGCAGGGCCGCAGGAGGTCCGACTGACACTGGGCATGGCTTCATAACTCGTGGCTGTAGCCAGCACTTGAGGCCCTGGCTCGAAAGAGCAAGCATAGGCCGCATCACACAAGCAATGGCCACCAGCAGAGAGAAGTCAGCTAGCGGCACTGTGCCAGTGAAGTCAGAGATGCGATGGGCATCCCCAGGGTCGGTAGTTTGTCACCACGGTTCCATCCACTAATATGTGGCAGCAACTCAGCAGAAGTACATCTTAGGCCTGGGTCAGCTGATCAGTCCCGGGGGCTCTATCGAGGTGCAGTCTTGCATGCCAGGTCTTGGCTACAACTTTCTACAGTCATTGTTGAGATTTCAATCTCTTTTTGCCAGTAAAACAAAGGACGTGAATATAAAAACAAATAGGAACCTGTTTCAAAGTTGGTTTTTATTACTGCTGGGTGTGGAACCCAGCGGGACCTTGCCCACTTAAAGCACTGTAAGTGGCTCAGGCCTCGAGAAATCTACTCGCCCTATTGCTATGGTGAGTCAGATTTTATCAGGGCAAGCTATTTTTAGGGACTACTGACCTGTTCTGGTGAGCTGACAAAGAACAGGTATTCTGTTCACTCAGAAAGTGAATGAGCAATAAAGATGCCTTTAATTCTTGTATTTGTCTTGTCACATTTGCTCTGCATTTAATGGCAGAGGTCAAATCTCAGCTTATGTCTCCTTACAGTTTGCTGCTTATTTTATCCTGGAGGTTAGTGTTTACTTTTCTTTCTCTTACTGCAAAGTTAAAGGATTTTGTAAAGTGAACTATGCTGTACAACCAGTGTGACATGGAAGGCTGTAGGATGTCAGTTTTTTTCTAACACACAACATTTAAATAGACAGTAAATGAACAATACAAATATTTCTAGTTAACCAAGTTTACTCGGTGATGTGCAAATGATAAATATTTTTGCTGAAACCCAATTTCATCACATTATTGTTTATACGCTATATAGTTATATCACTATGCCTGTTAGTGGGACAGTGTGTGGCCATTTCAATGGAAAATGACCTGTCTGTAAAAGACAGTGTGCTACCACATCATGCTTAATAATATATTTATTAAAAGAAAGGTTTTAAACACGAACTGAAAAACATTCCTGCCCCCATCATGATAACAATGCAATCAGTGAACTATGAGGCAAGTCAGGAATCATGTTGTACCCTATAT
The DNA here is from genome assembly GCA_963921515.1 of Calotriton arnoldi. Taxonomy (NCBI): domain Eukaryota; kingdom Metazoa; phylum Chordata; class Amphibia; order Caudata; family Salamandridae; genus Calotriton; species Calotriton arnoldi. The sequence goes on along the minus strand of CAWUFW010003607.1, from coordinate 796,830 downwards.
GTGGGCTGAATTCTTTTTGTACATGTAGCAAAAGTTTAGTGTATTAAATCAAACAAAAGGGTTTGCACAGCAGAAATATTGAACTCACATATTTGAAAGTGCTCTCATGTGAGTATGTAAAAAAAAGGTGACTTTGAAAAAACAAAAATATTTGCCTAGCATCACACAATTTAAGACCAGTTTATTGGTCAAGTATATTACGGTTAGGTCGATTAGATTATTGAGGTTACTAGACCTGCAAGTCTGGTAATATTTTTATAATTTTTTTGAGGCCTGTATCTCGATCTGCTTGTTCGTTTGAGAACATGTATGCTTCAGAGAAACTGAGTGACTGTGTGTGTGTATGTGCCTGTGTGTATTTTACTTCTTTGCATTTCGCATTTTTGTGTCACTTTTTAGGTCTCGCATAGCGTTGCAGCGCAAAGCGCTGTTCGCTTTGCGAGGCATGCAGTATACAGTATAGTGAGGGGAAGCTCCGCCCACTTTCCGCCCATGTTTTTTATTGGCTTAAATCGGAAATCCTGCATTCTGATTTGTTTTCGGCTTGTTTGTCCCTCCTCCTCACAGCCATGTCGTCATTTTTCCCCTTCCATTGCTATCGGCCCCTTTACTTGACAAACTCTTTTGTTCCTCTGCCCCCCCACTTCCCTCCCGCAGTACATAACTTTTCTGCCCACCACCACCACCCCCCCCCCCCGATCATGCCTTCTTGGACGCCCGCACGTTTGTTTATAATGCAATAGGTCTCTCGTAATAGGAGTCCTATTGCATTTATAAATGCTTGTTTTCTCCTGGGATTGGCTGGCTGATTCTCGCACTTTATTTTGCCTGACCTGTCCAGACGGCTATGTTACGCATGCGTCCAGCAGCCGCTATACAGACGCTCCTGCGCACGAAGAGGAAGGTGTTTACCAGGACCCAGGCAGCCGCCCGGCAGAGCAGGGAGAGAAGCGCACTGCGCCTGAACACCCACAGCTGCAGCCTCTTCAGCAGCGCCGTGGGTCACATAGTGACACGGGGGAGGTACAGACAACGCCATCCCGCTCTTTGCCTCAGTCTCCTTAGAACAGCAGGCCCTCCAACCCCCAGAATTCACGTTTCTTTGTCTGTCTGCTTGCCTTTGCGTGCGTTTCCTTTTGCAAACCCTCTGCTGCTTCTGGTTGTAATTCGAGGCATGTTAAGCAGTGCTTCCTTCACAATTCCTTGTGTTTCAAAATGTCGTAATTCCAAGACATCTTCAGGTATGCGTCATGAACATGTATTTAGCATGTGTGTTGTTGGTGGGAAGGAATGTACCACCAGGCTCCGTATGAGGTGCATATCTGCTATGGGGCTTCGGAGGAGGTTTAGATATGTACTATGCCTTCTTTTCCTGACTCCCCTTCAAATTGTAATTACTACTGTCCGTGGTCTTCTTCAGCCTCGCTGTTGCAGGACAGGTCATCTTCACGCTGCCAGTACAAACACACAATCCGAAATATATACACACATTCAAAGGAGCTAGGCAAACAGCCATGCAAACAAAGGAATATGGACGGGCAAACAGGTAGAGTATGGACGGGTGAATAGCTGAAGGAATGGATGGATGGATCGATGAAAGGACGAAGGGGCAGATGAATGGATGGATTGTGCTCCAGAAGAGCAAATAGGTGGTGCAATAAAACAGCAAATGTGGTGGGTGAAGAGAAAGAAAGCAAGAAAAATGGAGGCCATGTGTAGATGAGATGATGAATTGTTGGATGGATGGATCTGTCAATGGATGGTTGACTGGTTTTGGCTGTGTGGAAGGCTTCGTATGGATACTTGAATGGATGGATGAATGGCCAAATGGATGATTGCTGGATCACAGGTGGCTGGACGGATATTTTCAGAATATTCATATAAGATATCTTTACATTGAATGGATCAAACATAAACTAATTTCTGTCCTGAAATCTGGCATGGATTTGGTGCTGCTGGAGTTAGGTTGAACAGGTCAGTGTGACTACGACCCAAGTGTTTCACTACTGGGAACTCTATGGTTGGGAAACTGAGGGGGAGTCTCAATAGCTTTGGCTGCCCACTAGGGGTCAGCGTCACAGCACCCTGTCCCTGCTAAGGCTATCATTCTGGCCTGCCTGGATTACTCTATGATGTGCCTTCTGTCACTGCAGTGCGCAAAAAAACGGACTGCATGTGCTAGGGCTCAAAACAGAACCCGTTTTGAGGCCTCCTTTAAAAAACTGCCGGTGCTCAGTACCAGTGAGACCCAGCCCACTTAAAGCCCTGGTAATGAGGGCCTAACACTGTGCAAATTCCTTTGTTAGTGCATCCAGCAGACAAGGAATGTCTTACTCAGATACCGCACAGCATGACGGGCAGAGAACCCCACCCCCCTTGTAAATCGGTGCCTAGTTTTTGTGGTTGCTGCTTTTAACCAGCTGGTCATGTATCCTCCTGACTATGTACAGTAGAGGTTCCATAACCTGAAAGTAGGGAACAAAGGCCCACTTTGCGTATCTTCTTTGTGCGTAGAGCTTTGCACAGCAAATGCATGTTAGGTGATGCGCTGCACCACTATTTTAGCAGAAGTCATTCATGTTCTAAATGCCATGAATTTTCAGAAATGTGGAAGGACTTCTGTAGAGCCCATCTTCAGTTCCTACAGCTAGTACGATGCAGGAAAGGATCAGATTTGCTTTCATCCAGTGTATACGAGCCAAGAAACTAGTGCCTCAATAGCATTTGTCTATTATTCAATGTTTACCCCTGTGGTAATGCAAACCACATCCCTGCCTGCGTTGCTTATGCATCTCTTCCTTACAGCTCTATGGCCCTGTCTTTATGCTCATTGGCCAACCATGGTAACCGGTTTATCCACAGTGGGCAAAGGATGCCCCTTTCACGTCGGTGGGTTTTACCCTTAAATAATGTACTCTCTGCCAACGAATCACCATGTAGCAGGAAGTCTAAGCCTAAAGCACTATGCTGTGTTTCCGAATTGCATGCCGAAATGTATAGGATGTTAACGCACTGCTATTTGGTTTGTATTGCTTTATAGAATCACAAATATTCCTTAGCAAAGGGTTGGTAAAAAGTTGTAAATCGCCAAGTCTGAGTTTCTGCGCATGAAAACATTATGATTGTTTTGTTGCTCAGGTTATGCCACTCTAAATCATCTCGCATATATGGTTTGCCAGCATAATTTAAGAATAACTTGATGTATAGATTTATGGTCTAAAATCCACATACAGTGGCAACGTGCGCCCATTTCCTTGGCCCTGCACTGAGTAATCTACACAGAGTGCGAATCCTCACATATCTTACTCCTTCCACATATTTTAAAATATGCTGGTACTTCCTGGACAGTAATAACGTTTATATCACACCCTAACTCTCTTTCCACATTATGTGTGCATACTGGATTCGTTAGAGTATTTCATCCCAAGTTCTGAATAACGTACATCGGGGCATATGGTTGTAGGTGCAACAAATACATTCTTGAACATTACCTCTAACATGTACTACTTTGTGGATGTTAACCACATTTTCTTCGTATGTTCATGGCTAATTGACTGTCATTTCCCTGGGTAGGCCAAACTTTTCATGTTTCAGTGAAACTGTGGTGTGCAGAGTCTACCTATACATTGAGTGTATTACCCACACATCTCACCCACTTGCACTCATAGATCGTCCTTATTTTCTGAGTCATACCTAACTTACACATGCGTACATTATAGGGTTTTTTGGTGCATATCTGCTTTTGAACACCAAGCTATGCCAGTTTTGTCCTCACAGTGCCTATGTGATGTGCACTTGGACCATGCTCGCCATGGAAAAAGTGGGAGACAGGAGGTAGTGTTTGTCACTAGATCTTGTGTATATGTAAGAAATCGCTGCCTCTATTTAAATTTCTTGATAGAAAACCACCTGCAGAGGTCAGTAAAATACCAGAATATCTTTAGCATTCTCTAGATTCCATTCCATAGAAATTGTCTTCCACGAGCACCCATAGACAATAATATTTTTTTCAAATCTTGTATTTTCAGTGATATGACCACCGAAGGCCCTGCTTTTATATTAAAAACAGATCTTTGGACTATATCATTTCCAGCTGAAAGGCAATATTTCTCTCCATGTGTTCCCATACCTGGCGTGTCACGCAGTTTGGTGCTTACTTTCCCTCCATGTTAAAGAACAGGAGATGTTTCAGCACCCAGGATATTGTGCTGCATAGCTAAGTACATATAAGGTCCCAAAGGCGAGACCGATTGCATTGCAAATGCTTGTTATATTTGTCCCTGTTTTGTCTTTCATGCTGTATTGATATACCATTTATTCTTGTCGGTGCTTTATCTTTCATTTTAACTTGATACGCATGTATGCTTGTCTGCATTTTGTCTCTTTATTCTCTTTGAACATTGCAAAATACATCAATCAACAAATTCAAAAATGCATTAAATGTTCAAAGTTATTTGAGTGAATGTATTGCAACTACAGTGTTATAGGAAACAAGGAATGCACTATTAGTAAGTGCAGTATTTTCCACATGCATTTTCCATCGCGATCTGTCCTTTTGTATATGCATGGTTTATGTAACTCACAGGTAAACTAGGAACAGTGAAACACATATATCCTTTCCCCACTCCTCCATCACGTATGACACTTATTACCAGTACTCGGTCATGCGTGGGTGTTATTATTTTACTGCAATCATTGACAGATCTTTTTATTTTTCCATCAGCCCTCCACCTCTTTAAACAAACAGGCGTGACCGGCTTCCGTGGTTCACTGTGACATCCTGCACACTGATAGACTTTCATCCTGGTTATTAGCAAATCTATTGCATGTAGCCTTCATGCAACCTTTTCAAGCCAGGAATGTATTTTTAGCAAAGCGTGTTTGATTAGCAAATGTCAAGCGAGCAAAGCAAACAAGATTTAACGTATTGTTCATTTAGACCTTGATAGACTGCTGCAGTTATTGAGCTATCTAGCAACGAATGTGTGTACCAAATCCCCTGGAAGATTATCGAAATCAATCCCCATGTAATTACCATTCACCATCTGCTCCACCAGGGCCCGCGCAGATCTGCCGGCATCTTGCAGCTTCCGGTTCTTCTCCGGCTTCTCTCGCTCTATAGCCTGCAGCATGACAGGAAAGGTGAGTGTTTTAGTACAGGGTCTCGGAGGCAGCACAGTAATTATAACTTGACGATGTCCTTTGATGCCGTGGCACGCGTTATCCCTGTCAGGGTGGCCGGGAATCTAAACACATTAGCTAACCTTCTGTTATGGCCATAAAAGAAGCAAGTATCAAAACACGAGTGGAGACGGGCCCTTGGTTTCACTCAGCAGTTTCTCTTTCTTTTTTTTCCCAAAGACGGCTGATAAAAATCAAATATATAAACGCCGTACAAAACCTTCAGACATAATGTATGGAAGAGCAGCGTGAGAAGATAAGTCCGTCGGGAAAACTGATTCCGAGCATTACACTTAAATGAAACGAGCCAGAGCGCGGGAATGCAAAATAAACGAGAACAGCAGTTCTACAGCAATGAATATACTTTACAATTCCATTTTTCATCTGAAGAGAGTCCCCATTCCCGCCACAATTGTAGCCCTTCTGAAATGCTCACACATGCCTGAAGGAAAGATGACCATAATGCAATTGTTAATGTTATTTTTATTAAAATAAATGATTTATCAAAATATTTATACTTATTGATGGAGTAAAACAGATAAAACTAATAATAAACAAAAACAACAACTAAATAGGAGTACTGCTATAACAATGATACTACGACTGCGATTGCTACTACTACCTTTAATAAGGTATAATAATTATAATAGTAATAATATTTATGTAATGATTCTACTGCTACTAACAATACTACTACTAATAGCAGTAGTAGTACACGTGAACATTACAGTAAAATTCGAATCATACATGTAAATGAGGACATAAAATGCCCCAGTAAAATTCCATAGCATTGGCCACCAGGGACCATTTCAGTGCAAACAGCCTGACAGCCTAAAGTGCTGAAAAGACAGGGATGGCCCACTGCGTATGCTGTACATCAGTAGGGTGCCATGAACAGTTACAGCGTTCCTGCTTGCTGTACCCCATGACAGAGTAGCGGCTCATCTGTCGCTCTTTCAGAATGAGCAAGAGTGCCTCTGAACTTTGGGGAGAGCCAAGTGTTCACATGAGGGAGGATGAAGTCCCTAATACGACCTGTGATCTTGTCGTTGACGGATATCGAAGTCCCATCCCCAACTGTGCAGGTGCGTTATTAGTCTGGTAAAAAAACAAGGCTTTATATTTGTGCCTTTGCTTCATGGCTTGGCATCAATAAATGTCCATCCTGGTTTAAGTTTACGAAGGGGCGACCTGCTCTCTCCTGAAAGTCTTCCTTGGCAGCTCCCGAGGGTCGGATTGGTAAGGCGGGCACTCGGGCAATGGCCGAGGGGCCGGTATCCGAGTACCAGCTGTGGGCTGCTTTTTTGGGCAGCCTGGTGGCTGATTTGGGCGGTGTCTGCGTTCGGATGCCGCCAGCGCCCATTGGGAGCCTGAATGGCCTTTCTGGAGGCAGATGGGCACCCTTCACCTCCCTTTTATCAACGGGCAGAGGTGTCAGTCCCTTTCTCTCGCTGGGCCCGTCCATTAATGTATGCATATTGAGCGGGGGCAGAGGGCCTGAGCAGAAGTGGCCTCACTTGTTTTCAGGTGCGTTTCACCAGTGTGGACTAATCTGTGCATTGTTTTTTATCTGAGTAAAGTTAAGAAAACATGCCTCTGTCAGAGACACCCCTCCCCCACCCCCTTATTTTTAGAAAACTTTGCCGAAGCAGTGTTTTGCGGAAAGGCAATATGCAAAGGTGGCCCACTTTTTTTCGCGTGCCTGGGCCGGTTTTTAATCCCAATCCAACCCTGCAGCTCACAGTCTCTCTGCTCCTCTCCTAGGAATCAAATTTCTGTAATGGAAAAATAAACCAGACCAACAGTGATTCAGTCATTTGCAGGCTGCCTGTCCTCTTGCAACAGAGGTAATGCCCCTACAAGGCAAGTACTCATGGCTGCATACCCCCCTACACATACCGCATTGCAGATTTGAATAAAACAGGCAGCACTCTGTATTTATAGTGCACTGTATTGTGGATTGCAGAATTTTTGCCTCTGTCATATTTTTTTATTATTGCTATTGAAGTTTAATGAATTAAGACCTGCTTTAGAGTTTTGCAGATGCGATGCTCCATCACAAACATGTCGGATATCTCGTCCACCGTATTAGAAAGTGCATTATATCCTAAGGCAGCTGTAATAATTTGTGATGGAGTTTCGCATCCGGCAAACTTGAAATCAGATCCTTAGGCCCTCATTACGATGGCAGTTGGACATTGTATCGAGATAGAAACCGCCCAACATGTAGTCGGCGGCTCCACCCGCCAAATTAAAATACGACCGCTGTATAGGCGGTCGGAAACATGCCATTTTCTATTGCGGCTTGTGCTATAGCCCGGAAAAGGGGTGCAGCACAAGCTGCAGTAGAAAAAGGCATGTTTTAAATATCCATGCACCCCGTGCCAGGCACCATGTGGTGCATGACACAGGGTGTATGGATGTTTGGAGGGGCACCACAAGTGCCCCCCAGGCCACATAGCGGAGGCCCACGGGTGATTGGAGCCCTGCTGGGGGCCCCCAAACTCACTTTCTGGCAGCCTTTTCATAGCAGTCGGACCGCAATGAAAAGGGTCTCGGAAACTCACATCCTAATCCCTACGGCGCTGCCTCTGCAGGCACCGCCTCCATTGTAGGGATTAGGCTCTGACCGCTGCCCGACGGGCTCCTTGAGCCTGTCGGAGGTGGCGGTCTTTTCCCCCGCTCAATGCGCTCTGACCGCTGGTATCCTAATCCGGAAGTCGGACCGCTGCCTCAGATGTTGGACAACCGCCACCGATGGCCTGTCAGTGGCGATATGCCCAACATCATAATTAGGCCCATAGTGTTCCAGTGCCACAGAATCCTGTTGATTTATTTATCTGATGTATCATTCTTTTTTCAAGAAAATATCGAAAAATATAAGAAAAGCAAAACCAAAGTATCATTGTTTCATTATTCCAAAATACACAAACATTCCTACAGCAGTTTCACAAATTTGATAGGATGACAAATGTTCACTTTAATTTATAAAGTTATATGATATATTTTTATCATTTATTATCACGTTATTTTTTAATGAGGCATCTGTTACTTAATTGTGGAAGAAGCTTATTTTTACTTCTTACCAACAAGAGCATTACTGCAGCAAGATTGAACCGTACATGAGAGAACTATTTAAAACTTCCCAGGGATGGCTTGAGACTACTCAAGCAGCTCAAATAGTTACAAGTAAAAGAACATGGCAGGAGGAGCAGGGGTGGCGTGATGCAGAAGTGAACTGACAAGAATGTTGACAGAAGCAGCTGCGGGTGAAGAAGCAATAGAGATCTGATTATTGCAGTAATAAGAAGGGCCATGACCCAAGCAGTCATGGTGTCTTGGGTCATATTTCGAGTAGCTTACTGACAGGCGCTGCTGTAGTATTTTCATCAGATGTGGTAAAAAACTGACAGTGGTGAAAAATGACAAGTCCAATAATGTAACAGCTGGCATGTAAAAATCGTTAGGTCACCTCCGCCATTTTTTTCTCATTTTGTCCTGTTGTTATGCAAATTCAATAGTCGGAAACTTAATGCCAAAAACAATAAGGACATTGTCTTTCTTTGATAATTCTGAAAACTAAAATACTGAAGCTGAGAAAGCTAATAACAGCAATATCAATAACAGAGAAAAACTAATTTTGACTTTGTTAGGGTGCTCCAAGGCTATACATGAAAGCACAGTTGAGAAGGTATTATACCACAATATGATGTTGAAAAAAAAATACCTACAGATATATCATGAACATAATATTGTCTCCTAAAGATCCTCACTTTCAGAAGTCGAGTAATTATTGTGCAGGAAGTATACCTCTACCAACTTGATAAACACAGTTTAGATAGGACGCAGCGCAGTTATAGATTAATCTCTGCTAGGCCTTTGGTAGCAATGGCACATGCAGCAGGCATTTCCCGAGAGAGATGCATGTTAAGTTCAGGCTGTACCAAATAATTTTAAATTCAAGAACACACCAAAATAAAATTCCCAATCAAATAAAAAAAATAAAGAACAATATAATAAGGAACAGGTACTTAAACAATCATAATCGAATATGAGGAATTGGAGATATGAATTTATAAAATTTAAGGCAAAAAGTACCTTAAATAAAATTTGTTAATCAGAAGTTATAGTTAGTGGTTGCTAGGAATTGGGTCTATAGTTGGCAGAGGTATGCACTCTGTCCAAGCAGGGACCACAATCCTAGTCAACGTAAGTCGCATCACAACCTAAATCATCCTGTGCTCAATGTTTGGTAGCTTGGCACAGAGCAGGCAGGCTTAACTTGAAAGGCAATGAGTAAAGTAATTGTGCAATAACCTATACAGTAATACAGTGAAAACACCACAAACGACTCCACAACAGTTTAGAAATATAAAGCATGAGTTTATAAATAAAACAAGACCCAAGCAACAAAAATTCAGTATGTAAAAGTCGAGATATTGAATTTTAAAGAAAAAAATGCAGCAAAGCGGTTAGAAGCAAGTTGCGCTTTAAAGGTTACTTTAGGACGCGCCGGACCGGGGCAAAGCTAAAGCTTGGGCCGACCGCGATGGCGTGCCAGCCGGCTAGAGGACCCATGCAGGCCCCGGTGAACAAAGTACCTTTCCTGGTCGCAAGCAGCGAGATGTGTCAATCTTTTCCATGCAGGGAAGGCGATTCATCGGTTCCAAAGACGGGTGCCGGAGTTGAGAGGCATCTAGCGATGCGCCGGATTCTGCCACGCGGTAGAATGGATGCGTCGATCTCACCAAGTGTGGAGAGACTTGAAAGAGTGGCTTTGAAGTGAACCAGTATCCCTTTCAACCCAGTCTTGTCTGCCAGATTATCTGTGGGGGTAATCAGTGCTTTGTGTGGGGTCAGGCCACTACCTATTGACGTGTGTTAGTCTCTTCCTGCCCAGGATGGGCCATCAGAATGCAGATGTGTGCAGGTGGATACTCAGCCACACCTAGCCTTCCTGTGTTTGTGGCTGTCTAGAGGGAACGCACAAGGTACAACTGTCACCCAGCCCAGACGTATATTGGGGACAGCCTGCAAGGCACACAGAGCAGTAAGATCTGAGAAATGTCCACTTTCTAAAAGTAGCATTTCTAAAATAGTAATGTTAAATCCAATTTTACCAGTAAAGAGGATTTATCCTTACTATTTGAAAGATATGAAACATGATGCAGCTGCTCCTTTCTAATTAGGAATTACAGCTTAAAGGTATTTTAAGGAGTCCTCAGTGTTAGCCTATGAGAGGAATAGGCCTCACAGCAGTGAAAAACAAATTTAGCTGTTTTTCACTACTAGGACGTGTAACTCATAAAAGTAAGTGTCCTACCTTTTAGTTACCCAGCACGCTGCCCTTAGGGCTTCCTAGTGCCTACCTTAGGGATGGCTTATGTGTAATAAAAGGGCAGTTTAAGGCTTGGCAAGGGATTTTAAATACCATGTCGAGGTGGCAGTAAACTGCAGTGGCAGGCCTGAGATATGGTTAGAGGACTACTTAGGTGGGTGGCATAAGCATTTAATTTACAGGCCCTGGGCACATGTAGTGCACTTTAATAAGGACTTATATGTAAATTAAATATGCCAATTGGGCATGAGCCATTGTTACCATGTTTTAGTGAGAGAGCACATGCACTTTAGCACTGGTTAGCAGTGTTAAAGTTTGCATAGTCCTAAAGCCAGCAAAAATTAGTAGAGAAAAATGGAGGGAGGCAGGCAGGCAGGCAAAAAGTTGAAGGAAGACCACCCTAAGGCTGTCAGGTCTAACATGTGTCCACCCCAGCTGAAAGTGGGGAGAGCTACCCAACCTCTTTGGAGCTCTCTTCACAAAGGCGGAAGAATCTGGAGAGACCATCAGCATTGGCTTGGTCAGTCCCCAGGCGACGCTCCACTGTAAAGTCCATTCCCTGTAAAGAGATGAACCACCTCAAGAGTTTAGGATTTTCGCCCCTCATCTGCATGAGCCATCTGAAGAGCCTGTCGTCTGTCTGAACCCAGAAGTGAGTCCCACACAGGTATGGGCTCAGCTTCTTCAGTGCCCAGACCACAGCAAAAGCTTCTCTTTTAAAGGTACTCCACCTCTAATGCTGTGGAAGTAACATAGCTCTGCTAAGACTGCCCCTGTGCCATGCCCTGAAGCGTCCGTCTGCACGATGAATTCCTTGGAGAAGCCAGGGGCCTTGAGCACAGGTGCGTTACACATGGCTTCCTTGGGAGAATCAAAGGCTTTCTTACAAGCCTCTATCCAGAGCATCAATCTGGTCTGCTTCTTGGTAGTCAGCTCAGCTAAGGGGACAACAATGGTGCCATAGCCCTTAACATATCTGCGGTAATCGCCAATGAGGCTGAGGAAGGCTTTCCCTTCTGTTTTGGTTTTAGGTGGTTACCTGTTGCAGGTCCTGAAGCACCTTATGGAGGTGATGCAGGAGTTCCTCCCAGCTGGAACTATAGACAGCAATGTCAACTAAGTAGGTGGCACAGAAAGCCTCCTTACCAGCCAGGACCCTGTTAACCAACGGTTGGAAGGTAGCAATGGAATTCTTTTTAAACCAAAGAGCATCACCCAGAATTAGTAATGACCCTCCGGGGTTGAGAATGCTGACCTCTCCTTTGCCCCCTCAGTCAAGGCGATCTGCCAGTACCCTGATGTCAAATCAAAAAGTACCAATGAATTTGGCAGCGCCCATCGTGTCAATGACCTCATCAGCTCTGGGAATGGGGTGTGCGTCAGTCTTGGTGACTGAGTTGAGTCCTCTGTAGTCCACGCAGAACCGGAGTTCTGGTTTGCCACCCGGTGGAGTAGCCTTTGGTACCAACACAACGGGACTGGACCAGGGACTGTTAGGGGGCTCAGTCACACCTAAGGCCAACATCTTGGAGACTTCCTCCTTGATGCAGGCTCTCACCTTGTCTGACACCCAGTAAATTGTGTTTGTTACAGAGGGACGGTCTCCTGTGTCAACATCATGGACACACAGATGTGTGAGCCCAGGGGTGAGGGAAAACAGTGAGGCAAACTGTCCCAGCAACCGGTAACAGTCACCTTGCTGTTCTGGGTTCAGTGTGGCAGAGAGGTTGACACCCTCCACTGACCCATCGTGTTCCTGTGCAGAGAGGAGGTCAGAGAGAGGTTCACTCTTCTCTTTCACACCCTCATCTGTCATGAGGAGCATGCTCACTTCGGACCTCTCAAAGTGATGTTTTAACCTGTTGACATGGATCACCCTAGGGGGTTTCTAGGGGTCTGGAGGTCCACCAATTAGGTGACCTCCCCCTTACACTCCTTGACTTCGTATGGGCCAGTCCAGGGGTCCTAGAGAGCTCTGGCCTCTGCTGGCTACATGACCCATACCTTCAGGCCAGGTTGAAACTCTACCACAGTGGCCTTCTTGTCGTACCAGCATTTAATTACCTCCTAGCTTCGCCTCGAGATTGCTCTTGGTCATCTTGCAGAAGCGGTGCATCTGGTTATGAAGGGCCAGCATGTAGCTTACCACGTGCTGGGGGGGCTTCCTGGGAGTTTTCTCCCACCCCCCCTTGACAATGCTCATAGGTCCTCTAACAGGGTGGCCATAGAGGAGTTCGAAGGGACTGAACCCTACTCCTTTCTGCGATACCTCCCTGTAGGCAGAGAGAATGCATGGCAAGAGGACGTTCCACTTACACATCATGGGCTCAGGCAGGCCCCCAATCATGCCTTTCAAGGTCTTGTTGAATCCTCCAGCCAGACCATTGGTTTGGGGGTGATAGGGTGTGGTGAACTTGTAAGTTACACCACACTCATCCCACAGTGACTTCCTATAAGCAGAAATGAAGTTAGGGTCTCTGTCAGATAGTATCTCTTTGGGGAACCCAACATGGGTAAAGATCCCCAACATGGGTAAAGATCTCCATCAGGGTTCTAGTCATCACAGGTGCAGTCTCTGTCCACAGTGGGATTGCCTCTGGGTTGCATTTTGCATGGTCCACTGTTAGACTTGGCATCTTTTGGCGTGTTTCCCCTGACTTTTTGCTTTCTGACCTCCCGGTTTTGACTCTGTTTTTGCTGGTGTAATGATTCTGCGCACTTTCCTCACTGCTGTCCAGTGGGAAAGTGCAAGTGCTCCTGTATAAAATGTGTTATGGATTGGCGTTTCCATGATTGGCCTATTTGGTTTATGTGTCAGTCCCTTGTAAAGTGCACTGCGAGTGCCAGGGCCTATAGACCAAATGCTGTTGGTGGGCTGCAGCACTGGATTGTGCCACCCACGCAAACAGCCCGTAAAGTGTAACTCGGGCCTGCCATTGCACAGCCTGTGCGCAGCCTGGGGCTGCCATATCGACTTGGCAAGTGCACACACTTGCAAGTCCCTAAACCTTCCCTTTTCTACATGTTAGTCACCCCTAAGGTAGGCCCAAGGTACCCCTGTGGGCAGGGTGCGTTGTATGCAAAAGGTAGGACATGCCCTGGTGTGTGTGGCATGTCCTGATAGTGAATTACAGCCTAGTTCGTTTTTCACTATTGCAAGGCTACCTGTTCCGCCTAGGCCAGAACGGGCAGTTTTGATTATTACAGCTTATAATCCTAACTGACCCCGGGAACATGGTAGAAATTCGAGTTTAGTATGCCTGGACTCAGAATGATAAAATGCATCTTTTAGTGAAGTTGGTTTTAACATTCTGTGTTTGAAAATACCACTTTTAGAAAGTGGGTATTTTCTTGTCTAACCATCCAAGCCTGCCTCTGCGAGGTTGTGTATTCCTTGTCTGGAGTGTGAGTGACAGGGGCTGGGGGATGCCAGGAGACAGGGTGAGTCAGCGCAGGGCTGAATAGCAAGATCTACATGTAGATGGGTGGGAGGAGTTGCACCTGGGCCCTGAATAGGACAGTGCCTTCCCTCCACAATGCTGGCTCCACCTCCTGTGGTGCATCTGATGTCCCTGGCCTACTCACTGAAAGAAGGGACGGAGACTTGTCAACAAAGTGCTCCAGACTGGTTTGGACTAGGCAAAGGCCTCTCTGCCTTCAGAGAACAAAGGAATTTGGGATATAAATATTGGGGCCCTGACCCCATGAATTTAGATCTCGCTGGAATCAAGGAACCTGCCAAGACGAAGAGCTGGAAGAGCTGCCAGGAGGAGTACTGCCCCTTTGCTGTGTTGTTGCTTTGTTGGGTTGGCCTGCAGCTGCTGCTTCTGCCTTGGGCAGTGAAAGGACTGAACTTTCTACAAACTTGTGCTGAGTATCTCCAAGGGCCTGGAACTGAGCTGGCCTCCTGTTAAGAAGTCTCAGGGACTACAAAGACTTCACAAGCCTCTGGGTACCGCTTCTGGAACGCTGTTTCAGTTGCCACAGAGGAAGGGAACTGCAACCGACTCCGTCAACCGAATCCATCCCTGACCGGTGACCTGTTTGCACCGCAGACCGCATCGCCCCGCTTCGCACCGCAACCCTGGTCTCATCGTAGGCGACGTCCGACGCCGTCAACACCGAGCCGCTGCTTGCACCGTGACCTGTGGGCACCGCAGTTCGCATCGCATCGCTTCACTGAACCAGCCGGACCCGACCGACGCGGACGCTGCAACTGGCTCAAGAGTCGTGACCGCATCGCATTTGGGGCACCGCTTGCACGTTTGCGACGCACCGCTCCGACTCGCACCGCTGTCCGACGCCAGCTCCCGCACTCCGGCTTGGTCGCCTGCATCGCAACCTGTCAGCACCGCATCGAGCATCGTCTCACCCTGCATCGCACGCCTTGGACTCACCGACTCCGTCTGCACGACGCTCATCGAGCCGCTGCCTGCACCGCATTGAGGGACACCGCACCTTGCATCGCTCCGTCTTGCACCGCGACGAACGCCGACCGGCTCGTACACTCCGTACCAGCCACAACGAGAAAGGTACTGTGACCGAGTCTGTTCACGACTCTGCTGGCCCGCATCGACGCGGTCGGCTGGAACTGTTAGACTCTGTGGTTTTCAGCATCGCGGTAGACTCGGACAGAGCTACCGACTCTACGAACTTTGTTTTTGAACTATTCCTGCAAAGAAGAAGTTACCTTATCAAGCATTCGTTTTTAAAGTATAGTATTGTGGATTTTTGTCGTAATTGGTCTTGTCTTGAGTATATAAAAATTGGTTATTTTTCTAAACTGGTGTGGTGTCCGTTTGTAGTGCTTACACTGTATTACTGTTGGTTATGTGCAAAAGCTTTACACACTGCCTCTGAATTAAGCCTGACTGCTCGTGCCAAGCTACCACGAGGGTGAGCAGGGGTTACTTCACGAGTGTAACACCCTTACCCTGACTAGGAAGAAGGGTCCCTACTTGGACAAAGGTGCAAGCCCTTGCCAACTAGAGATCCCATTTCTAACATTGGTTGTCAGCGGTGAGGATAGGACTTGTGTTTGCACTTGACTTACAGTGATTGGTGTGCACTACTACCATATCGCAGACCATTACGTACCACATACTGGTTCTTTTTCTTTTGGCCTATTTTTGATCTTGCCAGTTTTCAACTCACTACTTTTGTCATGCCTGACAGTGCTGCATCATCCGTTGCATCTCTGGAAGTTATCTTTGAGGAGGATAGGTTGGAAACCTACGCCGTAAAGGAACTACGAGCAATTTGTAAAAACCTGAAAGTCCAAATTAAAGGTCTCACAAGGAAGGAGGAACTACAGAAGGCGCTGAGGGCCTGGGTAGCAGCCAGACATGACAGTGGGCAGCCTGGTAATCTCAGTGAGGAGGTGGAGGAGCCTATTTCCAGGGTGGATATGCTTTTGGGTAGGGGGGAACCCGCCAGGTCAGGCAGCAGCAGCCTGTCCCCAGAGGAGCTGGAGGACAGGCGGGAGGCAAGGCAGTTTGAGCTGCAGAAGCTCAGGCTGGAGAGTGAGCGGGAGGAGAAGAGATTGGCCATAGAGGAGAGGAAGATGCTCTTAGAGCATGAGAGAGAACTGAAGGAGCTAGAACTTAGGAGTAAGTCAGGCTCAGATGGTGGCAGCAATTCGTCCAGAAAGGCAGACAGGATTGTGCACATTCCCAAGAATGTAGGCAAGGAGTTCAAGAAGGGGGATGACATACAAAGGTGGTTTCAGGGTTATGAGGCAGCCATACACATGAATGGGGTCCCTGAGGAGAATTGGGGAGCAGGATTGTGGCCACTTTTCCCTGAAGAAGCAAGGGGTGCTCTGATAGCTTTGGGTAAGGGGTATCACCTCACCTATGCTGACATGAAGGATGCCCTTCTCACTAAGTATGGTCTTACTCCTGAAAAGTACAGGGATCAGTTCAGGTCCAGTAAGAAGTCTGATGCCAACACTTGGTTGGAATGTGTGGATGTGTTCTGCAGGTCGCTGGATGGTTGGGTAAAGGGCAGTAGTGTAACAGATTTTCAGGGGCTCTACAACTTGATTGCATGGGAGCACTTGTCTAGTCTATGTTTTGCAGATCTGCGCCAGCACCTAGTTGATAGTAAGCTAACTGACCCCAGGAAGCTTGCTATGGAAGCGGACCGCTGGGTGAGTACCAGGGTCCACAAGAAAGCGTTTGGGGGAGACTCAGCCAAAGGTGGGCAGGGTCCGCAGCAGAAAGGTGGGGGGACAAGGGTAAAACACAGGAGTTCTCTAAAGGGCCCCAAACTAGTACCCAGGGTAAAGGTTCCCAGCCCCCCGGTGATAAGAAGAAAGGGGTCTCTACAGGGAAGCCTGTTGAGACCGGCCCCCGCAAGTGTTATGCATGTGACCAGGTAGGTCACTTTAAGGGGGACCCCAAGTGCCCAAAGGGGACACAGCCACCCACCAGTGGACAGTCCAAAGTGTTGGCTAGTGTAGTGCTTGGGGAGGAGGGGTGCCCACAGGAGGGTGGGGATCCCGCAGAAATGACCCTTGTCTCACTAGGGGACAGTGAGATAGTCCCAGGAAACCAGGTGCCCCCTAACACAAAGAAATATAGCACCTGGGTGACCATTAATGGGAACAGGGTAGAGGCTCTCAGAGACACTGGAGCCAGTGTGACCTCAGTCCGGTGTCACCTGGTGTCTGAGAAGCAAGTAGTCCCCGGGGCATTCCACCAAGTAGTTGCTGTAGACAACTCAGAGCGCCAATGTATGGTGGCGCAGGTTCCCTTTGAATGGGGGTCTCAGGTCCCTTGAGGGTGGTTGTGAGCCCTACCATGCCTGTAGATTGTCTGCTAGGAAACGACCTGGAGCAGTCCTTATGGAAGGAGGTTGAGCTCAGGTCTCACTTGGAGATGCTTGGGTTGCCAGAGTGGGCATGCGTGTCTACTCGGTCAATGGCAGCCAGAAAGGGTGATCCAGAGGACTTGGAGCCTGGAACAGTGGCCAAAGTCCCTACCAAGAGAAAGGGCAGGGGGCGCGGGAAACCGGCCCCCGAAGTTCCCACGGACCGGGAGGAGGCGGACCTCGAGGGGGACGCCCCGGTGCCTACAGGGGAGCAGGTAGCCGAACTGGGAGACATCTCTGAGCTGACCCATTGGCAGCAAGAAGGGGGTCCCACCAGGGAGGATTTCTGCAGGGAGCAGAACGAGTGCCCTACTCTGGAGGGTCTGCGGCGGCAGGCTGCAGACCAGGCAGCTGTTAATCAGTCCGGGTCACATCTGATCTACTGGGAGAGTGGTCTCCTATACAGTGAGCCTAAGGTTGCTGAGCCTGGGTCAGCCCGTGTGCTGGTGGTACCCCAGCGCTTCAGGACCTTCCTACTGGGTCTGGCTCATGACGTGCCTTTGGCAGGACATTTGGGGCAGGACAAGACCTTTGACAGGCTTGTCACCCACTTCTTTTGGCCCCAAATGCGAAGGCAGTCAGATGCACACTGTAGGTCTTGCCAAACTTGCCAGGCAAGTGGTAAGAGTGGGAGGAAGGTCAAAGCTCCTCTCCAACCTTTTCCTGTTGTTGGTACACCCTTTGAAAGGGTAGGGATGGATATTGTGGGGCCACTGGACCCCAAGACAGCCATGGGCAACAGGTACATCCTGGTCTTGGTGGACCATGCCACCCGGTACCCGGAGGCAATCCCTCTCAGGACAACGACGGCGCCAGTGGTGGGCCGGGCGTTAATGGGGATCTTTTCCCGTGTGGGATTCCCCAGAGAGGTGGTTCCTGATAGGGGGACCAATTTCATATCCAAGTATATGACATCCCTGTGGAAGGAGTGTGGGGTAACCTACAAGTTCACCACTCCTTACCACCCACAAGGAAACGGTCTGGTGGAGAGATTCAACCAGACCTTGAAAGGCATGATCAAGGGTCTAACAGAACCCATGAGGCGTAAGTGGGACGTCCTCTTGCCATGCCTACTCTTTGCATACAGGGAGGTGCCTCAGAAGTTTCTTGGGTACAGCCCCTTTGAGCTCCTGTATGGCCACCCTGTCAGAGGACCTCTGAGTTTGGTAAAGGAAGGCTGGGAGGCAGCTCCCAGGAAAACTCCCCAGGATGTATTTAGCTACATGCTGGCCTTTAGAAACCAAACTGCCCGCTTCAGGAAACTCGCTCAGGCGAACCTAGAAGCAAGCCAGGAAGAAATGAAGAGATGGTATGACCAGAATGCCACTCTGGTCGTATTTCAACCTGGGCAAAAAGTGTGGGTCATGGCCCCAGTGGCACCTTGTGCCTTGCAGGACAAGTGGACTGGGCCATATGAGGTGGTGGAGCGCAAAAGTGACGTCACCTACCTGGTGGATTTGCAAGCTCCAAGGTACCCTTTGAGGGTCCTTCACGTGAACCGCCTCAAGCCCCACTTCGAGAGGTCCGAAGGGGGTATGCTCTTGGCGACAGATGATGGGGTGGAAGAGGAGAGTGAGCCTCTCCCTGACCTCCTGTCTACCAAGGAGCATGATGGGTCAGTAGAAGGTGTGATCCTCTCCCCTACTCTGACTCAGGAGCAGCAGGGGGACTGTCACCAGTTGTTGGGACAGTTCGCCCCACTGTTCTCTCTGACCCCCGGTGTTACTCACTGGTGTACCCATGACGTGGACACTGGTGACAGCCCTCCTGTGAAGCACAAGATTTACAGGTTGACTGACCGGGTCAGAGCCAGCATCAAGGAGGAGGTCTCTAAGATGTTGGGGTTAGGGGTGATTGAGCCCTCCCACAGTCCTTGGGCCAGCCCAGTGGTCTTGGTCCCAAAGGCTGCTGCGCCCGGTGCCACTCCAGAACTCCGGTTTTGTGTGGACTACCGTGGGCTCAATGCCGTCACCAGGACTGACGCGCACCCCATCCCCAGAGCTGATGAGCTCATTGATCGGTTGGGAGCTGCCCGGTTCCTCAGCACGTTTGATTTGACGTCTGGGTACTGGCAGATTGCCTTAACCGATGGGGCCAAAGAGAGATCAGCATTCTCAACCCCAGAAGGTCATTACCAATTCCGGGTGATGCCCTTTGGGTTGAAGAATGCCCCGGCCATCTTTCAGAGGTTGGTCAATCAGGTGTTGGCTGGGCTGGAGGATTTCAGTGCCGCCTACCTGGATGACATTGCTGTGTTCAGTTCCAGCTGGGAAGAACATTTACAGCACCTTGAGAAAGTGTTGAGGGCTCTGCAAGGTGCAGGCCTCACGATCAAGGCCAGTAAGTGCCAGATCGGGCAGGGTTCTGTGGTGTACTTGGGACACCAGGTAGGAAGCGGCCAGGTGGCGCCCCTACAACCCAAGATTGACACCATTCTGGCTTGGGAGCCCCCAAGACCCAGACAGAGGTGAGAGCCTTCTTAGGTCTCACCGGCTACTATAGGAGATTTGTTAAGGGCTATGGCACCATCGTTGCCCCCTTAACAGAGCTGACCTCTAAGAGGCAGCCCAGGAAAGTGATCTGGACTGAGTCCTGCCAGAAAGCTTTTGATGCCCTGAAGGCAGCCATGTGCACGGCGCCCGTGCTCAAGGCACCTGACTTCTCCAAGGAATTCGTCGTGCAGACTGACGCTTCAGAGCATGGTGTGGGAGCGGTGCTCTCACAACTGAACGAAGAGGGCCTGGATCAGCCTGTAGTCTTCCTTAGCAGGAGACTACTTCCCAGGGAACAGAGGTGGAGTGCCATAGAAAGGGAAGCTTTTGCTGTGGTCTGGGCGCTGAAGAAGTTGAGACCATACCTGTTTGGGACTCACTTCCGGGTTCAGACAGACCACAGGCCCCTCAGATGGTTGATGCAAATGAGGGGTGAGAATCCAAAACTGCTGAGGTGGTCCATCTCCCTACAGGGAATGGACTTTACGGTGGAACACCGTCCTGGTACAGAACACACCAACGCAGATGGTCTGTCCAGGTTATTCCGCCTTAGTGAAGAGAACTCCAATGGGGTTGGGTAGTTCTCCCTACTTTCAGCTGGAGGGGACATGTGTTAGACTTGGCATCTTTTGGCGTGTTTCCCCTGACTTTTTGCTTTCTGACCTCCCGGTTTTGACTCTGTTTTTGCTGGTGTAATGATTCTGCGCACTTTCCTCACTGCTGTCCAGTGGGAAAGTGCAAGTGCTCCTGTATAAAATGTGTTATGGATTGGCGTTTCCATGATTGGCCTATTTGGTTTATGTGTCAGTCCCTTGTAAAGTGCACTGCGAGTGCCAGGGCCTATAGACCAAATGCTGTTGGTGGGCTGCAGCACTGGATTGTGCCACCCACGCAAACAGCCCGTAAAGTGTAACTCGGGCCTGCCATTGCAGAGCCTGTGCGCAGCCTGGGGCTGCCATATCGACTTGGCAAGTGCACACACTTGCAAGTCCCTAAACCTTCCCTTTTCTACATGTTAGTCACCCCTAAGGTAGGCCCAAGATACCCCTGTGGGCAGGGTGCGTTGTATGCGAAAGGTAGGACATGCCCTGGTGTGTGTGGCATGTCCTGATAGTGAATTACAGCCTAGTTCGTTTTTCACTATTGCAAGGCTACCTGTTCCCCTAGGCCAGAACGGGCAGTTTTGATTATTACATCTTATAATCCTAACTGACCCCGGGAACATGGTAGAAATTCGAGTTTAGTATGCCTGGACTCAGAATGATAAAATGCATCTTTTAGTGAAGTTGGTTTTAACATTCTGTGTTTGAAAATACCACTTTTAGAAAGTGGGTATTTTCTTGTCTAACCATCCAAGCCTGCCTCTGCGAGGTTATGTATTCCTTGTCTGGAGTGTGAGTGACAGGGGCTGGGGGATGCCAGGAGACAGGGTGAGTCAGCGCAGGGCTGAATAGCAAGATCTACATGTAGATGGGTGGGAGGAGTTGCACCTGGGCCCTGAATAGGACAGTGCCTTCCCTCCACAATGCTGGCTCCACCTCCTGTGGTGCGTCTGATGTCCCTGGCCTACTCACTGAAAGAAGGGACGGAGACTTGTCAACAAAGTGCTCCAGAACTGGTTTGGACTAGGCAAAGGCCTCTCTGCCTTCAGAGAACAAAGGAATTTGGGATATAAATATTGGGGCCCTGACCCCATGAATTTAGATCTCGCTGGAATCAAGGAACCTGCCAAGACGAAGAGCTGGAAGAGCTGCCAGGAGGAGTACTGCCCCTTTGCTGTGTTGTTGCTTTGTTGGGTTGGCCTGCAGCTGCTGCTTCTGCCTTGGGCAGTGAAAGGACTGAACTTTCTACAAACTTGTGCTGAGTATCTCCAAGGGCCTGGAACTGAGCTGGCCTCCTGTTAAGAAGTCTCAGGGACTACAAAGACTTCACAAGCCTCTGGGTACCGCTTCTGGAACGCTGTTTCAGTTGCCACAGAGGAAGGGAACTACAACCGACTCCGTCAACCGAATCCATCCCTGACCGGTGATCTGTTTGCACCGCAGACCGCATCGCCCCGCTTCGCACCGCAACCCTGGTCTCATCGTAGGCGACGTCCGACGCCGTCAACACCGAGCCGCTGCTTGCACCGTGACCTGTGGGCACCGCAGTTCGCATCGCATCGCTTCACTGAACCAGCCGGACCCGACCGACGCGGACGCTGCAACTGGCTCAAGAGTCGTGACCGCATCGCATTTGGGGCACCGCTCGCACGTTTGCGACGCACCGCTCCGACTCGCACCGCTGTCCGACGCCAGCTCCCGCACTCCGGCTTGGTCGCCTGCATCGCAACCTGTCAGCACCACATCGAGCATCGTCTCGCCCTGCATCGCACGCCTTGGACTCACCGACTCCGTCTGCATGACGCTCATCGAGCCGCTGCCTGCACCGCATCGAGGGACACCGCACCTTGCATCGCTCCGTCTTGCACCGCAACCGCGACGAACGCCGACCGGTTCGTACACTCCGTACCAGCCACAACAAGAAAGGTACTGTGACCGAGTCTGTTCACGACTCTGCTGGCCCGCATCGACGCGGTCGGCTGGAACTGTTAGACTCTGTGGTTTTCAGCATCGCGGTAGACTCAGACGGAGCTACCGACTCGTACGAACTTTGTTTTTGAACTATTCCTGCAAAGAAGAAGTTACCTTATCAAGCATTCGTTTTTAAAGTATAGTATTGTGGATTTTTGTCGTAATTGGTCTTGTCTTGAGTATATAAAAATTGGTTATTTTTCTAAACTGGTGTGGTGTCCGTTTGTAGTGCTTACACTGTATTACTGTTGGTTATGTGCAAATGCTTTACACACTGCCTCTGAATTAAGCCTGACTGCTCGTGCCAAGCTACCACGAGGGTGAGCAGGGGTTACTTCACGAGTGTAACACCCTTACCCTGACTAGGAAGAAGGGTCCCTACTTGGACAAAGGTGCAAGCCCTTGCCAACTAGAGATCCCATTTCTAACATCCACCAAGACCAGGATGAACCTGTTGCCTAAGGCTGTCTTGGGGTCCAAGGGTCCAATTGACATTGATGTCCACCCTTTCAAATGGGATTCCAATGAGGGGAAGTGGGATCAGGAGAGCTTTCTGCTTTTCCCATGACTTTCCACTTGCCTGGCAGATGGGGCAGATCCTGCAGAATGCATCTGAGGCTGTCCTCATTCTGGGCCAATAGAAGTGGGCGGCAAGCCTGGTGAAGGTGTTGTCTTGCCCTAAATGTCCTGCTAGAGGTATGTCATAAGCCAAACCCAGTAGGAAGGTCTGGTAACATTTGGGGACCACCAGCATACGGACTGCCCTATCACCAGGAACCTTAGGCTCACTGTAAAGGAGATCATTCTTCCAGTAAATTAGGTGATCCCCAGAGGCTTCACCTGTTGCATTGGCTGAGGCCTGTTGCCAAAAGCCCTCAATAGTGGGACACTCTCTGTGCACTTTTCAGACTTCCTCTCTGGTGGGCCCACCCTAAACTTGCCAGCCAGCAAGCTCAGGTAGGTCACCTAGGGTGGAAATGTCCTCCCCGGTTGGCTTAGGGGCCTCCTCCTCAGGGACACCATCAACCTCCACCATGGGAACTTCAGGGGCTGGTTTCTCATGCCCCCTGCCCCTCTCCTTGGCAGTTGTCTGGGCCATTGTTCCAGGCTCCAGACGCCCTTGACTTCCTTCCTGGGCAGCCATGGGAGGTGTGGTCATGCACACCCACTCAGGCAATCCCATCATCTCCAAGTGAGACCTGAGCTCTACCTCCCTCCAGGTAATGTGCACAAGGTCATTGCCTAACAGACAATCTACAGGAATGGCAGGACTCACAGCAACTTTCAGAAAACCTGAGACCTCCCCACTCAAAGGGAAACAGAGCCACTGGCAAATGGCTCTCACGATTGTCAGCGACTATGACTAGGTGGAATGTGTTCAGTAGGACCTTCTCTGACACCAGCTGACACTTGGAAGTTGTCATGCTGGCTCCTGTGGCATGTAGAGCCTTCAACCATTGCTTATTAATGGTGACCCACTGCCTATGCTTGGAAGTATTTGCAGGCATGTGGGCTTTTGGCACCATATCTCTATCCCCAAGGAAAACTAGGGTCACCTCTTTGTCCCCCAGAATTAACTGGGACTACCTCCTCCACGAGCTCCACAGTCGCCAACCCAGGTTTCTGCCCACCAGTGGGGTGCTGTGCCCTCGGAACATTTGGAGTTGCCCATAGAGTGACCATATTTATAGCACTCTGTACATTGAGGCACAAACTTCCCTGTCTGATGGTCAAAGAACCCCTTCTTCTTTGGTTCAGACTGGGACTGCTTACCACTATTTCCTTGGGAACGATTTTGGGGGCCTTTAGAGGACTCCTTATTTTTAAGTTTTTCTCCCTCCTCTTTCTTCTATTGGGAACCCTGGCCACCTCTGTGAGTGTCCCCCCAGATACCTTTTTGGACACTGTGTTGTTAGCCCAGAGGTCCGCCTCCTCAGCAAGCTTCATGGGGTCACTCAGCTTACTGTCAACCTGGTGCTGGCACAACTCTGTAAAGCAAAACCTGAGCATGTGCTCTCTCATAATCAAATTGCAAACCCCACATAATCATTTACTTTGCTGACCCTCACCCAGCCAATCAGTGCCTTACTGGAGTAATCAACAAAATCTACACAGACCTGGTAGGGGAGCTTCTGGCTGTCCCTGAATCTTTGGCAATACTTCTCGGTAGTCAGCAAAAATTTGGCAATTAAAATGGCTTTCATTGCATTGTTCCAGGTTTGGTCCCCAATCTATAAGATTAGAAGTATGTCCCTCCCCAGTATAGGCACGTGTTTCCACAGACCCAACCCCAGTGCTCCTCAGGAACCCTGTTAACCTTCAGTCCAACTTCGCAAGCAGAAAACCACTGATCAGTGTCATTTCCCACCACGTAACTTGCGACCAAGTCCTTCAGTATATGAACATTCTTATATCCATCAGGTACTGTATGTATGCTTCCACCATCACTGCTGGAACCAGACTGCCTGATATTGATCTTCAGCTCTTTTAGACTCAGTTCAGGAGCCAATAAAAGTTTCTTCTCAGCTAATGCTCCCTCAACCTCAGCCTTCCCCTGCTCAGCTTCCATTTTTAACTTTGCCAGCTGCCTCGCTGTCTGTAACTGCAATGCTGAAATGTGCTGTACCGTTCCTTTTTGTCTCTTTAAAATCAATAAAATTGAGTATAAAAAAAAAAAACTTTGCTAGCTGCAGCTTGATTTCTCTCTCCTCCCTCCTCTCTACCAGCTCATTTGGAGATAGACCACTGATTCCTGCTCTCACAGGGAGCTCAAATTCAGGAATGTCACCCTCGGCCACTGAAGGTAGTTACTCAGAAGAGCCAGCCCAGACTGTCCCAATCCACCATTTTCTTTGGAGTGGGAATTCTGCCCAGGCTCTCAGTGCCATTTGAAACTCTGCCTTTTTGGTGGCTCCTCGGTCAGCTACGCCCATCTCTTTGCAGAAGCTTTTCAGCTGGTTTACTGTATAATCCTCCAACTTGACCAGCTCGAACTCCATGGCTCCACTTGCAGAATCAGCCCAAGACGTGATGTATGGGATGGATCAAAGATGCAAAGCAGGGAAAATTGAGGTGAAAAATTCGAAATGGTCTTAAATGTGGATGGCAGTGTACACCAAATTACTGCTAGGCACTGCACAAACACAAGTCCTATTCCAACGCTGCCACCAATCTTAGAAATTGGGTCTCTAGTTGGCAAAGGTATGCACCCTCTTCAAGTGGGGACCACAATCCTAGTCAAGGTAAGTCACAACACAACCTAAATTATCCTTTGCTCACCCTCTGGTAGCTTGGCACAGAGCAGGATGGCTTAACTAGAAGGCAATGTGTAAAGTATTTGTACAATACATCATACAGTAACATAGTCAAAACACCACAAAAAGACTCCACAACAGTTTAGAAAAATGAAGTGTGACTTTATAAATAAAACAAGACCAAAACAACAAAAATCCAACATGCAGAAGTTGAGATACTGAATTTAAAATAAATAAATGCAGTAAAGTGCTTAGAAGCAAGTTGCGCTAAAAAGGTTACTTTAGGTCACGCCGGACCGGGGCAAAGTCAAAGTTCGGGGTGATCACTGGGGAGTGCCAGCTGGCTACAGGACCCAAGCAGGCCCCGGTGAATAAAGTACCTTTCCTGGTCACAAGCAGAGAGGAGTTGATCTTTTCCATGCAATGAAGGCGATGCTTCAGTTCTGAAGATGGGTAATAGAGTTGAGAGGCATAGAGTGATGCATCAGTTTCTGCCAGGCAGGCGAAGGGATGCATCGATCTCACCAAGCTGCAGTGGCGGTGACGCATTGTCCGATGCGTCAAACTCTGGAGGCAAAGCACTGGTTCTGAAGCGATGCACCGATTTTACTCCGGCAACGGGGTCGATGCACAGGTTCTGCTAAGCGCAGACAGGAGATTTGTCAAAATCCGTGTTGCAAGTATTTGGGTAACTTCCAGTGAGACAGACACAGGAGCATGGGTAGAGACTTTAATATCCAGCAAGCCAGCAAGCCCTTGGAGTTCACTTGGAAGAAGGCAGAGTCCAGCTCTCCTTCAGCAGAGTCCAAGAGCAGCAGGGCAATAAACAGAAAAGCAGGTCTTCCAGACCAGTAGTCCAGTTGAGTCCTTTGAGCAGTACAGCAGTTCTTCTGACAGAGGTTCAGGTGTAGGTCCACAAGTGTCTGAATTGGTGGGGTCAGACACCCAGTACTTATAGCCAAATGTGCCTTTGAAGTGGCAGAGACTTCAAAGAATGGCTTTGACGTGCACCAGTATCCTTTCCAACCCATTCTTGTTTTCCAGGCTATCTGTGGGGGGGAATCAGTCCTTTGTGTGGGGTCAGGCTGCTACCTATTGATGTATAAGGTTTGGCCCTTCCTCCCTTCCTGCTCAGAAAGAGCCATCAGAATGCAGATGTATGTAGATGGGTATTCAGCCACACCTAGCCTTCCTGTATTTGTGGCTGTCTGGAGGGAATGGACAAGGTTCAACTGTCACCCATCCCAGACGTGTATTGGAGACAGGCTGCAAGGCACAAAGAGCAGTAAGAGCAGAGAAATGTTCACTTTCTGAAAGACGGTATTTCTAAAATTGTATTGTTAAATCCAACATTACCAGTAAAGAGGATTTATCATTACCATTCCAAAGATATGAAACATGATGCAGCTACTCCTTTCTAATTAACAGTTACAGCTTAAAGATATTTTAAGAAATTCCCAGTGTCAGCCTGTGAGAGGAGTAGGCCTCGTAGTAGTGAAAAATGAATTTAGCGGTTTGTCACGACTAGGACATGTAAGACATAAAAGTACATGTCCTACCTTTTAGTTACACAGCACCCTGCCATTCGGGCTTCCTGAGGCCTATCTTAAGGTTGACGTATGTGTAATGAAAGGGGAGTTTAAGACTTGGCAAGGGAATTTAAAAGCCTTGTCGAAGTGGCAGTAAACTGCACATGCAGTCCCCGCAGTGGCAGGCCTGAGATATTGTTAGAGGGCTACTTAGGTGGGCGGCATAAGCAGTGCTACCGGCCCACTAGTAGCATTTAATTTACAGGTCCTGGGCACATGTAGTTCACTTTACTGGGGACTTATAAGTAAATTAAATATGCCAATTGGGTATGAGATAATGTTACCTTGTGGTGACCTGTAACCCTTAAGGGTGGTCTTCTCCCAACCTTTTGCCAGCTTACCTCCACTTTTTGCTGTATCTTTTTGTTGGCCTTAGAATTCTGAGCAGTTTACCAGTGCCAACCAGTGCTAAAGTACATGTGCTTCTCACCTAAATATGGAGACATTGGTATATACCCGATTGGCACATTAAGTTTATTTATAAGTCCCTTGTAAAGTGGTGTACAACCAAGGGCCTGTAATCTAAATGCTACTAATGGGCCTGTAGCACTGATTGTGCCACCCACACAAGTTGCCTTTCAAACCTGATTCAGGCCTGCCATTGCAGGGCCTGTGTGTACAGTTTGCTGCCATTTTGACTTGGCATTTAAACCAGCTTGCTAAGCCTTTTATTACACATAGGTCATCCCTAAGATAGGCCCTACAAGGCCCCTTTCATTACACATACGTCAACCTTAAGATAGGCCTCAGGAAGCCCTAAGGGCAGGGTCCTGTGTAAGTAAAAGGTAGGACATGCACTTTTACATGTCCTGGTAGTGACAAATAGTTAAATTTGTGTTTCACCACTGTGAGGCCTACTCCTCTCATAAGCTAGCATTGGGAATTCCTTAAAACACTTTAAAGCTGTAATTCCTGATTAGAAAGGAGTAGCTAAATCTTGTTTCATATGTTTGGAATAGTAATGACAAATCTCCATTAGTGGAAACGTTGGCTTTGACATTACTATTTTAGAAATGCCACTTTTCGAAAGTGGACATTTCTCTGCTCTTAATTTTGTTCTATGTGCCTGCAGCCTGTCTCCAACACACGTCTGGGCTGGGTGACAGCTACTCTTTGTGCATTCCCTCTAGACTGCCACAAACACAGGATGTATCAGGATCCATTTTCGCGACGGCGTCTTGCCGCAATTTAGGGGCATATCATAGCCTGCGCTAACTTTTGGACATTTTTATACGAGGCAATTAGAAATTGGATCCACAAAATATTCTTTGTATTGGTGCCATAATGAACGCACCTCTATACTATGTTGAGGTTCTTGCGAACTAAGGCCAAAGGCTGGCTCATTCGCTTCAGACTATTACTCTTTCAGACAGGCACCATACCAAGGGTCTTATTTGTCTCCTCGTCCGGTAAACTACAGATTCATTGATTGTAGGGAATCCACTGCGACTGAAACAAGTGTCTTTTTTCAGATCAAGCCTTGAGAAAGTTACAGAAAGTAACGAAACACGCGTCGGCTGCCATCCATTGTCATCACTTGGGAGGTTCTAGGAACAGGACCTCCACATGGCGACTGTATTTTTGTTGTGTTAATTACATCTCAGTTGCTGAAGAATATTGATATGATTTTGTGATCTTTAAAACTTTATGATTGTTACTGATCAGTGAAACACATTATATATAAATACAGATTTCTGCGCTACCTATGTTTCCTGATTGATATTTTCTGTGAGTTGGTAGTTGTGGATACTCTACCATTGTATAGAGGCCAGAAGCCCAAGACTTGGGACAAAATACAAAAGGAGCAAATATTTCAGTTGTCAAAACCCATAAACTGTTAGCATAAAACAGGGTTTGTAGCAGCAAATTATTTTGACCGGGGCCTAGGTACCCAATGTTCCTTTCAGGGTTGCCTGAATCAAGTTGCAAAATCAACCAGATCCCTAATGCACAAAGGAAAACATGTTTCAAAACTCTTGATTTTCGGTTCTACTCAGGACCAAGACTGGGTACAACTCTATTCTGGGCCAATCCAATCCAAAATTCAGACCGACCGAGATGGAGGGCAGGCCTTTTGTCATCCCAGACCTCCTGGGACCAGGGTAGGAAATAAGGAAATTCCAGAACCATCTGTGGGGGGAAACTCCAGACGTTTCTTCCACTTCAAAGCTGGCAGCAGATATAAAAATAGGACCCTCAGACCAACCTTTTAGTTCACTTCTGAACCTACGGAGGATTCCCAGAAAAGTGCCCTTCTGTGTACTTCAGAGGACTGCCCTGCTGCTCCAAGAGGAGAGCCCTGCTGCCTGAAGCCTGCCCTATGCCCCTAGCGGACTGCCCTGCTGCTAGAGACCTGCTTTTCTTCTGAACCCAGGACTACCAGAGTAACTCCAAGGGTTAATTTGCTGGCCTCCTGTTCAGAGCTACAGGAACACAAAAATCTCCAACAACTTTCAAAGTGCACTTTGATCCAGCTTGAAGTGAGTCCTGACCCTCCAAGGGGTGCTCCCCAGTCCTGGGCTCCTGTAAGTGGTGCTAAAGGTAACGCAACAGTCAAAATCTATAACTTGGGACTTAAAAACTTTTCTGCCAAAACGTGCTCTGAGAACCGAGAGGAGGCAGGGATCTACGTGCTTGCTGATCCAACTGAGGTGCATCACCAGTTAGCCGGACTTTGCGGTAGCTCACGCTATGTTCTTTTCCGTAGCTGCAAATACTGTTCAACTGCTCCTCTCTGGAAGGGTATCCGACCTCCTGGACCCCTTGTCGGGCAGCTTTGTTTCACTCGAGATTTTCAACTTTCAAAAAAGAGTCCAAGTCCAAACATAGAAATTTTCATTGCAACTTCGTCCAGCGGCTCCCTTACGACGATGCCTCCTCCTTGGACATCGTTAGTTGCATTGCCCCACTGAACTTTACCTTCACAGGCATTTTTCTCTGAAATTTCTTTTAAGTCTTGAGGTAAGCGGAGTCTGGACCCAATCTACTTCTCGTATCCAGACTGTGCTCCATCGCAAGTGGTCATAACTCTTGAGTTTGTCATGGTCTCACGCGACTAGATGTCCCCGGTTGGTGCTTTGATCTTTTGGGAGTTAGACTTCACTAAAAGCTATTGCTTGAATATGAATTTACCTTGAAATAACAAAAGACAAAAGGCGTTTATCGAAACAGGAACAGTTGGTTTAATGAAGCACTTCGGCCGGGAGCAGTTTTTTTTTAGCCTATTTTTATTACTATACTGCACAGACATCACATTACATGTTAACCCTTCAGTTTACAGTGCATCAGAGAGGGTTCAGGAAAAGCTAAGTATCAGTACATTGTGACACAGCGGTCTGCTTGGATGCCCATATGCTCCGCTCAGTAGATTCATTGCTGGTCCCGTGGTAACTGTGTGGCGTACCGAGCAGTTCCCACAAAGGAGGAATATGAGCAGTATTAGCTAATATAACTTGTAATAGAAGAACCAAGAAGAAAGAAGAAGAGAACCTTTGCAGCGTCCGGTGGCAGGAGCCCGCCCCAAAAAGAAAACAGGGTACCCAAAGGAGGATTATCAAGCGGGCAGAGAATTCAGAATGTACAGGGGCAAGCCCCTCAGCTCTCCGGTAAGGGCCACTACTGTATGTTGAAGCGGGTGGTCTTCAAGAGGCACCACAGGGCAGCAGACCAAGACAGTGCAGTCTGCAGGGATAATGATACATGTCAGCAGCTATGTCAGGACCCCATTAGTAGCATATTTGGGAAACCAGCACAAACGCCATTTGCCAGGCCTACAGCCCTAGTTATTATCCCACCCCATTGTTAACCTAGTCATCAGCACTACGGTTCAGTCATCCTATGCCAATGTAGACTGTACCATAGCCCAGTCAGTCCAACATGGGGTCATCTTCCGAGGTCAGCGCAGGGGTGGCATGACCTGACGTCTGCATAGAAACCTCTGCCCCCTCGCTCAACTACAAGCTCTGCAGCATATAACCTCACTCTTCCAGATCACACTCTGCATTCTCATCCATGCGTACAGCTAGCAGGCAGCACTCCTCAGCCATGCCACACTCGCGTAGATCCGTCCTCCATCTATCCAGCCAGGGGGGGGAATAGTATGAGTCCAAGGTATGGCAATATAGTTATTAGCCAAGACAAGGCCCAGAAGAGTATAAGTATATGTCATACGGGTTCCCTTCTTGGGGACCGGGAACAGACCTAGTAAACACTGCTTAACCAACACCTCGATTCGCACACCTGTGGCTGTTCGCAGTATACAGAGCATTCCTTGACAGTATAATTGTAGGCAGGCGCAAGTCCAAGTCATGTGCATGAATGTCGCCGGGGCCACCCCACACCGGGGGCACGCCGAGGAGCGCTCCGGATTAAAGCATGCTAATCTCTGAGGCATTAAAAACTTGTGATGCCGGTAAAAAAACTGAGTGAGCTTAAACCTTGCGTTACTAGCCACCTCACGGACTTGTGCGAACACCCTCTTCCACTCACCCTCTGTGAGCGGAGACGGTAGGTCTGCCATCTATATGTCCTGTATTTTTAACACCTCGACCATACAATCCTCTTTCAAGGCTTTATATATGTGGGAGATCAGTCCTCTAGTGGAACCCGGGTCAAGTAGCAACGCTAAAGTCCATGTCTCCTCCGGCTCATCTGGAAATGAGGTCCATATTTCGCGAGCTGTGCGTGATATTTTTGCATATTGTAAGAAATAACAATTAGGCACTTGGAGCTACTCCTTGACCTCGTCAAAGGATAAAAAAGTTCCATTCATATACATATTTCCAGCTGTTGTGCAGCCCTCAATACCATTTAGTGAGATCCAAGACAGACTTGATCTGATGAAAACCCTGTAGCCACTGGAGGGAAAGTGATCGAACCTATGGGGCCCTGTGGACAACCGCTCCGAAGACTCCACAACCCACCAGATTATGTACGGGCATTCCGCAGGGATCCGGGAGCCCATCATGAGGTATCTCGGCAATTCCATCCCATTACCCCAATCCGCCAGCAGTGCCTTCTGTACGTTGCGGCCCTTACCACACCACTGCACTTCATACTGCAGCAGCCCCGCAAAGTAATAGAGTCTAACGTCCGGGAGACCTAGACCCCCCCGAATCTGTATCCAACTTGAGTATCTCAAGTTTTACCCTGCTGCGTCCACCGGCCCACACAAACGAGACCAGGAGACTGTTCAAGGTGCCAAAGGTGGATTTAGGGATACAGCAGAAGGAATTCTGGAGGGCGTAAAGACAACGGGAAGCATAACCATCTTTGCCAGGGCCACTCGTACCACAACCGAGAGGGGGAGTCTGATCCAGAACCTGATGGATTCCCTCAAACCCGTGAGGACTGCTCCTGTATTCAGGGCATACTGAGCATCCGGCGAATGAGCCACCTGTATGCCCAGGTTGCGAAAATGGTCAATCTCCCAACCAAGCTCCACAGTGTAGAGACCTGCAGCATCCCCCATGCCAATGCCGCCAGTGGGAATATGACTGACTTCTGGCAGTTAATATGTAGGCCCAATACTCTTCCGAAGGATGCCAAAATGTCCAGGAGTGCAGGTTCTGCCTCCTCCGGTTGGCAAATTTAGAGAGGTGCATCATCTGCATATAATGAAATTACATGGGTGCGACCATCAACGGTCATACCCCACTGGGCCATATCCCTCCGCAGTAGAATCACCCATGGTTCCATTGCCAGGGCGAAAAGAAGCTGGGACAACGGACACCCCTGCCTTGTGCCCCTCTGAATGAAAAGATTCTCCGATATCAAACCGCCATTACGGACCCGAGCCCTCGGTTGGCAATAGAGGAGGCGGACCCAGGTTATAAACTCATGACCGAGCACCATTCTCCTCAGGACCTCCCACAGATACTCCCATCGTAGGGTGTCAAATGCTTTCTTGATGCCCAGGGCGATGACTGCCGCCCGGGTACCGCTATCTGCCACCGAGTGTAATACGTGTGAGAGGCAACGTATATTCATGTGCATCCCTCTTCCCTGCATGAACCTGCATTGGTCCTCTTGGACCAGGTTCATTGACACTCTGACCAGACGTGTTGCCAATACCTTGTTGAGCAATTTAGCATCGATTCCCAACATTGACAAAGGTCTGTATGAGCCAGGGTCGGACGCATCCTTACCTGATTTCGGGAGCATAACAATCTGCGACTCTCTCATAGACTGTGGCAAAACTACTAATCGCTTGGCCTCTTGCAAGGTTTCCAATAATAGGGGGAGTAGTAGGTCAGCATAGGTCTGGTAAAACTCCACCGCGTCCTGGGGACTTACAGCGGGCCATACTCTGCACTGCCTCCCGCAGTTCATCAAGTTGAATCGCTACGCCCATGTCGGCTGCCTGCTCTTCAGTGAGGCAGGGGAGGGGCACATCATCC
The DNA here is from genome assembly GCA_963921515.1 of Calotriton arnoldi. Lineage (NCBI taxonomy): Eukaryota > Metazoa > Chordata > Amphibia > Caudata > Salamandridae > Calotriton > Calotriton arnoldi. The sequence continues at coordinate 763,132 of CAWUFW010003607.1, read as the reverse complement.
AGAAACCTCAGAAACTCAGTCGGAGCAGCACCAGGGCCCTCCTGATATATCGCAGCCAGATGGTCTCCCAACAGGGAGTTAACTCCGGCTTGTGCAATGGCGGTGGTTCCACCTGATCGCCTAAGCGTCAGTATGAGTGGGGAAGGCCGCTCCAGCCTCAGCAGCCACGCCAACAGTCTCCCCACTTTGTCGCATACCATAGCTGGCAGTATTCTCAACTAGTGAAGCAGTCTAGCCTGTTCCACACCTCAACTCGACGCTGTGCCCGCAGAAGGGATTTGTTGTGTGGCTCCGGTTCTTGTCCCCTATGCTGCAACCCAGCGAGCACGTCCTCCGCCTCGGTAAGCTCCCTTTCCAGACAACGCCATGTACCCCCAACTTTAGACAAACCTTCTCCTCGAGTCACCACCTAAAAGGTGACCCACTCCACTCCCCTACTAGTAGTGGACAACCAATTGGTGTAAAAAAATCCCGTGATGGTCCCCTGAATCTCCTTCCAGAACACAGTGTCTCGGTGGGTCTCTGGACGCAGGTGCCACAATGGAAACCTCGGCCTGCTGCGGTCTAACCCCCACTCCAACAATACCGGGGCATGGTCTGACAGGAAACGGCCCAATGAGTGGGTCCGCGCTGCAGCCGCAGAAGCCTCCCCTGAAAGTAAAAAATTATCAACTCTGCTAGAAATAGCACAGGAGGGCATATTCAAGTATATCCTTGCACTTCAGGGTGCATCTCGTGCCAGATGTCGAAGCAGTGCAAGCGGTCCATCATGTCCCGCAAAGCTGCTGGCATATTGGGCTTAGTATGCGGCCTTGGGGGATGTCTATCCAAATTACCGTCAAGCACACAATTAAAATCTCCTGCCCATATTATCGGCACCCCCATGTAAGGAAATAGAAGCTTCTCTGGATCCAGGTAAAACTCGCCATCGTCTGCGTTCGGGGCATAGACATTTATCAGACAAACTCCACACCACCTAATGTGCCTTGCACCGCCACATACCTCTGCTCTATATCTGCTGTGTAGCCACGTACTTGGAACGGGACCTGCGAGGCCACCTAATTCACCATTCCCACTGCATATGTGCAGTAGGTGGCAGAGAACATCTGTCCCCTCCATTTGCTATGTAACTTTTGGGTTTTGGGGTCAGACAGGTGTCTCTCCTGCAACATCGGCACATGAGCCCCCTGTCAGCTTAGGTAAGTCTGTGCCCTGTAACGCTTCACAAAAGAGTTGAGCCCCCTCACATTCCACGTTACAAATTTAAATTGTCCCATCTTTCGTAACCGGTGGAAACCCCTGCTTCATCTGTCCACCAGTCAACCACCATCGCAGCCACCAAAGAACATGAGATTTAAATAAAAAAAACGCCCCACCCCCCTGGTAGACACAGCAGAAACAAGTCATGCATTCCCAATTATTTCCAACTCCCTCAATACCCTCCCATGTCCTCAAACCCCAGTAGTACACAGAAACTATCTCCACACACCCAACAATGGTGAAGGATGAATAATAAATCAAAGCTTGGAGAAAATATAAAACTACACCAGACAACACCCAGGCACTCAAACGGTGAACTGCGCTAATCATCATGCTTCTGTGCACTTCACAATTAGCCATTGAAAACTACTCAGCGCCAGGTTGGCTGGTGTGTGGTACGGTCACACTGTGAGTCGCACCAACGACACCCTCCTGAGCTCGGCCTCCACTCATGTACAAACATACATCCAATCACTCATCTGACATACCCTTTCACGCAGTGAGACTGTCAGCAGAAGAAAGATATGGAAAAGTAAATCAAGGAGAAGAAAAAAAAGTTAAGAAATGAGCAGAAGAAGGTGATAGTGAAAGAAGGAGGGGCATAAGCCCGCCATGCAGCAGCTCCCATCCCAGTCACACCGTATATTGGCCGGAATCAACAGACACCAATGCCGAATGTTTTCAATAATCAACTGGGCTCCTCGACACCCTGGACACGGTCTCCATGTGTGACCTTCAGCTTAGCAGGATTAAGAAGCATGTACTGGAGATTCATCACCCTCAGTTTCTGCTTCACCCCTCTAAAGGGCGCCCTCTGTTGCTGCACCATGCATGTGTAGTCTGGGAAAATGCAAATTATATGGTTTTTGAAGGTGGGGTCCCCATCTCGGAAGGCAGCTATAAGGATACAGTCATGATCCCTGTAGTCGGGGACCTTTGCAATAAGAGTTGGGGGGCAGGGCACCCACAGGGGAGGCGGCACAAGGGACCGATGTGCACATTCGATCACATAGATCGCAGAGAGTTCCGCCATAGGAAGTGCTTCCTTAAGCCATTTCTCAAGAAAAAGTTCTGGGGTTCCCCCTTTGGAGTTGTGGAATAGGTATGAGAGGATTCAATGTGTCACAAATATGGCACCACTATCTGCACAGCGCCACACAATGTAGGGGTGGGCTGCATATCAGGGAGGACTGCCTCAGGTGAACAATCGCAGATTCCAGTGCAGTCCAGCATGATAGCCCCCAATGCATGACTACAATCACCAAAGTCCATTTCAGCGCACCTACAGACTTGCGTGCAGCAACAACACTGTTATGGCATTTGTGGAGGTGCGCAGGCTCCGTTTAGGTATCCAACAGGCAAGGTGCGGAGCAGTTCAGTCAATGCCAGGTAGAGAACGTGTCGTGATATGCAAATAATAGCGGAGGTAAATCCCCGTTACCTCCGCCGTCTCTTATCCGCTATGTCAGTCCCGTGGTGCAAATCTACCGGTAAGTAGGGACTCTTCCACAGCAGCAATCACCGCAAGGAGGTCTGGGGGTCACTCATGCAGCCAGAGAAGGTACATTAGGGAGATGACGCCATGGACACCGGCAACTCAGGTGTGAGGCGCTCCCTAACTCATGACCATTGGCGGTTCTGGATCAGCACAGCAAAGCATAGGGGTCTCTGTCCAGGTGACCTCCACCCTCCTCTGGTCTTCGGCAGCATTTGGTGCAGCAAACGGAGGGGGGAGGACCCAATGTCCACAACAACTCCTCATCAGCAACGGGACGGGAACCCTCAGTAGGGCCCGGCTCACGAAGGAGTCTTCCTGGCCACTCACCGGCCGAACCAATTCAAGGTTCCAGACCAGTGAGGGTCCGGCTAGCCAATGCCATCTGTGGCTCCCCCCATTTCCTAACTGCGGTCAGGGCCAGGTGCAGTAAAATAGGTATGACCCCGTGCTAGGCCCACAGCCCCCTCGCTGCATCCGTGCAGTCGGTGTGTAGGCCCAGGCAATCTGGCCGAGACAGCAATCCCTGCTTTCTCCAGTCATCCCCGCAAGGGGGATCAGCCATCTCGGGAGGCCTCAGACGCAGCTCTGTTGCAGCGGACCCTACCTGCAGATGACAATCGCCACGTTCAGCTAGGCTAAGGGCCAGCGGGCGTATGCTGTCTATCTCTGTCTCCAGCGAGGTGGCCCCAGGTGTGATCCAGTCCCCAGCACGAGGCCCAACCAAGCCGGTCACTGCCGGTGCACGCCTGGATCCTCCCGGGTCGCAGGCACCAGGAAGTCACAAATTTAGTGTCCCCAGCCGCAGAACTCGGCTCAGCTCGACCCCCGCTCTTGACTCTGTCCGGGGGCGGCAGTGTCGGCCCGCAGCAGCAGGATGGGAACGAGAAATTCAGGATACTGGCTGTGCGGACTGCGGAGCTTCTCAAGCTGCGTCTGCACTGGCCGCCATCTTGGCCACGCCCCCAACTCAAATACAGTTACTGAAGCAAGTTTGAGGCCAGTCTCAAACCACAATCAATCTGAACAAGGTTTTATACACACCTTTGGGTATCGTAAAGTGCTTCAGTCAATCCTTTTTTGGAAAAAGAATGCAGGGCTTTGTCCTTGCAGCCATAAGTAAGGCCCCTGATAACAAATGCAGGTGGGTCTAGACCTTGCGTGGACAGAATGGGGACCAGTGGGTAACGTATCCAGATGCCTGTCATGAGGGGTGTGTGATCACTGTGTGTACTGTGTGTTCCTAAATTCATGTGGCATCTGACTTTATGATGTTTTTAGGAATGTGAGCTCCCCTTCGGCCATATGTGCTTTATTGGGGCTGATCTAACTGGACCATTGTGGTTTCACTGCGCTTATCTGAGGGATTGACCTGAGTTTCCTGTTAACACGTTTATCTGCCGATTACATGCCACCTCATCTGTGACCTGTCAATCAGTAACCTCAGGCTAGGTCTCAGCGCCTGCCTGACAACTTATTTCTGAGTCGGGGTTGATGGAGAGTTCATGACGGGTAAATTCGATAATAGATTTGCAATTTCATTCTTATATGTGAATGTATCATTATAAACATTGGCATTGATTTTAGCAACATTAACAACATTTTAAAAGTTTCTAATTCCGGTTCTAATGATTGGATTTTAGTCGTTTTGGTGTCAAATAATTTATTACACTTTACTCTAATGTTCTAAATTGTCGTGAGATTTTTATTGTGTTGTGCTTTCACTTTATTTCTGTTTGAGTGCTACATAAATACTTTACACATTGCCTGCAAGTTAAGTCAGACTGCTTTTGTGCCAAGCTACTTCTTTTCAGAAGGGACCAACATTGGCTCACGGCCCCATTCCCATCCCCTTTTTTAAAGAAATTGGCCCGGAGCATGGGGTCCCTAGAGCCCAATTGTGGCTTAGGGAGACAGGCCGCTTGCGATCCTGCCAATTATTTACTAATCGGCCCGGGGCCCAATGGTGGCTTTGTGAGTGGGGGACCCCCTCAAACCCCCCTTTCCAAATGTTGAATAGAAATGATCCCTGAGCCCTTGCCCACCCTGGTTGTCAAATTCATCAAATTCATCAAATAGAAAACGGCAATCAGCATTTTTCTTTTTTTAATGCCACGATCCTGTGGGTGTCTTGTGGGAGTCCAGCGGGATTGCAGCATTAAAATTTTTTTTTTTTTGGCCCCAAGAGGGGTCCCTCTGGGATTCCCCCACAAGGGCTAGAGTGGCATGGTATCCTTACTCGGCCTCCCTATATCCTTTTTCTCTATATCTTTTAAGGACAGGGGACTAAGTCCCTGGTGTCCTGTAATGGCTGACTGCAATTTTTTATCTCATGTTGCAGGCAGCCAATTAGAGCGCTCTCTCTGGGGGAGCCTCAGTCCTGTGCGAGTGAGTTTACCCAAGGCAAAAAAGCCCCCTTCGCCAATCAGAGCACCCTAGCCACTATGCGTCCAGGATAACCATCCCTCGGGCATATATTTTTCATTAAGGGGAGCGGGGTACCCAGCCCTGGTTCCCCAGTGCCCACCCGAGGCACCCAACAAATAGTATGTTGGTTGCTTCGGAGCTGGCATTACTGTGCTTGATCCCACCAGATGGAATAATTTTCAAAGCTCCCAATGGGTGGGAGCACACTTGCTTTCCCTGCCCACAGTGGCCACGGGGTGGGCTCCCCGGACAGTGTAGGAGCCAGCCAAGGGGACGGAATCACCGGGGACTTTTGGGGAGGGAGGCCACACGGTCCCTGGGGTCTATACAGGCTTGGGGATGGGGGATGCGTGCCCTCGTGCCTATTTTTTTTAAAAGGTGGGCCCGGGGGATAGGGTTCACATGGCTGTAATTGGTCAAGAGATGGGGCCACGCGCCCCTCCCTTATTTTGAAAATTTAGCCCCGGGATTAGGGTCCCAGAGGCCTCAATGAGGCTCATGGAGGGGTGAATGCGCTCTCCCCTCCCCTTAGGTTTTCCCTGCGGCCACCTGGCCAGCACGTAATCTTTTTTTTTATTTTGCAATTCCACAGGACTCCTGCTGGATCGCTGCTTTTTATTTTTTTTTAAATGTTTTGGCCCCAGTGAGGTCCCTCTCAGAGGGCCTAGGGGGCAGGGTATCCCTACTTTACCCCTTATATAAAATTTTCCAATTAAACTGAGGACAGGGGACTAAGCATTTGAGTCGTGTAATGGCTGACCGGCAACATTTTTCTTCATGTTGCAAGAAGCCAATCAGAGCGGTCATATATATTTGTGTGTGTGTGTATATATATATTCACTGAAAAAACCATAGGTTTTAGGGACAGTTATAGTTACTTGGACATTGCACTCGTACAAAACCCGTGAAATTCCCCCGTTATAGTTAGTTCAGCTAACTATAACTCGCGCCCCGCAATGCACTGCTGATGACGTCACATATTACATCACTCATGACATGGTCAGTGACATCACTGATGACATCACTGATGACATCTCAAATGACATCACTGATGACATCATCCAGTGACTGTGTGTTTCTCTAAAGTTTAAATATTTTTAATATATATAGGAAAAGACGTATTGAAGAATGAGTGGGTGTGTAAGTGTCTGTATGGATGATTTAGTAGGTGCGTGACTGACTGTATAAGTGAGTGATTTAACGTATCTTACTGAATGCATGGGTTAGTGACTAAACTGGGTGAATGTCTGTATCCGTCTGTCTGTTGCTGTGTAAGTGGCTGCATGTGTTTGTGAATAGCTACATGAGTGTCTATTTGAGTTATTGAATGCTTGTGTGAGTATCTGTATGGGTGCCTGAGTGTTTGTGTGGGAGGGGTGTGTGCGACTCTGTGCATAGATGTGTGAGTGGGTGATTCACTGGGTGGATGGTTTCAAGAGTGCATCTGTGATAGACTGTATGGGTGGGTAAGTGTGTGTAAGAGTGTGTTAGTGAGTGAATGTATGTCCCAGTGGTACATGTGTGAGTAACTACATATGTGAAAGGCAGTATATATGTGTGTTGGAGTATATAAATAGCTATAAGCGAGAGTGACTGATTGTGATAGTGGCTGTATGGATGAGTGTGTGCTTGTATCAGTGATTGTATAAGAGCGTAAGAATGTGCTAGTATTTGTATGAGTAAGTGAGCTGGTGTGTGTATAACTGTATAGGTGAGTAAATGGTAGTGTGTTTAATTATTTGCATGACTGACTAGGTGTGTGAGTACCTCTATGGATGAGTGGCGGTGTTTGAGTGTCTATATAGGAGTATGAGTGCATATGATAGTCCTGTACTGAGTGACCGTAAGTATGAGTGACTGTACGGGTGAGTGAGTGGATGTGTGTGTGTAGACCTAAGAATCAGTGAGTGGGTATGTAGTTATTGGTGTTGGAGTGTCTATGGTTTTGCGAATGGCAGTCTATAATTTAGAGTGGGTGTATCAAAGGTTATATTAGGGTGTGAGGAGGTGCATCAGATTATCACGTGGATGATGTCATCAGTGATGTCATTTGAGATGTCATCAGTGATGTCATCAGTGATGTCACTGACCATGTCATGAGTGATGTAATATGTGACGTCATCAGCAGTGCATTGCGGGGCGCGAGTTATAGTTAACTGAACTAACTATAACGGGGGAATTTCACGGGTTTTGTACGAGTGCAATGTCCAAGTAACTATAACTGTCCCTAAAACCTATGGTTTTTTCAGTGAATTTCAAAGGTTTTTTAAATGCTAATTTGTAACTATAACGTGTATGAAACCTATGGTTTTTTCAGTGAATTTCAAAGGTTTTTTAAATGCTAATTTGTAACTATAACGTGTCTGAAACCTATGGTTTTTTCAGTGAATTTCAAAGGTTTTTTAAATGCTAATTTCTAACTATAACGTGCCTGAAACCTACGTTTTTTTAGTGAATTTCAAAGGTTTTGTAAATGACAATTTTTAAATGTATTAATTGTTATATTAATTTTTTTCATACTGATTTACTACATTTTTAGAAACAATTTTTTTTTACATATTTTATTTTTTAAATTACATTGTAATTACATTATACATTACATTACAAAAAATACTTTCTCTTAATGAATTACTTTAGTTTAAATACTTTGCAGATAGGCAATAGACTTTTAAGTACAGTAGTTACAGTTGTTGCAATGGGCAACACATTTTCAAACACAATGCAACATTCAGCTCAATGTGAATTTCTAGTTAAATGCAATTAGTTACTTTATGGATTACTTTTCTAACCACAGGACTGGATCCTAGATTCAGTCCTGGTACATCTCCTGTAAACAGTTGAGTAAAAGCGTTTTGGTTACAGTCGTGATTTTTAAGGAATATTATTGTATTTTAAAAGTTGACACTTAGAAACTTTTTCTCATAGAATCACCAATGTTATCCTACGGAAGGAAATTCACTTAGCAGGTAAAAACTGTTATCGTTACTTTTTCTTACTCAGTGTTGGATCCTGGATCCAGCACTGGTGCATCTCCTGTAAACAGTTGAAAGAATGCGCTTAAGTCATACAGGCGATTTTTTAGGAATATTTGTAGTTTGTGAAAATCAACACTTTGAAACTTTTTTGCTGAAAACCAGTCAATGTTAGCCTATGAAGGAAATTCAAGTTACCGGTAAGTACGGTTAAAATTACTTTTGAGGATCAGTACTGGGCTGAAACATGCAGCACTGAGGTCTCTCCTGATAACAGGTGAGTAAATCGGAATTCGTATTTCGGCTGATTTTAGAGGAATATTTTAAAGTTCCAAAACTCCACACTTAGAAGAATTTCCAAGTGAAACCAGTCAATGTTAGCCTATGGAAGGAAATTCAAGTTACTGGTAAGTACGGTTAAAATTACTTTTCAGGACCAGTACTGGGCTGAAAGATGCAGCACTGAGGTCTCTCCTGATAACAGGTGAGTAAATCAGAATTCGGATTTCGGCTGATTTAAGAGGAATATTTGTATGTTTCAAAAATCAACACTTAGAAGAATTTCCAAGTGAAACCAGTCAATGTTAGCCTATGAAGGAAATTCAAGTTACCGGTAAGTACGGTTAAAATTACTTTTCAGGATCAGTACTGGGCTGAAAGATGCAGCACTGAGGTCTCTCCTGATAACAGGTGAGTAAATCGGAATTCGTATTTCGGCTGATTTTAGAGGAATATTTTAAAGTTCCAAAACTCCACACTTAGAAGAATTTCCAAGTGAAACCAGTCAATGTTAGCCTATGAAGGAAATTCAAGTTACCAGTAAGTACGGTTAAAATTACTTTTCAGGACCAGTACTGGGCTGAAAGATGCAGCACTGAGGTCTCTCCTGATAACAGGTGAGTAAATCGGAATTCGTATTTCGGCTGATTTTAGAGGAATATTTTAAAGTTCCAAAACTCCACACTTAGAAGAATTTCCAAGTGAAACCAGTCAATGTTAGCCTATGGAAGGAAATTCAAGTTACTGGTAAGTACGGTTAAAATTACTTTTCAGGACCAGTACTGGGCTGAAAGATACAGCACTGAGGTCTCTCCTTATAACAGGTGAGTAAATCGGAATTCCTATTTCGGCTGATTTTAGAGGAATATTTGCACAATGGTGAAGGGAGGGGGCGGGGCCTGAGGTGACATCTGTGCAAACGCGCCCCGTGGCGCGTTTTAAGTTGGGGGATTAAGTCCCCTTGAATCCTGAGGGTCCCTAGGGGCCAACTAGCCCACCAGGAACCTCCAATATGCGCCAGGGGCTGTGTTGCAGAGACGTGTAGAGAGGCCACACCCCTTTTACACCTCTCTGCAACGCAGCTCTGTGGCGCTTTCTGGATGTACCTGTTGGGCTAGTTCGCCCTCAGGGACCCTCAGGATTGAAGGGGATTTAATTCTCCATCTTAAAACGCGCCACGGGGCCTGTTTGCACACATGTCACCTGAAGCCCCGCCCCCTCCCTTCACCACTGTGCAAACGCGCCCCGTGGCGAGTTTTAAGTTGTGGGATTAAGTCCCCTTGAATCCTGAGGGTCCCCGGAGTCCAACTAGCCCACCATATACCTCCAAAAAGCGCCACAGAGCTGCGTTGCAGAGAGGTGTAAAAAGGGGTGTGGCCTCTCTACACGTCTCTGCAAGGCAGCCCCTGGCGCATACTGGAGGTTCCTGGTGGGCTAGTTGGCCCCCAGGGACCCCCAGTATTCAAGGGGAATTTGTTCCCCCGCTGCAAATGCGCCAGGGGGCGCGTTTGCAGAGTGGTGAAGGAAGGGGGCGGGGCCTGCGGGCCCGATCGTTTTTTTTTTTTTTGTTTTTTGTCCCCTGAATGGGGGCTGTGTGGCCCCCTTCCTCTTTTCTCTTTTTGGGCCCTGGGGACCCCATCCCCCAGGGCCTTACCCCTTTTTTTTAAATTACAAAAAAAAAAAAAAAACGGGAAGGGGGCCGCGTGGCCCCCCTTCCCTGGGCCTGTATTGGCCCCGGGGACCCCATCCCCCGGGGCATGGCCTCTATATTTATTATTTTGAGGGGGGCAGCGTGGCCCCCCTCCTCTGGCCATTTTAAGGCCCCGGGGACCCCATCCCCCGGGGCCGGCCTTTCCATTTAAAAAAAAAAAATAATAAATCTCTTTTTTGGGGAGGGGGCCGCGTGGCCCCCCTCCCGGGCCACTACTTGCCCCGGGGACCCCATCCCCCGGGGCTGGCCCTCTCCATTGGGGACTGTGGGGGTTCCCCAATCCCCCCACAGTCCCGCCGGCTCCCACGTCCCTTGGGAGCCGGCATTGCTGTTCCACATGGGGAGCAGCTGACATGCTGCTCCCCATGTGGAAAAGCAATCGCTTTGGATATTGGAAGAGAGAGCAGGTTTCCCTGCTCTCTCTTCCAATATCCAAAGCAGTTTGCTATGGCAGGACGGGAGCCGCGAGGCTCCCGTCCTGCCATAGCAAACTACAGTGTCCCGGGGTAGGCACCCCGGGACACTGCAAGGAGCCGGCCCTGGGGGGTGGTGGTCCCCAGGGCCATCAAGGGCTCCAGGAGGGGGGCCGCGCGGCCCCCTCCCATTCAGTACACAGCCCGGGGAGGTGGTGGTCCCCGGGGCTCTGGGGTCCGTAACGGACCCCCATATTAAAATGTTTAGTGCCCCGGGGAGGTGGCGGTCCCGGGGCGTGTGGGGGCTGGAGCCCCCCACACAGGTTTTATAATGTATAGAAAAAAAGCCCCGGGGAGGTGGTGGTCCCCGGGGCTGCGGGAGGGCTCAGAGCCCTCCCGCACCATTTCTAAAAAAGCCCCGGGGGTGGCGGTCCCCGGGCTTGGGGGCCCTTTGAGGCCCCCACACATTAAATTATCCCCCCCACCATGCCCCCGGGACTTGGGCCACCCGGGGGCCAATTAACATCGAAGCGCGGGAGACCGCGCTTCGATTTTTTTTTTTCGGCAGGATTCGCGCACCCTGAGCGCATCCTGCCGATTTAAAAAAATTTTTTTTTTTTTTTTTTGCCCAGGGGGTCCTTGTGGGACCCCCTGAGCAAACCTAGGGGGTCAGGGTGTTTCTACCCTGCCCCCTTTGTGCGCTTTGCGCACTTGTTTCTGTCCCTCGGTTCTACCGAGGGACAAAATGGCTGCCAACATTTCCTGAATCGGAATGTTGACAGCCAGCTGACAGCCAATTAACATGCAGCTCGTGATCGGGACGGTGCGCGCAGGGTGCGCTGAGGGTACGCGGACCCTACTCGGCCATAGATATCACTAACTTTTTACTTTTCATTTTCTCAGCAACTACTGAACGGATTTACACCATTTAACAAAAGGGTTCTTTCTGAACCAAGAACTACCTCTTTGCCAAATTTGGTGTAATTCCGTTCAGCAGTTCGGGCTGTAGCCGTGTCTAAAGTTTCCTATGGAAAAGTGCATGGGGAAAACGCGTTTTGGGACCCCCTTTTTCTCGGCCCCCGCTTGACGAATCCCCCGAGACTTTCAGGGTAGGAGCGGACCGGAGCGGGCCACAAAGTTTGAAAATTTCGCGAAGATACGTCAACCGGCAAGAGAGTTATTTCAAATAGAATGTCGCGGATTTCCTATGGATAATAGGTTGTAACTATAACTATCTACTGGCGACCGCCAGTAGATAATATGTGGGTATATATATATATACACACATACATATATACATACATATATATATACATACATATACACATACATATATATACATATACACATACATATATATACACATACACATACATATATATACACACACATATATACATACATACACACACATATATAAACATTTTCATTGGTTTCTTTATATCAACTTCATCTTCATGGTTGTCTTATCCATTCCCCTACATGCTTTTCCCTGCTTAAGCTTGTCATGTATGTTTTGTTTATTTTCATATGGAAGACTATTAAAGTGTTTGTTTATGCCATGCTCAGATATTACTTGAATGTTAACGTGAAAAGTTTGTTTGGCCTCCTGTTTTGTGCTGATCTGCAATGCAAGGTACCTGAGTCCCAAAGATTTTGTTGTGACTTAGGAGCTGATTTTGATTGCGGTCGGCCGGACCACCACCCTCTACTGCGGCGGTTAGAAGCCAGCCCGACAAGCCGGCGGCAGACCAACCATCGCATTTTGATGTGACTGCAATGCTGGTGGTCGGAATGTGCTCCGTACTATGGCAGCTTGTGCTGAAGCCAAGGAAAAGGGCTGCAGCATAAGCCGCCATGGTACAGAGCACCTCCTGCACATCCATGGACCGTGTACCATGCACCATGTCGTACACGGCACATGGTGCATGGAGGTGAGTGGGGGCACTTCATGTGGTGTACGACAGACGAGGCCCTGTTTGACGGCCCCCCCCATATCCCTTTCCGATAGCCTTTTCATGGCGGTCTTCCCACCATGAAAAGGCTGTCGGAAAGGGATATCCTAATTCCGACGGCAGTGCCTGGCTTGGTACCGCAGCCATTCAGGGATATGACCCCGAGCGCCACTCCGTCGGGATCTCTTATCCTGACAGAGCAGGTGGTCTTCCCTCTGACCACTGTGGGTCCAACCGCCAGAACTGTAATTCAGCAGTCGGACCGAAGGACTGACGGTGGTCGGACCGCCACTGATGGCCTGTCGGTGGCGGTACGACCGCCATCGTAATCAAGCCCATAGTCTGGTCGAACTCAATGCATACTAACAAATTCCAAGAGGTATCCAAGAGTATTAAAAGTGTAAGTTCCCTATTTCGAGTTTAGTGGACAGAACACTTCTTCACAGACATGCCGGTTTGCTATGACAAACATTTATAAATAGACAACAAATATAGCCTACCAAATAATAACATTGTTTATCTTCATTATTTAGCAATTTGTGTCATAATTGTTTGTATACGATTCTTAACCCCTTGGCCGCGGCGGTAATTCCGCCGCGGCGCTGGGGGGGGGGGGGTGAGCGCGGCGGCGCCATGCTCGTGACGGGACCACGCCATCATGAGTCACGGGCGAGCTGTGCTCATGACGGCGTGGTTCCGTCACGACCCCGCCCACTCACTAATTCGCCCGCACAGGCGGGGAATCAGTAACGCGTGGGCGGAGCGGCCGCAGCATGACGGAACTACGCCGTCATGAGCACACGCCGCCCGTGGCTCATGACAGCGTGGTTCCGTCATCCACAGGGAAGGGGTTAAAGTACAACATACTCCTTTCGTGAACAATGAGTATAAGTGTGTTATTGTAAGCCCTTTAACACTTTTTGGTAATGGGGATTGACCTTTCAAAGGCATGCTATTTTTAATGCATGCAGATTACATCAAAATAATTGCAGAAAATAAGAGTGCTAAAATGATCTCTGTTGAATAGCCCTAACAGGCTGTGGTTCAATATCCCTAAAAGCCTTTAGAGCATTTCTAAATCAATCAATCTATTGTATAACACAAAGTATAAGTTGTTTACCATTCTCATTTTCGAAAGGCAAATGTTTTATTGGTCTGAATATTATGGAAAAGCTATAATTGGTTCACTGCTTCCCCTTTACAGCTCATGAGATTGGCATGATCAGAACATTTTCTTTCCAAATCATGCTTATAATTAGTACCAAGATAGCAATTAATTGATTTGCAATTTTCACCTAATGAACAGCTCAGTGTTCAGGAAAGGATTGTTTCAAATCTGGGCATGTGGCCAAAGATCTGGAATAAAAGGGTGCACATCAAGTCTCAGTTATGCACATTGCTGTTCTCCAATACTTTCCCATAGCTCATTGTAATTATTTTATGAGTTATACTATTTTAAAAATGTCTCCCTACTGCATACAGCTTAAAAAATATATAATCTGACATTTTGGGTTTTCTAGCATATTTAGAAAGGTAGCTTAAAATTGCAAGGTCTGTAAATCATGAGTTGGCACCTGTTGCTAGTTAGAGCAGGTGTGCCCCCAATTGCGTAGTTTTGGCGAATGCGATAGCCGAAACAATGGAAAAGAGAATAATGTGCAGTTTCTAATGCAGATCACAATTGTTTTCCTTGTCACAAGTTTAATCTATTCCAATATGGCATTTGAAACAATTACATTTCACGTAAAATTAGATTGTGAATTGTGTACATGTGATGTACAAAATGTTACATCACCTATATGACTAGTTAACCTGTGATTCCCAATGACGAGTTGGAAGTGGTCAGATTGGGTAATTTGAAATTGGAAGGTGCCAATATGTGTTGCATTTGACACCGATGTGCAGCTAAAAGGTGGGTGTTGCTAAACCTTACCTCCAGTTAAAATCTGAACACTCAAATTAATGGTTCTGGACCTAATGTCCAGAAAGTCAATCCATGGTCTCAAAGACACATGGTTTGAAAGGAATCTCCTCTGGGGAGTGGAGGAAAGTGGCCAGGGGTTGCTAGTTGCATTTACTGAAAAGTAGGTTAGCGATATGATTATTGTCCTAAAGTAGGATTTCTTATATTTTGTTTGGCTGAAGATGAGCGCGTGCATGTTTGAGTGAAAGGTGCCCACACAGTATGATGTTTGCCGTGTAATATTGTAAACTATGCAACTTGTTGTTTGAATATACATTGCATAAACCAAAAGTTTATATTGTGATGTGCCCCGTACAATTAGGGAAAACAAAATCCCAAAAAGTTGAATGTACATCATAAAAACGACAAGTTAGAAAAGTAGATATATTTTCCTACTTTTAAGATTCATGCAAGTCTGTTTCAAAACAAAGTAGTATTTGATCAGGTAGGGAAAGAAGTTAAAGTAATAAGATATTAAATACACCTAATAGGCGTGTCTCCCTTGGAGCATATGCAGAAGGGTTTCCCAAGTAATAAGAAGAAATTACAACAGTATAGCCTGGAATAGTTTAAAGCCACCGAAAAGCATACATTTCCCTGACCAAAAGAAGGAACCTTCGACGATAATATAATTAAACATGTTGTTGCATACCTCCCTAGTAAATATGCAGGAGCTAAATTATAAAAAAGGGAAGCCACTGTAGCATTGTGGAGAATCTTTTGCGAAAAGGCAAAAGAATCCTCAATAGAAGATACCCCAATTACTCCATCTGTTCCCGCACCCCCATATAATCCTATGAGCCCCTCTTCCACGGTACCTACCATCTACCCACTGGTGCAGCTACAAGAAGCCGCAGTGGGTTTTGATAACTCTGAAATTGAAACCCCTCCATATTCCCCAAAAGTCACCCCAAGGTCACCCCATGAACATCAAGGCCAACGAAGGCAAGTACACCTAGGCAGCAACCAAGGGTCAGAGAATCCCAATTTTCAGGGCAACTAGAAGCGCAGTTTATACTGCACCTAGATCCAGCCTCTACCCAGCAGGACAAAAGGGAAGTACAGAGTCCAGGGGATAGTGATGACCAGTCACATATCATCAGCAACGCCGCAGTTGCTGCAGAAAAGGGATAAAACATGAAGGGTAATTAGAGAGTGAGTATCCACCCGCGGCAAAGGAAGGTAGAGGATGTAGGGTGGAGGGGTTATGGCTGTAGGATTGTAGGTGTGGCACAGCAGCCAGCATCTCAAGAAAGAGAACAAGAGCATAGGAGGACCAAAGACAGTTTACCCCCTTGACAGAAGGAGAAAAAGAGCATAATAGTCCCATCAGAGACTGTGCGAGATTGGCTATCACGCAGTGAGAGTGGGAGAGACACAAGCAAAGTGAGGAGGGAGAGGTATAGCGTTGAATTTCCAGGGCAAGCTCATAGTAGTTTTGGGAGACTAACGCGACAGAACAGAATCCATGCACCAGTGTATGGAGAGCTTGGGGAACTGCTTCAAATCACAGAAGCAAGTCACCCCACCTATAATATCCAAGAGAGACCACTTATTGACTTGGATTACACAAGGGGTGCATGGAGACTGCCTAAACCAGCTGACATGAGTAAAAGAGAGCACGTTGTGCTTCCGAGACGTAGGAAACCTTGAGCAGCAGAACTTGAGCGATTGCAATTCCAAGGTACCCATGGCCACCCAGACCCCAGAACGGGATCCAGGGGATGATTGACACTACACAACAGACCAGCAGAGAAAATGAGTGTTCAATCAATCTCGCGCAGTATAGATCTCAATCCCAGTGAGATCGTAATTGAGGGAGAGCATAGCTGCTACAGTATTGTACCATATGTAGATAATCTAGTAGATTGGACTGAGAGGTTAGCTCCACAAATGAGTCCAGGACCCAAAAACCCTTTGAACCCCATGATATGGTGAATGCTAAAGATTGCATTCTGTATGGTGAGGGTGATCCAGACTGGGATTTCCCCTACATGAGTAAATGTCTGCATATATGGCAGAAGTATGCTAGACAACACCATCCCCAGCATGCCACCACCCCTTTGCATCAGATGCCCCTGATGCATATGGGACCTGGGGAACCCCATTATGTTCCTTGGACACAGATGGACAAGAAAAACCTCAGAAAACTATTGCCACTGCTTACAGAAGGAGCAAGGAAATGGATCAGGGCATTTGAAGAACAAACAGCAGGTATCACCTTAGCAGTAGGGGACGTAAAGAGTCTGCTTAATTCCCTCATAGGGGATGAGACAGACACAGTATTTCAAAAGGCTGGAGTAAGGTACGTTACCCTCACTGAAACCAGATGTGATGGGTCTCCATTTAATTTGGTCAGAACTGTAGTATGGGATCAGCTAAGCAGAATGTACCCCAACAGGCCGGTCATCTGATCTTTCAT
The DNA here is from genome assembly GCA_963921515.1 of Calotriton arnoldi. Taxonomy (NCBI): domain Eukaryota; kingdom Metazoa; phylum Chordata; class Amphibia; order Caudata; family Salamandridae; genus Calotriton; species Calotriton arnoldi. The sequence continues at coordinate 746,235 of CAWUFW010003607.1, read as the reverse complement.
GTCTATGCAGCCAAATGAGGATTCTGCACAATACCTGAGTAAGATGAATGAAAAAGGGACCCAGGAAGTAGGTCAGGGTTGGGAGGTGACAGGAGGTAATGCTGTATTATTTTATAATGTAGTTAAGAAAGGATTGCCTTCTGATGTACAGAACAGCTTAGATAACATAGTGGCACTAGAAGCCAATCCTTTTACAGAAATACAGGCACACATAATCCACTTTTGCAGGAAAAAGCAAGAGAAAGAAAAGAACAAATAGGAAGTAGCAGAGAAAGCAGCAGTTAAATTAGTGCAGCTGAAGCTGGCGAAGAAAGGAGAAATGGAAGGTGCTGTAGTGGCAGCAGCCTCTCCGATGACTGTAATGTCTGTGGATTCAGTCCCATGAACCACCCAACAACAGTTCCCACAGCAGCAGAACGATGTAAGGGCACAGAGAATAAGAAGAGGACGATGAGGAGGAATAGGAAGAGGTAGGATGGGTCCTCCAAGAAGGGATCAGGCATGGTATTATTGTCAGAAGTTTGGGCATTTTATTAAATACTGCTAAATTAAAAGATGGGATAGCAAAATGGAAGAGTAGGAACTTGTAATCAACCAAAACAATACGGCAATACAGCCACAACCGAGTCCACAAATCATATATGTGCCCCCAGCGATGCCCCAAAGCGCAGCAGGGACTGTTTCAACAAAACTACCAAGAAACCCCCATGGGGACTCCACTTCGAAGTGCACATGGAGGTGTAGTTGTAAGGAGACAAAATTCTTTCAAGATGAACTCTGTAGGAGGATACACACAATGAGGGTGTCCACATAGTGTTTTTGTTTTGTCAGTAATGTGCAGGCCAGATGAGGAGCCCACTGTGACGGTACTGAATAATGACAAAAGGTATACATTCCTCATAGACATAGGAGCAACCAAATCCTGTATTAGAGAGGGAGGCCTCCTGATTTCCATCCGATCAATGGACACACAAGGATTCTCTGGGGAAGTGATAAGGGTTCCTTTTATCATACCAGTAGAGATGGAAGAAGGAGGAAGGCACATTTGTGGCTGTCTACTGTTCTCCCCAGGTGTCCCAGCTAAATTGATAGGAAGAGATTTGATGGCCAAATTAAATATGACCATTCATTTTCACTCAGATAGTACCATGATTTGTTCCACCCCTGCAGTTCCACCCTCTAGAATCATGACACTAATGGTAGATTCCTCTACCAGAGACCTGTTTATAGTACATCCCACTGATAGGGAGGCCTTTACTACAGCGGTGTATACCATTATAGCAGGCACCAGAGTTACAGAGAAAAAAAAGGTTGAATTACGCAAAATTGTTTTTTTAAAACAAGGACAGGAATCTGGGCTGTCAGATGCTGAATTAATATTGCAGGTAGAGGCGCTAGAAATAACACCAACTTATGGCGCTCTGCAACCATAATAATGGCTTATGGGCATGTGTCATCTTCCTTGAGCCAGGAAAGATGGTTAGGGAGATACTGAATGACCAACTGTTTGATGATAATCCCAAGAAAACAGATATATTTTTTCAAGAAGATATACCATTGAGGACAGTGCTAGAAATAAGAACAACCATACCAAGCAGAGTGTTAGATTCAATCAAGAAAGCAGATCTGTCCCAAGTGCCAGACATCTTGTGGACTAAGGGTCCCCACGACGTTGGCTTTAGCTGTCCTGCCGCACCATTCTGGATTATCCCCTTCCATGCTTCTGTCGGCCAACGGCCGTCGCAAGCACTACCTCCGTAGTGCTGCGCACGTCCGTTGGCCGACGCGGCCCCGCACACTCCGCTGAACCGCCGCACCGCGGCGGAATTGCCGCCGCGGTTAAGCGGTTATACGGTTATACTGAAGGAATGTGTGCTCTTACCTAGAGTAAAGCAATATCTACTGTCCAAGGAAGCCGATGAGGGCATCACCCCTACTATACAGGTGTCCCTGGAGTAAGGAGTGATTTACACCTGAGTGTCTCCTTGTAACACACCAATTTACCCAGTCAAGAAAGCTAAGGGTAATACTTGGCACATGGTTCAAGACCTGCGCCCTATGAATAACATAGTGGTACCAGAAATCCCAATTGTCCCCGACCCCTCCATCATCTTGGCAAATATTCCCCAGGATGCCATGTATTTTTCAGTTATTGATTTAAAGAACACCTTCTTTAGCATCCTTTTCCATCCAGACAGCCACTATCTGACAGCGTTCTCATATTGCGGGACTCAGTACTTGTACTCACGTTCACCCCAAGGGTATTGCGAGTCCCCTAGTGTGTTCAACAGAGCATTAAAAGAGGAACTGTCAAATTTCCAAAGAGACAGCACTCTGTTGCAATATGTCAATGACATATTGATTTGTAGTCCCACTGTGAAATAGCACAGAAGAGACACTATATCTCTTCTAACCACTCTTGCCCAGAGAGGATACAAAGTAGAGAGGAAGAAATTTCAGTGCTGCCAGGAAGAAGTCCACTGCTTAGGACAATTGTTGTCAGCGTCTAGTCGACACGTAACACCTGAAAGGGTAGCCTCCATCCGCTAAATAACAAAACCAGAAACTGTCAAAAGAATTCTAAAGTTTCTGGGTCTCTGTAATTGTGTGAGACAGTGGGTGTTTGATTATAGCACGCTAGTACCACCCTTATCAGCTGTTATCAAACAGGCAAGAGACAGAGAGAACAGGATAACATGGACACCAGAGATGAAGGAGACTTTTCAGAAGCTGAAAACTGAAAGAACAAATGCTCCAGTCTTGGGAAATCCTGATTACACAAAGGAGTTGTATTTATTCTGCCATTGCAATGGCCAGGTGATGGCAGCTGTCCTCACACAGAAGTATCCGCTAGGGCACAAACACATTGCATACTTCAGTGGGTTGCTGGATTTAGTCATGAAAGTACACTATCCCTGTGAGCAGGCTCTAGCCACTGCAGCCTTTGCAGTGCAAAAAAGCACCCCCATAGTCATGGGGAACCTTTGATCCTCAGAACATGCCATATTTACCATTATTCAGAAGGCGAAGACCAACTTGACTATTTAGAGAGTATCAGGATATGAAGTGATACTGTAACTACCTTCTTTGAAGTGTCATACAGTAAATCCTGTGACATTCTTTGTTTATCCAATATTGGACTCTGAGGAGGATGTGCACGACTGTGTAACATACAGTCCCAACGAATGTAGTCAAGCAACAGAGGATCCTTTACCAGGTAGCATTGTCTACTTTGCTGGTGTGTCTTCTACCATTGGTCAGAAACAGGAATTAGACACACAGGCGCAGCAATAATCAGAGCACAAGAGCACGATTCCTTAGGTACACTACAGGTAGTGGAGCACCTGACTTTAGCAGCACACTATTCCCCCCAAGCAGTAGAATTAACGGTGTTAATAGCAGCCCTTAAACTAGGAAAAGGAGAAGTAATTACCATATATTCAGATTCAGCTTATGTAAAAACCACTGTACAATCCAGTAACATGAGATGGAGCAGGAGAGGGTTTCTTAAATCAGACGGTAGTCCTGTGAGGCATAGAAACCTCTTAGAGGAGCTAACAGAGGTACTCATGTTATTACAGGTAGGGGTGAAGTGTGCAGCACACACAAGTAGACAAGATTTTGTGTCCTGGGGTAATGCACTAGCGGATCAAAGAGCCGCTTCCTGTGCTGGTAAGAGATGGTGGGGCTGGGTGGGGCGATGAGGGATGGCGTCTGACGAATCGCCCCCAACCCAGCCCCACCACTCTTACCTGCATGGGCTGTGGCTGGGATCAAGCAGCCAAAGATGCAGCTAGGCGCACACCACTAACTGTGCCATGTGGCACACTACCTGCCCCTGTTCATGTGGCCCAGACTGCCCCATCACCAGAGTCTGAATCTAAGACTACTGCAGACGATGACACACCTCATGATACTGAGACAGCAAGATTACTCTTGAGAGAACGGCAGGAGGCTGCTCCCTTGCACAAAAAACAGTTATGTGAAAATATACGATGCATTCAGTTAGGGGATGAGCTAGTGTACAGGCAACTAACTACAGGTGAACCAGTGGCTGCAGGCTTTGCTTGCAATATCTCTGGATCAGATCCATTGACCAGCCCATACCTCCAGAGAGTATTTAGCAACCCAGATTCAATAGGACTGGTTTGTTCCTAATTTGCACAACACAATTACCATGTATCCGCACAACTGTGTCATCTGCCAACAGTTTTCCCCTAATTCCACCCTGAAAGTTTTAAATTCAACCATTTCATGACCACAAGGTCCCTTTGAAGCCCTTCATCTAGACTTTGTGGATATGATAGATAGGTGCAGTAACTACAGGTATCTTATTGTGGTTGGGTGCCCATTTTCCGGATGTATTGAAGATGGAACGTACATCCAAATCAGCAGCTACATTCCTAATTCGTGAAGTAACACCACGATGGGGAATGCCAGAAGGGAGAAGATCCGACAATGGCATGCATTTCTCTAATGCAATATTTTAGCTTATTACCTCACGGTTAGGAATAAAGCATAAGTTGTCCTCCGTATACCACCCCCAAAGTAATGGCATCGTTGAGCGCCTCAATGGCCTCTTGAAGAACAAGATCAGCAAGTTATGCGTTACCCTGAACAAGAAATGGTAATACTGCTTGCCAATATCTCTGTTTTCCTCTAGGAATACGCCCAGTGCAGACCATCACTTGACACCCCATCAAATATTGACAGGGAGGTCTATGAATATCTAAGTCCCTACCACAAGGAGTAAAATACAAGAAGAAAATTCAACAGAAGTCTTGAATGATGAGATGCACATCTATTTGTGTGAACTAATGAAATGTGCAAGGTTCATCTCCAAACAGGTAACCAAGGGAAAGGAGAAGCGCTCCACCGCTGAGGTCGGCCTCCCAGCTCTGCATGTGAGAGACACATTTTATATACAGAATTTCAGCCGAAAATGGAGAGACAAACGCTTCGAAGGCCCATACACAATTACCATTGTCACCCCCACTGCCCTTAAGTTGGATAGTATGTAGCCCTGGTTTTATAACAGTCGCATGCATCTCAACCCAGCCTCACACCAAAAATCATGAACAATGCAAAGGGAACAAGAGGGGGGGGGGACGAAGACTGTCATCATGAAAGCACCCAACGCCAACTCTACCTTTGGACTATTTTTTGAAAGGACAAGACAAAAGATATGTATTGTTATTTTTATATTTCTTTTTTGTCTCTTAATTCTATCCTTTTTTCTCTTTGCTAGTAAAGTACCCTCTAGTTCTAATGTTTTCCACGTCCGAAGAGAGCTCTCTAGTAACAATGTGACCCATACTGCCCACACTAAACTGTAAGATAATATGAGGTACCAGCATATGCCCAATATAAGTTCAGAGAACATTAATGAGTCTTGTTTTGTGTGCTCCCTAAATTCCTCATGCTGCTGGATCTGATCGACAGCACTCCACGAAAGATGTACTCCCAGAAACAGCCCAGTTTTTATTATATCTCTACTTGGGTAGAACTAAGGCGCAAAATGCAATGAACTCATGTCAAAGTAGTATGCTTCCTAGTTAATGCCACAAAATATGACGATTTACCAGAAGTACTATACATTTTCACAGATAGGCAGGATATCAGGGAAGAAAAATCACATATGTGAAAGACAGGACATGCCACCACTGTAGATTGGACCCAGATGGTCCTAGATTTAGGATTTCTAGAAGTAACACACCTACCAACCGAGTGTAACAGCTATTTTGTAAACTCCATACCCCCAGACTGTATTCGAAGGCCAGGATTTAGAGTCACAGGGTCAGTCTTTGCCCATGACCAATGGCATTCAACATTACATTTTCCTGCAGGGCCATGTCTTTGTGGAATGGCACGGATGTCAGCCAGGATACAATAGAGAAATGTACACCTACCTGGATGAAAACATTCTGTGTTATACTTGAGTAGATACCACTGTAAGTCCCCAGACTGTCATGAAACTAGCTTCTGTTTTCTTATGTTTCAGGGTAAATGGCACCATTGACGTAGGCTGAAATCGTGGTTGTAGGGCCACAGTTTTCCACACCAACATGCAGGGTGATACCTTCAGCCTCATGGATATCTTCTGGGAATGTGGTGAGCTGCTGTATGCCCAATTACCACCAAACTGGGGAGGAATATGTTCCATTGTGACCTTGCATGCTCCAGTTTTGGTAATTCCTGGAATAAATATATCTGCTTCGCATAAGCACCCCATGAGCTGTCCAATGACCTTGCTACACCACAGCCAAAGGAAGGGAACTACAGAGTATTATGGTAAAAGCACTTCGAATGATGTTCCCCAGGCATATCGCCTCTTTAACAATGCTCAATTCTTTTTTGGGAGCATCCTGCCCTTTATTCAAGCTGAAGCAACAGCTCGTTGGCTTCAGATTACCAGGTGGGAACGCCTCAAACTCATCAACACCACTAACGTCTGCTGCAATGCATTAAAAGGCGAACTAAGAGCCATAAAAATGACGGTGTGTACTTGACCTTATGATGGCCATGCAAGGAGGAGTATGCAAGAAAATAGGGGCTGTGTGCTGCACGTTTATTCCAGCAAATGATGCAGAAAATGGAACGTGAGAAAGCCTGAGTAGGACTGAGGGGAAGTCCGTGTTGTATGCTAAAAGTCTTTCCCCCTGTTGCAACAGTTAGTAACAGTTAGTAAATACTGTCTTAGCATTGCCAAGAAGAATCCATGTGGTTATTCCATTTTGGAGGGTCCAAGGTCACCTTGCAACTATTTCCTGTGACATTCGGATACTTATATGGTTGTTTGCCGTTCTAAGGAACACATAAGTTCTGTTATCTCTTTCTATTATCTGTATGCATTATGTATTATTTTTTTGTTTGGTTTCATTCTTTTCACATGGGACACTGTGCACATTAAATATATTTATATAAAAAATGAATGACTTTTTGCAATACTTTCTCGACTACTCTCTGCTTCTTCCTAAATTCATTTTGAACAGTAACATTATATACAGCCATTGTTGATTTATTTTATTCCCATATTGAATTTATTGCTAATAAGAACTGTTGTTTTCTTAAAATACTACATGCCCTGGTTCTTGTTAAGAAATGGCTGCCCTTGATTTTTGAATGCTTAAAGTGGCATTTTCAGTGTTGTGACTTAAAATCTGACCTTACCATTAAAGAGGATTTTAAGATTCAATTCTTTAGACACCAAAAATGGAATTTCTAACTGCTCCCAAACAAATGTTCTCACTCATTAAATGTAATAAGGTAACCCGATGTTATGCTATGGGAGGGTAGGCCTCACAATAGTGATAAACAAATGTGTGGTTTTTTCACTACCAGGACATGTAAAACTTACAAATACATGTTCAACTTTTTAATCACACAGCACCCTGCCTATGGGCTGTTTAGGGCCTACTTGAGGGGTGACATATGTATTAAAAAAGAAGGTTTAGGCCTGGCAAAAAGTTTGGTTCACCAGATAGAACTGGCAGCATGAAACTGCATCAAGGCTGCAATGGCAGACCTGAGACATGTTTAAAAAAGCTACTTAAGTAGGTAGCACAATAAGGGCTGCAGACCTACTAGTAGCATTTGTGTTTAAAGTCCCTGGGTACCTGTAGTACCTCTTTACTAGAGACTTATAAGTAAATTAAATGTGCCAATTGGGTGTACCATGCTTGAAAGAGAGAGCACTACAAGTTTAGTACTGGTTAGCTGTGGTAAAGTGCGCAGAGTCCTTCAAACCAACTAAAAAGAATTCAGCAAATCAGGAAAGATGAAGGCAAAATGTTTGGGGGTGACCCTGCAGAGAAGGCTAGGTTCAACATGACCCCCTCCAGCCTAAAGTCAGGGTAGTCTAATCAATACCTTGATTGACTTCCCAGCTCAGGCAATAGAATCGGGACAATGGCCCTTTACTGCAGAGGGTCCTGCCATTTCAACACATTTTAAACCCAGTTGGATTCCTCTGTCACAATCCTGAACAACTCAACTGCCCCATGGGTCCTCTTTGAACCCAATCTGTCAGACTCCTAACTTTAATTTGCTCATAGAAGCATCCCAGTAGTTAGGCAGTACCACCATGGCCAACAAAGTGATATATCCCATTCTGCTCCTTATATCAGACTTCTGCCCAAACCCAAGGAAAACTCTGTCCATAAGGGCAGCAACTAACAGAGGCCACTGACAACTGTCAGTGTCAAATGGCATTCCCAGGACCATCCAGGGTTCTCTGACCTCTGAGGTTTCTCAGAGTGGGGGGCAACTGCCTCCTTGGCAAGCTCCCTCATGCTAGTGAGCTTTCTGTCTATCAGGTGTTGGCGTAGCTCTGGAAGAAAATGACTGAACATGTGCTCTTTGGAAAACACATTCTACAGCTACTCATAAGTGTTTACTTCACAACCCTTCACCCAACCATCCAGTACCTTCCTGAAATACCCTTCAATTCCTCCACTAAATCTACCCAAGACTGGTGGGGCAGTTCCTGGCTATCCCTGAACTTCAACTTATGATTTTCAGGGGTGAGTGCATACTTTGAGATCAGGTCGGCCTTCATGGGGGTATTTCATTCTATTCCCCTTCCCTAGGGCCAACACACAGTCCCTCCCCTCTGTAGCTATGTGCCTCCACTGACTGGTGCCTCAATCTCCCTCAGGGACCCTGGGCATTTCTAAGGCTACTTTGTAGGCCTCAAACCATTTATTTATGTTCCCCCACTTTAAAACTAGGCACCGGGTCTTTAGGTATGTGGATTCTCCCTTCCTCGTGAGGCACTGTGGGTTTGCTGCCACCATTGTTGCTGGACCCTGTTCTTTGCTTGGCCTTCAAGTCCAGCTCTCAAAGACTCACTTCATGAGCCAACAAGATCTCTTTTATACCCAAGGTCGTCTCAGCCTTCTTTTCCTCTGCCAGCTTCTCCTCCAGGGCCAGTTTCCTTTCCTCAAGGGCCCACTTGGAAGCAGCCTACTCCTTTTCTGTCTCCTATTTTAATGTAGCCAGCTGCAGTTTGAGATCCCTTTTAGCCCTTCTGTCCTCAAGCTACTCTGGCGACAGACCATTGGAAGACAAAATTCTCCCTGCCCTGGCAGTGGGTTCCCAATCTATGTGCAAGTCTTCCTCCTCCTCTTCAGGGTGCTGCAGCCCAGGACCTGTGCCCAGGTCCTCTTCTTGCTCTTCCCTAGCCTCCTCCTCCTCCTTCTCTGCTGTGGCTTGCAACTGGCTGGCTTCCTCCCAGGCCCTGAGGGCCTTCTGGAGCGCCTCCTTCTTGGGATCTTTTTTTCTGGAAGCCCCTTCTCCTTGCAGAATCCTGTGAGCTCAGCTGGAGTGCAGCTCTCCAAGTTGCTAAGCTCAAACTCCATACTTGCAGGTAGAGTCACAGGCACAGACAGTCAGATGAGATGGGAGTGAATTTGGAAAAAGAAAAATGGCTAATCAAGGAGCATAAAAAAAAACGAATTGGTATAAAGTTATTTGTATGGTATTTAAGTGTTACACTAATCACTGTATGGTACTGCACCAACACAAGTGCTGGATCCCACCACTGAGCACCAATGTGAGAAATTGGGTTGTTGGCTGAGGGCGGGTGTGAACACTAATCAAACAACATCCACAGTCCTTGTCACGATGAAGCGTAAACAGTCACTAAATTAACCTGTGCTTAATCCTCTTGTACCTTGGCACAAAAGCAGTCAGGCTGAACTTACAGGTAATGTGTAAAGTATTTATGCAGCACCCAAACAGCAATAAAGTGAAAACACACCACAAGAAAGCTCCCATACCAATTTAGAAAAGCAGAATCAAATTTATTAAATTATTTGACATCAAAACAACAAAAATCCAATAAGTAGAACTTTGGATATGAAGTTTCAAAGTTTTAAGGTAAGTATAGTGCATAAAAGCCCAAAGAGCCAACTGTGGTTATCTGGTCATGCCACACTGGGACAAAGTCACAATGTTACGCCAACCATGTTGTAGTGTGTGCTGGATACAGGGACCAGGTTAATCCCACTGAAAATTGTACCTTATATCTTTGATGTGAAGCATTTCGTTGAGCTGCGCTGGTTCCAATGAGTTACAGAAAAATTGGTCCCAATTGGAGTTATATAGATATGGCAATACTACTAGTCAGGCTAGACTCCAAAAAGGTAGACCCGGAGACTATGCCAAACACCGCGGAGAGGTCGATGAGCATCAGGGCCACAGTTTCTCTGAGGGAGTACAGCTCCTTGTGAGGACCCTCAATGCTACACCATTTTCCCCCTTTATTTATTTTAACATAAGGATCACACTGCAATAAGACCTAAAGAACTTAAATCAAAACAAAACAAAAACTTAAGGCTAAATCTAGACTAACTATACAACATACCCCTAAAGTGGAGTAAAAGCATTAATACATCAGATACAGCTGTACAGACGCGAGTACAAAATCATCAGAATAAAACAGTAACTGCATCTGCTAGGTGTCTTTCTTTTCTGACACCCAGCAACACCTCGATCCATGGTATTAACAACGTCCCCCACACCAGCCTTCCCTGGACAGGTGTCCACACTTCCCAAAGAGGGTAAGCCTTCAGACATTAAAGAAGAGGAAGAAAAAGAAGATGCGGCTGACACCTCCTGTGGATCCTGCAACCACCCAGACCTGAAGCACATCCTGGTCCACCATAACCTAAAGTGTTCTTGCATCACAACCACTGAGGGTACAAACTAGTATGCACCTCTCTTCCTCTCAACAACATGAGGGGAGCAACACCAGTGGTACTATGTGGTGCGGTGTTGTAACCCCAAATTTTATCTTCACAAACTCTTCAACATCCAGTCCAAATGACAATGCTGTCTGAATTCCTTCCTTTACTATTCTGTTTGCCCTCTCCACTAAACCATTTGAGGCTGGAGAGTACAAAGCAACTTTAAGATGATGAACATCATTAAGTTCCAAAATGTACGCATCTTGTGAGACAAGAAGTGCGCTCCGTTGTCTGTGACTATAGTTCTGGGCGAGCTTTCGACTATAAATACCTGCTCCAGAAACTTGACAACAATCCCAGTGCATGGAGCATCACAAAACATGTGATACAACCTTTTGGAATGGTAGTCTATTAGCAAAATTAAATACCTATTGTTACTAGGTAGAACTTCGTATGGACCTGAGAAATCCATTCCAAGTTAATTCCGCGGTCCCTCTGGAAATGGAACAGCATGAAGAGGTGTGTCCATAACCTCCCATTTTGTTGTCAGACAACATGCATTCGTTGCATACATCCAGAAAAAACTTAACTTGTGACTCCAAAGAGGGCCACCAATCAGTTTACATGTCTTGGTGACACCCAAGTGCCCAGAGTCTGCTGCCATAATAATGTCCTTCCTTATACCTTCCGTGGGATGAACAAGTCATGGCGCATGATAAAATCACTAACCACATATAATTAATCTGCCGCCTGAAAGACATACATCAATTCCCCCGACAATTTCCTTCCTTCGGGCCATCCTTCCACCACAAATTTCTTGACTTGGCTAAGCTTAGAGTCCATCACATAAGCTTTCTGCCACACTTGCTCTGTGATAGAAGCACACTCTGACACAGCATCCACCACAGCCACTACGCACTCTATGTCTTCCATCTCACCTGATTTCTCGTCACACACCGCCATAGTGACAGGCAATCAGCCCTGAAGTTCTTTCCCCCAGGCAAATGGTTGATGCTGAAATGATATTCCTGCAACTTAGATAAGAGGCATACCAGTCTGGTGGAGGCTTTGCCTAGACCACTGGCGGTCAAGATATGCACAAGAGGTTTGTGATCGGGGAAGACTTCAAACTCATGACCCCAGAAATAAGTTCTAAACTTATCGATGGCCCAGACGCAAGCCAGATCCTCACACTCAATAGCACTGTAGTGTGTTTCCGCAGACCTCAGCACTCCAGAAGCGAAAGCTACAGTGTGTTCCTTGTCAGACACCCACTGCCCTAGCACAGCTCCCAATCCAGTCAAACTTGCATCCACATTAATAAAAACCTTTACAATTGTCTTAAAAAGGACGAAGTGCGGGAGCCCCCACAATCAAACTTTCTCAAAAACCAATGAAAGCTCCTCAGACCATGCAAATCTTGCCCCCTTCTTCAACAAAAGCATGCAAAGGTTTCACCATCTGTGCATAACCATGAACAAATCGAGCATAGTATTCCGAGTGGATTGGGCCTCGTAAAGCACGCAATCCAAGATGGCTGCCAGGGCATCAGATGAGCGATGACATCGTTGCTTGTTGTCCTCGATGTTGGGCCTAGTTGAGCGCCCAATTTAAGAAGGCTGCTAGAGCGTCACATGTGCGATGACGTCGTGCCAACCAGTCTTAAGCTTACAAACACTAGGAGATATGTGTGTCACCTTCAAAAACACACACTGGACCTCTTCAGGAGTACGCACAGCATCCAGTCGCCTCACATGAACTTGCTAGGAAGTTGAAGGTGAAGCCGCCTCACAAGAGTTTGCCTGGAAGTCGCGGGTAAGGCACCCAGGTTCCGAAGGTAAAAACGAATTTATGGCTGGTGGGCATATAGCATGGAAATCATCTCTTCACCAAGTTGTAGTGATGAGGAGCAGACACAAGTAAGGGTTCACGTAAGTTTATTCAAGGACAATACACCCACAACCAGAAGCGTTCGGCATCTTCAAGGTCCATCAGAAACTGAGGAAACATTGTAATCGACCTCGTAGATCTTGTTCCACCCCAAAACTTAAAATACACATTGAGCATAAACAAGATGTCATCATACACACCGTGCACGAGGGCATGCCACACAGCACCTCGTGAGGACAGTCAATCCTACACAGTCAGATCTAAAACAAAAGGCAATGGGCATGTCACCTACCAGAACATCAACCACATCTTTTGCTTAAAAATAAACAAAAACTAAGCCAGCTTTTTCCTTTCTTTTTCTTTCCTGGGATACTTAGTCACATGCTATTAAAGAGACATGTATTGCAGTTTTCAATTTGTTTATACATTTAACTCCTGGGGTTCAATATAGGAAAGCACACGTCTATCTGCATGTGACCTTACATTATACCCAATGCTTAGAATATGACTTACATGTTAAAGTGCTTATTTTTATAGTAGAGATCCCACATTTATTTTACTTATCTGCAACCAGATCTCTTTCACCAGATCTCTTTCACCGAACGACCTAGAGACCAAGCATTTAGTTGAAGTTTTAAGGGGAAGTGTTGGTGCTGCAATGCATTATAAAGAGTAAGTAATAAAATAGCATGTGCCATATATGATGAAGGTACGCATACAAAGAAAAAGGAAACAAAATAAAATAACGTGACGGATCACAAAACATGTACTTGACATGTTTCATGTCCTTGATGGTAAGATAAGGTAACACTTGCTGCAAACACCTTTTATCCTGTATTATGAAACAGGATTCTGGAGGTGGTAATGCGTGCAGACCCCTCTGTGCGTGGCCAAAGCATTTGCATAGCTGTTTTGAGGTTAGTGAGTCTGGTTGCAGTTTATCATTAAAAAAATACAAAATTCACTTAAAAAGTGTTGTAACTTCTTATTTAATTGGTGATGCATCTGTGAGAATGTTAGGTGCATCACCAGAACCTTGGGGGACTTGAAATGTCAGAGTGGCAGAGAACAGAGCTCCTGTTGGTGGTGTCCTCTGGTGGATGTGAATATACACTTATAATGAAGACAAATTAAGGACTCTCTCATTTTATCACTGGCAATGAGTGACACCCACCAAAGAACTCGGCGTGCAAAACATATGGAAGAATCCTGAACCGTTTCGGAAGGAAAGGTCAGTGTTATTTTAGCAAATCGGAAAAAAAATATATATGGCACAAGTGTTTTCACAGCGAACAAGTGACTAAGTAGTGTGGCGGGACGTAAAAAAACACTGACAGTCACAGATATTACTGGAGTGTCAGCTGTGTAACCATGTACACCATTGAGGCACGTGAGGCCGGCATTGTTTAAACTCACAGCGTGAACGACTTCTGATTGAGGAGCGTGAGGCCGGCATTGATTAAACTCACTGCGTGAACGGCTTCCGCAAGCGCGAGCAGGCTGGTTGGAGTTTTGCCGATCAGCGGCCGTACAGCGGAGGTGTGAGGTGACCAAGACGAGCCACGGCTGTGAATTGATGCTGGAGTGCGAAGTCTCGGTGAGGTGCGTTGACGTCAGTAGTGCTGATAAACTAGAGCGAGAGGAGCAGTTTAGTAACATAACGCTTCCCCTCAGTTATGGCATTTGACCGCTTCAAGTGAAGAGGTGTTTTAAATTGTCGTGTTGCAGACAAATTATTATTATTATTTTTTATTTCTGATTTAGTTTCATTTAAGTCATCTTTATTGGACAAAAGATACTTCAAAAACAGACTGGCAACAAGAAAACGAGTTGGGTCATGCAGTTTAGGAATGTGGTCTCAGTAAGTGTATTTCAACACAAAGAAGAAATCCGGAGTAAGGATGTATTTATGTTAATTCTTTATTTTACCCTGTTGTGTAAGATTGTTATTTTGAAGTTATTGTGTTAGATTTTTAGCTTAGCTTGTTTTGTTAGTTTGTTTAGTTTGAGTACTTTACAGCATGTCGGCGTCCAGTGGTATGAGTCAACCACCACAATTTCTATCTGAGCGTGGTGAACCTACTCTTCCATGGAAGAAATGGAAACCTTTATTTGACTCCTACTTAATAGCTATAGGGGGTGAGAAGTTCTCAGCTGCAAGGAAGCAAGCTGTCCTGCTTCACAACCTTGGCATTGAAGGAAGAAACATTTATGACAGTTTGGATCCAATACCGATTAGGATAGGGGCTGGTGAAGTCTATGAAATGGCTGTTTTGCTACTACAAACTCATTTTGGGCCACGACTAAATGTTGTAATGGAGAGACATAAGTTTTTCATGCGAGTGGAAGCTAAAGGGGAAAGAGTGGGTAATTACATAGCGGCCCTTAAGTCTCTAGCTCAGACTTGTGATTTTGAACAGTTAACAGATTCTCTCATCAGTGATCAATTGGTGCGTTGCACGAATGACAACAGGATCCAAGAAAAATTGCTGTAAAAATTCCCAATTTGAAGTAAGCTATTAGTATTGTTGAAAGTATTGAATACACGACAGATTGGGTAAAAGAGCTGTGCAACACTGGTGTACCACATGAGGGTGTTGCAGTTGTAAAAGGTTGTGACCCTGAAGGTGCTGAACATGGTGCACTAGCAACAACAGTCTACAAGATAGCTGGGAAACATGAAAAAGTGTTGGGAAAGATTGAAAAGCAAAAGTGGAATATTAATACTGGTAGAGATACCAAACTGAAGTGTCCAAGGTGTGGAAGACAAAGTTATGGCCCTAACTTTCCTAATTGTTTTGCTAGAAGCATGAACTTTAGGAATTGTGGCAAAAAGGGATATTATGCGCGGATGTGCAGGTACGCCAAAGTAACACTTGTGGATGATGAAGTAATATACCCCCAACAAGCTATTCACCACATTACTGGAGCCGAGGACAGTGCAGTACAAGATGTGAAGGATGTAGACACTGGTGTTGTAGTAATGCCAAAATGTGATGTTTGCATTGGCATCAAATTTGTTCCAGTCCTAGCAGACTCTGGATCGCCTTATACACTGTTAAGTGATAAATTCTGGGATTGCACATTCGGGAGTGATAACATAGTACTGCTGTCCCTAGATATCAATCCTGTAGGCTATGGTGGGCAGCGTATTGATCTGGTCGAATTCTCTGTTCAGGCCATTATGTTTAAAGGGAGAGAAACCGTGGGGAAGGTGTATGTTGCCAGAAGAGGTGATAACCTTTTAGGATGGTGACATCAGAGAGATCTTGGGATCATTTTAAACCCCAATGCGCTTGATCAAGTAATGTTGGTCACGCGTCAGAGTGATGACAAAGACATCATTGAAAGATATCCAGCGGTTTTCAGTGATAAACTTGGTCTTCTCAGTGGGTTTAAGCACAAGATAATCATAAAAGCAAAGGCACAACCTGTGATTCACAAGGTAAGGAAGGTGCTGAACCTCATTGTGGGACCCCTTCAGGAGGAACTTAACAAGTTACTTGAGATGGGAGTCATAGAGGAGATAGAGTCCTCTGAGTGGTTGGCTCCGATTGTTTTGGCACCCAAGGGCAAGGGTAACAAAATCAGTTTGTGTGTAGAATGGAGGAGCTTAAACAACTGTATTTGGGTCGACAGGCAGCCTCTACCCAACATAAATGAAGGTCTTGCAAAATTGAGTGGTGCATGTGTTTTTAGCGTGATGGATTTGTCGTCAGCATACCATCAGGTCATGCTTCATGAGGAACCAAGAGCTTTGACCTCGTTTGTTACACCTGTGGGAGCCTACAGATTTATTAGAGTGCCATTTGGTTTAGCATCTGCTGCTGCATGCTTCCAGAGGTTGATGAAAGAGGTTTTATCGGGAATAAATTCATTCCTTTTCTTCCAGGTTGACATACTTGTTTATGGAAAAAACAGAGCTAATGTGGTACTGAATAAAGTGCTGTCAAGGCTACAAGAGCGAGGACTCACTTTAAAAAGTGAAAAATGCAAATTCAGGGTCAGATCTGTGTCTTACCTTGGGCATTATATTTCTAGCGAGGGTATCAGCCCCAAAATTGACCTGGCTGAAACAATATCAGAAGCGCCAGGTCCATCCAACAAAGATCAAGTTAAATCCTTTCTCGATCTATCTGAATATAATTCAAAGTTTATTTACAATTACGCCAGTGTAGTACAGTCATTAAGACTTTTGCTCAAAAAGGGGGCAGACTTTGTGTGGTCAGAAGACTGTATTAGTGCCTTCAACAAGGTTAAAAGTGAAATTGCATGCATGCCAACCTTGGGACACTTTGATATATCAAAGAAAACAATCTTGACTACTGACGCAAGTGTGCGTGGGTGGGTGCGGTGCTGTCCCAAATAGTTGATGGTAATGAGAAAGTCATTGGTTTAGCTTCACGCTCACTCAGGGGGGCGGAAGAATGCTACTCTGTAATGGTAAACATCCTTTACAATGCATGCATTACAACACATGCCATTACCCCGCATTTTTTACTCCACAAAATCTTTTACAACGCAGGGCTTTACACCGCAAACCATTACAACGCATTCCACAAAGTAACACCCCGGTGGAGTTAGAATAGTAAATTGCGTTGTAATGGGGAATGCGTTGTAATGGATTGCGTTGTAAAGCCCTGCGTTGTAAAAGATTTTGCAGAGTAAAAAATGCGGGGTACTGGCACGCGTTGTAAAAGCGTGCGGGGTAAAGTGTCCTATTCCTCTGTAATAGAGCATGAGGCGTTAGCTTGTATGTGGGGGATCAACCATTTCAGGTTTTATCTTTGGGGTTTACCTTTACTTGCCAGAACTGATCACAAACCTATGGTCCACATGTTTGCATGCAGGAATGTTGAGAGTACCATTCCTAGAATTAAAAGTTGGATTGAGGGCCTTTGGGAATACAATTTTACTGTGGAGTACCTACCAGGGCTGAAGAATGTCCCTGCTGATTATCTATCCAGAATGCCACTTGACAAACTAGTTTCAGTGAGTACTGATTGGTCTGTGTCTTGGGTTAAGGAACCAGCACTCAACAAAGTTGAATGGGAAGCTAGTATTGCCTGTGACAGCTCTAGGAAGTTTGTGATGGGGTTTGTAGTCAGAGGGTGGCCTGCACTCAGTGATGTTCCCCAGTGTGCCAAGGGTTTTGGAATGTACGTGATGAATTGAACATTGCAGATGGGGAGCTCTATCTTGGAGAGAGATTAGTCCCCCTTGTAGTATGCATGAGAAAATTATCAATTTGGCACATGAGGGTCACCTTGGACGCAGTTTAACTAATTCCAGAGTGAGAGAATCCTATTGGTGGCCTGAAGTATATCGTCAGGTAGAAGAGACATTTAGGGAGTGTCCCTTTTGTGCCAGTAATGATAAATCCAGGAAAGTCAGTGCAGCACCACTTTCACCTGTTGTGTTACCTGAGCGATCTTTCGATGTTTGATCTCCTAATGAGATGTTTGTGGTTGTCCTGGTGGATTATACTTCAAAATGGGTTTCAGCTTGTTGCATGAACTCTGTGGTTACCAAGAACATCATTGAATTTCTTAAGGATGCATTTGCCTGCAAAGGTATACCAGAGGGCATGGTTACAGATAATGGAGTACAATTTACTTCCCAGGAGATGGCGGAGTTTTTAAAGTATCTTTCCATTACCCATCACCGCACTGCTCTATATGCACCACAAGCCAATGGTTTGGTTAAAAGCATGAATAGGCTTGTAAGGGCTTGTGTTCAAACTGCTGTTGAGTCTGGTTTGGAGAGCATCTTGCGGGATAAATTGTGGACACACAGGAACACACCCAATAGCGTCACTGGTTGCTCACTGTTTAAGAAACTCAAGGGTAGAGTGGCTGGTTCAAAACTCAACCTGGTATGGTTGAGTGTGAAAGATAGGAACAATGGGGTAGTTGATTGGAGAGTTAAGAGATACCAAGAGAAGTATAAACACAGGTATGATGCCAGGATGGGTGCGTGCAAGTGTGAATAGGTGAATTGGTGTATGTGAAGAAAGCGGTGTGGTCTCCGAAAGGTGAAACAAAATCTTTAGGTCTTAAACGGATTATCAAGGTTATGAAGAATGTTGTGATGCTAAGTGGTGTGATGTTTGGAGTATGTCTCGACTGTCCAAATGTAACAGGGAGGATGATAATGTTGGGGCTCAGTCGAGACAATTGCATTGGGGTAAAGTTGGGAGTCACTCTGGCCATTTGTGTCATGATAAAAGAGTGAGGAGATCACCCTTGTTTCTTTATTATTACATTTTACAGTGATGTTTAGTTTCTTTGTCTTTTATCTCATTATTGTCATTAGTGAAAAATTGTATTCATATGCTTTTCTTTTCTCCTTTCCTTTATTCCTTCATTCCCCTATTTTCCTTTCCTCATTATCAATATGTTGAAGGGGAAGATGTGTTGTAACTTCTCCTTTAATTGGTGATGCACCTGTGAGAATGTTAGGTGCATCGCCAGAACCTTGGGGGACTTGGAATATCAGAGTGGCAGAGAACAGAGATGCTGTTGGTGGTGTCCTCTGGTGGGTGTGAATAAACACTTATAATGAAAAAGAATTTAGGACTCTATCATTTTATCAAAAAGTTTGTTCAAACTATTTAATATTAATCTTTATTCATAAACTTAAAAATGTAGCACACAAGCCAAACATCGGGGCTCGCTCTTTTTTTACTTTTTTATTTTAGCTTTCAAATGAAAATCAGTGTGTTCGGAAAATTTGTCAATGTGCTATGACTTTCACCATTCTTAAAGTATGGACATGCATGCAGCCCCCACAAAAGAAGAATCCTTTAGGTTATCTAGTACCATCTGCTCAACCGGGGGTGTTGATAATTCCCTTTCCAAGTTGACCAAAAATAGAAAGGGTTCCACTACTCCCTGAAATTGGTACTTAGTAAAGTAGGTGGTCCAATCACTGACTAGAAATTTACTTCAGCTCTCCTCTTCCCCATACACATAGTTATGGTAGAGAATTTGTCCTTTTTCGAGTCTCATGAAAAAGGGGTTTAAAGGGTAATATAGCCTAAAGTCCAAGAAAAGTCTCCAACCTTGCAAACAATCTAGCTTCATTGACTGACTCAATTGCTCTCAAGAACCAGAGTGCTTGTCCAGAAATACAAAGACTGGAAAAAACCCTCAAGCAGAAAATTGGAACTCTGGGCCAATGCAAAGATCACCTCTAAGATCACCTCTAAAATTCTGAAAAAGCACATTTTGCCCTTGTTCCTGATGCTCCTCAGAGAGCTTGTGGCCCTTTCAACGTACAGTTTGGCCAATAGAGCCTTGGTTTACCCTTAAAGCTATCAGCAAAATCTCAACGGTTAACTACTGTCTCGAGGGCAGCAGCTGGAGACAATAAAGGACTCAATATATAAACTCCACAAGAAGTTCTGGATAACCACCAATCTGCAAATTCATCAAGTACAACTATTTCCAATCTATTAGACTACACTCTGGTATCCCCTTCTCTATTCCAACAAATTGGCTCCTTCGAAAAAATAAATAGAAAAGAAAGCAACCATTTCCCTCAGGCTATGAAAGTGAATTGGAGGATTCTCCTAAATGCCAAATTTGAAACAATGTCAGGAGGACAAAGGAGGAGGTGCCAATATTGAAAAAATTTAAATGTAACCCTCATTCAATTAGGCTGTATGATGGCTGGATTAGTACCTCTTGTAACAGTCTAATTAATAAAATGGCCATCCTGTCACCGGGCTCGGATATTATCACAGAATGGCCTACGGTCCTTCTAAGTTTAGTGACTTATTTCACCTCCAAGCAACTGAATGAGCATGGGGGCTCCAGTGGCCAACCGAACAACTGGTATCTGAAAAAGCAACTAACATATGAGGTGAAAAATTGCCAACATTAGAAATAATGCCCACCTGCAAGAGCTGAATGTCCTAACTCTAGCTTACAAGTGGAAATGCCAGAACAAAAAAAATACATTTGAACTAAAGAGATGGCATAACATCAAAGAATGGGCATGACATCATGTCACACAACTCTGGCTGTTCATATGATCAGCAGAGATCAGAGAAATAACATTAGCGCCGATACCTGGATGACATTTGTTTTCGAACTGTACTACGATGAACAACTGGAACAATTGGAACAACACGTCCTATGCTCTGAGCAAGAAGCTACATCCACATTTAGGAGGCAAAAAGAGAGAACACTGCCCTTGGACCAAATGGGATTCCCATTTCCATATTCAAAGTGAACAAGGAGTCTTGGGAAGGTCCACTTTGCCACCTATGTAATTTGATTTTAGAAGCACAAATAATACCGGATTCCTGGAGGTGTTCCATCCCCCACCCCCCCTGCATAAGTATGATCAGAAAAACTATAGACCTATTGCTTTCCTCAATAGTGATGCAAAAATCTTTGAACACATTCTATTCTCACATTTGAAGGATTGGGTGGAGGATAGGAACCTGCTGCTATGATGAAAATAGGGTTTCAAAAGGGGTGCGAAAGCCAGGACAATGCTCTGGTGATTAATCTAATGGCACAAAAGGCAATTGACTGTGTCACCAGGCTCTATGCATTCTATCTCAACATTAGCGCTGCTTTTGATTAAGTGACTAGAGTGGGTCTATGGGGTAAATTTAAAAAATGTGGGAATCACAAAACGCTACTAAACGCCGTCCGCCTGCTACATACAGATACATGGGTTCAGGTGAAACAAGGGGATGATACTAGAGTCTCCAGGAAGGTCCCTATTAATTGTGGGTTAAAACAGGGCTGCATGCTGGCACCGCTTCTTTTTAACCTTTATACAGCAGACTTAATCCCAGTATTGGATAAAATAAGGGCCTTCTTCCCTAATTTGGATTCCGAGCATGTACCCACTCTGCAATATGTAGATAAGACAATACTGTTGAACTACACACCTATCGGTATTTTGCTCTCTCTGGCCTGCCGCCACAGATGTATCACTGACAATGATCTAAAACTCAATGTATCGAAGACAAAAATGATATATTTTGGTGCATCTGAAAATCAGCACAATTGGTCACTCAGCGAACGCATTGAAGAAGTTAAGGTGTATCAATATCTGGGGTTTTGGCAAGGCTGAAACATGTGCAAGAGAACTCATTATAAGGTTAGGCTAAATACAGCCTGTTATCTGTGTTATCACCTTTGCCAGATGTATTTGAAGTGGTTTGTAGCCCTTCTGGAAATTTCATATTAAAACCATTTAGAACGAAGTTCTAGCAGGCAATTCTATACCAATCCTCTACATATGGCAATAAACTGCATAAGGATCTAGAGTATATTTTGACCGTCACCATCAGATCCATTTTTGGACTTCCAAAATGCAGCCCGGTCGGCCAGCTTAGGCTGGAATTTGGGCTCGCCAATTGCACCAGGATGGCTGATTTACTTTTCATCAAGTATTAGGTTGAAAAATGCATCACCAGGCACGTTTAAGAACATGCTCTGGAAAGAACTTTGCATTAACCAGGAAATTCATCTAATTAATGGCATTCAAAATCTCACTCGAATTATAGAAGTCTTAATGATTTCTGGGACAGTACACTGGGTTTTGCTCCTTTAAGAAATCAGCAAAAGAATATTCACTAACAGTGTCATTTATGGAGAACATAAAGGAGGTATCTAAGCTAAAATAGGGGAACTTCTGTTATCTACCTATAACTCATTTAACGCTCTGAGCAATTTGACAATAAGCTTGAAAACTAAGATATGAAGAGAGTTCATGAGACTGAGATTCCAACTCTTGGCTCTGGGTGACAACGAGCAAATTGGAGTTCTCAACCAGAGAAGTCCTGCAAATGGTGTTGAGGATACTCCTACAAGAGTGAATCATTATCTAATATTTTATGTGTGCCCTTATCTCTCTGACTTAAAGATCAATTTATTAAAGACATGCTTTCTAGGACTAGCAGTACAGACAGTTAGGAAGGCGCCCTCTGTGTGCACTATGGTACAAGGAGTACAGATGATCTGTAGAGTTGTCTAATTTATTGATGTTGCCCTTGGAGAGTTAGAAAAGGAAAGCAGTTACAATCCACCCCAGTGCTTGAAGGGGAGCATGGGGGGGAGGGTGTTGGGGGAGGAGGTAATCCGAAGGAATGTGTAATTTTTTACATAATCGTTGCTTCCACGTGGACAACGTCTGTAGACTATAAGAAGTGGGTAGAAGATAACATGTGTTAGGTCGTTAATTTGATGAATTTTGATCAGTTTATATAATTTGGTATTTGTATGGAATTAGATATTGTAGGAAAGTAGCCCTTTTTGAAATGGTCACCCCATCTTTTTGCCTGGTAACTGATGTGATTTCGACTGGAAGTGCACTGGGTTCCTGATAACCAGGTCCCCAGTGCCAGAACTCTTTTCCAAAACTGTACAATTGTATCCTACAATTGACAAAACCTTTAGAACGCTCTGTAATTCCTGAGTAAATGGCACCCCTGTTCGCTAAAGCCTGAGGTACTAAAGAGGGTACCTAAGGGCAGCAGCACAAATTGTACCACCCTAAGGGACACCGCACCAAGCACATGCAGGGCTGCTATCGCAGGCTGTGTGACTTGATACAGACAGAAGAGAAAATACATGTCACACATCCCTGTGTGCCATGTCTCCTAACACTGGATGTATTTGTAAGTCACCCCTACAGCAGGCCTGACAGCCCTAAGGCAGGGTGCTGAATATTACATGCGAGGACATACCTGCCTGAGCGGATATGCTCCTGTGCTGGTCAGTCCTATTACTGCCAGTACAAGTGACCAGGGAAGCCATTTTAAAACATGTGCTGGACACCAGTGAAAACGAATTCCCCAGCTACATGATGGATAAACCCCCACTTATCACAGTGATGGATTTACCAATACATGCACCCTGAGGGCACCTTAGAGGTGCTTAGAGGTGCCCCCTGGAAACCCACCAGCCTCTGGTGTGCTCCCTGATTGGTTTCTGCCAGTTTGCCATCCAATCCTAGGGTTAGAGCCTTTGCTCTCAGGAGACTCAAAACAAAAGCCTGTCTGGGAAGAGGGTATCACACCCCCTCTCACAGGATCACCTGTTGATTAGCCTTCCTAGGCTGGCAAGCTTGAAAGAGCTGCCACCTTTGAAATGTGAATCTGGCTCCACTCACAGGAGAGGAAGCCGACCCCTTTGTCCAGAGCCCCTTTGGGCCGACAGGAAAATTAGCTTGTCAGGCAGGTGTGCCACCCATAGTACAGTAACTCCCCTAAGGTTGGCTAAACTGAGATGGACATGATTTTTCAGAAGAAGCCATCTTTGTGATGGCATACTTAGGAATTCTGGGACAGGGTTATGCTCACTTCCAACAGGAAGGGGTCATATAGGGAACATATTGACCCCAAGGGTCACTAACCCATTGGCTACTACCCTAAACTCCTCTTAAACCCCTAAATTGAGTATTTAGGTGAGCCCCTGGCACCAGAAGAGTAGATCCTCATGATCTGAAGAAAGAAGATGGATGAGAAGAGTCGCACAGCAAGAACAGAAGATCCAGCAACTGACTTGTCGCCAACCCTGCCAGCCTGTCTGCTGACTTCACCTATTGCACCAAAAGTCAACTATTCCTGCAGCTGTTGAGTCCCCAAAACCTATGAGACCTGCCAGTCTTCACCCAAGAACCAAGACCTCCTGAGGAACAGTGGAACTGTCCCCTGTATCCTGCAGACAGCAAAAGAAGGACCAGGAGGTCTCCAGCCTTGTCAAACCCTGACGCCGGCAAACACCACTGCACCGAGCCCCCCAGCTCATGTCGAAGTGTGCCAACAGTGTCAGCGTGGTCCCCAAACCCTCAAGGTACCGAGTCCACTGTGGAGTGACTCCTTGTGAACTCCCAATGTCGCCTGCAGCCTCTGTTGGCAGGTCCCCTCAATCACGAGTCTTGCCAGACAGAGAAACCCGACACCCCTAAGACCCTCTGCAACTGGATGCCCTGTCCCGAGGAGAAGAAGACCAAAGGTGCCCCCACATACCCCAACATTGCAAGAACCGAAGCCACTTGTTAGTTTCACTGGCCTCGTCACAGTCCCCTCTTGCAGCCCCCTCCTACCATGACAGTTCTCCATAGGATAGCATTGGGCACCCGAAGCTGTTTGGCACCTCTGTATCCTGCCGCCCTAGTGCTGCTGGGGGTGTCCTGCTGGTGCTGCCTTGGACATTGCCCACTACTCAACTCAACTCTTGGAGAAGGGTCCCGTGAGTCTCTGACAAGAACTAGTAAAACGCATATGATTTTCCTCCCACAGGTTAACATTGCAGAACTTTTTGAACTGAAAAGTATTTCTCTTTATAAACATACTTACCTGAATGATTTTCTTCTGATACCTAAACATACATAAAGATACTTGCTATTTTTATAAATTGGTGTGGATCTCTTTCTTGAGTTGTGTGCCTCATTTATTGACCATTGTGTGTATTTTCAGATGTCTTGCACTCCTCTGTGTTAAGCCTAAGGCTTCTCAACCACACTACCCCTTAACAGAGCACCTTGGGATTGCCATAGCAAGCCCCCTGTCCACTCATAACGGAACCCCTGGACTCTTTCCACGATATAACTCATTTTGATATATCATATAAAGAGCCAGCTTTCTACAGACATTACAAGTTACTTTTCTAAATTTGCTGCTACATTTCTTTTATAAGAATTAAGAAAAAGTGCAGTACCTCTTAAAGGGACTAGGGAAATTTTATATTCACCGAATGTTGAAAGAGACTCCATGGTCTAGCCAGAGCTGGATCGTGCTAAAATAAATTTTTGCTGCTGTGGCTGAGATGGGATCACAAAGGAGCATGACTGTGTGTGATGGCCCAACAGAATTTTACGTTAAGTGTTTAGAAAGATATCTTTGTGTTCTGTAGGTCTCTGGCATCACCTCATAACATGCTTCTGAATGTGCTTTTTCTCAGTCTATTACATTTGATCTTATTGCCTACAGAGGTGCTTTGAGAAAACGTGCTTCATTGCTTCAGAATATTAAGCTTGGCTGTAGTAAAACTAGGAGTAAACAATAGGTACAGTATATGTGTAAGTCAGAGCATCTTTGTCACTCAGAAATATTCATCTGCATTAAAACTGGGAATGCTGCATAAATTATAAAATGTAGCGAAGTGGTTCTCGACAAAATCATGCTCATAACTTTTGGAACTGCATGGAGGATTGATACATACAGTCTAATAAAGGTAACTTTAGTGAGTTAGAGGGTCATTTATCTGTGGGAGGGACTATTGTGTTTATGAAGCAGATCTGCTGGCATGCAGCAGCTGATGTGCAATAGGAAGGTCCACCCTATCTATGTAGGGCAAATAAAAAACATAAAAATCTGCCATGTACCAGGTAAAATCTCCCACCTGTATGAGGAACACTAAAGAATGGCAGTCCTCACAGGAAAAAACATAAATGTCCTCACATGTTGGGAGAAAGATCCTGACTTATCTTGGACATAGTTTTTTACATTTTCAACCCCTAATGTTTGGGATATTCTGTGAAAAATACAAAATGCTGCCCAGTCATTCACACTGCCATAACATCATGAGCTCCAGCTGTGTCTACAGAAGCACTTACTGCAAAAAAAATCCTTGCCACCTTATTGGCATACTAATTTGGTAGGCTGCTTGTGGCTGAGCCTCTACTATCCCAGTACTTTGGTGGTACATCGGCAGAGAATGAGGTTCGTAGACTGAGATTTCACCACCTTCAAATGATACTTTGGATGTGTGTATCTTCTCAACTTGTTGACTACTTCTTACATTACAGTCAAGGTGCATTATGCTGGCAGTGCTGGATGAACTCAGGCTCAGGGCCGATAAGAAAAAACCATGTGCCCTGGTCTTGCTAGACCTATCCGCGGCATTTGACACGGTCAACCATGACCAACTTCTGTCGCGGATCTCGGAGTTAGGCATCCAGGGTACGGCCCTCAAATGGCTCACGTCCTTCCTCACTGACCGATCACAGAGAGTACAGCTGGTTGACCATGTGTCTGATTCCGGCAAACTCTTGTGCGGGGTGCCACAGGGTTCGGCGTTGTCTCCCCTCTTATTCAACGCCTACCTCCAACCCCTGATAGCCGCATTGAATCTCATGGAGTGCCAGATCTATAACTACGCTGATGACACCCAAATTATTATCCAGATAGACAATGCCCCGGCTGCCCACTCACGAATGCAAAACATTTTAAAATACATAGTCAACTGGATGACGGCCAATTTCCTCAAAATCAATCCTGATAAGACCAAGGTACTGGCCATCACCACAGACTCCAACCCCTGGAGTGACCTCTTCTGGCCACAAGAGCTGGGCACAAATCCCGAACCAGCCCAGGCCGTAAAAAGCCTGGGCATTAAAATCGATGCCAAGCTGTCTATGACTCAGCAGGTATCTGCCGTAGTAGGTACATGTGTTGGCCTGCTTAGACAGTTACGGAAACTTGCCCCCCTTCTCACATTTGCAACACTCAGAACGGCAGTATCGGCCATGATAGTGTCACGACTGGACTACGGGAACTCCCTGTACATCGGCCTCCCAGAAAAGCTGCTTGCCAGATTACAGGTCATTATGAATGATGCTGCCAGACTCATTTTTAGACTGCCTAGGAGGGCCCACGCTACCCCCCTCTTACGCCAGCTACACTGGCTCCCGATCAGGCAGAGAACTAGGTTTAAGGGCCTTTGCATCGCGCACAAAGCCATTTATGGCCAAGCCCCATCCTACATTAAGGATCGCTTAGCTACCTACACTCCTAGCAGGTCACTACAGTCCTCGGAGGCCGGCCTGCTGGCCTGCCCCCGCTTTAGCATGACCTCTAAAGGAGGCAGAGCCTTCTCAACCTCAATCCCTGTACTATGGAACAAGCTACCGGAGAATCTGCGGAAGGAACACGCCCTCCTCCCTTTTAGGAAGAAGTTAAAAACACTCCTCTTTGTGCAAGCTTGGGGCACAACTTAATCATTTACATCCCCTTCACGTGCTAGGGTAGGGCTCTCTCTCACAGCGCTTAGAGACCAGACAGTGATAACGCGCTCTACAAATGACAGTTACAATTACAATTATACCGTCTTCCTAACCACTGGTGTTTAATATTGGGGACGATAAAAGCACACCATGTAGTCTAACAAAGTATCCTCCGGAAGCCTTTGGAAGTTTGTACTATAAGTCAGAAGCAAAATTTATCAGGATGGAAAGGAAAGAGAACTTTGAGCTTGTACGCATAAGTGGTTCTACCTTAAGCTTGTGTGGACTAATGGCTTAACATTGAACTTGTACACATTAGTGGCTCTACCTTGAACTTCTACACATTAGTGGTTCTACAGTGAGTGTGTACAGACTAGTGGTTCAACCATGAGCGTGTACACTTAGTGGCTCTACCTTAAACTTGTACAGACTAATGGGTTACCCGTGAGCTTGTACAGATTCGTGCTCTACCTTGATCTTGTACACATTAGTGGCTCTACTGTGGGCTTGTACTGATTAGTGGCCCTACTTTGAGCTCGTACATATTAGTGGTACTACCGTATGCTTGTACAGATTAGTAGATCAATCTTGAGCTTGTACACTTTCGTGGCTTTATTTTGGCTTCAATACATTAAACTTTCTCGTGGAGCATGATGCGTTACTCCACGACGTGCATCCAAGTCTGTCAGGGACACTTGCAATGAGGTCACACCTCTATGAGTGTTCCCTTTTTTTCACATTTTTTGGTGAACATTCTATGATCAATTCAATTCAATTCGTTCTTTATTCGGATAAAAGATATCCATAAAAGTACAGAATAAAATACCAGCACAAATATGCATTAAAAACAATGACAATCGACATACATAAACATTCTATGATCATCTACGCTCTGTGTTTGTGGCAATGGAGGTCTCAACAGTTTTCCTGATGATATGTTCCTGCTGTTTTCAGTTCTGCACTCTCCCACGAAATAAACACAGATCTCCAGTCAACCCTTACTGGTACCTTGAAAATGCAAGTAGTATGGCACGCCTACTGCATTTCATCAGACAACCTGGATCAGCAATACATGCAATTCAAGTCTCCCCTGCCTGAAAAACATATGCTTAATGCGGCATAGAGTTAAAATACGAGATACTTCTGTTATTTCAATGTACACAAGAAATAAAGCAGGTATTGCTTGCTGAATTTTCCCTGCCCACACACGATAGCTATCCTTAATTTAGGGTGAGTTACATATCATTCATGCAGAAGGGGCAGTGACACAATGACCGTGGGTATGATGGGCCTACCTCACCCAGTAATGGCTGCCTTTTACTACCCAAACGGGAGCGAGTGGCCTATTGTGCGTGTCTGCCCAAGGGCCCATGGCACCTGCGAGATGCCACTGGGTGAGTGGTGTGCAATGATCGAGGAGAATGCATTTTTTAATTTCTCATCGTCACAGGTGATCTTTTTGTATTAATTTCCTCACACAGCATTATATTGTATAAGGTTGTGGAAGAAAACCTAGTGTACTACAGTTGTGTCTCACAGAACTAAGTCGATTTTTATGGGACACTAATTATATTGTCTGTGGAACCCGGGCAGTCAATTTCATTTCCGACCTTGTCTGTTTCCCAATGCTCGCAAATAACAATTCGGATATCCCATGAAGCTTTACGCGCCATGCTGCTGTTCTTTCTTTCTAGAGTGGGGAACGCACATCATCCACAATGCAAATGTTATATCTGTCCTCACTGTTCGAGTTGTCATTGTAGAAATGTGATCTGATGTGCTCCATGTTTTTTTCATACAATACAAGCTGCTCAATAAATGTCCCCATGGTTGGCATAACTGGGAGGAGGCTGTCCTTGGAGAAAAATGGCCTGCTTTGCTTTCTAATTTGCCAGTAGCACGGTCAATAAGTATTTACAGTGTGAAACGATTTTCTGACAACAGCAATTACCAGAAACTGTCATATTCGTGCACTGAAATACACTTTAGAATTGTATATCAGAAGGTGAGATAAAGATTTCATACATTGACTTTCTCTGTGAGGTCTGCGATGCTTCCTTCTTTTCGAAAAGTTGCAAACACGGGACTCTGCAGTACAGCCTCTGAGCGCGTCATCCAGCTGTGAAGCTCTGTTGTGTCTGCGTCAAACCTAAAATATGGGAAACACATTCAATCATCGGCCTTTTTGGGAGGCAGATCTATAGCGCTCAAAGATAGAAAGTAGGACATAAAAATGTATATAACCTTGAAAATGGTTTAATGCCCACTGGGGGTGTGGTGTAACCACAGGCACATGACAACAACATTTGCATAGTAACACTCAACAAATAAGTTCTTCCGAAGGCATTTAAGGGATATATTGAAATTCACCACCTAAAGGAACTCTTCTTTTTCGGCTGTCTTTTAAGTGCAATTTAAGGCTAATTTCTGTAAATCCAAATAAAAATAAGAATAACTGTATTTTTTGTATTTTTTTTTAATCACCCAATTTATTATTAAAATGAAAAAAAACTGAAGGACAGCCATTTATGCTAATTTTGCTTCCACATTTAAACAGAAAATCAGCTCAGCACAGACCCCTACTTTTCTGGAAATTGCTATGGACTAACACTGATGGGGCAGTTTTTCAAAATACAATGGGAGTTTTTTTACCTTTGGGGACGGGATTTTGTTGCTTCTGTGAAGCAATATAAAATGTTTGTACCATAACCCAGATCGCTCTACTATCAGGCTCTCTCCTGATACACCCCAGGGAAGGAATGATCTTATAGCTAAATCCAGGTTCTGTGAATGTACTGACAACTCTAACCTGGAACCAATATAATTGACTAACCTACAAAAAGACCAGGTGCTACGAGCCTTATATCTCCTGAGTATGTGCCCTCAATCATTTCATGTCTATTTATGGACCAGGGCCCAGATTTATGATAGAATTGCGTTCCTTGCCTCACACATTGTGACACTAGTGCAACGCAATCCTTAAATCAAATCCACCTTGCATGCATTCAAGAGCACACTTAGAAAGAGAAAAAACAGGCTCTAAGGATTGTTTTTGTGCAGGAAAGTCTCCCTTCTTGCACAAAAACAATCCTGCCTGCAACGCAAGCACCCTTGCACCATGGCGAAAGGGTGACTGCATTGGTGTAAGGCTGCACATAGTGCACAAAATGCGCTATATCTTGGTAAATATGGTGCATTTCTGCCGTCTTATTTGACGCAGAGCAGGAAGTTGTCATCTTGCTGTGGTGCGCTGCATCATATATTGATAAATCTGGCCCTGGGAGTTCCCCCTGTTGATGAGGTAACACGGAAATAGACCGACGCTAAATCTCCACCCAGGAACCTGCTTATGCAAGAACATGAAATGGAAATAAGTATACATTTTTATGGTCTAGCTTGACCGTGCATAGATTTTTATTATCTTGTTTAACAGCGCAGCTGTCACCGGACAAATATGTGAGTATCACTATAGAGGGGCTATGGCTCCCCTCACATGTTGGGAGCCAGAAGTACGTTTTGATTGGGCAGAAGTTGTGTGCTTTCACAAAAAAATGATTGCCCTCCACGCAGCTGATCATTGTGTTTATTTATCCAGCTGCCTTACATAAACGTTCAGAGACACACACATGCCATTGTAATGCTAGCAAAGTGTCTCAGATAATTTGTGGGGCTTTTCTCTGGAAGCAGCACAGATGAGAGAAGGGCAGTCATTAACATACATACATTTTTAGTTCTGGCTTGTTTCTTATTTTGGGTAGGACCAATGTTACATTGATTTGCTTGCGCGTCCTTTAAAATGGCCATTTACTACACTTTCCAAATATTTTCTAGAATAAAATGTTAGTAGTGTGCAGATACCTCATAAGGCATGGCCTCTGGCCCAGGGCCCCAGTCTTTCAGGGGACCACTTAGAGCCAGCTCTGTTCTGCAAAGAGTCTTCTCCCAATGACCTTGAATAATTCGTAAACAGATTTTTTAAAATACCGTTTTCCTTTAATTTATTTTTAATGAGGGTGATGTGTGAGAGTGCATTACAAATATTTTGCAGATAAAAGTGGTGTTTATGTTTCATGCAACATCCCTAAAAAATGTTTCTTTTAGATCAAAACAGGGCCTCACATATGAGAAATGGGAGGGTGTCAGAGAGATTATTTGCAATACTATTAGATAGCTGCTGCTATGATACAATATTGAAAACACACATTGCTATCTTTGATTATTAGATGCATACACATTTAGAATTTGGAAAAGTGTGACCCTGTACTCTAAGTGACCCGTCCAAAAAGGGCAAGCAAGAACTGAAAATGGATCATAAATTCAAAGCTGTTCCGAAGAGGGGCCCCAAAAGTACCTTTGGCCCAGGGCCCCCAAAACTCTTAAGATGCCCCTGGCAGTGTGCTTTGAATAGTCAGCAGATTCTGTTCTATATATTTCTTTTTGTACTAGCTCAGGCGGTCTGTTTAAAAATCAAAAACTAAAAAGTTGTATTGATGCAACCAGCTTATACCCCCAATTAAGCCACGCCTCTATGTCCATGTGCAGGTTATGCCGTCTACATCACACCAGATCTGCTCTCATTATTTACCATGGGATACTTCAGATATTTATCAGATGTGTGAGCTTCAGCAAAAAGCATTTTTGACATGCGTTGTCGGCCATTATAAATTTATACTGACAATGTGCTGGATCAGTCCATCATACAGGAGAACCTGCTGCATAAAAGCACAGCTTCTGTAAAAAGATCTGCAACTTAACAAGGGATAAGCGTTCGAATACTTGACTTGATCGAATGGGCAGATTTGATTTTACACACAGCAAACACATCAGAAAGAATTCAAAGTTCTGCCACACGTATTTCATGACAAACAATTGGTGCTGAAAAAATAATTAACTGTGAAACAACATTAATAGCCAAGCTTCCTGTGATCACAGTCTGAGAACAACTGTAAGAGGTTTAAGGTCGGTATGACCCAAGGAAAGGTGGATTCGTCCTGTTACTGTTCGGTTTCAAAGACTGCTCTTGCCTTTCTCACATCTTCGCCCCGTGCCCGACAGATCTGCCGCCCTTCCTTTTACATTTAAAGATATTTTCAATAATGTCTACATTCTCAACTGTGTCACTACACATCGTCTGTAGTTCAACGTGACGTATTTTTTATCATTTTTTGTTTTTACAGTACGCTTTTTTATGCACGCCTATTTTTTTTTTTTTTAAAGTCCTCTAATAAACTATCATTTCATGCTGCTAAATGACCCCCCCCCCACCCCCTCAAACCCCCACGTGGAACAGCATGCGGCAAGAGAATCGAAAGAAATTGTTGTTAGCACTTCAGAATCGCAGATCGGCAAATAATTTAATTCTAAAACCTAATTTTTTGTATCGTAGGTCCAGTCGTTGATTCGTGATTTTTTTTTTTTTTTAACTTTCAACATTTTCTACTTGGCAATCTTTATGTGGGCATACAACAGACAGGCATGGCAGAATTTTTGCAGGGCCTAGGCAAACAAACTGAACCAGCGTCCTTCAGAGGATTCAGAGTTTAAAAAACATGCCCTGCCTCAAAAGAGAATGCTTTAGAACGAATGGGGACCATGAAAAAGGCCAGGGTCTCGGGAGTAGTGACCCTCCCCCTGCACCTCCTTCTGACAGGCCGGATTATAACAATGTATCCTGTCCACAAAATACCAGAGGCAAAAGAAATGTCTAGTGGGATACGTTAATGTTCATTCATACTGAGAATCTGAAATATGAGATAGTGAAACAAGGAAGAACCTTTGTTAAATTGTGGTGTTGCATCTATAATCTTAGCTGTTATGTCGTAATCATCATCAAAATACTTTATTCGAATTTCCAACCATAAACGTACAAAGGCAGCAGCATACATGTTAACAATACATAGAGATGAAAACACATAAAAAATACAAACAATAAATCTCATCGACGGTAGCAGAGCAAGCTTAGTCCAACAAGTGGAGCATGGAACCGACAATCGCACATATATCTAATATCAAAAGAAATTATGTATCCTGACATCCATAAGACAGGTAGAGGGAGGAAGATAACACTTTAAAAATTCAATAAAAACTGTAAAAATTTGCATTAAAAAGGTTTAAAATACAGAATCATAATATAAAAAGTGAATAAAAGTAGAAACTCCAAGCATATTAAAATACTAAAAAGCTTAGGCCACCGCTTTAGTTCTGATAGACCAACTCCAGAGAAGGTATTTAGATACTGCGCAGACAATCATCTGCATAAACTGTGCGCAGGAGCCGTAAGGCATCCTGGGGTGTTGTCTACAGCCCAGTTCTTTGCATAAAGGAAAGATCCATGCTCTTCTGGGCCGAGTGTATGAAAGGTAAAAAAATGAAATGTGCCAGGGATTCCTCCACTTGCTGACATGTCAAACATATAGTTCTAATAAGGCTACAAGGACTCCACTTCGCTTGCAGAGGCAATAGGGGTAAGGTGCCATAGGGACATTTAAGGTATAACTTCCTTGCATCTGTAGATGAAATACAATCTAAAAATCTCTACTCCTTTCATTTATCCGGGGACACCGAAATTTTCGGGCCACTGTAGATATAAATTTCTTATTTAGTCCTGACGAAGCGCCCTGGATCTCCCCCTGAGACCACTGAAGCGCGAAACATGTTGACCATAACGTATGCCCACTAGGGACATATAATCACCCAGCTACCAAGGGACATAATACCCCTTAAAGCAGCTCCACACACTTTGTTTTAATAATGGCAGAGGGATCACTTTATTAAAAATTAATCACTCTCCCTCCAGCCATTTTTTAATACACTTTCTAGGACTTCACTGCCACTTACACCCACGCACCCATACGGCTTCATCAAAAGATCTCCAAAAAAAAGACCCTTCGGGGGACCCATAGGGCATTGCAGCGCCAGCCCGATGAGGAGCAAAAGCCCAATGATGTAGCATGACATCCTTCAGGGTGTGTGAGGGCATCAAGATGAGGACACCCTGCCTCCCCACAAGCAGAGTAGCACACGACAAGAGTACCCCCTACTTCCCTCCTCTCCATCTCCACTCAGGAACGGTGACTCCCTTTGGTATAAAATTTGAAATATAAAATGTCTTTATCTAAACTAAACAAGACCAAAACGATAAAAATACAACATACACAGTTAAAAATATGACTTTAAAAATGTTTCAAGAACTTGTACCATAGAAAACTATGGATGCGTGATTTTTAGAAAAAGTACCTGAAGATGCGTCAAAATTCACAAGGCCAAATAGCCACAGAGAAAGGAAGCATTGGAAAACACAGTGATGCGTCAGTACCTGAGTCCTTGGGGAGGCGAGGCGACTGTTCTGCTGCACACAGGAGAAGTGATGCATTGAATCCGGACTGTAGGGGGAAGTGAGGCGTCGAAATCCAAGACGATTCTGGTCTGCGGTGATGCGTGGAAAAACTTGGTGCACAGGTACTATGCGTGACACACCGGAGGTGATGCCTCGCTTTGCGAGGCTTCGTACCGTCCAGCGTCTGTGCTGGGGGCTGAGCGGCGAGACTTTGCGCGGCTTCGCGTCGTTCGGCACCGGTTTGAGAGACTTTGCACGGCTTTGCGATGCTTCGCGCCGGTTCTTGCAGAGATTAGCTGCAAAACCCACCTCTGAGGTCCTGTAACTGGAAGGAGGCACCTCAGGCAAAGGTAGTACTCACAGATGGCAGAGTCCAGCAGCATCAGCAGATTTGCAGGCAGTCTTTTGTGTCCCTGAGTCTTCAGAACAGGAGACCAGCACACTTCAGGCCCTTGGAGATCTCCTTCAAGCAGGGGACACAGCACACAGCGAAGTCCTTCTCCTTTCCTTGGCAGAAACAGCAACTGCAGGCCAACCCCAGACACACAGCAAGGGCAGTACTTCTCCTCAGTCTCGCCAGCTCTTCTCCTTGGCAAAGGTTCCTCTTGAATTCCAGGAATGATCTAAAGTTCAGGTCTAATACTTATACCCCAAAATGTCTTTGTTCTCTTTGTGCAGGGGGCTCTGAGCCCAGTTCAAACAGTTCTGGGGGCACTCTGCAAGTGCATAACAACATCCATTGTGAGTGTGAGCCTTGGCTCCAGACACACCACAGGGGGGCGGAGCCAGCATTGTGGAAGGCAGGCACAGCCTTTTCAGGTACAGGTGCTACTGTTCCCACCACTCCAAATGCAGATCAGAGCTATTCAGCCTAGTGCTGACTCATCCAGACTCCTGGAGCCACTGCACCTCCCCAGCCCCTGTCACTCCAAAGCCAGACAGTCAATCCACAAACAGGCAGAGGCGCACAGGATGGTTGAACAAGAAAATAGGCACTTTCTAAAAGAGGTATTTTCAAACACACAATTTAAAAACCATCTTTACTAAAAGATGTGTTATTAAATCCTGAGTTCAGGGAAACCAAACTCAATTTTTCAATCTTATCCCTATGGGAAGATATGCTTGTAAAATGTTACAAAACATTCCCCATTCTGTCCTACGAGGAAAGATAGTCTTTCAATAGTGAAAAACGAAATTGGCAATATTTCAC
This sequence comes from Calotriton arnoldi, assembly GCA_963921515.1. NCBI lineage: Eukaryota > Metazoa > Chordata > Amphibia > Caudata > Salamandridae > Calotriton > Calotriton arnoldi. Next base: position 710,135 of record CAWUFW010003607.1, on the reverse strand, counting down.
TATCAGGACATGTTACACATACCAGTACATGTCCTACCTTTCAAATACACTGCACCCTGCCCAGGGGGGTACCTTGGGCCTACCATAGGGGTGTCTTATATGTAAGAAAAGGGAAGGGTAGGGCCTGGCAAGTGGGTGCACTTGCCAAGTCGACATGGCAGTTAACAAACTGCGCACAGGCACTGCGGTGGCAGGCCTGAGACCTCTTTTCAGGGCTACTCATGTGGGTGGCACAATCAGTGCTGCAAGCCCACTAGTAGCATTTGATTTACCAGCCCTGGCACACTCAGTGCACTTTACTAGGGACCTACTGGTAAATCAAATATGCCAATCATGGATAACCAATCACAATAACAATTTACACAGAGAGCATATGCACTGTAGCACTGATCAGCAGTGGTAAAGTGCCCAGAGTCCTATAGCCAACAAACACAGGTCAGGAAAAAATAGGAGGAAGAAGCAAAAAGTTTGGGGATAACCGTGCAAAAAGGGCCATTTCCAACACAACCCCCTTCCAGCCTAAAGCCAAGGTAGACCAATCAATACCTCGATGGGCTTACCTGCTTGGGGCGATAGAACCTGGAACCTGGCCCGAACAGCAAGGGTCTATTCCTGTTCTACGCCTTCCTGAACCCAGTTGGATCCCTCTATCCATACTCTCAGGGCCCACTAGGCTAAACCATGGGGGACCCTTCTCGTCACCTGGGGACACCATCAGTGCAGCGCCTAAGCTTACCTTGCTCACAGATGTGTCCCAGCAACCAGACAGCACACACAATGCCAACACACTAGTGTGGCCCAGTCCAACCCTGGGTTGTGACTCCTGCCCCCCTCCCGGGGGCAACTCTGTCCACCAGGACAGCCAGCCACAGTGACCACTGACAGCTGTCAGTGATGAGAGCCAGGCCTCATGCCTTTCAGGCCTCTCTAACCTCTGTGGCGTCAGAAAGTGGGGGGCAGTAGCCCCAGGTGCCTGGCACCTTTTCTCCACTCTCCCTCCTGCCAAGTCAGGTATGGCAACCTGACACTGGCCCACCAGCCCAGGGTCTGGACCCTGCAGCTGGACAAGAGACTGGGGTGGGCTCTCCCATACCCGGTCTTCCTTCCTGGGGCACTGCACCCTACCACCTGGAGCAGTACCCCCAGAAGATAACTTGGTAGGGGCACTGTTAGCAGTCGCCCCTTCCTCCAGGTCAGGGGGGGACACCCTGAACCTGGTCCTCCAAACCAGGGTCTGTACCCTTAGGTTGGACCTGTGCCTGGCAACCCAGGACTTCCGGGAGAGTACACCAACCCCCCGAAGGGAAACACACTCCTCATGAGTGGTACGAGAGTCTGCCTGGTGCAGGTCTCCAGCCTCCTGTCCACTTGACGGAGCATGAAGACCCCCCAGGCCATAAGTGTTCTCACCAGGGTCAGTCCTGGGGAGCTCTGACCTCAGAGCTGGCAACCCCGACCCACTGGTCCTTCCACTGGGGACTGCGTCCCCCCTCACCCTTTTCTCTGGACTCATGCACCCTCCCCACTGGAGCGGTGCTGCCAGACACCAGAACTGGTGGGATGCTGGTTACAGCAGTCCTCCCCAGTTCACCTGACACTTTGGGATCCCCCTCAGGAAATGGCCTCCCGGAACACACTAGGCCCTCCTCCTGGTGTTCCCTTATGGAACCAACCAGGTCCTGGGACTGGGTTTCGGACACGTTGGGACACAGCCCACTCCCACTCCTTCACTTCTGAGACAGGACGTGGGACCCTACACCCCTCCCACTACACTGGGACCTATCTGGGCTACCACAAACCTCCCCTACCTCACTTGGTTGGGGACAACCTGAGCCACCCCCTTCAGGATCACTCCCAAAAGCTTCTTCAGACCATCTGGAATCCACCAAAAGGTCTGCCTCCAGCGCAAGCTCCCTGGAATCAGAGAACTCACACTCCACCTGGTGCTGGCATAGCCCTGGAAAACAGGGATTTAAAATATGCTCTCCAGCAATTGCATCACACAGCCCCCCACAGTTTTTAACCAAGCTACCCTTTGCCTCACCATCCAGTGCCTCAAACAAGTACCCCACATCACTCTCCTGACACTGGCAAGACAGTGTCTGACTGTCTCCGTCACTCAACTCACACTCTTCTGGGCGGTCTCCACACATACATACCAGGACTTCTACCATGGGGGAACCCCTCTCCCTGCAAATCTCATCTAGAGTCAGTAGAGTGTCCCTCCCACCACTAGGAATATTATCCCCGGTGTCAGTTCCCCAATCCACTTCAGGGACACTGCACACCACTGGAGCTACCTCATAAACCTGAACCCCCTGGTGTATGTTAACCCCCTCCCTCAAGTCAGGTGCCACATCTGAGGGTGGGTGTACTTCTCCCTCAGCACTAGATAACACAATTTTGCTGCCACCACCTGAGCTGTACTCCACCTCCAACCCAGCCAAGCTCACTTCCTGAGCTACACACATCTCTTTTTGCTTGGTTGAGACACTCAGGGCCTCAAGCCTCGCAAACTCCTCATCGAGCTCTCTCATTCTCAGCTCATATACCAAGATCAATTTCTTTTCTTCCAAGGCATAAGCTCTCCTGCTCTCCTCTGCCTTGGCCTGGATTTCCATTTCCATCTTCTTTGTTTTGATCCTCAGGACTTCTAGCTCCTGCTCCCTGACCCTTTGGTTCTCCTCCAGTTCCTCTGGGGAAGAACTGCTAGAGGAATGATTGCTGCCAGCCCTAGAGGCTGCTCTTCCCACATGCAGATCCTGTGATCTGAAACCAACCCATTGTGCATCCTCATCCACCTCTGCATCCTCTACCTCCCCAGCCTCTCTGGCCTCCCACCAGGCCCTTAAGGCCTTCTGTAGCTCCTCCTTCCTGGAGCTGCTCTTCATGGGACATCCAAAGTTCCTGCAGAACTGCTTGAGTTGACCTACTTTGTAACTACTTAACATTTCAATATCAAACTCCAGTTCTGCAACATCACTTGATGGTTTACCCTTTTGAGACATGGTGCGTGGATACTTCAAGGGTCAGATCAAAAATAGAACCAAAAACAAAACACAGTATGTGGTTGCGTAGTGGTCTGCACTAAACTAGTGATGTACACCAATCACTGTGGGTCAAGTACAAATACAGGTTCAAATCCTCACCGCTGACCACCAATGTTAGAAATGGGGGTCTCTAGTTGGCAGAGGTAGGTACCTTTGTTCAAATAGGGACCCTTGCTTCTAGTCAGGGTAAGGGGGATACATACTTTAGATAACCCCTGCTCACCCCCTTGGTAGCTTGGCACGAGCAGACAGGCTTATCCCAAAGGCAATGTGTAAAGTATTTGTACCAACATTGACAGTAACACAGTGAAAACACCACAAAAGGACTCCACACCAGTTTAGAAAAATAAAATATCTTTATCTAAACTAAACAAGACCAAAACGGCAAAAATCCAAAATACACAGTTAAAAATATGACTTTAAAAATGTTTCAAGTACTTGTACCATAGAAAACTATGGATGCGTGACTTTTACACAAAGTACCTGAAGATGTGTCAAAATTCACAAGGCCAAACAGCCGCAGAGAAAGGAAGCGTTGGAAAACACAGCGATGCGTCAGTTCCTGAGTCCTTGGGGAGGCGAGGTGACAGTTCTGCTGCACACAGGAGAAGTGATGAGTCGAATCCGGACTGTAGGGGGAAGTGAGGCGTCAAAATCCAAGACGATTCTGGTCTGCGGGTGATGCGTGGAACAACTTGGTGTACAGGTACGATGCGTGACACACCGGAGGTGATGCGTTACTTTGCGAGGCTTCGCACCGTCCGGCGTCGGTGCTGGGGGCTGTGCGGCGAGACTTCGCGTCGCCTGGCGAGACTCGGCGAGGCTTCGCGTTGTCCGGTGCCGGTTCGAGAGACTTTGCACAGCTTCGCGATGCTTTGTGCCGGTTCTTGCAGAGATTAGCTGCAAAACCCACCTCTGAGGTCCTGTAACTGGAAGGAGGCACCTCAGGCAAGGGTAGGACTCACAAATGGCAGAGTCCAGCAGCACCAGCAGATTTGCAGGCAGTCTTTTGTGTCCCTGAGACTTCAGAACAGGAGGCCAGCATACTTCAGGCCCTGGGAGATCTCCTTCAAGGAGGGCACACAGCACACAGCGAAGTCCTTCTCCTTTCCTTGGCAGAAACAGCAACTGCAGGCCAACCCCAGACACACAGCAAGGGCAGTACTTCTCCTCAGTCTCTCCAGCTCTTCTCCTTGGCAAAGGTTTCTCTTGAATTCCAGGAATGATCTAAAGTTCAGGGGTTTTAGGTCTAATACTTATACCCCAAAATGTCTTTGTTCTCTTTGTGCAGGGGGCTCTGAGCCCAGTTCAAACAGTTCTGGGGGCACTCTGCAAGTGCATAACAACATCCATTGTGAGTGTGAGCCTTGGCTCCAGACACACCACAGGGGGCGGGGCCAGCATTGTGGAAGGCACTATTCAGGTATAGGTGCTACTCCTCCCATCACCCCAAATGCAGATCAGACCTATTCAGCCTAGTGCTGACTCATCCAGACTCCTGGAGCCACTGCACCTCCCCAGCCCCTGTCACTCCAAAGCCAGACAGTCAATCCACAGACAGGCAGAGGCGCACAGGATGGTTGAACAAGAACATAGCCACTTTCTAAAAGTGGTATTTTCGAACACACAATTTAAAAACCATCTTTACTAAAAGATGTGTTATTAAATCCTGAGTTCAGGGATACCAAACTCCATTTTTCAATCTTATCCCTATGGGAAGATATGCTTGTAAAATGTTACAAAGCACTCCCCATTCTGTCCTATGGGGAAAGATAGTCTTTCAACAGTGAAAAACGAAATTGGCAATATTTCACTATCAGGACATGTTACACATACCAGTACATGTCCTACCTTTCACATACACTGCACCCTGCCCTGGGGGGTACCTTGCGCCTACCATAGGGGTGTCGTATGTGTAAGAAAAGGGAAGGGTAGGGCCTGGCAAGTGGGTGCACTTGCCAAGTCGACATGGCAGTTAACAAACTGCACACAGGCACTGCGGTGGCAAGCCTGAGTTCTCTTTTCAGGGCTACTTATGTGGGTGGCACAATCAGTGCTGCAAGCCCACTAGTAGCATTTGATTTACCAGCCCTGGCACACTCAGTGCACTTTACTAGGGACCTACTGGTAAATCAAATATGCCAATCATGGATAACCAATCACAATAACAATTTACACAGAGAGCATATGCACTGTAGCACCGATCAACAGTGGTAAAGTGCCCAGAGTCCTATAGCCAACAAACACAGGTCAGGGAAAAAATAGGAGGAAGAAGCAAACAGTTTGGGGATAACAGTGCAAAAAGGGCCATTTCCAACAGCAATGCTCAGAATGAAGATGCAACAGACATATAGATTTGTGTAATGTAAACAGTACTTTTGTGTTGAACGTAAAGAACAATGATAGGTATAAACTGTGTACGATCGATTTAATCCCACAAAACTCAGGGGTATTCTTCGGGGCAATGGGGATTTAAATGAGTTCTACATTAGCAACAAACCGATTATCATTTGGTTGATTTAGACAAATCTACATTAGATTAAAATCAGGAACAGGCTTCTTTCTGACTAGAGGTCAAACCAATTAACCAAAGAAAAATCTTGTTTTTGGAGAACAAATTGATTTATAGTAGACTTAATTGAATTGCTTAACCAGCAAAAGTCAATAATTTAGGACAGAGTGCCTTGAGGTAAAGAAAGGCAGTCTGCCCTTGTTTAAATAACTGATAATACGTAAATGGTATAGGAATGTTGCATTATAATCGCCCTACCTTCTATTTAAATACCACGTGGAATGAATAACTGTTCTCTAGTGTACTATTACACAGAGGGGGTTGTCTAAGTGCAGGCTGATACATTTGTCAGGATCCCATCTGACAAAACATTCATTATTGAGATCATTGTCAGACGAAAGGAGCATAAACTTAACAAGGAGCATATTGCATTCTCCCCAGAATGTTTGCAACTAAAGTTTGAATTGAAGCAAAGATGAAGGACACATCAAGGGCAGAAGCAATACATCTGTTGGAGAATCTGAATTCAGTTTCCACCTGTAATCTGCCTATTCTTCTTCGCACGTGTTGAGCCTACTACAAATGACCACTCTCATACTGTATTCCACAGTTATAGTGCAAAACAACAGCATTATTTAATGTGATATTGAACAGTGGGAGTCACATCATAGGAGCGTAACTGCAATCTCATTTAGGTTGAATCGCAGGCTGTTGTTTCCGGGCAAGGGTGAGTAGTGTTCACAAGGAGCCTCGTCCTCGGCTAGAGCTAATTTATAAAGATATGAGTTAAACCGTAGCGGAAGAAAGGAAGTTTGATAAAAGTAGGGTCCAGAAAGTCTCTGAACTTTATATAGTCCCATTAGAACTGCAATCTGCCCCAGTGGGCACAGGTGTGAATTGTGGAAACGGTTTGTTGCACTACAGCATTTTCATTCCACAGACAGTCAACTGCCTACTGGTGCACTGATGCTCATAAACACTTGTGACATTGACCCATGGCATTAGAGACAAAAAACTCTAACATCACAGCCAGTCATAGGCTGAATGCTGTGGTATGCGCTTTACCTTTTTCTTAGAGGTTCAGAAGACGTGGTGACCCTTCCTGGAGGTGGATCAGTGTCTATGTCTGAGAATATTGTCTTGAAACAGAAATGTAATTTTAGCGACCATCTTAGAATAACGTTTGTGTCTCCAGGCCATCTTGGCGTGGGGTTTGCATTTGGTGGTCATCTTGGTATGGTGTACCACTAAATATCCGTTGCATTGACACAACCTGCCAGCAACTGTGCCCCTCAATGACACAGACCTGTGACAAATACATGGCAGTTATGCTATGTATATGTATCTTGTAAAATTCGGCAGGCCTCACTGGAGTCCTACCATAAGAATTCGACCAGCTTATAGTCAGTGTCAACCTACCCAACCCCGAGGGCTGAGGCAGACATGCGCATCTCAGGGTTCAGCAGGGGAAGTCAAAATCAACAATCAGCAGCAGGAAATGCTTGAGGGCTTTACAGTGGGATGATGGAATTCCTTACATCAGTCTTCTCTTTGGATCACAGTGTATATGTATATTGCAGTTTTTAATAAGATCGCATCGCACTCTACTGCTTACAGACTAGGACTCAAAGACTGCCATTGTCTGTGAAACATTCCTGCGCCTTCAAAGGCTGCAAAACACCACAAACAAATGAAAACCTCCTCAAATGTTGCCCATTGGTGTATATCTTTTTTTTTTTTTTTGAAAATATTTTTATTGTCAAGAAGAAGTACAGTCATGCAATCAGCAAAAAGAAAAAAACATAATATAGAAAGCAGAAACAAAGAAAAACAAAAAACAGAGCGATGGGAACTCTCCGGCAGTATTTCACATCCATATATCCATATGGCAATCAGTAATCTTTTAACATGTTGTTTACGGCTCTTCTAAGCAGCCCCATATAGACCCATACTTTCGCAGAGCCTGAATACCCCTTACTTTAGCCAACGCTTTTTCCCTTTCCCCAGTTTCTTTAAGGATTAACCACCATTCCATCTCGGTAGGGGGTTTCGGAGAGATCCAGGCTCTAGCTATCGCCAGCCGGGCAGCAACCAGCATAATTGTCAATAAAGGGCTATTCTGACCGCAATCTTCCTTGTACCCTAACATTTTTTCCCCTATCGAAAGCATAAGATCCCCGCCAAGTCTAAATTTAATTGCTAGTGAAATCTTATCCCAGAACGACTTTAGGGCGGGACACATAACAAACATATGAACAATGCCAGCCGCGTATAGCCCGCATTTAGGGCAGTTCTGCCGTATCCCTACATGGATCCCCCCCAACCTGCCCCACCTTGAGACCATCTGGCAATCCTTTCAGGGGTATAATAAAGTAGACAAAGCGTCCGAAATTGCTGTAGCCGTAAGTTCACAGAGTGTTCGGAGCGGGCAATAGTGTCTAAAGCTATCTTCATATTCTCTATGATAATATTTTCCCCCAGAATCTCACTCCACTTGGAAGCCAATTTCTCGCAGCCCTCTGCTGTGCTCTGGCAAAGAATTTGATATGCCTTGCTAATGGTAGCCTGCCGGGTCTGAGCGTACATACAGTCCCACATATCTGATCCAGAGACACTCCGAACTGCTAAGTTTCTAACGAAGTAATCCCTAACCTGTAAATATTTGAAAAACAGGCATTGGGGGATATTAAACATCAGCTGGAGATTCTCGAATGTCTTAAAACCATTACAATCATATAGTTGTCCCAAAGAGTACACCCCATACCTAGCCCACAGGCTAGCCATACCATCCTGAAATATTCCGGGCAGCATTGGATTTCCCCAAAGAGGAAGTCTGCTATGTACGAAAGATAGAGAAAGTCTAATTTTAATGGCCTGCCAGATATGTACACAATCTCTAATAGTCTTGAACCGTACACGTTTAAAATAGTTAGGGTCATTAGTTTGATATAAAAACATCTGGCTCTCACCCCCTAGGACCAACCAATGCCAAAAATCCGTTTGCTCGGGGTTCAAGAGGCTGCGTAGACGGCCAACAAAAGCGGCCCAAAAATAAAGTTTAAAAATCGGGGAGGTCTAAGCCACCCTGATTATAAGGGAGCTTCATCAATCCAATAGCGCACCTTGACTTCTTATAGCCCCAAATGAAGCTGCTCAAAACCCCATCTAGCTTCTTAAAAACCACATTAGGAATTCGTAGTGGAATGGACCTAAAAAGATAAAGAAACTTAGGACGTACCTTCATTTTTATAACATTGCATCTGCCTAAGATGCTTAATGGAAGCTTGTGCCACAACTTCAATTGTTTAGTAACTGTAGCTAGTAGAAAATCATAGTTTAATGAAAATATGAGCTCAATTTTAGATGAAATTTGTACCCCGAGATATGTAGCCCTCGGGCAGACTCCTTCAATCGGGACTTCCGACTGGAAGTTAAGAAGGACTTGATTTTTATTGCTATTCAGCTTATAGCCGGAGAAGCGACCAAACCGCTTTGCCTCTCTGTTAATATTTTCTATAGCCTCCCTTGGCTTTTCCGTAAAAATGGCTATATCATCGGCATAAGCCGTAAGTTTAAGAGGACGCTGTCCAATATTCAGCGGGCAAATCACATTATTGCCCAGCAGTGCCCGAATAAATGGCTCTATATAAAGAGCAAATAAAAGAGGGGAAAGAGGTACCGCGCCGGATGGAAAAAGGGATAGTTTGAACATTTAAGTACTGTAGCTGAGCCATCGGATTATGATACATAGCCATGAACAGTTTCCGAAAATTTTCCTTAATCCCAAATGCAGTGAGTGTTGCCCAGAGATATTCCCAGGCCACCCGGTCAAATGCCTTTTCTGCATCCAATAAAACCATGCCCAGTTGTGTTTTTAACTTCCCCGCAGCATCAAAAGCTGCTATTGCCGTGTTAACGTGGGCAGTAGTATCTCTCCCATGAATAAACCCATGCTGCTGGGGAGAAACCAGGCTGGCCATCATTGGAGCTAACCGGGCGGCCAATATCTTAGCGAACACCTTTGCGTCTACATTTATTAGGGAAATTGGGCGGTACGAAGTCCGATTCTCTGTGGCTTTATCTTTTTAAAAAAAAAAAATTATATTGGCCATATTCCATGAATCTGGAACTCGTCCAGTGATCCCAACTTGAGAGATTACATCTCGAAGCACCGGGGCCAGGAGGCTTTTACAGCACTTATACAGCTCTGCCGGGAGGGCATCATCCCCAGTCGCCTTCCCTGATAATAGCCCCCGATCGCTTCCAGTACCTCCTCCACTGTAATCTCCTGCTCTAGTAACAGAGAATCCTCTTCTGTCAAAGTCGGCAAATTGCTCCCTTGTAAGTAGCATTGCATATCAGTTAAATCTTGTGATGGATCTGGGGAATACAGTTGCTGATAAAAGATAGAAAACTGATTAGCTATCTCCTGGGGGCATCTATAAATAGCGCCACCCTCGCCCCTAATAGCCTTAATTTTAGTTTTAAGACGATTATCCATAAGTTGGTGAGCTAAAACTTTCCCTATCCTATCCCCATATTCATATTGTAATGTCTTATGTTTAGTAAAGCAAGCCGCTACTTTTTCTTTCAAAACCCTATTTATCGCTGCCCTCTGCTCTAGAAGGGAAACATATAAAGAATCTTGATCTAGCTTTAGTAGACGAACGGCCTCAGCATGCTGAATATCACATCTGATAAGCTTTTGATAAGCATCCTTAGTTTGTCTCTCCCGTTCCCTATTCTGTTGGCGGACAAACTGCTGAGTGACTCCCCTAATAAATGCTTTCATAGCATCCCATACAACCCAAAGCGGGGCAGACCCTATATTATCTGTAAGATATTCCGAGATTTTTTTAGCAATGAAAACCAAGAACTCAGAATCGGTAGCCAGATACCGTGGAAAAGTAAATACACGAGCAGTTTTAGGAGTATAGTTAGCCCGAAAAGAAAAAATTATGGGGTTGTGGTCAGATGTAATCCTGGGACAGATCTCCATGTCTGCCCCCACCAAGATAGCATCTGAAACCCAGGCCATATCAATCCTAGAGTACTGCCGATGTGGCGCAGAATAATACGTATATCCCGGTGTAGTTGGGTAGAAAAAACGCCATACATCCTGCAGTGAATGTAATCGCCCAAGTTCTAAAATAGAAGCTCTCACCTTCGTCATTCTTAAGGCACCTGGCCGACTAGTAGAGTCTGTAGCGTAGTTGATAACACAATTAAAATCTCCCATCAAAACCAGCTCCCCCTGCCATCCCACTAATTCTAAACAGATATCATCAAATATTGTCGGATCGTCAACGTTGGGACCATATATAACACAAAAAACATATCTCACAGTATTAATCTCAATTTGAGCAATAGCCCATCTCCCTCTTTGATCTGCTAGCGCCTTATGAACTTGACAGTCTAATGTTTTAGACACTAAGATGGCAGTCCCTCTGATTGACACATTTTGAGAGGTACATACTATATTCTGAAATCCCAGGTGATCGAGAAAACCCAGATCTTTAAATGCTAGATGTGTTTCTGTTAAAAGTACTAAATGAGGTTTATGTGCCCTGAGCTCCTCTCGCACTAGTTGTATTTTAAGCCCCCTATTCAGTCCAGACACATTCCAAGATAAACACCTAATCAATGCCATACCGTTTAAGTAAATTACCAACCCTCAAAACAAAAATAATGGTAACCGCTGAATTCCCACCACCCAAAATAAGACTGCAAACCTTTTTGACTTTTTCCCCTCTTTTTATACCCCGCTCCCACCCTAGAACACCCATTCAACCCCCCCTCAAAATCAACCTACCCATCCCCTCCCCGTTTCCTAAAGAAGGAATCACCCTTGCCCAACAGCTGCCGCTGGATATGGCAGCTTACGTCTCAGTGCCCCACAAAGCCCGACCCCAGCTGGCCCCTCAAAATCATGGAAAAAAAAGGGAAGGAGAGATATGAGCAGACTTAAGCCCTTACTACCCCCAGAGCCACCCGGGACCAGTCTCTATATAATTTTAATCTACTCTTCCCCAGACGCTTTTACCGAGGGACAAAAACAAAGTGTTAAAAAAATAAAAAAAATACAGGATTATAGAATTCAACATATTCCAAGCAGTCCGCCAAGTGTTCATGATGAATGTTCAAGCCGTCTGCCATTTAGTTAGTGCCAGCTTAGCCTCCGCATCCGAAATAAAAATTAGTGGCTGTCCATCTTTGATAACTTTCAACCTGGCAGGTTCCTGCAGAAAGACTTGAGCCCTTGTCGCTTTAAGTGAGTCAATTAGCTGTCTCATTTTCCATCTTTTTTCCATAGTAGCTCGGCTTAAATCAGATCTAAAAAATATTGATAAGGAGTCTACTACTACTGGTGAGTTGGAGCGAGCCTTAAAGGACACTGCTTGTCTCAGCAAAAAGTTCCCAAAGAAGATCAAAATGGGGCGAGGGTACCGGGCATTGGGCCTCTGTATAGTTAGAGGGAGCCTATGTGCTCTTTGAATTTGACAATCCCAATCCGATAAATCTGGAAATGCCCTTTGGAGTAGTTGGACCACAAATGCTCGGGGATCAGCATCCTCCTTACCCTCCGGCACCCCAAATAATCTTAAGCTATTCCGCCTTTGCCTATTTTCCAAATCCTCAATTTTAGCTTGGCAAGCCTGGAGCTGTAATTCATGTGACTGGACGGTTTGCGCAATAGAAGTGACTGACTCCTCTGTCTCTGCTACTCTACTTTGTAGCTCGGTCACATCCTTCGTGATGCTAACCACCGTGCCGGTCACTTCATCCAGTGAAAGCTTAATGCTGAGATAGTCCGCTCTAATCTGCGCATGATGGTCCTGGGCTTCGCGCCGTTGTTCTTGCAAGGCCTGCAATATTACTGCCAATGATGGCTCCTTCGCCATAAGCTGTTCTCCTTCCGTCTCACACTCAGCCCCCAGTGAAACTATCTGGACTTTATTGGCTAAGTCCTCACTGGGTCCGGGCAAACTATCTAGGCTGCTCTGAATAGAGTAGCCTGCAGAATTAATTAGGGGATAGGTCGGGGATATCATTTGCTCTCCAATAACCTCATTATTTTCATTACTGGCTGTACCCCCAATACCTTGACCCCTTACCAGACCAGAGCCGGAGCCAGACAGGCGAGAAATCAGTGCCTTGACCTCTCCCTTTGCTTGAACCCATTTCCTGAGTGGAGTGTTCTCTAGACTTCCTCCGTGGCGAATTCCAGAGCTATTGTACCAGCTAGCCCCTTGCAGGTCAATAGATTTCTTACGGGGTTTAGTAATTTTAAGGGTTTTTCGACTATTATTCTTTTCTGGGTTCCCCACTGAAGTATTAGGGGATTTTTGTGAACCCTCTTGATTCCTCCTTGAGGTTGCAGCCTCCACCTCCGCGACTGCGCCACGTATATTTAAGCACTTATTCTTCATTTTAAATTTAGCACTCGCCTCAGATTGCCCAGAAGCATTGCCTTGGCTCATTTGACTCACTTGAGTACCCTTAAACCCATCCGCCTCAGGGCTAAACACATCACCGCTTTGGGAGATACTACCGGGGCTCTCTCCATTAATCTCCCCATTAATCTGCTGTCTGTCCCCATCAGTGCCATTGCTCCTTGTAACAGGGATTTCTAAAATGTCCTGCTCTTGAAAAAGCAGAGACTCTCCCAAGACTCCCAAGTCCAAGCTCTCCCCCTGAACCAGCCTTGCAGACAGCTCACCCCCTCCTACACTGTCCACAGAGTCCTCGGGGGATAGCTTATTCTCAAGATCAGTCTCCAAGATATCTTTGGAAGCCGCGCTACAAAGTCGCGATGCAATTACAATAGCATCCGCTGTTTGAACGCAGAGGTCCCCCTCCGAAATCAACTCTGCCACCTTACCTGCTTCAAGGAGCCGCAGTGCAGGTCTACCGGCTCTTAGCGAAGCAGCTTTAACTCCACTCTTCAAGTTATCTTCTCCCGGCAGGGGAGCTTGTAAACCCGCTAACCGAGTAGCACGGGCAGTTTTCGCCACGTTTTTCAGCGGCGCCACACCCCCCTTAGCGCTGTCTCTCGCTCAGGAAGGCACGACCAGTAGATCCCCAATCCAAAGGAGCAGCGAGAGCTAGTCGGCAAGCAGGCACGCCAGCAGACTCTCCTCGATGTCCGCCAGTGCCGCCAAAGACTGCAGCCAAGTCCGAGCATTTACAGCATCCACAGCGTCCACAACGAAATCTGGGTCAGCGCAAAAGAAGCCACATCCTTGCTGGTAGTGCGTGTGAGTAAACCTTCTGTCCGTCTTGTCCCTCACATCACCGTGTCGGGATAGCCAGCCGGGAGCTTTGCGGAGCTGCAAGACGCGGCGGCGTTAGTCCACCATCTTCCTTCGACCCGCCCATTGGTGTATATCAAGTGATTTTTTTACATTTCTTTGTTGGTGTCTTCCAGCCAAAATGACATCCCATCTATTTCTTTTTAATTCTATGCTTATGCAAGATCTCTTTTTCCAATATCTTTACAGGTGTGCTGCAAATGTTTAATATACCGTTTAGGCCTTTATTCCGAGTGAGCAGATAAATTCCAAAATAGGAGGTAACTCCTGTTACCGGACCAAACCTGCTAATATTTGTCCGGTGTAAAATACCCGGTAAATAGCAGAACTTGTAGATTTTTCTTCAGCACGCAACATAATCCACAAATTGTTGCCTAAAATATGTGATAATTATCCTGCCCGATAAATACCACACAGCCCAGTGTCAGTTTGTGTCAGGGTCTAAGTATGGCGTCTAATAGTGGCCAATTCCGATCGAGGGCCTTATTGTAGTTCGTGTTCATACAGGGCGAGCTATTACAGCAATATGGAAGAGTGGATTCATTTTAACTGTTCTACATCGAGTTATTTTCAGTTCTGTGGATGAGGTAATTTCAACGCATTGTAATGCGTAGACAGTAAATTCCTAAGAAATTCATGCAGTTCCTGAAGGAATTTGTGCTACGGGAAAATGATGTTTCTTATATTAAGGCTCGTTATAGAATCATGAATGATCCACGACGTATAAGTGCGATAACGTTTAAATGATGGTGTTTACAGTCTAGCCAACACTAGAGGGAGCACCACACCACTTCATTTAAATTTTATTTTATGACATTGCAAATAGAAAGCATATACCAGACAACCGATGTGATAACAATCTAACAGCAGCAAGAAATATACCCTCATATTTCAAAATCGCATTAGTCTGCATAGATGTTTTTTCTTTAAAAAAAAATACCACTTCGCATAATTTTAGGTCATTAAATCAGAAACCCTGGGAAATTAGTTTTTCATTTGCAATCATTGCACTTGTTAAACTAGGTAAGGAGCTTGGAAAACATGCATGCTCCATGAAGTTCGCTTCTTACTCAGAGGGTGTTGTCTTTTAGGTGATATTATTCTAGATGTAAACGCTGTATTAATGAACGTGCACAGCTTATTTGATCATTGCCTTCATTTTCTACCAGCATTCTGCGCGCAATGCCTATTTTTGGAAACACGCGTCCTCTTTAGCCTCTATTAAGGACTATGAATCCCCCAGCTGCTCTCGCATCTTGGCAGCAGGGCTGCTTCCTTTCATGCTGGCAACTCCAGGAGGTAAAACAGGGATCTCGAATCAGAAAGCGATTGATTAACTGCGCATCTGTCCCCGCGCTCTCCTGGTGACTTCAGAGAGAATTAAACACCTAGGTGGAGGAACACTGCCTTCTAATTAAGCTATAAGGACCGACCTCCTGATCAAGGTCTCTTAGTACTAAACAGACATCGCTAATGCAATTGATGGAATTGGCACCTCTATGGAGGGGGCAGTGACTGAAAACATATTTTCGTCATCGAAGTATAATGTAGTAATATCTCAGTCTATCTATATAGTTGAATGTCTCTATTTCTATCTGTCTATTTTTGTTTCGATATTTATAAAAAGAACATTCAGCAAATCAAGGGCTCCTCCGATTAAGTATAAATGCAGTAATCTGACTTTCAATACACAATGATGAATTGTTCCATAATATCCGTGTATGTACAGAGAAGACAGTTTTTTAGGTATGACTCCCTGTCCGCCAGACCTATTATCAGGGGCGGCTCTCCACTAGGGCGGAGGAGCATCGCCCCACTGCTTTCTGGCAGTGCGAGAAGCAGAAGCATAAAATGGTAATAACTTCCGTTATTACCATTTTATTTTTAGTTGCGGGTGGGCAGGGCTGCTCTGCGAGCAGGGGAGGAGTGGTATGCCCACTCCTGAGGGTGCAATGACTGTTTGTTTGGCCCTCTGGGGCCGCCCAAACCAGTCATGCGCACTCTGCCCTTTCTCCATGCCGACTGCAATGTGGCCTGCATGGAGAACATGGCCTCCCCGTAAGCCCCTGGCTGGGTGGCGTCCCCACCAATCACAACGCTGCCATTGCAGCGTTGTGATTGGCTTAGGGGAGGGAGGCTGCCTGCTTCCTGTTCCTGCCTGAGGCAGGAGAGCAGGAGCTGAGAAAACGCAGGACCCGGCCGGCAGACAGGTGCGTTTTTAATTTATTTTTAAATTAAATCCTCCTCGCACGAACTCCCGCCGCCCCCACCCGCGATTAATGCTGGTCGCAACTGGCTATCATACACAAAAAAGGCTTTGCATCAGCACATTCAAACACAGCCGCGGTCCGTGCAGGTAACAGTGGTGGGGCCGGGTAAGGGGGGGATTTTGAGGGACGATGCTGAGGGAAAATTATTTATTTATTCAATTTTCCCTCTGCACCGTCCCTCGAAATCCCCCCTTGCCCGGCACCACCGTCCCACCACTGTTACCTGCACGGACTGCGGCTGTTCAAACATTAGCTTGTTTGGCTCAATGACCTTCAGCCTTTGCTTTTAGGCAACAACATCTTGGATCATCCCCAAGACAATTTTTTTCTCACTGTCATGCATTTAGCTGTGCGGTGTATCAATCAACCTGCTAGAAAGTTCTTCAGCTGCAAAGCATTAGGAACTTTTAAATTCAAAAAAATCTCCACACTTTTTGTTACATTCAATTCTTTGTCTAATGCGTGCATTGTGTACAAAATACAATACATGTTTTGTTATTCCTTTCACCGCAGAAGGTTTTTTAATGTTGGATCAATGACTCAAGTGTGAGACTGATCCTGTCATGGATACCTTATTAAGTTTTCTTTTTTGCATACCAGGACTGCCTGTCCCCGAAATGGACACCACAAAGTCTCAGAAGATCAACAAGGAAAGCCACAAACATTTTACACTTCTGGCCACCTTGGTGCTCAAAAACAAAACACCTTACAATTGGAGATACAGGCCGATGATATAACTTTATCTCAGAAGTGTCCATGAGAGCAGAAATAACGTTTCAAATTCTCTGGACAACATATACTTCTGGAATAGATCTTCATTTTACATAAGAATTGTTTTTGCGTTGTGATTCTTAAGGTAGTGTCTTTTGCATGTGTGTATTAAGCTCTGGTGCGGTGGTCATCAAGTGCTGAAGATGAGAAGAGGAGTTAGTGAAGGGGCAGTTATGTTAAGAGCAAATAATGGCTATTTCAAAGTCATTTTTTGTAGGACTATATCATTAGTTATTTGGCAGATAAAAAGAGGATGGAGGACCCATAATCAATTAAGGGTGTGATCTTGGTAGAGAAGGACGATTTGAGTAAGATTTTTCAATTGGTAGACCGTGAAAGAAGGGTAGCTAGTTTATTTATTTGAGGAGTTTTGCATAGTGCAAACATGACCCTTAAGGGTATCAGAGCGCTGTAAATAAAGCAGACAAGTCATACATAAAATGGAAAAATGCGAGCTTTATAGCAGGCAAATAGATCAAATTAAAGGGGAACAATGCAAGCAGGAATAAATAGCAACAATGCTTGAATTTTATAACAAACTACTTGGCCGATTCAAGCTCCGGAGGTGTTCACAGGGAATAGTCAGACTGAGTGACTTCAAAGCAACTATTGATGGAATCGGTTCAACAGAAGCATTTTTACTTATTTTTTTGCAGGAGGTAGTCGAGGGGTTTGATCTGATCAACGGAGGCATTGTGCTCCATATTCTTGGAACTAGACCGAAGAAGGCATGGTTGTAAGTTTTCTTTTTGTTGAACTTCTATGGTTTCAATAGTTGGAAGTAAGCTCTTCTTAGGGAATGACAATCACCAGACGGTTCGAGTTTCTTGGCCAAGTAGACGGGCGTGTTATGGTGAAGGGCCTTGTGAGTCATGCAGGCTATCTTCAGCTGGATCCTTGCTTCAAATGGTAGCCATTTAAAAAGTTTAAGGTCTGGTGCAGTGGGTCTGATCTTCTGGATCCCGTGATGAGCCTAGCAGCTGAGTTCAATATGGCCCTTAGTGGCGCCAATCTTGCTTTAGGTAATCCTGTGAGAGTAGCACTGCCATAATCGAATCTGGAAATGACTGGGGATTGGTCTGCTAACTGAAAGTCATCAGGTGGCACAAAGGGTTTGATTTTCCTAAGTGTGATTAAATGGTAATTAGCTCCACTGCACTGCACTGGTTGCACTGATATGATCTTGAGTATTCTGGTATTTATCCAATGTTATACGTAGTGATCTTGTATAGTCAATGACGTGGGGGGGCACAATTAAAAGCTGTACGTTGTTTGAGCCATTCTTCTATAGGGGCAGAGTGATTGTAAGGGGCGATCAAGAGGAATTCTGTTTTGAGCGTGTTGAGCATAAGGTGATTGCAGGTTAATCGTTGTTGGGTTTTCAGTAGTGTGGAATGGAGAGTTTTGATATGTTCGTGTGAGGAAATTTTCAAGTACAATTGTGTATCATCAGCGTACATGTGGTATTGAATGTTTGAAAGCTTCAGAATTTTGGTAAGAAGTTCCAAGAACAAGGTGAATAATGTGGGTGACAGCGTGGATCCTTGAGGCACTCCTATCAAGACTGAGGTAATGTCAGAGAGGGCTTGGTTGGCTATGATTCTTTGAGCTCCATCATGTAGGAAAGAGGCAAACCAGTTTAGAACAGGACCAGATAGACCCGCAATGTAAGATTAATGTGGATAATGGTGTGTGTGAAGGAGTGAAACAGTTGTGAACAACAGGGAACCTGAGCAGAACGATTGGTTTGAAGTGTTTATTATAATTTGCATGCCTATCAATCACACCTCCTTGTCCATTACACTCTTAGGTGTGGCATCCAAAGATAAGAGCACCTCTCTGTTTGCGTACACATAACACACCAAGTAAAACCTTTTGCCAGTCATACAGTCTTCCAAGGTGTACTCTGATACTGGTCCAAAAATGCACTTCGGGGTCCCACATAGTTATATGAGGCACTATATAGATGCTACAATACTGTGCAACAAGCATGCATGGTTGTTATCAACATTGTCAGTAGCTAGCAAGAAGGCCATGGCATGCTCCTGTGCGCATACATTAGCATCTCATTTAAAGTTACCAAGGAGAAGAAAGTTAAATTCCGCTGGTAGAAAGGTCTCCAGAAGTAGATTGAGTGCTCCATAGAACATGCCAACTGGGCCCAAGGAAGAAGAGGTTGATTATGTTATTTTATTTTCTATTATTTGTTGTGCTTGTGTAGCACTAGTGCATTTTACAGCTATCTGGAAAGATGCAGCCATTCTCCCTTTGATAAAGAAAGCAAATCTGGATACCACCATTACAAGCAACTATCGTCCAATTGCTAGATTACCTTTTCCGGCAAAAATAGTCGAGAAAATAATGAACAATCAACTCACACAGTTTATTCATGAAAAGGAATTACTTGACCCATCTCAGTTTGGTTTCCGCTCAGGGCACAGCACAGAAACTGCACTTATCAAGGCAACCGAGGAGATCAGGACAGCAATGGATCAAGGGGGTGCGGCTGTTTTGATTCTCCTCGATTTGTCAGCTGCCTTTGATACTGTGCATCATGATACACTGCTCCAGCGTCTGGAAATATTAGGGGTAGAGAATTTAGCTTTATCTTTAATAGCTTCATTTCTTACAAATAGGAAACAAACTGTGACCCTAGATCAGTTTCAAGCAGCTCCATACGTACTCCCGTGTGGGGTTCCTCAAGGCTCATCTTTAAGCCCATCTTTGTTCAATATTTATGTGTCTGAACTGGCTCCCTTGGTTCAACATTTTGGCTTTGATTTGACATCATATGCCGATGACACTCAGATTGTGGTAGAGGTGCATAAAAACCGAATCTCGCCTGCCTCACAATTTCAGAATTGTATGAGGGAAATTAGTCTTTGGATGGGAAGGCACTGCCTTAAACTAAACTCGGATAAAACCGAGGTGGTTATTTTTGGCAATCCCCAACCTAGGTGGGATGACGTATGGTGGCCGGCGGAAACCGGAGAACTTCCAAAGCCAGTAGTAAAGGCAAAAAACCTTGGGGTGTTGATTGATAATAAACTCACATATTCCCAGCAAACCAATGCTACAGTCTCAGCTGCATTTTTTCTGATTTATTCTGGGTTACAAAAATAGCATCTGAAAAAACTGCAAATGGTACAGAATGCTGCTGCTAGGCTCCTGCTAAATTTACCAAGATATCAATCTACCGCGGAAGCCATTCGAAAACTTCATTGGTTACCAGTGGCACAACGTATTAAGTTTAAGATACTGTGCCTGGCTTATAAGGCACTGAACAATACTGGACCAGCCTCATTAAAAAATGTCTTTTCCTGGTATCTTCCTGGTAGATGTCTTAGGTCTACTAATGCCAGGTTGATGCTGGTACCAAGAATTCGAACAGCGAATTGGGGAGGTCGAAGCATAAGCTACTGTACAGCCAAACTCTGGAATACTCTTCCAGTAAGTACAAGAGCGGCCAATTCTCTCACCTCCTTTAGAAAAAATCTGAAAACTTGGTTGTTTAATTAACCCATTATAAATCTTCTGTTTCTCTCTGTCAAGGTTATATCAAGATCCAGCGCCAAGACACCTTCGGGTATTCGTGCGCTTTAGAAATTACGATAACATAACATAACATAACATAACATTTAGAGAAATTTACAGTCTTGAGAGTGGATTAATGGGGGATAGAATAGAAAGAATTTCAGTAAATAGGGAACCATCAATAATGGTAGTGTGTCAAAGCCATGTGTAAAAAAACAGAATACATTTCTGCCTTGCAGTCCATCTTAAACCATAGGAAACAAATGGCATCTTTAAGGATGTCTAGAATCTTGGAAAACAACTGTCTTTGGCCCAAGATCTCCCTCTCAAAGTATGCATCTGACAGAACAAAGGACATTATTTTTGGGAAGACCAACATTAAGCATCTGTTCTTAGAGTATTTTTAAGGTGGCTAAATCATGTTTTTTTCCTTATCAAATTTGGAGGCAGGATTTCAAGGCAGACTGGTCAATTCTTGAGTCAATTGCTAAAGGTGGAAATAGAAGAGGGAGTGAAAAAGAGCTTGTTCATTCTTATTTTTTGTAGTGTTTTATTTTTTTGGGCAATTTTATCTAAGCAGTGTTAGCATAAACC
The DNA here is from genome assembly GCA_963921515.1 of Calotriton arnoldi. Lineage (NCBI taxonomy): Eukaryota > Metazoa > Chordata > Amphibia > Caudata > Salamandridae > Calotriton > Calotriton arnoldi. The sequence continues at coordinate 689,092 of CAWUFW010003607.1, read as the reverse complement.
AGTTGCAACATTGCCTCCAGAGGTCTTAAACTGTGTATCTTTTTTACCAGATGGAACAGGAAAACAGATCCCCTCTTCCAAAATACTTTCTGCAAGATGCTTAAAGATTCAAGATGCAGCTTTTTTTATGCTGTTTTCGCATCAAACCTTCTTGATTCATGCTGATGTGAATATGGTCCTGGACGAACATCCTTACCTACCACAAATTACATTTTAATGCCTAAAACAAATATGTCAATAGCAAAAGGGGTTAGGCCCAGGGTGGCTAGAAAGGGCCTCATAAAATACAACAGAAATAATGCACTAGCCGTCACGTTTAACTGCTGTTAACGTTATTTAACAAACTGAAGGCCATCAAATGAATTCTATGGTCTTAAGAATTTATTTAATATATCGATTTAATCTTTTTAAGATATACTTCATTTACTTTATAAGTCAGACCAAGGGAGAAACATCCTTATCCCATTTATAAACATACATTAAACTTTACATGTCAAACAAACAGTAACATTGTGTCAAACAAAACAACATAAATTACTAACATTATTGAGCCAGTCTTATCTTTTAAAAAAGCAGCAGCCTAATTAATTGTTTTAACAACCAAATTCTTTGTCCATGTTGTGCTGCTGCTGAACCAAAGGGAAATGTAGCTAGGCCTAGTAGGTAGGTAGAGATTTCTACAACTCCCTACAAAGGGCAAAATTAATTAAATACATACTCCCCGTGGTATGTGATGCCAATGCATTTCGAGTCCCAGAGTGATTATAGGGATTCTCTTCAGGGCTTAGACTAGATACAATCTTTAAAGAAAAGAATGGGGGAAATGTTCAAGAATAGATTTCTAAACTCTCCTAAACGCTGATTATGTGTATACAAAGATGGTTCTGGTACCTGATTGAGTAATTTCTTGCTCTCGTGTGGGCTCAAAATCAGAGTCCGGAGGAGTTCCGAATAACTCCGTCTGAAATGCAAATATTGCATTCTTAAGTGTGCGCGCTAATCAAAGAGCACTGGGTAACACCTCCGTAGTATGGAGAGGCAACGGCAACGTATGTTTGGTTCTTCAAATGGTACTCTAATTAGGAGAAAGCCTCATGGTGGTTCGGTTGAGTAGTGTAGTATTCTATATGCGTAGCAGCGCTCAATCTCTAACCGATCATTCTGGAAATGAAACAATGAAACACTCCGTCTTAGTGGAGGAACCAGTGAACGCGATCAATAGTGGCGTCTGATACAGTAGCATGACTGGCTTACTTTAACGGGCGCTCATCGAGGTGTGTTGCGGGTCTTGGTCTCTCTTCGTTCATGCATGCACTTCCGGGTTCCGAGCTATTTTGTACTAGTAACCGGTAATGTTGCATTCTGGGTAGCCGAGTTCCGGAGGAGAGCTGCTTCGTGTATCAATTGTTTAGTTGGAGGAAAAAACCATTATATTCTCCCTATTTGTGCCATTTTGTTCAAGTCATTAGTAATGCTGTTGAATCTAGCAATCAAATAGGCTTCTTTTCGCAGTAAAAGTGTCTCAGTGTCGCCTCCCCTTGGATGTGGTTTGATGACCGATAGAACAGTCCATTTGAACTCTTTCTCACCATGGTTTTTTTCTGTGAAGTGATTTACCATAGGGGCGGTCAGTACCTTATTTTTAATCCTTGAACAGTGTTGTACAATCCGTTGTCTTATCTCCTGATTTGTCTTGCCAATGTAAATTTTCCCGCATGGGCAAATGTTGGCGCATACTACGTTTTTCGGTTTACATTTAGAAAACTGTTTCCGTGTCCATTTAAAACGAACAAACTTGTGGATACTGAGGTAGTATGGTGAATCAGATCTTACATGCCTATGTTCGATGGTCCCAAGCATAGTTTGGTTCCTGAGCAGAATCCCTGCAACAGGTCTTAACACCTTCAGCAAATGAAGGCGCCTCTTCCATGTGATGGATAAAGCATTGCTCCTATTCCTACATGCTGCGGCCCTGATTCTTGACCTGGAGAAAGGGTTTGACACATTGTCCTGGGAATACCTTTATCAGGTCCTTGCGAAGGAAGGCATACGAAATAAACTGCTTGCATACACAAAACTACTCTAGACAGACCCAGGCTCTAGGGTGTGGCATGGCCACTTAATCTCCGCCCCCTTTTGAATCAGCAGGGGCACCCAGAAGGGCTGCCCCCTCTTCTCTGTTTTATCCTCCATCACCATAGGGTCCCTCGCAGTCCGCCTTAGGGCAGGGGGTGAGCGCTGGGGCACCCTGGTTGGGGGTAGGACTCATGCAGTATCATTATACACAGACAATGTCTTGATATATATCCATGATGTCTACGTTGACACAGACCTTGTGCAGACCACACTCCTACAATTTGAGAGGGTGTCTGGCCTCCGGGTCAATTTGGCGAAATCCCACGGTTTTCTCCTCAGCCAAGACGAACCCCTGCTTGGACTTACGGATGGATGGTGCCACCCTCAACTGGGCATGGGAGACTGCCATATATTCAGGGTTTCAGTTTTACCATTCCCAGACTGACCTTTTTGTGCAGAACCTGAAACTAGCACTTATTTCCCTCAAATCTCAGACCCGGTTCTGGAAGCTCATCCCTCTTGCGATTATGGAAAAAATCATCCTTTCCATCATAGTCCTCCCCAGTTTGTTATATTATTTTGTAAACATTTTGGTATATCCGTTAAGGGCATCTTTCCGAGACCTAGATGTTCTGCTGGGGGAAATACTGTGGAATGATAAACGCCACCAAGTCGCCCTCACTAAACTCCAACTGTCTTTTTTTTCCCCCTCATTTGTGCAATAGACCGGGATAACGGAGATAAGGAGATATCTGGGGTCTTGTTTCTCTCTGTACCGTCTTCGGTCTGTTTTTGTTTTCTGGGGGCCCTTTTACTCTGGTTGACCCCTTTCATCTTGTTCCGTTGGCTCCAACAAAAAGGGGGTCTGCTTTCTGGGATCACCAGTGCGAGAGCCTAAACTAAACTCCAACTGTCAGTGGGACAGGGCAGGCTGGTTGCCCCTTCATTTGAATCCTACTAACTGGTGTCACAGCTTCACTGGGTATCCCACTGTTTAGCAGTAAGCAACCTGTACAAAACTACGACGGACGTTGGGCCCTTACCGAATGCCGTTCTCCGCCAACTCCTACTCTCCTCTGTTAAGATGCATAGATCTTGGTCACTGTTTGCGTGGGCAGCCCAAAAATACCTGGCACGGATGTTTAAGCTGATGCACCATGTCCTGCCCCATGCCCCTGGGATCCCCCTCCAGGGACTCCCTCGCTTTCCAGGAGAATTTACATCAGTAGACCTGACCCCTTGGAATGATAGGTCTCTCGATACTCTGGGAGACCGGTTCCATGACCACCACCTGTTGTCATTCAACCAACTGCGTCAGGACAATGGTATCTCCCAGGCCAAATCCTCCTCGATGGCCAGAATTTGGCACCGGTTGTGGCACACAGTGGATGAAGAACCCCCACAAATGCAGTTATTCACCAACTAGGCACCATGGGTACCGGGCGGCGCTTGATCACTTGGATACACAAGGTTGTTAGGTAACACACCAGAGTCTCCCTCACGCCCCTATGGCACAAGTGGGAAGATGACTTTGGGCAACCACTACACGACTTGAGAGGGACCAGGCGCTGGATTCACCTCACGTCATTTCCCGCAACGCGCCCTTTAAGTGCATTCAGTACACAGTCTTACACCAAGCCTATTTAGCTCCAGCAAAACTCAACCACTTATTCCCACTGTTACCCTTACATCCCCCAGATGCCACTACAATGCCGCTGACCACCAGCATATGTTGTGGGAATGTCCTGTGCTAGCTGCCTATTGGCAGGCGGTACATGCAGTCCTAGCATCTGTTAGTGAACTCATACGTCTCAATCCATGGGAGGCTACTGCCCTGGGGTGTATAGGAGGGAACCAATGAATAAAATCAAATTTAGATTTGTGAAGTGCTCTACTACCCAAAGGTATCTAGGTGCTAAGACTCAGATAAAGAGTAGGCAAGAAAAAGAGAAGGAAAAAGAAATAAAAAGGACCTGGAAAAAACAGAGAAGCAGAAAAATCAGTTGTAGAAAACCTACTGATTGAACAGCCAGGTTTTTAACGCTTTACGAAAAGCAAGAAGGTTTGATTCTTTCTTGAGAGCCAGCGGCATAGAGTTCAAGAGCCTAGCTGTGCAGGCTATAAAGCTTCTGCCTACCCATTTAGCTCTTCTGACCTTGGGTATTACAAGATTGGCTGTAAAAGAGGAGCGCAGAGATCTTTTAGGTACATGCCACTGGAAGTGTAGCCTAAGGAATTCTGGCCTAGAGTTTTGCAGTGCCTTAAATGCAATACATAGAGATTTAAACTCAACCCGTTTTTTAACCGGAAGCCAGTGAAGTGCGAGGAGAACGTGAGAGACTGATTAGTGTTTAGGTATCGCCAGAAGTAGCCGAGCGGCCGCTTTTTAGACTATCTGCAGTTTATGTAAAAATCTTTTCTGAATGTTGGAAAATAGAGCACTGCAATAATCTATTTTGGCAAAGATATGTGCAGTGATCCCCGATTTTCATAGGTCCACAGGGATAAAGGGAAATATTTTTTTGAGAGTCTCGAATATGAGAAAACAAGAGGAGGTGACGAAATTTACATGTCCTTCAAAGGAAAGTTTGACCCTGAGATTTTTAACTTTGTTAACAGGGGTGGGGAGCACCCCCTATTCCTGTGGCCACCAGTTGAGGGACTAGAATGATAAATTCTTGCCAAATAGCAGGTCCTCAGTTTTATCAGAGTTCAGTTTTAGACAATTACTTGACATCCAACTTCCATCTTGCTGCATGCAGTCATGGAAGCAAGATGCAGTCTCATCTGGACTGCTGATCACAGACACCACAATTTGTGTGTCATCAGTGTAAGACACTTCTGCAAAGCAGAAGGATTTAATCAGGATAGCCAAAGGGGTCACATACAAATTAAAAAAGGTTGGACTCAGGGCAGAGCCCTGGAGGACCCTGCAAGGTAAAGAAAAAGAAGGGGACTTGTAGCCATTCAACTCAACAAAATGCTCTCTACCTAAAAGAAAAGATTTAAGGAGCTTAAGGGCCTTGCCACTGATGTCTAATGTGGAGAGACGGTCAATGAGAAGACTATGGTTCACTATGGCAAAAGCTGCAGAAAGGTCTAACAAAATTAAGGCAGCGTTTCCACCAGTGTCAAAAGTTTGTCTTAGTTCTTCTGAGGGAGTGATCAGTGCTAATTCTTTTCTATGTTGACTTCTGAAGCCAAATTGGGCGGCTTCTAAAAGTTCATTGTTTTAATAACAAGTGAGAGCTCAGAGTTGATGGCAATCTCCACAATCTTTGCAGGAAAGGGGAGGAGTGAGAAGGGCCGATAGTTATTTGGATTACTGCTGTCAAAATTGGTTTCTTTTTCAAGAGGCAGAATAGAGGCCTTCTTCCATTCCTTTGAAAAAAACCTGTGGTAAACAACCTGTTAGAGATGTCTATAAGGTACCTAGAGGTGACATTTGGAGCTAAATGAAGGACTCTAGGAGGGAAAGGATCTAGGGGAGAGCCAGATTTAATTTGGCTAAACAGTGATTGAAAGAGCTCCTCCAAAAGAGGTTTAAAAGACAGTAGAAGAGTGTCTCCAGCATGGGGACAGACCTCCTGTGTAGCAGACGCATTTTATATAATATTGGTTGAATCTATGAGGTTGGTAGCAGTCAGTACTGAATCGATGCCTGTGTCCTTCTCATTAGATGTAACACAGGAGGGGTGATTATTCAAAAACATATTGTAAATTGCTTCAACCTTGTTTTGAAAAAAAGTTGTTCACTTGTTGCAAAAAAGTTGGTCATCTGTCCTGTTTTTAGGTTCAGGAAGCTTGCTCAGCTTTACCACTGTGGCAAAGAGCTCTTTGGTAATGTTTAGGGAGAATTTAATTTTCGGAACAAAGCATATAGTTTGGGTCTGATTTGCCAATTTGACAATATTCCTTACACTGGAGGGCCTCCCAGCCACCACTCCCGATCCAGAAGTGGAACACCCTTCTCTGATGGGGAGACACCAAAAGCACAAGCCTACATTACGAAGAAGCCCGCAGAGGCCCACAGCATCCGTAAGCGGCCCATAGCTGATGTTTGGGATACCATGCTTATGCAATTCCGTGAGGATATGTGGGAGGCTGACAATCCCTCAGCACCCCCAAGCAGTGAGGACACAGGCCCCCCTCCCAGACCCAGTGATTGAATTCTGATATACACTAGTAGGTCCCCGACGACACAAAATAAGACCCTTGTGGCGTCCCCTGTCCATTGCCCCTGATGTCATCTTTTGTTTGACTCTAACACAAGCCACACTCCCTGTCATGGTGTATCCCTGAGAGTCCTCCCATCAGTCATGCTTCCTCCCCTCGACATAGCATTCTCCTACAACTCATGCTGCCATGTTCCCTTGCCCCTACCCAGAGTTAATTGTTTTAGAGGTACCCATGCAAATGATATGACGAAACACCACACGCCTTCCAACCCTCGGCCCAGACCGCACAGCATACTCGCACTCTTTCTCCTCTAGTAGGGGTCCGCATGCATCTTAAATCTCCAACGTGCATCCTTTCCGCCCTCCACAGTGGATTTACCCCCGAATAAATATATATATGTTGCTTTATGTCGATCCTGATACACAAGTTTTGAGGTAATTATTCTGCTATATCATATTGTACTAGTAAAATGCCTCAATAAAAAGAATTGGGAAAAATTGATGACGTATTACTTCGTTACTTTACAATTTAATATAGTGTAAACTAAACTAGAAAGAGAATACCATACAAAAATCCATAGAAATTTAATTTATATTGTCATTTACTGACAACAATTGGCCAGTATTTAAAGGTCACACACAGTAATATAGCTGGGCAATACTGAGGGGGCAATGGAAATGTTGAACTTTTAAAACCAGAAGACAGGGCTAAACATTTCCAAAATGTAAACTGGGAGAAATAAATCCACTAGGCCAACTTCATCTTGAAATACACATTTTAGTTAGTCCTTAGGCTTAAATTCACATACCTAATCCAAAAATTGGGAACATTGCGAATTTGCTTTTGCACAAGGAAGTAAGCACAAAGTATTTTCTATCAGTAAGACAGCATTTCTGTGTCAACAAAACTGGATTCAAAGGATGACATTTTTAGGTAGTCACGTGAGAGTTCCAGCAATGACGCCGGCGAGTCTCTCGATGAGCCCAACATGGCGGCGGCTTCAGACCAGCCCAGAAGGGAGCGTCCTGCGCTAGTCAATCGGGCACGTCATGGGCGTGTCCGGACGGCAGCGACGGAACAAGAAGGCGGGACCGGTAACGCAGAGGGCGCGCTGACTTCAGGAAGCTGAGGAGGGAAGGAGCAGCGAGAGAGGACCGAGCCGGAGGAGAGAGAGTGAGGACCGAGACCTGCACAGTGCAAGAAGCGGAGACACTGGGACCGTTGGACACCCCGCCGGGAGAAGAGGAGGGCCCAAGAGCTAAAGACCATTCTCGGGGCAATGCTCTATAGGTCAGTACTCCAAAGAGGGAAGCGGAGGCTGGGACTCCCCTCACCACAGCCCTGGAGGGTTGTGGGTTCAGGCGAATGCCCAACGCACGTTTGTTTTCTTTTAAGGGTTGGTGGGCGGGTTTGCGGGCCACACCGCCTTGAATACACTGTTGTTCCCTGCACTTAGGCACCACACGGTTAGGGCACTGGTGAGAGGAGCACCCCCCACCCTTTGTAAAACGTGAGGAAAGCAGCCTGACCCTCTGCTTATTTTCATTTTTTTGGTTTCTGCTCCCTCCTGAGGAAGACACCATGTAGCTGAAGGGAAAGCTTGGGAACAAGGAAAAAGGGAGACGACACCGGCCATTCTCTGTTCCCGTTTGTGTTCTGGACTGTCTTTGATCCCCTTAACCACATGAAGGACAATTTATACAAAACCGTGGGCTGCGAAAAGAGTGTACCAAATAAATAATCCGACAACCAAGAAGCCTAAGAGTACCCTTTGTGGGGAAGGGAGGGTTTGGGGCACCCGGCGTAGCCACCTCCCTATATCACACTGAAAAATTTGCTAGTAGATTTGTTTTGCAAAATGACAAGAATCTATTATTGCCAAGGCTGGAGGAAATCCTTTTTTATGGTTGGCTGGGGAGGGAACACCTGTAAAAGGCTTGCAAACCACTGATACCTTTCTTAGCAATTCACACAGTCACGGCCAGCATTAATCGAGGGTGGGGGTAAATTTAATAATACATTTAAAAAAATGTACCTGTTCGCCAGTTGGGTCCCGCGTTTTCTCGGCTCCTGCTGTCCTGCCTCCGGCAGGAACAGGAAGCAGGCAGCCTCCCTCCCCTCCCCCTAAGCCAATCACAACGCTGCAATGGCAGCATTGTGATTGGTTGGGACGCTGCCCAGCCAGTAGCTTACGGGGAGGCCATTTTCTCCATGTAGGCTGAATTGCAGCCTGAATGGAGAAAGGGCAGAGTGCGCATGACTGGTTTGGGCGGCCCCAAAGGGCCGACCAAACTGTCATTCCACCCTCAGGAGTGAACACACACACTCCTCCCCTGCCCAGCCCTGCTCGCCGAGCAGCACCGCCCACCCGCAACCATACCCTTCTGCTTTCTCGCAGTTCGAGAAGCAGAAACATAAAATGGTAGCTATTACCATTTTATGTTTCCGCTTCTCGCACTGCGAGAAAGCAGTGGGGCGATGCTCCTCCACCCTAGTGGAGAAGCCGCCCCATAATTCACATATAGGATAGGCCATCCCTTTCCCTCTTATTTACGATTTTTAATGGGTCACAAAATACACTTTGAAATTCAGAAGGTTTTCCATCTTATAATGTAACTTAACTACATTGCAACTTCAGCTTTTGCTTGGGGGCTGCAAGCAATTTTAATACATCAGGCTCATAAACTGTCTTGACAGGAGTAAACTTCCAACCATAACCAGTGTCAGGATGTGTCTTATACATGATTGTGAGCTTCACACAATTCATAGGTTTGTGGATGTATACCTACTTTACATGGCCCACTCTGCATTGCTGTAAATAGATTCTTTCCCAGATAAACTTATAAGAAACTGGTATCATTCTACCTGTGCATGAAAGGCTTTCCATTTGAAAATTATATTGAGTTATGTCATGTTTTAATGGCCCATGTAACTAACCAATTTAGATTTTATCGCTTGAAATTATCTACGTAACATGCATTGGATATGATATGTTGCTGTACTCTAACGTTTGAAAGACTATTCGTCCTGGTAAACATGTTGAATAATGGGAGTAAATCATATTTATGAAACAAATTGTGAATTAATACTCGTAAAACAAACCATTTGCACGTCTAAAATCAGCTCAAGTGTGTATATGGCTTTTAGAATGAAATCCTGTACGTGAAGAAATTACTAACATTCAAGGCAGACGTTTTGTTAATAGAGCATAAATACTAATAACATGGTCCACACTTGGTTCAAACCTGCCAAAATTAAAATATAGTCTCTTTTCGTGCAATCTCACTATATTGCAAGAGTGTAGAAATATTTAATTCATTCTAACCCATCGTTGAGCGAAACATCCCTACTGCACGTTTCAGACAATGTAGGGGTCGGAAGCACTTACTTATGAGGCGTTTTCCTTAAGATTGGTATAACCTCTGACCTCTTATTCTCAAATCTGTGAAAGGAAGTCCACCTTGCCTTGTTATCTTGAAAGCTGGTCTTAAAATATTCATCCTAAATTAGAATTCAGAGATTACAGAAATGTGTTCCATAATGGGCATTTTTTCTCGCTTCTGGTTGAAATATTAAGTGCTGATTATTCTTAGCTACGATAATGTTCACAGTACAGTAGGTTTAAAGAGGCCTGGAAGCAAGGTGCTGCTCTTAGAGCAGGAACACTGTTTAATTCCATTTAGTAGTTTATTCTGCCCTGAAGAAGCTTCACAGTTAGTGAGTGGGTTAGGTTGAGCATAACATTAACACGTACTCCTTGGCATTCGTTGAAGTCAGAAATGAAGTCTAGGTAAAAAGACTGCAAACGTCTGATTTAAGAGGAATTAATGCCAGGTTTACAATAGGAATATTCAATCGCCTGTGGTGACTAGGTGGAGAATCATTACAATATTGCTCGTGTTTAGACTGTATTGGTCCTAAGCTCCTGATTATGGGCCATTATTCAAGTGATGCTACTCATACTCAATACTCCCACTCCTACTCAACGTGACTTTCATAAGAAATTATTTGAAACATTTTCTAAGCACTTTCAGCTAGCTTACACAGTTTTTGGTGGTAGTCCTTTTTTCGCACAGCAATGGCGGTAGAGTGGTTTACTCCGGCCCAGTGCATATTTTGGATGTAGATGAACAACATGAATTAAGGTGTTTGGAAAGCACTCTGGATGAGTAATTGTTCTTGAAAATACAGATTGAAAAATAATGGATCACCATATATCAATTATACTTTAGTCCAAATAAAATGTAAGCCAATTTTAGTATTCGAAAAACAGAGAAATTAGGGTTTAATCTCCCATTTTCTTCATGGCATGACTTCGGCTTTTACTTTTTTATTCTTTGCACTTCTGATTTATGACAGGACATTGCCTTGCCTTCAAACTCGGTTTCATGCTATACCTAATTCTTTGTAAGTGAAAACAACTTCTTCACAACACATTAATCCATCTGCTGATATTTTAGATGATATGATATTTTTCAGGGTGATAATTTTGCCACAAGTGCACACTTTCATTTCAGATTATCCCTATCTGATCAAAGGTAATTTTGCTCAGTAAAGAAGTATTTCTCAAAATAATTGTCTGCCAAAAGAAGTACTATGGAATATGGTTAAAAATGCCATGGTACCATTATTTTCTCTATGTCTCTGTTAGAAACTGGGCATCTCCTTGGCAGAGGTATGTGCACCCTGTCCAAGCAGGAACCACAATCCTAGTCAGGGTAAGTGTAGTACACACTAAAAGTTTACCTGTGCTCAACCTCTAGTAGCTTGGCACAGAGCAGTCAGGCTAAACTAAAGAGGCAATGTGTAAGGCATTTGTGCACATACACACAGCAACACTGTGAAAACACCACAAACGTACTCCACACCAATTAGGGAAAAAAAAACAATATTTATCTGAGTAAAACAAGACCAAAATGATAAAAATGCAACATACCCAAGTCAAGGTAAGAATTTTGCAAGATTAAATCAGAATGCAGTGCTTGGAAATCAATAACTCCAACTTGGGCTAGCTGGTCGTGCTTGCCAGGGGCAAATCCAACAGTTTAGTCTAACCATGATGGAGCACGTGAAAGATACAGGAGTCATGCAGACCCGCTGACAGCACCTTGGATGTGCTGAAGCTCGGGGACGATGCGTTGAGCAAAGGCGGGGAGGCGTCGCTGTAGAAGTTGGGCAACATCGTTGATGCATCGATGTCAAGAGCACTGTGAGTCAGGCTGATGCATCGATGTCGAACCACTGGGCTGTAAGTGATGCACTGATGTAAAGCAGCGTAGAACCGGGAATACGTCAGAGTCAGGGACGGTGCGCGGCAGACGTCAGTGATGGGGTGGCTGAGACTTGTGCAGCAGTGGTGATTCGGAGGTGTTGTGTCAGCAAAGTCAGAGTTGCATTCTAAGTCGAGATCGTTGCATTGTGCAGTTGGCGACTGGTGTCCACGGCTTTGGTGCAGGCAGCAGCGATGTGCTGATATCTCAAATAAATGCACCTGTTCCGATCAATGCTTCGGTGTCGATGCATTGGTTTCTTGGGTTGCAGGACCAAACACTCACTTCCAAGGGCCCAGGACTGACTTTGGCACCATGTGGCAGAGCAGGACTCACAGCAAAGGAACCCATGTACTGGAAGCAAGATGCAGGTGAAGTCTTTGATATCCTTTAGACTTCCGAAATACGAGGCAAGTTCAACAAGCCCCTGGACAACCTTTAGAGATGCAGAATGTCTCTACATTCTGCATCTCTAAAGGTTCTCCAAGCTTGCTGTAGTGCACAAGGGTCTTGTGCACTACAAAGCCCTTGCTTTGAAGTCTCCCTACTTCAAAGGCTAAAATGGGTATAAGTACTGGACCTCTGACACCATATACTCAGGACACTTCTGGAACTGAGGACATTCTACCAGGAAGAAGAGCGGTTCTGCTGCCAGGAGGGACTGCCACTTTGCTGTTTGCTTTGCTGTGTTGGCCTGCTGCCTGCTGCTGCTTGCCTGGGAGTTAGAGGACTGGACTAGTCCTCTAACTCCCAGGCAAGAAGCAGCAGGCAGCAGGCCAACACAGCAAAGCAAACAGCAAAGTGGCAGTCCCTCCTGGCAGCGCAACCGCTCTTCTTCCTGGTAGAATGTCCTCAGTTCCAGAAGTGTCCTGAGTATATGGTGTCAGAGGTCCAGTACTTATACCCATTTTAGCCTTTAAAGTAGGGAGACTTCAAAGCAAGGGCTTTGTAGTGCACAAGACCCTGCTCTATCCTCCCCTGGCTCCATACTTACTACAGGGGGGTACGCAACTCTTTGTGTGGGGACAGGCCCAGCCCTATTCAGGCGCAAGTGTCAGCTCCTCCCTCTCACTCCAGATCAGGAAGACTCATCAGCCTGTTGATGGGCATCTGGATATGCAGGGCACACCTCAGCTCCCTTTGTGTGTGACTGTCTAGAGGGAATGCACAAAGGCCACCTGTCACCCAACCCAGACGTGTATTCCAGAGACAGGCAGAGGCACAGAACAGTTAAAGTAAGTAAAGGCCAACTTTCTAAAAGTGGCATTTTCAGACCTATAACTTAAAAACTAACTTCACTAAAAGATGTGTTTTTAAATGGTGAGGCCAGAGACACCAAATATACATTTCCTATTTTTTCCCAATTGGACGTTACTCATGTAAAGTGTTACAAGGCAGCTCCAATGCTAATCTATGGAAGAAATAAGCCTTGCTGCAGTGAAAAACGAATTTAGCAGTTTTTCACTACCATGACATGTAAAACTTAAAAGTACATATCCTACCTTTTAAATAGACTGCACCCTGCCCATGGGGCTACTACCTAGGGCCTACCTTAGGGGTCACTTATATGTAATAAAAGTTAAGGTTTGGGCCTGGCAAGTAGGTGAACTTGCCAGGTCTAAATGGCAGTTTAAAACAGCCAACTATAGCACCATCCCTTCTGACTATTTTTATTTCACCACCCCTTCTCACTTTTTTTAATTCAATTTTCAAGCTGGACAGCTTCCCCTCCCATTGGAAGCTGGCATCGGTGCTACCTCTACTGAAAAAAACAAATCTAGATAACACTGATCCCAACAATTACAGACTGATATCGAGATTGCCTTTCTTAGCCAAAATTATAGAAAAGGCTATGAATACGGAAATCAACTCATTCTTAAAAACCCATGGACTGCTCGACCCTACCCAGTTCGGCTTCAGAAGCCATCTTAGCATCGAACTTGCCTTGATCACTGCTTCAGACAAGCAGTAGAGGCTGGAGGGAATCCTGCCTTGGGGCGTCTAGATCTTTCTGCGGCCTTCAACATGGTTGATCACTCCATTCTACGAAATCAACTGTCCTCAATTGGAATACAGGGTCGAGCATTACTACTGCTGGAATATTTCCTCAGTGAGATAGAACAATTCATAGCACTGGAGGACTTCACCTATGTTCTCTCTTCCTTGTCCACCTCTTCACTGAGCCCTACGCTCTTCAATATATATGTGGCCCCTTGGCTAAATTAATTGCCTCATTTGGCTTCTCGGTGGTGTCATATGCCGACGAGACACAAATTGTGATATATGTGGCTAGTAATCTACAGATACCGCCACACATTTCCACAACTGCTTGCTTGAAGTTGGGTACTGGATGGCCGCAATTTGTTTGAAACTTAATTCGAAAAAACCAGAGGTCCTTCTTTTTGGAAGTAATGCCTCCTTCTGGGCACCTATATGGTGGCCCCAAGCAATAGGTGCTCTCCCTACACCAGCAACCAAGGTAAAGGACTTGGGAGTTACCTTTGACCACCTTCTCTCGTTTGAGGGCCATGTTACTACCGTAACCTCGGCCTCCTTCTTCATGCCTAAGCTGCTAAAAAAGATTTTTCCTTTCATCCCGCAACGATGAAAAAAAAAGGTTTTGTCTGCATTGGTCCTATCGAGGGTTGACTACTGCAATGCCCTCTATGTCAATATCAGAAAAAATGTCTGACCAAATTACAGATCATGCAGAATCCTAGGCATTCCCAAACAAAAATCAGCGGCACCCGCGCTAAAACATCTATACTGGTTACCTACCAACAAGCGCATTATTTTCAAAGCTCTATGCATCATCTTCAAAGTCCTTCATGGAATCAGCCTGGAGTTCCTCAGGAGGAGCTTCCAATGATATGTTCTGACTAGACCGCTCCGGGCCGCCTCAGCTAACTATCTGGTAGTACCCAAATACAGAAGGGCTGGCTGGGGAGGCAGGAGTTTCCTGGTTGGCACAACCAAACTCTGGAACACCCTTCCACTAATTTGAAACACGACACCAATCTACTGACGTTCAGGAAGGCGCTCAAAACTTGGCTTTTCAACCAGTAACCGTTACTACAGCTTCAATTCCTTAACCAGCCAGCGCCTAGACATCTTCCGGTAATAGCTGCGCTTTATAAATATAATTTTTCATTGAATTTCATTTCAACACAGTCTCTCCAGTGGCAGGCATGAGACATGTTTTAAAGGGCTACTCATGTGGGTGGCACAATCAGTGCTTCAGGCCCACAAGAAGCATTTAATTTACAGGCCTTGGGCACATATAATGCACTGTACTAGGGACTAATCAGTAAATCAAATATGCGATTCATGGAGAAACCAACGTCTTTACATTTTAGACACAGAGCATCTGCACTTTAGCACTGGACAGCAGTGAAAAAGTGCACAGATTCCAAAAGCTAGCAAAAAAGTTCAGCACACAATCAAAAACAGGGGATCCGAAGGCAAAAAGTTAGAGGAAATCACACCATAAAGATGCCAGGTCTAACAGTCTCCATGAAAAAGATCTCATCAATTGGTTGTCTGTCAGTCAAAAAACAGCATCCCAATAAATAATTTCAAAAGTATCCTAAAATAGCAGTACAGTATGTTATCGTGCAAGTAATGTCTGATAACAAAATGATACAGTATACTCTGTAACTTGCTTGTGCTTAATTGTGGAGAAAATACAAGACAAGAGGATAGTGAACGTGAGAGAAGGCGGGGAAAGGAGAGTGACAGCACACTAATGGAATGATGGCACAGTGGAATTTATAGTGCATTGCTACTGAGTGGCGATAGCCTACATTCTGACCAGAGTGGCAGCAGGAATATTTTCTTGCTGTCATGTAGGGTTCCAATTTCCGCCATATTTTGCAGCTTTGCCAATTTCATTTGTTACAATGCTAGCAAATAAAAACAACACCAACTTACAAAGCATTTGACTTTACAGCAATGCACACCCACAGCTCTGATTCCATCTCATCAGAAGCCTTTCCACCATTAGGTCAGAACTCTGACCTCTTCAAAGCAGAGATGGCAAGTGTTGGCATGATCTGGTTCAACTGACTAGAACTAGTTAAAAATGACATTTGTATCAAAGCCAGAAGGTAAAGCATCCTCTAACCTTAACACTAGATTCATGGCCCCTTCGAACTAGATAAACTGAATTGCATCCTTTGTTCCC
Organism: Calotriton arnoldi; assembly: GCA_963921515.1. Taxonomy (NCBI): domain Eukaryota; kingdom Metazoa; phylum Chordata; class Amphibia; order Caudata; family Salamandridae; genus Calotriton; species Calotriton arnoldi. The sequence continues at coordinate 673,384 of CAWUFW010003607.1, read as the reverse complement.
ATTTTATGACTTCTGAATAAATTATTACATGCAATGGCGAAACCAAGTTACTTGCCTCGGAGTGGATTGAGCAGCCCATCTGAGGCACGTCCAACAACTATGAATTTCAAAATTTCAAACAGTAGAAAAGAAATAACTTACTTAGAATAAAGAAACTGCACAGTTCTACAACAGTTCTACAACATAATATTTCTATTTGCTTGTTACGGTCTTCAACTGGTTTTAAGGAGACCTCACATTTAGTGCTCTGACCTTTATCATGCTAACATCTCAACAAGTGCACATATGCCATCTCTTCTGCTGTCTGTGACGTGCTAGTGTGGCCTAATAATGAGGACACCGAGTCGTGTGTCTTGCTTGCTTCGGTGCTCCATGACCAGTGACATCATGGGCTCCGCCTTTATTATTTATATCCCGCATTGCGTCATGCTGGGACAAACCACCAGACATGATGCGGCGGGTAAAGCGGCCCGATCCCACCGACATCAAATTACCAATGGAACATTACATTCCTCCTTAACTTTAACAAAAAAACGAGACATAATGAAAATGTTCAAGTTGAACCAAACACATCAAATAAGTTCCCTGTCACAGTCACAATGTGTTAGACTTGGCTTTTTCAGCGGGTTTACCCCCAGACTTTTTGCTTTTTGGCCTCCTGTTTTTGACCCTGTTTTTGTTGGTTTTAGGACTCTGGGCACTTTACCACTGCTAATCAGTGCTAAAGTGCATATGCTCTCTGTGTAAATCGTGTTATGGATGGGTGTTTCCATGATTGGATATTTGATTTACCTGTTAGCCCCTAGTAAAGTGCACTGCGTGTGCCAGGGCTGGTGAATCAAATGCTACTCGGGGGGCCTGCAGCACTGGTTGTGCCACCCCGTGAGTAGCCCTGAAAACAGTTACTCAGACCTGCCATTGCAGAAGTCTGCGCGCAGTTTGTACTGCCATGTCGACTTGGCCAGTGCACACACTGGCCGGTCCCTAACCTTCCCTTTTCTTACATGTCAGACACCCCTCAGGTAGGCCCAAGATACCCCTGTGGGCAGGGTGCAGTGTATGTGAAAGGTGGGACATGCCCTGGTGTGTGTGGCATGTCCTGATAGTGAATTACAGCCAATTTCGTTTTTCACTATTGCAAGGCTACCAGTTCCCCATAGGATAGAATGGGAGGTTTGTTTATAACATCTTATAAACATAACTGGCCCAGGGAATTCGGTAAGAAAATAGAATTTAGTATGTCAGAACTCAGAATCTAAAGATGCATCTTTTAGTGAAGGTGATTTTTACATTCTGTGTTTGAAAATACCACTTTTAGAAAGTAGGTATTTTCTTGCTCAGTCATCCCGTGTGCCTCTTTGGAATGTGGATTGCCTGTCTGGGTTTTGGATGACAGAAGGCTGGGGGAGCAGGAGGGGCGCCAGATGGTCTAGGTAAGTCAGGAAAGGGCTGAAGAGACCTGGGTTACGATGGGGCAAGGGGGAGGAGATTTCCTTGCACCTCAAAGGGCCTGCTCTGCCTCTGAACAAATGCTGTCTCCACCTCCTGCCAGGAATTCACACCAGAGAAGGCAGAACTGGTCCTGACTGGGCACAGGCCCTCTCTGCCTAAGAGATCAAAGGATTTTGGGACATAAATGCTGGGTCCCAGACCCCTGAACTTTAGAACTCACCTGGACAAGAAGACTGCCAAGAAGAAGAGCCGGAGAAGCTGCGAAAAGGAACGACGGCTTTGCTGGGTGCTTTGCTGGGCTGACCTGCAGTGGCTGCTTCTGTCTTGGGCAGTGAAAGGCCTGGACTGGACTTTCTGCAACCTAATTTGTGAGTCTCTCCAAGGGCTTGAGGTAGAGCTTGCCCCCTGTTCATGAAGTCTCAGGAACAGCAAAGACTTCAAGTTCTTCGACCCGCAGCACTGGGGACTGTGTGTTTTGTGCTGCAGCAAGAAGAACGCCAACTCAACGACGTCTACGACGCCGCTGCCGACTCCGTGTCCTGAAGGCACCGCAGAGAGCACCGCCGCACCGCAACCCTGGTCTCACCGACGACACCTGTTGACGCCGACACCGAGCCGCTGCTTGCACCGCGACCTGTGGGCACCGCACTCCGCACCGCCTTCCTTCACGCCGAAGCTTTGGCACCGCAGAGAGCACCGCTGCAACGTCGCACCGCAACCCTGGTCTCACCGACGACGCCTGTTGATGCCGCCACCGAGCCGCTGCTTGCACTGCGACCTGTGGGCACCGCCTCGCACCGAAGTTTTGGCACCGCAGAGGGCACCGCCGCAACGCAACCCTGGTCTCACCGACGACGCCTGTTGATGCCGCCACCGAGCCGCTGCTTGAACCGCGACCTGTGGGCACCGCACTCCGCACCGCCTTGCTTCATGAGGACGCCCTGGCCTTCCTGAACCCGCCACTTCCCGCCGAAATCGACGCCGCTGCTTGCACCGTGGTTCGAGGGCACCGCTCGTAAGTCACACAACGCACCGCCCTCATCCTGCACCGCAACCTTGGCCTACTGACGCCGGCGCCATCGACTCCAGTTCGTCAGCCGACGACAACGCTTCAGCAACGACGACGACGCTGCTTGCACCGTGACCTGCTAGCACCGTGGCGAGCACCGCCTTCATCTCGCACCGTGACCCTGGTCTCACTGACGACGCCATCTGATGCCGTCACCGAGCCGCTGCTCGCACCGCGACCTGGGGGCACCGCACGCTGCACCGCTGCACTGCGCACCGCAGTACCAGACGTCTGCCGGCGCCAGCGCTCCTGATTCCATCAGAGAGGAGCTCGACCTGCAACGCGAGTGACTTCAAGGGCCTCAACGCCCTGCATCTCTCACAGGTACTGTTTGCGGGTCTTCCCGACACCGTAGCTGGCCCGCGACCCCGCGACCAGCCAGAACTGTTGGATTTGTTGTTCATGACGCCGTGGTAGCCCGGACGGAGCTATCCACACAAGGAACTCTTTTTAATCAGCGTATTTTTGGAACTGTGAACTTTTAAGTATAGTATTGTGGATTTTTATCGTTTTTGGTCTTGTCTTAAGTATATAAAAATATTGGATATTTTTCTAAACTGGTGTGGTGTCCTTTTGTAGTGCTTACGCTGTATTACTGTTGGTTATGTGCAAATGCTTTACACACTGCCTCTAAGATAAGCCTGGCTGCTCGTGCCAAGCTACCAAGGGGGTGAGCAGGGGTTATTTTAGACGTGTAACTCCCTTATCCTGACTAGAGTGGTGGTTTTTGCCTGGCTTTGGCCCACGCCCAAGCCTACCAAAAACCCCATTTCTAACACAATGTTCATTCTAGGAATTGTATACAGTTACCAATCCGCCGACTGCTGCAATACGCCTTGCCTGCCTCATACCATGAACTCCGTCAGACGTGATGATTGGGCTGGGTTGCCCCTCAGATTTTACCTGGAACAATACCTTGGTGACATAGGGGCGGGGCCGGGGAGCCCCCCTCGCTACGCTCTTCTGTTGCATTGAGGATAGCCTCAGTGGACCCAGGCACACTCTGGTCGGATGAGGAACTGCCTGGGGTGCAACTGGGAACTGAAACTGGGGATTCCTGACAGAAGTGTGCTCTACAGCCAACAGCGTCTTCCTCCAGATAGTCCGGTGTTGCCGTCGAGTCATGGACCTTTTTAAAAAATGAAACGTTCCGGGCGACTTCCTCCTCCCATTGGCATGCTGTGACCATGGGTCAGTTTCGACGTATCTCCTTCCATGGGCTCCGCTCGAAGGGAAGACGAAACTTGCTGCCTGGGTGGCGATCCTTCAGATACACTAAGACCCCTTGATGGATTGAAAATGTCTTGGCCCTTCGCTTCTCGCTGGATTGGTAATTTCGGATGGTTCTTTTCTGTAGAACCTGGGCATCATCAATGGGCGTTGAGGTCCATGTGGGATGATGAGGGATGGTGTCTTGCATAACCCGCCCCATGCTGGCATGCCCTGGTGCTCTTTCGGTCGTGACATGAGGCATCATCCGATATTCTCGTAAGAAACTGTAGATGACCCTTTCCACAGACGAGTCATCGGCATGAGTGATTCGAATTACCTTGTTCAATGTCCTCCTGAATTGCTCGACTTCTCCATTAGCTTGGGGCCACCTAGCTGTTACCTTGCAATGATGCGTGCCCCAGGAGTGGAGGTAGTCAGCAAATTCTTGCCCATGAGATGGAGGACCGTTGTCCGTCTTCAATACTTTGAAGAACCGATGGGTCACAATGATCTTCTCCACCTTGGTGATGACCTCTGCGGCGGTCTGACTTCCGAAGATTTCTACCTCAGGGTATATCATTTAGTGATTGATGACAACGAATGCATATCTCTCACCCGGGAGGTGTCCGAAGTCCATGCTTACATTCTCCCAAGGATGGATTGGGATGTCCTCTGTGAGTACAGGGGGTGGTTTTTCGGGGCTTCCCAACACTTGGCACTACTGACAAACGAAGTGCCTGCTCTACCATATGATCCATTCCGGGAACCCACACCTTCGCTCCTAGTCGGTTCTTCGTCTTGACAATACCTTGGTGCCTGCGATGGGCCAGCTGTATGGCCTGGGACATGAGACTCGACAGGATAACTAGCCTGGGGCTGTAGTTTCATTTGTAAAAGCTGGAATGATGTGCTGTTCACTAGCATGGCGTTTTATATTTTTTGCTGCAATGCATTCTCTCTTTTTGTAGCAATATACCAGTGCTTCATTTGAGGTCACATGTCATAATATTAATTTATTTTGCTGTGCTTCCACTGCTCCAACAAATCAAAATAAGGATACCAACTTAATTTGTAGCTTCCACATTGAGATTCCTTAACATTTACAGTGCGTTCTAGCATTTTCAATTTTGCTTCTGTATGTAATTATACTTTATTACTCTGCTGTCATATAATTTTCTAAACAGTCAGAGGCTCCCTGAGTAGGCATTGCGGACCCCTAGGTGTCTGCAGATCACAGATTAAGAATCACTGCTGTAGAATATATTGGTTAGATATGTGTACGTTTCTTATATAAACCTTTTTCATTTTGTTACAATTAAGTGTGACTTCATTTAGAAGTTATTTGAAATTTCAGTTTCTGCGAGTATTTTTGATATGGGTTTTTTCAAGTTTCTTACAGTAGAATAAACTATTTTCACAATTATTTTCTTCACAATATCCCAATCCTGCTTGAAATATGCACCCCAGGTGTGGCACATTAGATTTGTGGGACGCTTTACTTTACAGGGCAAAGATTGATTTTATCCAGGACATTTATTTTCTGCAGGTGGTATGTTCCTGGGGCTGGTGGAGGCTTATCTGTTATCTGTTACTAGGAAGTGCCCTCAGATTTTAAACATCAATGTCTTAAACTTCTTATAAATCATTAATTACTTTTGATTTAATATTTTTAAAATATTCAATGCTATTCAACAACCTTCAATATCATTGGCATTCCATCCATTTGTATCACCGATTTTAACATACTTGGACTTGTTAAGAGTGTAAAAAATGTAGAATTGGTTGGTAAAATTGGGACGACATTCTTGCATTCTTACATTCTCAGTTTTTGTGGTCAATGTCAATAAAGGAATTTATGTTTTCAAAACTAAACAAAGTTTTTAAAACACTACATTATTAAGTTGTTTAAGAAAGTTTAAATTGTTTCAGAAAATTTAAAAATAACATATTAATAGGTGCCAAATACATTATATATAGTTGCATGTTTCACCCGTAGGCACTGCATGACAGCAGATAAAGAATTGTCAGTTGGCTGCCCCAAACTGGGGGCCCGTATGAAAGCCGTATTTTCAGCAACTCTTGAAATCCTGATATAGCTGCAAATGTCAATATTGCCTAGAGCCTTCTAAACCTGTCCATTTTTCTATTTTGAAATTTGCTAGCTTTACCTTTTGCGATTCCTGCAAAGTTTTTTGAAAATTATGCGAAATTGATAAGAGGCAGAATTTGCAACATCACACGCTGCCAAAAATATCTAAATGAATTAGTGAATAGTAAATTGATCGAGGGCAAATTGCCACCCAAGCTAGGGTGTCCCCACACTGGAAAAGATAACAAAATGTCTTAACCACATTTGCCACCATCACTTCAGAGTAGAAAAAGCAATGGTGGGAGTCACAGAAGAAAATCAAGTGTATATTGACTTGCATAAATAATTCATTTGTTTTAGAGGCAATCTCAGTGTTAGACCTGGCACTGTTGGCGTGGGTCTCTCTTCCATTTTTTTGCTGTTGCCTCATGTGTTTTTGCTGGTTATAGTGTTGTATTCCGCTTTAGGTGTCTGTATATAGGTTTTCCTGAAACATGTCCTTATATAGGCACAATTCGCATTGCCCTTATATAGGCATAAGATCCCAGTCCTTATTTAGGCATTAGCCATGCTATCCAAATACAGGCATGGTCACTTACATCCGTCCACCCTAACGTCACAACGAGTTCTTAGAAACCAGACCCGTAAGCTCTTGGGAGTTCCCCTAGCACAGGATTATTGATTTCTCCAAGAACTCATTTATTATGCATGAACCGCTATACCTTAAGGGTTCATTCCGGACGTCTTCCTCTGCCCGACTTTACGTCAATGCTAACATTCCAAGGCACCTACCGGGTATAAATATACCTTCCCTTGCCCAAGCATGTAGGAGGAGACCACGGCTTTAGAGGAGCCCGTGTCCCGGCCTGACGCACTGACAAGAGACGCTGTCATCCCTGCTCGCAGAGAATCCAGCTCCCAGTGTTCTGACTCCCTTCGTGGGGTGTTAGAGTTCGAGATCCGGAAGGAGATTCCCACCTCTCTCATTCTCAAGGTATGGAGCTGACTAGAACCTAGAGGGACTCTTGGCATACTAGACTTGGCATACTAGACTTGGCATACTAGACTATAGCATACCATACTATAGAATACTTCACCTACTTCTTACCTTGCCCTACACTTAGGTTAGGTACACTGGGGTAGAACTAGTTTAGAGAAGCATCGTATGAGTACTCGCATTTTTAGCTTATGTTATTTATGTATATGAATATATGTGTCATAGCTAAAAGATAATGCTAGTGCAGTATTATTTCTTTCTACTGCTTACGCTGTACATTATATATCTCGCATACTGTCTTGTGATCATAACAGCTCATATCTCTTACACGAGAAACAAGACTGTTCAATAAATCCTTTTATTGAAACGCCTGTCTATTATTTCTGTGTAACTCTGAAGAAACTAAGCATGCACGATTAGCTGAGTGAAACTGTTATCTATTGTTTCCACGATTCTGAGAGTGTTCCGATTCTAAAGGGAAACAAAGTTGTCATGTTTATGCGGTTGCCAGAAACTACTCCCTTCTTGTTTACAAGGAGTTTCTAGTGGCCTCTGAGTTAGCTGGCACAAAGTAATTAAGTTTAATATACTCGATAGGGACATACTGACCTCAGTCCTATGTCGAATCTATAGGGTATATTATTCCAATGCGCAGAGCCTATTAGGGAAATAGGAACTACACTACATGGCGCCCAACGGTTTGGTAAGGCACTAATTTAACGCTAGATACTGAGTAACTCAGTCGTGCTTTTCTCAGAGACCCCAGCTCACATACTCCATAAGACGTCTGGAGTGGGTAGGGTTAAATATCCGCCAAAGCTAAATAGGACAAAAAACCTATAGATTAGCTATTTGGTTTGTTCAACGTTGAAGGATACAGTGTTCCAAAATATTGTGCATCTTATCTTTTGTTTCCTTGAAACTTGTTCTACATTTTTCAAAAAACAAATGTCCATACACGGGGATAATGACACTGAGGACGGTGTAGCTGCGGCTGACCAAGTCGTAACAGCTTTTAACTTTACAGGTTTAAATGAAACCGATGAGGGTGTTATAAACATCCCTCAAAACTTAAGGAGAGCCATCACTCTAAAACTTATAAAACACGGCCTACCACCAAGAGGTGGTAGAGCAGTTTTCGTGATAGATGCACACAAATCCTTTCAGACAGAGGTATTCTATTCATGGATAGTATTCCCAGAATCAAATCCAATAACAAAACTATTTCACTTCTTTAAAGAAGATGAACCACCAGAGGAATATATTCCTTTCGAGGATATTGAAATTCCACTCACATACCAGGAGCATAATCTCTAGTTTAAAGGCGCCCTAAAACATCACAAAAACATTACCAGGCTCGGTCCACTAGGTAGACCAGGAGCAACATGGCCGATTCTAGCCGGCTACACACCTCATCCTGACATCGATGTAATGTCAGACGAGGAATTACTTACTCAACTACAGAGTTAATAAAAATGTACAGACAATTAGTCCAATATGTCACGCGGACTTTCACAGTCCAACCATCAATGACCATTCCAAATCAAACCCCACAACAGGGGAATACACTAAAAATTACTCCACAGACTTTACACGCAGTCATGGGTAAAATGCCCACAAAACGTGAGCAAATTCCATTCTGGATAGCTCAAAAAATTACTCAAATCGAAGCAGTATTTCCAAATACTAGCCCTTATGAGAAACACAGAATCCTAACAATCTGTTTACCAATGGGGATCACACCACAACTGGAAGATTGCACCACTTGGGGCGCAGTCTTTGCTGCCATCTATACTAAGACACATGGTGTTCCGTCAATTGCAGTAATACCAGATGTCCTGAAACAAATTCAAAACGAATACGGGGCAGAACCTGCTCTGAATTTAGGTATGAAATTACTGAAAAACTTTGACCAGGTCTCAACAATAATATTATCTAATATTAAAGGGGAGGCAGCATCAGTGGCGATCCGCCAACGCTTAAGGGAATTTGATGTAACAGAATATCAACAAGAACTACCCAGAATAGTAGAACAATCTTATGCAGAATTAGGCAGAGATAGTTTGGGTGGAAAACCTTTGAAGCCAAAACTATCTGAAAGTCCTGAGAAGGACTCTATTAAACAAAGTCCTACATCTTCTAAAAAGAAGTGGGAAACTAATAAACAAAATTCAAAAGAGAGATGTTCTCAATCCCGAGGTAGGTCTCCTCAAAAGGAGTCCTCTGAAAAGAGGTATAACCTCAGGAATAGGGATAATTTAAGAAAACCTGACAGGTATCAAGATACTGATACACGTTCCTCTCGTATCTTTCAGATATCGTCACAGACATCAGAAAGAAGAGGACGGTCAGATCACAGAGAAGAACACGTGAAATCCAAAGACGATAAACACGTTCAGAAAAATAAATCAAAACCTCAATTCACAAAAAAGAAGGTAGCAGGTCTGAAGATCAGACATGCCGAGAATACTGAGAACACAGCTCAAGAACGGAGAATGGGCTCAGACGATGCTGGACAGCGCAGCAGAAGTAACAATAGCTCGCCAGAACCTGAAGGAACTTCTGGAGATAGTGGACTTGAATGAGTACATCACAGTAGAAACTGTAGACACCAGGGTTAGTACTCCACAAAAGTTATATGAAATAACACTCCGAATGGAGGGAGACATACCAAGAGAAGTGAAAATACTCTTTTGGGAGAAACTTTCAAGGGGTTATGATATACTTCTAGCAGAAAAGGATTGGCCACCAAACTTTGTCATGGAGTGCCCACATGGCGAGGACATCATTATGCCTGCCTTCTCCAACCATATTCCAATTCACCTAAAATATACTTATGCCAGGAAATGTGGATGGGATGAGGACTCACCTCACCACAAAATACATCTAAAAAAATGAACCTACTGCACAAAGGCAGTACCCAATAAAGCAAGAAGCTAAAAAACAGGTCAGGGAGATCTTAGATCAACTTGAATACCAAGGGGTGATTGAAACATGCACCTCCTCAATGAACAATCCTTTATTTCCTGAATCCAAACCAGACAATACATATCGTCTAGTTTTAGATTACAGACACCTGAACACTTGTTCTAAAACATTTGCAGTGCAAAATGCACATAGTACAGCATTAATGAATAACATTGTGCGTAAAAAATATAAAACCACATTGGACATTTCAAATGGTTTCTTTTGTCAAAACATAGCACCGGAAAGCAGGTCCTTAACAGCTTTCTCAATAATGGGGACCCAGCGTCAATTTTGTAGACTCCCACAAGGGTTCAAAAACAGCCCAGAGTTATTCTCAGCGAGAGTAACAGAGTTATTACAAATGTATGATAATGAGGCATTGTCATATGTCAATGACATCTATCTGACAGACGATGACCTAGATAGGCACTTGAACAGGGTGAGTACCATTATATTGGGCTTCGCCTCTGAAGGTTATAAATTCAACTTAAAAAATCCAGAATTGCCCATCTCAATGTCCTTTTCCTAGGATATGAGCTTTCAAGTGAAGGCAAGAGCCTGGCAGCTAACTTTTTAGAAAAGTGCGCGCTGCTCCAACCTCCAAAAACGCTGAAAAATTTACAATCCATCTTGGGTTTCCTAAATTTTGGAACAACTTACATTCTAAATTACGCAGAAAGGGTTAAACCTCTCTATGAATTAATCAAACCTGATTTTTCAACAAAACATTGGACACAGGAACACACAGAAATCCTGCGTTCACTCCAAGCTAACATGTTAGCAACAAATCACTTACAAACACGCGTAAATACACGCAATTTAGTGATCCGAATAATTTCGGGACAATGCGGATTCACCTATTTAACATTTAATGAGGGTGAAAAAGTACCAATAGCATACAAATCACATTTGTATACACAAGCAGAAATGCGTTTCACTTCAACAGAAAAAATACTGACAGCAGTTCAAACCGCTGCAGCAAAAGAAAGAGCTCTTGCCCAAGGGAAACGCATTATTGTCGTAACTCCAGTACCAGCCTTAGAGGCGGTCACAAAAGCGAGCATTCCAAATGCAAAAGCTTTACATCCTAGATGGATACAATGGGTTAATTCTCTTGCTGCAACAGATGTTGAATATGTTTTTGATCCTGATTTAAAAACACAAGCGTTCCTGCAATATGAACATGAATGTCCTCTGCCCACTGAAATTTTGCCTCTAGATCAGTATGAATTTATAATTTACACTGACGGATCAGCACAACCCGCTACAGGGAGTAAGCAAGCTTACAGTGCAGCGTGCGCAATCGTTAAAGGTCGCATGCAAGATGGTAACTTCAGACCAATGGTCACTAAAACTCAATCTCTAGGAGAATGTACAGCTCAGCGAGCTGAGCTACAAGCTTTAAAACTGGCACTTGAAAATACAGATCGCAAATTCCCCACACTCATAGTGTGCGATTCTTTTTACTGTGTTCAGTCGTTTAATGAATATATACAAAATTGGCTTGAAAACGGGTTCAAAGATGCAAAAAGGTGGCACAATAAAGCATAAAACGCTTTGGAAACAAGTAGTTCAGTTAAGAAACGAACTACCAAAAGCTCACGTGATACACACGCTGAGTCATCAACGTGATGGCGTTCATGTTGCAGGGAATTCATTGGCTGACGAAGCCGCAAAGGGGGCTGTTCAGACGGCTTCCGTAGCTGCGATCCCTCGTTCAAAAACGAGAATAGACAGTGAGATATTTTTGGCTGTCAATGCTTCAAAGCAAAGGCAGTGGTGCAGCGTTACCAAAGAAATTTCCACTCAAGTACTCTTATGTAATTGATGCGAACAACGGTCCTTTTGCTCGAATCTCTGGAGTGGGGGATAGGGTAATTCCAAATATGGAACGTAGAGCAGCTTTGATTTATGAAGCACATCTGGGGGAGGGTCTGTCACATCAAGGGATCTCTAAAACAATATTAACATTAAAAGAGATGTACTGGTGGCCTGGAATGAATACACAGATTCACATCTTCATCGATGACTGTATAGACTGCAATAGACAGACTAGTGCAGAACCCTGCCACCAGACACCAGGCTACAAAGTAGCCTGCCCAGTACAGACACCATTGTTAGACAGCATTAGACTATCTACGCGCAGGCGTCCTTTTGGACAAATGCAATCCCACAAATACTAAGTCAAGGTTCCTATGGATATGGCCTCAGCGCTCGGCTGACGCTCGAACTGTTATAAAAGATTTGCGAGTCTTTATCGGCACATATGCAATTGGCACACTACATTCTGACCAGGGCCCTGCGTTCAGCTCTCGGGCTTACAAAGAAGCCATGGCCAGTTTGGGCATAGCATCGCGGTACTCCTCTCCATTTCATCCGGAGGGAAATTCTGTTGTGGAAAGGAAAAACAGGGACATAAAGCAGTCTATAACAGCTAGAGTATTAGGTTCGGATGATGGGTGGGTCAAACATCTTTATGGGGTCCAACGCTCATTAAATAATTTGCCAAGAAGTTCTCTAGGAGGGGTCACTCCATATGAGGTCCTATTTGGGACAAGAATGTAGGTTTCTGATCTCGAATGTAAAGGCACAGTAGTGGAAAATAAACCCTTTGATATCAAAGATCGTTTGGCTGTTTTACAGGATCTAAATGAACTAAGATCGAAACAAAGCAACGTGTTCCTGAAGCCAACCACCACTGGGGAAACACCGGCAGTCCCAGCAAGGCCTGTCTGGATCCCAAAAGTTGGGGATCTAGTCAGAGAGAAGATTGCGGAGAAGAAGGAATTTGGACCTTCTTACAGACAACCAGTACCTGTCCTAGCCGTACACGGAACAAGAACAGTACTTCTGCCGCCCCTTGCTGGAAAAAAGGAGAAAAGATTTGTGTCAATCGCCCTCACCAAACCACAGTATGTGGCCAATACTAAATAGTAGGCCTCGTGGACTCCGACCTAGTAGCAGACGCACTCCTCTCGCTACTATCCAAGAGGTTCAGACTGAAAGACTCATAACCATCGAGAATTCAGCAGTAACAGATGAAGGACTAAGCAACAATGCTATGGAACTCATCCCTCTTGAAACTCAAGTAACAGTTCGTCCAGATACACCTGTCTACACCAACGTAACACGTGATCAACTGGTTCCAGCGATTTCAACAAATCCTGATGCAATTCCAACAATTGACAGAACTGCTTCTGGCTATTTCATTAACTTTGATACGTTTTCTGAGGATCCGAGTGAACCTGAAATGACGCCAGCCCTAAAAACTTTCAAACAAAAAGTACAAGACCTTTTTCATTTCCTGAAAGAGACTTATCTGGTTTCACCATGGATTGAACTATGGATTATTTCTGGAACATTTTTCTTTCTGCTTTGGCTAGCTTTGGTTATGACTATCAGCGTGCTTATAAATGGCAGATACATCCATATGGACACAAAGTAAAAATGTGATCTTACTTTTGAAACCACACAAATCATCCCATCGTGAAGCAAGAGACTTGTCAGCAGTGAACATCACAGCCGTTCCTATACAGGATGGTATAGTGTGGGATAAAATTGATTTCGATATATTCGGCCCGACGGAACTTTTGAACATTCCACATTTATTTAAAATTTTATTACCTCCAGTACCTATTCTGATGATTGGGACTTTGAGACTGTAAATGACATGATGTCTGATCTAGAAAGGTCTGCTGCGTTCTCTAACAATGAATACTTAGAGGGTTCATCAGACTACGAACAGCTTTATTGTTACAACCGCTATGGTCAACATTTCTTGCATAAATCTGCAACACCTAGAAATGTGTTTATGTTTAACCAATGGGAACATTGTCCTACACCACCAAGGGGTAGTTCAAAAACGTTTGCTAAAAAGTTTCCATATTTTTCAGGGTACAATACATCTGATCCAGAAACATTTTACTATAAAAATGTAAACAAAACAGGACAGAAAATTATGTTAACAAAACAGATTTATTCTGCAGCCTTTATTACCCAACTGTCTAGACAAGGATTTGACTTTTGGAAAGACACAATAGACACAAAATCTGTCTGGGGTTCTAAAGATTGGCAGGTACAGGGGATAGAAGCTTTGTTTAGAGCATGTATCATCCCTCAGCAAATAATGTTTTTGAATGACACTGTGCAACAAACGTCTTGCCTTGGTTTAACCAAGATCAAAGACATGAAGACACCTTCTGTACCAACACCTGCAAGTAATAGCACTACACAGGGAGCGGTCACAGTAGACACAATACTACAAAACAACAGAACAGAACCTGATTGGAAAAAATGGTTACTCTGGCCCACAGACACAAACATCTGTCAAGAAAGATTCCTAAATAGAAGACAGGGCTTTACTATCCATAGGCCAGACCCACGTTATGTTCAACGACAACATCTGGGGGTAGCAACAACATACAGTGTAGGAAAATTGTGCCTTGACTGGTTACAAAAATCTACACTCTAGGATGTGAAACAACACTTATCTTTACTTAAAGAAGACGCAGACCTTAGGGAATTCTTGCTAGGACCAAGAAAACAGCGTCAAAAATGTTTCATATATGCCGGCATTTATGCTGCTTATAATGAAGTATGAAAGGTTTCACAGGCAGAGGCCTCAAAAAGAATACGTGAGCTTGATCGTATTAACTTGGAGAAATCTCTCTCTCTGTGGTTGACAATGGGTTAACAACTTTATCATCCAGAATTTATTCATTGGACAGCATTGTATCCTCTGCTATAGACATACTGGAACAAGATTTAGCCATGTTACAACAAGGCCAGTCTCAGTTACGTTCTATTATGTTATTAGGCTGGACGCTGCAATCTTTGCGTGCGGGCTATGTGCCTTGGCGTTTTATCAACACGTCGTCTCTGTTTGCAGAATACAATCTAACAGATAAACAGATCGAACTGGCACAAAGGGGAGCAAAGTATACAGTGCTGAGCATTGAAAAACTGGAAAAATTTCCATTTACGGTAGCAGAAAAACCAGCTACAGAATGGCTTATCCATGGCAAAATAACTCTGCCTGTCACTACTTTTCAGTTTCAGTATTGTCTCAAACAAATGCAAGCAGGCAAATATGAAAGGTTGGGTAAAGAATACATTAAGACATTCTGGGATTTGCCTTACGAATACAGATGTTGGAGTGGGGATCGTGAAGTGTTTCTAAGCGGTACACACTGTGAAAATGCACTAAGCGGTTCACTCATATGTCAGCACATTTCTTTACACGTGGCTTGTAATGGTTCTGTGTCAAATTTGTCCTGCCACCAGCCGGGTACACCAGCTACTGTGATTAATCCAACGTTTGGCCAACTTTCTGACGGGAGTTACCTCATGTTGAATGATCAGAGTTGCTGTGGCATGTTGCCAGGCATCCCATATCTGGTAACGGTCGACTCCAGGGTTACTTGTTGTATGCAAGTATTGTTCCCCCCAATAGACACCGTCAGGGAGTCGCCTCTATGGCCTTCATTGAATGTTTCTTTTATACGTTTTGATACTTTAAGCAGAATGAAAGCCATGCTTTTGCAACAGACCGTGCCTTTGACCTCGGCCAAAGAAATCTATGAATTACAAATTGCAAGGACTTCGGCTGAGATACAGGCTTTAATTCGTACAAACTACCCTATACATTTCGTAGAAATGATGGGACGCATCTTAAACATGTCTGATACGAGCGGGATTGTACATGTATTTAAGACCATCTGTTCAGGACTGTTAACACCTTTTCAGGCAGTCCTCGGAATCATTCCAAACTTCGCACATTCGGTGTTTGGTGGTGTGCCATTAATTCTAGCACTTGTTGCGGGAATCCTGTTTTTATTCCTACTACTACGCTATGGCAAGCCTATCCACCAGCGTCACTCCCAGCAATTTGGAGAAAGCTCTCCTAGAACGGAAGTGCCGTGAGCGCATCGTGCAACTTTTGGGCATACCTCGTCTACGTGAACTTAATACAACATGGTTTCTGTCATTTAGACCAATCTGGCAAGATTGCATCTTACCTGTTCTACGCTGCCTGCTTTGCGGTGAAGAATGCGTGCTAGACACCTGTCTAACACTCCCATCAGTCATGCCAACGGACATTGATACTCTGCTGGACCCGATAACGGCCCATGCTCTGTGTTGTCCCCAGAGGCTACCAATCCTGATGACGGCATTCCTTGAGATCTCACAGACGCTTCCTGCTGCTGCTGAGGTACAAGATGGATCAACAGGCACACAGGTAACAACGGACGCGAACATTGCTGCAGCATCCTATGCTGAGGGCGATGCTTCACATCTCTGAGCAGTTAACCTTCTAAATGAGGTATTCCAACTGTCACCGACATCGGTAGACGATCTTTTGTCTACAGAAATAGATGATTTCATGTTTACACCAGACCCATACACTGACTTTGATTCGGCTCACAGTGTACCAGGGAAGCAATGAAATTTGGCCTCCATATTTTCAAAACAGAACAAAACTTGGAACTCTTCCTAAGAATTGACTTTTTTTTTTTTTTTCTATTTTTTGAAAATACATGGCAATCCAATCTGCTTACAGTAGAACTATTCATATAAAACGGATTTCTTTGAATACTTCCAGGGACACATTGTTACCTTATTTTACACAATTTCATTTAGTACCATGATATGCAATGTCTTTGATTTTTGAAAACTTGTCAACCATTTTCATCGTATGTATATATTTCTGTTTATTCATTCATGTTGCATTTATTTCCAATATATGCTTAGAATGAAAAAATGCTTTAAAATGTACAGTACCTATTGCATTACATGTTTTAGCAACAGTTCTTTTAAAACTTCTTTTAATATGCTTTTAGAAATGTTTTTAGCAACATGTGGTACTCAGCTTAATGTTTAGCGTTTCATGTTTAGCATTTAGTATTATCGTTCACTCAAAAGTGGAGTGGGTGTTGTATTCCGCTTTAGGTGTCCGTATATAGGTTTTCCTGAAACATGTCCTTATATAGGCACAATTCGCATTGCCCTTATATAGGCATAAGACCCCAGTCCTTATTTAGGCATTAGCCATGCTATCCAAATACAGGCATGGTCACTTACATCCATCCACCCTAATGTCACAACGAGTTCTTAGAAACCAGACCCTTAAGCTCTTGGGAGTTCCCCTAGCACAGGATTATTGATTTCTCCAAGAACTCATTTATTATGCATGAACCACTATACCTTAAGGGTTCATTCCTGACGTCTTCCTCTGCCAGACTTTACGTCAATGCTAACATTCCAAGGCACCTACCGGGTATAAATATACCTTCCCTTGCCCAAGCAAGTAGGAGGAGACCTCGACTTTAGAGGAGCCCGTGTCCCAGCCTGACGCACTGACAAGAGACGCTGTCATCCATGCTCGCAGAGAATCCAGCTCCCAGTGTTCTTACTCCCTTCGCGGGGTGTTAGAGTTTGAGATCCTGAAGGAGATTCCCACCTCTCTCATTCTCAAGGTATGGAGCTGACTAGAACCTAGAGGGACTCTTGGCATACTAGACTTGGCATACTAGACTATAGCATACCATATCATAGAATACTTCACCTACTTCTTACCTTGCCCTACACTTAGGTTAGGTACACTGGGGTAGAACTAGTTTAGAGAAGCATCGTATGAGTACTCGCATTTTTAGCTTATGTTATTTATGTATATGAATATATGTGTCATAGCTAAAAGATAATGCTAGTGCAGTATTATTTCTTTCTACTGCTTACGCTGTACATTATATATCTCGCATACTGTCTTGTGATCATAACAGCTCATATCTCTTACACGAGAAACAAGACTGTTCAATAAATCCTTTTATTGAAACGCCCGTCTATTATTTCTGTGTAACTCTGAAGAAACTAAGTATGCATGATTAGCTGAGTGAAACTGTTATCTATTGTTTCCATGATTCTGAGAGTGTTCCGATTCTAAAGTGAAACAAAGTTGTCATGTTTATGCGGTTGCCAGAAACTACTCCCTTCTTGTTTACAAGGAGTTTCTAGTGGGCTCTGAGTTAGCTGGCACAAAGTAATTAAGTTTAATATACTCGATAGGGACATACTAACTTCAGTCCTATGTCAAATCTATAGGGTATATATTATTCCAATGCGCAGAGCCTATTAGGGAAATAGGAACTACACTACAATAGATGCTTTGGGCACTGTGCCACTGCTATTCAGTGCCACAGTGCAAGTGCGCCCTATGGTAAATTGGTGTATGGATTAGTAATTCCATGATTGGTTGGTTTGGTTTACTTGTCAGACCCTAGTACAGTGCACTGAGTGTGTCCAGGGCTTGTAAACCAAATGCTGCTGGTGGGCTTGCAGCACTGGTTGTGCCACCCACAGAAGCAGCCTGTAAAAGTGTGTCTCAGGTCTGCCATTGCAGAGCCTGTGTGCAGTCTGGTACTGCCATGTTAACTGGGCAAGTACACCCACTTGCCAGTCCCTAAACCTTCCCTTTTCTTCATATCAGACACCCCTATGGTAGGCCCAAGGGCAGGGTGCATTGTTAAGTATAAGGTAGGACTTGCCCTGGTGTGTGTGGCATGTCCTAATAGTGAATTACAGCCATTTTCGTTTTTCACTATTGCAAGGCTACCTGTTCCCCATAGGCCAGAATGGGCAGTTTGATTATTAGATCTTATAATCCTAACTTACCCAGGGAACATGGTAGAAAAACGAATTTAGTATGCCTGAACTCAGAATGATAAAATACATCTTTTAGTGAAGTTGGTTTTAACATTCTGTGTTTGAAAATACCACTTTTAGAAAGTAGGTATTTTCTTGCCTAACTATCCAAGCCTGCCTCTGCTAGGTTGTGTATTCCTTGTCTGGAGTTTCAGTGACAGGGTTGGGGGATTACAGGAGACAGGGTGAGTCAGCACAGGGCTGAATAGAGAGATGTGCATGTAGATGGGTGGGAGGAGTTACACCTGGGACCTGAATAGGGCTGTGCCTTCCCTCCACAATGCTGGCTCCACCTCCTGTGGTGCGTCTGATGTCCCAGGCCTACACTGTGAAAGGAAAGAAGGAGTCTTGTCAACAAAGTGCTCCAGGACTGACCAGAACTGGTTTGGACTAGGCAAAGGCCTCTCTGCCTTCAGATAACAAAGGGAATTGAAGTGCCTGCTGTTGAGCTGGGCCTTCTGAGAGACTGCGTGTCGCTGGGAGCTGGAAGCGCGACTCAAGACGAAGAAGCGTGACGCCGCCACAGCCGTTGTCGTCGCATCCCCGGAGAAGAGTGTCACCGTCGCAGCAGACGCTGTCGCATCACCGGAGAAGCATGCCGCCGCTGCCGCTGTCTCCCTCGCATCACCCGAAGCGCCTCGCATCACCTGAGAAGAGTGTCGCCGTCGCAGCAGACGCCGTCGCATCACCGGAGAAGAGTGTCGCTGCTGTAGCCGCTGTCGTCGCATCGCTGAGAAAGCGTGCCGCCGCTGCCGCTGTCGCATCGCATCACCGAGGCACCCCGCATCCCCGGAGCAGAGTGTCACCGTCGCAGCAGACGCCGTCGCATCCCCAGAGAAGCGTGTCGCAGGGCCTGTCGCGGCTCAGAAGAATCGTTGAGTCGCCGCACGGCCGTCGGGCGTGCACACATCGTTGTCTCATCAAGAAGAAGACGCCATTTTGTTTCATTGCACCGGATCTTCATCGCATCACGGCGCTGCTGGTAGCATCGCCACGGAAGCGCAGTAAGAAACCGACGCATCACCTCCCCACGCGGAGAAGAACCGACGCATCAGTAGGGACCCGACGCATCACCGTTCTTGCGTGTAAGGAACCAACGCATCACCTTCCCTGCAACACTTTCGTTGTATAGCGTTATACATCCAAAGGTACATTGAACTCAAAGTGTCGCATTGACCATCTAAAAGAGAACTAAGCTAATTCTACCATTTTTAAGTACAGTATTGTGGATATTTTTGTCGTTTGTGGTCTTGTGATAAGTCTATATAAAAATACTTATTTTTACACTCCAACTTGTGTGGTGTCCCTCTGTAGTGTTGTCACTGGGTTACTGTATGTGTTCACAAATGCTTTACACACTGCCTCTGAGATAAGCCTCTCTGCTCGTGCCAAGCTACCTAATGGGGTGAGCAGGGGTTATTTTAGGAGTGTACCCCCTTACCCTGACTAGACGCAAGGGTCCCTATTTGGACAAAGGTACCTACCTCTGCCAACTAGAGACCCCCAAATCGAACACTCATGAAGTGACAAAAACTTTTTCTATGTTAGGGCCAAAGATTTCTCTGATAAAATAAAATCGTTTTTCAAAGGCTCTGACCTCTGACTACTCATGATTCATAATCCTTAAACTGTAAAACAAAGGAACCATGGGGTGGAGTATACAAATTCCTTGTTATGGAAAGTTTAGACTACTGCAGCACAATCTATTTTTGTTTTTGGAAAATGCTTGCTGACAGACTGGAATCAGTGTAGAAACAGGTAGTACTAGTGGAGTACTGCCCAAAAAAACTTATCAAATCCAATGTACAAACACTCAATTGCTGCCTATAAAATACAAAGTCAAATTCAAAACCCTTTCCACAATACATAGATCATTATAGAAAAAGGGGCTTGAACACTTGTAGAGATCCATCCAGCTGCCTAATGTAAAATTTCTAAATTTGGCTTTAGAATTGAACTAATACTTCAGACAGTTTATGTCTTACTAACTTATAGAGTGTAATAAGAGTTTTGGATAGGCCATCTGCAACATGTTTCCACTATTGAATATATAAGTTATATCTGTTTGTGCACGTATTTTCTATGGCATGTTCTAATGGTATTGCGAATGAGGAAAGTGAGCGCATATCAAGATATCATTATAATCTAAGAATAAAGTGAAAAAAACAATATATGCTCTTCGGCAGAGGTTTTCAGACTGTGGTGCATGTCCCCCTGGGGAGACTGTATTACTATATAAAGGGGAGCCCAAGGTGGAAAGAAAGTCCCATAACTAAAAAAGACAAAGAATGCGGATTTTTTTCACAATTGTCAAGGATGCCCTGGAGTGAGCTAAGAGCAAGCTTTGACTGTCTCTTTCCCAGGGCAGAAATCGGAGACAGAGTGGAGTGGAAAATAGGAGTTTCCAGTGGCACAACACCCTTGGAGTGAGTTTAACTATAGGGGCGTGTCCTAGATTGTCCTGTTAGGGTATGAGAAATATCAACAGGGGCATTAATAAGTGCTCTCATAGGAAAAGCAGGCCAGTAGGCCTGGCATGAATTTTCAGTGTTGCATATTGTCTTTGTTACCATGACTCACCGCAATTAGGAAATAGAGACACATCATGGGGCATCTACATAGTGGTTCTGATGAAAACCCTGGACCCATAGTGGCCTAATCACAGAGAGCTAAAACATGTTGACTAAGTAACATGTATAACATCTTTACTTTTTCTTCTAAAACCAACAAAGTAGGCTGTAATATATCATTACACTTTATTCTGACACCGTAGAGCTACTTGTTTTTAGCCATAGCAGAGGCACCGGAATAAAGGGATACATTAGTTACCTCTAGGTATTTTTATTTTATGTTTTATTTTATTTACAGTAGACCCTGCCTAGAGTTATAAATCAAAGTGCTCCCTGGAATACTGGTAGAACCCATTCTGGTTTATAGGGACCAGGATGAGACCAGATGATGAAGCTTGACACCAATAGGATGTGTGAGGGTCAACAAAAAACAACACAGGGTCATGTAAATCAGGACAAAAACATGGTCGGTGATTTAACAATCTGGTTGCAGGATTCCATGGGGGTGATAATCTTCTCCTGCACTATCAACCTTTCAGAAACACCAGGTGGTGGGTATTGGTTAGAGAGGGGCTGCAGTATGAAAACAGAGTGACAGTGTAGTGTAGTTCCTATTTCCCTAATAGGCTCTGCGCATCGGAATAATATAACCTATAGGCTTGACATAGGACTAAGGTCGGTATGTCCCTATCGAGTATATTAAACTTAATTACTTGTGCCAGCTAGCTCAGAGGCCACTAGAAACTACTTGAGAACAAGAAGGGAAAAACATGACAACTTTGTTTCCCTTTAGAATCGGAACACGTCTCAGAATCGTGGAAACAATAGATAACAGTTTCACTCAGTCAATCGTGCATGCTTAGTTTCTACAGAGTTACACAGAAAGGAAAGACGGGCGATTCAATAAAAAGGTTTTATTGAACAGTCTTGTTTCTCGTGTAAGAGATATGTGCTGTTATGATCACAAGACAGTATGCAAGATAAATAATCTACAGTGTAAGCAGTAGAAATAAATAATACTGCGCTAGCATCAGCTTTTAGCATATATTCACGTACATAAATAACATGAGCTAAAAATGCGAGTACTCATACGATGCGTCCCTAAGCTAGTTCTACCCCGATGTACCTAACCTAGTCTAGGTGTAGGGAAAGGTCTTCTCAGTGCGTCAGGCCGGGATACGGGCTCCTCTGAAGTCGAGGTCTCCTCTAACTTGCTTGGGCAAGGGAAGGTATATTTATACCTGGTAGGTGCCTTGGATTGTTATCATTGACGTAAAGTCGGACAGAGGAAGACGTCAGAAATGAACCCTTAAGGTAGAACGGTTCATACATAATAGATGAGTTCTTGGAGAAATCAATAGTCCTGTGCTAGGGGAACTCCCGAAGCTTAAGGGTCTGGTTTCTAAGAACTCGTTGTGACGTTAGGGTGGACGGATGTCGGTGACCATGCCTGTATTTGGAGTGCACGGTTAATGCCTAAATAAGGACAGGGATTCTATGCCTATATAAGGGCAATGCGAATTGTGCCTATATAAGGACATGATTCAGGAAAACCTATATACGGACACCTAAAGCGGAATACAACAACAGGAATGATAGTAGTAGGCAGCAATAAAAGCAGGGCATTGGTAGGTGAGAGGAGTAGTGATCAGTAGGTTGGCAGAGACAGTAGAGAGGAAAGTGGTAGGAGTGATGTAGAGTGAATGATAGGAGAGGGAACGTGAAATAATAGGGGAGAGGACTGGGAATAAAGAAGACATGATGGGAGAGATGAGAGGTGAGAGTTTCAATGACTTTGGCTGAGGAGGGGAACATTGACAGGAGACATGGGCAGTGATGGAGGAAGTGAGCTGTTCTGGGAAATGTGGACATTAATAGGAAAGGTGGGCAGTGACAAAGGAGCCAGGCAGTCATTGAAGAGTTGTTTAGTGACAGGACTTGGCAATAGAAGTGAGCACTTTTAGAAGAATTGGAGACTGCCTGGAAATCAGAAGCAGTGACAGCAGGGATGGGCAGTGACAGGAGTGGTGGACAGTTAGCTTTGAGATGGTGCATGAGGAGAGAGGTGGATAGTATGAGATGAAGGAGTAGTTTTAAGACGGAGGTGGACACTAATCGTAGAAAGTATTCTGTTGGTTTTGGTGAAGGATAATGACACTCAACTTACTTCTGAGGAAATTAGATGTTTTCTGGACAACGTTGAGGTAAGGCATGTGTGTAAGTCTTTGTACAATCCCCAACGAAACAGTTTGGCTGAGGGCACCATGCAGATGGCTTGTAGCGTGGGGTGTCTTTGCAGGACACCATTAAAGACATGCTGTGGGCTTACCGCACCACAGTCAGTACCAGCACGGTGAAGTCCCTATTCAAAGTGATGCATGGTAGACAACCTGGGACCAAGTTAGTGCTTCATTATTGAGTGATGGTGGTTTTAAGAAGTTGAGCGTGGGGAACCAGCAAAGACGTTTCATCAACATAGGGGACTGGGACAAGTTCAGACCGGGCAGTATTGGCAAAGGTTTGCCCAAATTTAGTGGTCCTTATAAAATGATGGCCGTTGGCGGCAATTGGGCCAAGTGGGAGACTGGTCAACCATGGAATATGAGGAGGCTTGCCTTTTCTTAAAGACAGGGTGAAGCAGAGGTGAAAACGGTGGTGGAGACAATTGCTCAGCATGGCTCCTTAAGGGAGACAGTGAGGGTCATATTTATCGATTAGTAACGGAGCACAGCATGTCATCTTGCTGCACTATGCTGCGTTACAGGGAAAGGGCAGGCATAGCACCGTATTTGTCACAATGTGGCACATTTCTGCACAATGTGCTGCCTTGGTGCACCATGGTGTAAAGGTGCCTGCATTGCAAGCAGGATTCTTTTTGTGCAGGAAGGAGTTCCTTCCTGCCAAAAACAATTGCCTGAGGCATTTTCCTCCTTCTATGTGCGTTACAGAATGCAGCGCACCTAAAAAAAGGAAGTAACGAGGAGAAATAAAGATATTTCTCCTCGTTACACCTCACCTGGGAAGGCATGGCATTTTGGTACATTCCCAGGTCTACCAATAATGGTAAAACTGGGAATGCATCAAAATCCATGGGTGTTGCCAGGTGACACCCACGCAACACCCATTGAACACCTCCCTGAGGCAGAGTAATGCAATGACCGATTTGTGCTGTGTTGCGTTACTTCAAATTTGTCAAGCCACTCAGGACCATGCACGGTGGCCTTGCATGGCGTGATAAATCGTATTTAGTAGTTGTCTTGCACATGCACCCTGTTGCGTGGTGGAAGTGCGAAGCAACTACTTGATAAATAGAGCCCTTCGTTTCTAAGCGAAAAAGGGAGTAGGTGTTGGGGAATTCCTGAGAGGGGTGATAATGGCACTAGGGGGGTTGAGGTGCCAAGGAAGGAGAGGTCGAGGAGACCTATTGGTTATTTGGGGGATTATGTTTGGGGATAGTGTGGGTGGACCTAGAGACTCACCCTGGGGATGTTTGGGAGTTTTTCTGTTGCGGTTTGTGAGGGGATAGAGGTTTCTCTGTTTCATCCAGAGTGTTGGGGTGTTTGTTTTGTACTTGTCTTTTTCCTATTCTGTTGTACATATGTTTATGTCCGGTGTTTTGTTGGGGTGGGAGGGGAATGTGTTGTAATGAGCTTGTGTTGTGTGTAGCCTATGAGATGCTGGGGAGTGTTTATGGGTAATGCCATTATGAAATGTATACATTCCAAGGATTGAATAAGGCAGTTCGGTTGCTGGCTGTTCCTGGCGCTGGCTGTGTGATGGGGTTTTTCCTCTGATGAATAGTCTTGTCTTGAGGAACCCGAGTTAGGACCCTTACTTCGACAGCAAAAGTAAACATATACACTTTTGACAATTGTATGTGCTTTTGATGATGACTGGACCAATGCATGTTTCTGTAGTCTTTTTACATATGTGTGTAAACATTTCATTTACAGAAAAAGTTATTGAATGTGACATGAACATCGAAACATGCGAAGGTGTGTGCCGTTTACCTAGCAATACACTGTTTTCTTAAAATAGGATAGGCCCCAGAAGTTGCAGACACAATATTCAAGATGAAAACTACATTAACAGAAAAATGTAATTATTAATCGAATCATTAACTCATTGGAATCACCATCAACCACCAGTGAACCAGGGACTTTTTTGAACAAAATATAGGAGACATTTCCTTCACTTACTGTACTTGAAGAGGAAGAGGGGGTGGGGCTCACACACGGTCTAAATGTACTGCTCCACTGACACTGGCTGAAAGATCAATGTCACCAAAAACCAAGGGGACGTATACTCCTATCGCTGAATGCATTCCCTTTATAGACACTGATAGGTTGATTCTGTCACTTCATACAGTGAAGCTAAGTGCATATTGATTTTCCTTTCCCAGCTGAGTCGAACATAGAAATGTCACTGAAAAACATTTATTCGCTTACCATTGGATGGAATGATGCTCTAGAGACCGCCGGAAGGCACCACGATCAGGTTATTCTCAACTATGTTAATTCCAATTCATTCAAAAGAATGTCAAGGAAGCCCCCGGATAGGAATAACAGGAGCTCTCCTGAGGAGCCTGCAGAACCGGCTCTCTTGTTGCCCTTTTACCGATCAATTCCACGAAGAGCAGTATTTTTGAAATGCTTTTCAAAAAGGTTAATCTGTGGCAATGGAGCTTAGCAGTCTTTGTGCAGAGATCAAAAAGCAGTGTGTATTGTCGAGGCACGCTTCTACCTCGCTCTCTTTTGCTTTAAATCTGGGAAAGTGCCTCCCGGTTGAAAAAAAATGGCACTTCGTTTGCTAATTATTCCTTGTGTACTCAGCAAATGTTTAAAAGGTTCGCACATTAACAAGGTCAGCAATTAATTGAAGCCTTGACAGATTTTAAACATCTCCTTGATTTTGTAAAATACTGTTTTCTACCTCTCTGTTAAAAAGGCCATGTTTCGCTATAATGCGGCTAAGATTGTTCACTCAGTTGCTAGGAGCTTCTGCTGAATGCACGTCCTCATTTTTAATTAATATCTAATCAGAATTTAGTGTCCTTAAGTAACCAACTAGCATTGTTTGTTTAACAGTAGAATTAGGAAGTATATGAGTGAGTAATTTATTTGTGTGTTGCGATATGGCAAATAACTTCTGTGAAATGTAACTTGAAAAGGAAATGAACAATTAAGCAATAACTGATAGCATGGAAATAAGAGTGCCAAGAGTGCTTGAAAATAATGTTTTAGGATGAGACCAAGGTTGAAAGAGTTGTTTCTGATTTCAGAGAAAGGGTATGTTCAAATTATTGAAAGAATATATTGACACAGCCTCAAACAGCCAAAGTATCCAACTAGTTAAACAGATACACAGAGTCTGCCACACAATTTATAATCTTTGCAAGAAAAAGTAGATATGTCTCCAGGGCCACCAGAAGGGAAATATGTCCCTCGGGTGTTAAGGAGCCTAAAAGCTCACACTTCAGTTGGTAGTGTTATCTGAAAGTCTACACACATATGACAGTCCGAGCTCTTACACAACCATACTTCTCTTCAGGTTGCACTTTCCTATTGGATGACTGGTGAAACATAAAATAGTTCTACCACATGACCTGGGGAGTCCTAACTTGTAAGCTTTCATTTGTCACTTGCCATTTCACCTTCCACTCTACCCAGGTGCTCTGTGCAATGTACTACATAACAGATTACTCATATTGGTTTTAATTATACAACAAGTCCGAACCCCTTTTAGATGCCACGGGGCCTGCAGAGGCTTCTGGGCCAACTGTTGTGGTTTTAGGCCTGTTACTCCTGATGTCGTAGGACCTGACCTACTAGGATCCTGCTCAACTCAGCCAAGTACCCCTTCTGTACTTGAGCCTCAGTGGTAGCTGTGGTTGAGCACTCAAGGTTCCCTCGGAGGGGGGGAGTCGATACAGGTCAGTGAATACAACTCATAACTCAAAGTGCAAACCGTACAAACAATAAATCAATGTTATGCCAAATACTTGCTTTTATAAGAAAAAGTAGTAGTTTATTTCTAACTCTACAGATGCAAAGAAATGAGACATTCAAATGCAACAACACAATCCCCTTGAGGTGTTGGCTCTAATAGTTGGCTGGCCAATCTCTGTCCCACCCTCCTTCGTGTAACATGTTCAGAGATATTGCCTATTCACTGGTGGGCTCATGAGGGAATGCAAAGTTTTAGGTGGTACTCAAGAGTCCTCCCCTTTGACCCTTTAGTTGAAAGTGGCGGTGGTGCTGCAGAACCGTTAGCACCGAGTATCCCCAGGGCCCATCTGCCCCATTTCACGTCTTACCCACTCTCTCAACACAGAAGTGTTCAACGATGCAGCGGGTGCCTTCAAACTCTCAAGTCCTACTCAGTATGGAGAAGTCGGGCTGCTCCACACCGGCAGGACCCGGTAGCGCAGGCTCTCTCTCCTTAGTGGTGCTGCCTGAGGTCTCCCAGATGTCAGAGCAGCTCTCTGCTCACAAAGACGCGGTAGGTTGACTTTGCTCAATGAGGGGGGAACCTTTCTTCAGTTCCTGACTGGAGCCAGTGAGGGTGTGAGGCCATCCACAGCGTCTCCGGCAATCCTCAGTGGTGAGCCGGTGGCAGTTTCCTC
Organism: Calotriton arnoldi; assembly: GCA_963921515.1. NCBI lineage: Eukaryota > Metazoa > Chordata > Amphibia > Caudata > Salamandridae > Calotriton > Calotriton arnoldi. Next base: position 645,706 of record CAWUFW010003607.1, on the reverse strand, counting down.
ACAGTGCGAGGCCAACTTGCAAATCGCAGCCTCAGTCTCCCCTTCGAGAGGTGGCCTGAATCATTTGGCAACATTGGTACCGGGAATCCCTGGTGGCATATGGAGTTGCCGGGGTACGGGGTTATTCGAGTAGAGGCTTCTTCCAGCACATGCACCCTGGCCATGTCAATCACCTCAAGCCCCACTTTGAGAGATCTGCATTAACCATGCTTCTATTCATGGATGATGGGGTGGAAGAGGAGAGTGAAAACTCTCCTGACCTCCTTTATTCCAAGGAGCAGGATGGGTCAGTGGAGGGTGTCAGCCTCTTCCCTACATTGGCCCCAGAGCAACAGAGAGACTGCCGCCAGTTGCTGGGGCAGTTTCCCTCTTTATTCTCCCTTACCCCAAGGCTCACTACATATTATACCCATGATATTGATACTGGGGACGGAACTGTGAACAGCAACATTTGCATAATATCAGGTAAGGTGAGAACCAGCATTAAGGAGGAGGTCTCAAAGATTCTGGAGATGGGGCTATTGGGCACTCAAACAGCCCTTGGTCCAGCCCAGTGGTGTTGGTCCCCAAGGCTGCCCCTTCAGGTGTCACACCTGAACTTATGTTCTGTGTGCACTATTGTGGGCTCAGTGCAGTCGCTGTGACTGACGCACACCCCATTTTCAGAGCTGATCAGCTCATTGTTTCGCTGGGAGCTGACAAGTTCCTCAGCACATCTGATGTAACATCTGGGTACTGGCAGATTGTCTTGACCGACGGGCCAAAGAGGTATGTGTTCTCTACCCAAGAAGGGCACTACCAGTTCCGGGTAATGCCCTTTGGGTTGAACAATGCCCCTGCCACCTTCCAGAGGTTGGTCAGCCCATGTCCTGACAGGGTTTGAGAACTTCAGTGCTGCCTATCTGGACAACATTGCGGCCTTCAGTTATAGCTTGGAGGACCACCTGTGCCACCTCAGAGAAGATCTTCAGGCTCTGCGAAGGGCAGACCTGACTTTCAAGGCCAGTAATCAGTAAGTGCCAGATAGGGCAGGGGTCAGTGGTCTACTTTGGTCACCAAGTGTCAGGAGTCAAGGTTTAGCCCCTCTGGGCCAACATTGAAACCATTCTGGCTTTGGAACTCCCCCCCCCCTCCCACCCAGGACCCAGATATAGGTGAAAGCCTTCTTAGGCCTTACCGGCTACTACAGGAGATCCGTCAAAGGGTATGGGACCATTGTTGCCCCTTGACAGAGCTGACATCTGAGAAGCGTTAAGTGATCTGAACAAAGGAGTGACAATGATTTTGACACCCTGAAGGAGGCCTTAATTGTGCAGGCAGACGCCTCAGACCATAGCTTGAGGGATGTGCTCTCACAGCTGAAGAAAGAGAACCAGGATCAACCTGTAGCCTTCATCAGTAGGCGGTTACTTCCCATGGAACAGAGGTGGAGTGCAATAGAGAGGGAAGCCTTTGCAGTGGTCTAGGTACCTCTGAGTGCTCACTTCCGGGTTCAAACAGACCACAGACCCCTTAGATGGTTAATACAGATGAGGGTTGAGAATCCCAAACTGTTGAGGTGGTCCAGCTCTCTACAGGGAATGGATTTCACAGTGGAACACCATCCTGGAATAGATCATGACAATGCTGATGGTCTCTCCAGGGTCTTCCAACTTTAGTGAAGAGAACTCCCAAGGGATTGAGTAGTTCTCCCCACATTCAGTTGGGGGGACACATGTTAGACCTGGCATCATTTGTGTGGTTTTCCCCTTACCTTTTGCCTTCATACCTCCTATTTTTACTGACTTCGTTTTTGCCTGCCTTAGGTCTCTGCACACTTTACCACTGATAACCAGTGCTAAAGTGCATGTGCTAGCTGCCTAAAACATGGTAACATTGGCTTGTACCCAACTGGCACTTTTAATTTACTGATAAGTCACTAGTAAAGTGCACTACATGTTCTCAGAGCTTGTAAATTAAATGCTATGAGTTGGTCTGCAGCACTGATTGTGCCACCCACTAAAGTAGCCCTTTAAACATGTTCCAGGCCTCTAATTGCAGAGCCTGTGTGTGCAGTTTTAACCTGCCATGTCGAACTGGCAAAATAAACCTTTTTGCCAAGCCCAAACCTTCCTTGTTAGTACATATAAGTCACTCCTACGTAGGCACTTTTAAGTTTTACATGTCCTGGTGGTGAAAAACTCAAATTCATTTTTCACTACTGCAATTAAATATTATGTGGTCACGTCAGGCCCAGGCAAGAACATCACCATTTTACATACTCACATTTAAAGTTAACATCTTTCTTGAACGTTGACATATGACACACATTTGCTTGCAAGGGATAATGTTCCAATAACCAACGAATCCCCCCCAGTTGCCCTTTTATTGCTACTATTGCCTCCATAGAAGCAAGTATTGGGGAAAAGCAAAACCATACTAGCTTACGTTCGACGAAGTCTGACCCCACTAAGATCTTGTTAGGAAATCATTGTATGGGTAATGATGGTCTTGTGCTCCTTGCTCAAAGGGTTCTCCTCCCCCTGTGATGAGTCTTTGACATAATTATGTCACCAAACAGGGAAACTCTTGCCTTCCGCAGTCTAGTCGTGTGGGGCTACCAGTTAACAGATCTAGCCTGCAGTTGCCCCCTGAATCCAGTTTGCTGGTTGCTATACTGTCAGACGTTCCACCTCTGAGACTGGGGGTGGTTGAAACAACCCCTGAACTTATTCGTAAAGTTATCCACTGATGTAATACTCAATACGAGACTGAGGGAGACAGTACACATTATCATGGCACAACGAATGAGTAAAGTGGGGCAGAGGGAGAAATCGGGGGAAGGGGATTGTGTTGCCTTTAACTTCAATCAGCTGGATATGGCAGGACATTTAATTTATCAGTCGGCTCATTGTAACTACGAGGTACAGGTATTAAAGTATTACCACTTGGATTTTTTTTATCCACCAGAGGGCTACTTTTCCATCAGGAAGTAAATTATACCAGAGGGCACTCAGAGCTACCAGGAGAGACGGAAACAGGTAGCCCCTCTTGAGCTGTGGAAAAGATTCCTCCCACTTAGTTCTCTTGAAAACAATGATTGACTGACACCTACTATCCACTTAAAGTTCATGTCATGGAATATAGCAGGGCTATCCAGAAAAAAGGACAATAAGAGTTGGCTCAGTCTATTATCAGAACAGCACATAGTGGCCCTGCAAGAAACCTGGGGCAAGAGCGATTCCTTTTTTCTAGACTGGTATGACTCACATTTTTCCTCTGATCTACCCTCGCAATTGGGCAGGGCTAAAAGGGGTTTAGTGACCCTGTCTCACTAAATGCTTAGTGCAAGGCTACACAGCGGGGCACTGGGTCTAGTTTTCTGTTGACTGTACAGTTAGAATTTAAAAACTTACCGACCATACTAGTTGTGAATTTATTACTACTCATTTGTTCAAACCAAACCTGGGGTACACTTGCTCACTTTAAGATTTTTCTTAGAATCACATGCAGATAGACTGAACAGCCTGAATTGGGTTTTATTGGCTGGAGATTTTAACATTCATTTTTTTTCACTCAGCGTGCCATACAACTCATAATTATCCCCTGGAAGATTTTAATCAGGCCAGTTTGAGAATATGACTCAGGGTGCCATGCTGGATAATATTATAGCAGATTTTAACTTGACATGTTTGGAGGCTTATAGAAAGATGTAGATATCCCTACTTTTACTGGATGAGGTTCCAACACCATCATTGATTATATCTTTTTATCGGCCTCCCTTGATCAATGTATGGTGCAATATAAGGTCAGGCAGAACCAGGTAAGTGATCACAATCCTTTCATTATGAGTTTGCTATGGAGAATGGATGAAGAGGTGCACTCTGAACTAGGCCCTAGAAACAGTGACATTGTTCCCCAGGATCAAGCATGCAAAATCAAAGGGAGCAAGGTCCCTGTAGCTTCCTTTTTCTAATGATTTTCATATGAATTGTGACCTGGGAATTGGTCTTTGGAGGGATGTACAGACCCGGATCTTTTGTTGCGTGCGTATGAACGCATTTGTGGGTATATAACCTCTAATCTGCCAAAGCTGAAGGTAAGCCTAAACAGCACAGGGAGAGGTGGCTTGATCAGAACTGCTCAAGGGCACATCATAATCTTCTTATGGCTTTGAAGAAAGCTCCAAGGGATAGGGATGAAGTTATTTCACATAGAAGGAGTTTTAAACAGGCCCTATCAATTAGGAAAAATTAAATTAGAGAAGAAGCATGGGTCCAATTGCTCCATATTGCAGTTTTAATGAATAGTTCTAGCTTTTGCGAAATAGTTAATAGCCCTTTTTTAACGGAGTTGCTAACAATGCCGTGGACTGTGTCATATCCAAAGAAACTTGGGTGACACATTTTAGTGAGATTTATGGGAGTGAGACAAGTGGGTCGCCATCCTATAGGTATGTTAAGCTTGGTAGAATTCATTATCTGTTTTTTGGAGGAGAAATTTACCAAAGCAATAATAATCATGTCCAAGGATGAAGCTCCGGGACCCGATAGGGCGCCAGCTGAATTATTTAAGACAGTTCCAGTCAAATGGGCCAAAATCCTTATGCATGTCTCGAATGCTGCTTGTAAAGCAGGTAGACCAGGTTCATGGTCCAGATCCCTAATTATTCCTGTCTTCAAGAAAGGAATAAGATTGGACCCTGGATGTTGTAGGCCCATATCCCCAATATATTCTGTGGTCAAAGTCATGGGGAGGGTGAGCCTATCCAGTTTAATATCCTGGGCAGATCAAAATGAAGCTATCTCAAACCTACAGGATGGCTTTAGGGCTGGTAAGGGTACTCTTGATCAATGCCTAAATTTACAACTGAACATAGAGAAATACACAGTAGTCAAGGGAGGCATGTTACACCTTGCCTTTATGGACCTTACATGTGCAGTCGACAGAGTCAACAGGGCAAAACTCTAGCCTCTCCTCCTCAATATGGGCATGGATCAAGACATGATACATTTTTTACATGATTTACATCTTGATCTCTTGGCTGTGGTAAGGTATAATGTGACTAGGAGTCTTTCTTCATCTATTGTGCTAAACAGAGGGGTTAGACAAGGCTGCATACTAGCCCCATTCCTATTCACATTATATATTCAAAACTTGGGTCAGTCTTTATCTTCAACTAGTAGAGACATCCACTGCATTGGTTGACATCATATACCGGCACTCCTCTACGCGGATGATGCTGTGCTTTTGGCCAGAACAGGGGTGAGGTTACAGCACCTCCTCAATATTTTTGTAGACTTCATGAACAGTTTAGACTTAAGCATTAATTATACTAAATACCATATAATGGTGATGGGCTGCAAAAGTAAAATCAATACTCTTAAGAAATGTTTTAGGGATGGAGTAAAAATCACTAGGGTCAACTCTTTTTCCTATCTGGGAGTCCTCTTTGATGAAAAGGTGTACTGGGTCCCATTAAGGAGGGTCAAACGGAATACCATGGCCAGAGACGCCACAGCAATTTAAGATTTTGCCAGTATATTGGGTGCCAAACCTGTGCAGGTGACTCCTGAAAGCGTATCACTCTAAGTGCATCTCCCTAGCTAACTATGGTTGTGTTTATAGGGCTACAAGATTCAGTCATAAATGCAGACAGTGGAGAACAAGTTTCTGAAAAGGCTGTTAGCAGCACCTCAATCAACAGCCTCATTCCTTGTGCATGAGGAACTAGGCATCAGCTATATTTCATATCTTTTGGCTCTAGGCCCACTTTTAAGGATGCTTAGAATCTAGATAAACCCAGAATTGAAATTAAATCAATTAGTCATTAAAGATTGTTTATCCTTGGAGAAGGTGAACAGTATTCAGTGGCTCAAGATTGTCAGAGATACAGTGATTGAGCCGGGGCAATCCGGAACTGTATGCTTCTCCAGAAATGATCACCAAGAAACAGTTGGCATGGGTAAAGAAACATTCTTTATCTTTGGCTCAGGCTGAGAGAGAAGCAAGAGAGCTACGCAAACCTTCAGTTCTTGCATATGTTCTATTAAAGGCTTGTCCCTGAACTGAGCTATATCTAGAAATGGTTACCATCTCTCAACATTGGCTCCTTCTTACAAGATTCAGGCTCAATTTTCTGCAAGAGGAACAAATGATGGACGGAATTCTGAACTATGCAAACATTCACCCCGTCACAGATTTGGGTTAAATGCATCATTTTTTTGCATGCCACGTCATTCCAGTTTAGACCCAGCCATATGCAAATCAGTTTTGACCCTGCTCCCAATGGGAACAGTCCAGCCCTGTCCAAACTTGGGTGGCCTGGTGAGCAAAAGAACAATGGATTAAACCCAGATCTTTGTGACTGGGGTAAATGTTTGCTTTGTTCAGCATTCCGTTCATCATTTGTTCCTTTTGCTTTTATTTCAGTGGTGCACCAATATATGGCCATACATTTGACAAGTAATTCACCCTTTATCAGATTTTCTATTCAATGGTACTACAATTTCGCCCTCTCTATGATCCACCATGAGTACCATTTTCCCTTCCCATGTTTTTCTTTGCCTTGGGATCTCATGCCAGAATATAGATACACCACAGATGGTATCTGCTAATTTTTAGGTAAGCCTATCTTGTTTAGTCATGGGGTCCAAGGGCATTTTAGAGGTAAATAGTAATTGACTATACTGAAGTCACGTCTCTCATCTATCATTCCTACTAAATGTACGATTGTTAGCATCACTATATACCATGTTTGGCATTAATTACGAATGTGTCGTTTACCATTGTCACCAGAGACATGTAGAATGTCATACCACAATTTCACATAAGGTCTCAGTAGGGAAATATAATATCCCCAGTGTCAGAGCTTGGGACAGTGTAACATGTGCTGACAATATATTCAGATTTGTGCATAAATGTAGCCCCATTCATTGTACACTCTGTCAGGGGCTGTTTCTCCATTAGGGCTGTGGGGCTGCGCCCCTCTGAAAATCCCTAAACATTTACATAAAAATATATAAAATAGATCGATTTATTTAGAGATACGATCGTATCTCTAAGTAAATTGATGCATTTAAGTCTGGGTTGTCTGTTTCAGGTTGCCTGCCCCGCCTTGCTCCGAAGCAGGAGACGGAAGACAGGCAGTAAATCAACTTTCTTAACGTGACGCACGAAGCAGGGCTTTCTGTTTTAAAGCCCTTCATTGCCATTGGGGTCTCTGGCTGTATGCACACTGTAGGCCAGTGACGCAATAAGCGTCACGGTTTCGGGCATAGGAGACTTCATCCCAGCGTGATTTCAGACGTCCGTCATTCAAAGACGTAGATCCCACCCTTTCGTCATACGTGAGAGTGGATGCAAGCACTTCTGATCCGGTGCCTTGTTCTCGGTAATGGTAAGTGATTGCACGCTAATGCTGTGTTCTGTATATTGTGCCGAGACCCCTCATCACTCTAACCTCCCCCACTGTGACACCCCAGGCTCTCGCTGCACATTGCTCGCTCCTTTAGAAGTAGAGCTGCAGCATTTGCTCCCTTGTGAAATGGATCCAAATAAGGAGCAGGGTTCGCTCTTGTTCCCCTGCAAAATGGATCCAAGTATCCGAGTCAGGCCCAAAGCGAGAGATATGTGCTTACTGTGTAATATGTGCTTACAGTGGCCAGTTCTCTGATGTATGGCATTAAAACTGGCCGTGTGCATGCCCCTAAGTTAAAACTGATGCTAAAAACATGGATTGACTTGCAAACAATGAATGTTAAAAAGGTCGAGGGAATGCATTTCAGCGATTTAGTTCCTCTCTGATTTTACATGCTTTACTTAATCTTGCATTCCCCACGAGTTAGCTATTTTATAATGTTGTTATCTGTATTTTTTTCTGTGCATTCTTTGAAGCTTGAGCCATGGTATGTGTTTTATGAGGGGCTTTTGATTGAGTGCTCAGGCGCTAAGGCTAAAGCCAAACAAAGTGCCTGTCAGTGGGTTGGGCTCTCTGCAGAGCACATAGAACAATGTTTGTGTATTCCATTTGCAACTGAAATTCTGTGGATATGTGTGTGACTGATGTAAAAATATTTGCAAGGTAAAAGTAAGAGAAATTAAAGTGCTTAAATTTGAGGGAGTGCAGTGCATGTTGGGAGCGGTGAAGTGACAGAAATGCGAGGAAAAGCATTGGGGAAGAGTGAAAAGAGGATGCTGAAGAGGAAAGAGAGGGGGTTGAAGATGTGCAGATGGACAAGATATGCAGAGAAAAAGAGGATACATATCTAACATAAAGCACACAAAATTGAAGGCCAAAATTCCTTCCACAGGCCTCAATGCTATTTAATTCACAGACTTACTTTTTCAGAATTTAAACATTTCCAATGTTAATTATTTATAGGAAATCATTGTTGTAACTCATTTATCTTAAACAGCTAACACCCAGAGACAAAGCCAATCACACTGACAGGCTTTAGGCGTATGTCAGTTGCTGTGCCTTTTATCTGGATAAAATTACATCTCAGAGAGAAACCAAAATACTGGTCTGATGGCACACTATGGGAATCACAGAAATATATTTGGCATGTTCCTTTAGAGAGCACCCAATTTTTTCATCTCACTTAAAGACCTGTCTGCACATATTTCTATATGACTGGTTACAGCTAGCATCTGTGGGTGCTTCTCGAAGTCTAGTTAGAGCATATTTTTCCAAAGTTAATGCTGCATGCAGTGCAAGACACTGGGCAAGCATACATTTTAAAGGGCTAAAGATGTCATGCAGAACAATTTACACATTAGAGTAACTGTTGAACAAATTAATGCAAGAAGATATGGGGCAGTTTTTAATGTGTTTAATATATCAAGACTATACTGCCCACTGCTTATAAGCCTTGCTTTATCGCTGCATTCATTTGCTTTAATATGCACCATTTGCCAATCTTTTTTCATTTCTTTCTCAGGAAAGGCACTCCCCTGGACCCCAGGTTTGTCCATAGAACTTGTTCACATCACTTGCTATAAAAAAATCATGCCCAACTTTTAAGGTCACCACTTTCAAATGTCACCAGCCGCCCCTGCTCTCTGTTCTTTACTAGCCCACCAGTACAGCAAGTTATCTTGTTTGAAAGCATTCCAGCCTTCTTGGGGTTGGGGTCTTCAGCATAGTATGTATACTCGATAGAAGTTGCTTATAACTAATACACACATAGAGAAATTAAATAACATTCTTCAGCTTGCAGCATCTATTTAATGTTTACTCTATCTCGGCCGCTGTAAGATGTTTCAGGGACAGGTTGGAGTACTAAATATTAATATACATTGATATTTGCAACACGAGTAGCCAATGAAACCACATGAAATCCGCATTTCAATTGCACACTATTTAGCACATCTACCATGACCATGGCTCTGGGCTAGAGCCATCATTATAGTTATTATCATAAGACACCTCTTCAGGTGTTCTCATCAAGGACGTAGCGGATGCCCCAGCAGCCACCGCACCGAGGTCATGGGGGCCCCTCAGCTCCAGCAGCCCAGCTGCTGAGAATGTATATAATTTAAAACAATGCTGCTTTAAAAAAATTGCATAAACAGAAGCAGATAGAGGCCTATCATCAATGAAAGAGGAGAATGAAAAAAATAAAATATGCGAAGAGTGCCTCTCATTTGAAAGTGAGGGCCTCTTTTAGGGTTAAAAAAATGTTTCACTTTTTCCTGCTGCACTTCCAATTTACATGTACAGGACCTCAGAGCCCAGCACTGGAGAGGAAACTGGAGAGCAATTTGCAGTGCCCTCTTTAAGACAAGTCAGATTCAGGGAAGACAAAAGCAGCCTCCAGAAATCTTTGTGTGCCCCGAATTTTTCAGGGCACAATAAAAAACGGAAGTATAACTCTCGTGAATAATGTACTTGCTGGAGAGAGCTGTTTTCCATCGAGTTATGGTTTTGGCTTATAAAGTAGCACAGAAGGGTTAATGAGCCTTCTGTTAATGTGTAACAAGCAGATCACAGATAGCTCAGTAGGCTACTGCTTATGTCACAGAGAATATTTTGGTACTTGCAGTTCCTAAGCTTCAGTCCTCGTAATATAGCACAGTGAGCTATGAACCATCATCAAAGAGCTGAATGCAAACTGCAAGACATAAGCTTAGAACCTTATTTTTTCAAACTTTTGTTATTCTAATGTTGCTAAAAAGGTTTCATTTCAGTAGCGAACAATTCTTGCTGATAAAGAAAACCCCAACCATGTTTAATTTCTGAGTTTGTGCTTCTCCAGACGAAGCACTCTGAACATATATTGCCTATCAGTATGGATGACATGACTCCTACACCTTGCAGCTCACATTGTCTTATGTAGAATTTCTTCAGATTGATTTACACATTTGTATGATTCATTGTCTCTGTGTACTGTGTGTGTCTGGCATAAACCGTGCTCTGACATGACACACTGGGGTTATCAAGAAATGAGGGGCCCCGATGGATAGAGGTAGCGAGGGAATCCATGGAGAAGGAGGTCATGGGCAGAAGGGCAGGGCACCATCAAAGATTACCCTACCGGGCTCCACTAATGAAAAACCCAGCCCTGGGTGTTTGTGTGATCTGCCGCAGACTCAGGAAGTGAGACACAGTGACAATGACCCATCCGCATCTCTTTTTCCATGGTGCAGAGTCCCCTGACTTACCTCTTTACCCAGATCACTATGAATCCTCTATAAACTAATTTGTTTATTGTTCATTTAAATGGCCTAATGGGTGATAAATAATATATAGATAACAAAACACACATAGCGAAAGGGAACCCAGGCATGCACCATAATATGAATCAGAACCATTAGTAAAATAAAAAGAAATGATCTTTAAAAAACATATTTGATCCTGCAGGTATCTCGAAAACCTATATATTATAACTCTCAAAGCCACAAGATTAAAAAATACTTCTTAAATGCATATCCCTAATGCACCTGATGGCACACTGAGGTTGTATATTTCATCACATGTTATGATTCGTGCCTGGCAAATTTGACTTAGTGTTGTGTACATTTCCACACACACCCTCCCACTCCTGCCATCATAGGAGAAACCTGCAGCTGGTTCTAGCTTTTTAACCAAGATCACTGTGCATTCAAAAACTTGTAGTTTTGAGTTTTGCTTTTGAAGATGGGATGAGAAATCCCTGTATGCACCGTGCTTTTGGATAAAACCACAGGAATGACTGAAGGTGTCAACTGTGACATGTTGACGGTTGGCACCTGTATACATCTATCTCCTCAAACTTTGTCACCTATTTTGTCACACAGGCTTGTCCTGCTGCTGTGGTATTCCACCTGTTTCGGTGAGAGGTACTTTCACAGCTGCTGCAACGACTTCACCTCTCTAGTGAAGGTGGCTGTTATTGCTTCTTGTTTCCCATGGTGTATCGCGTGTGTGAGGGATGTTGGCAGTACTCCTGTTTCTAGTGCTGTGTCTGTTACAAGAGGGAGACCTCTACAGCTGCTGCTCATATTTTTCATGTTTAGTGCAAGAGAAAATGCACATCTGCTGCCCATGTGGGGCCTGTTTTTGTAGAGAAGCTTGCACTGCTGCTCACTGTAACACACTGATGTGAGAACAATTTGAATAATGATGTCCTTCCTGTACCTTTTTTGTGCGAGAAACGTTTGCAGAGCTGTTGCTTGTGGTGTGCCTGTTCTTTGTGTGAAGGAAGCTTGCACAGAAGTTGCCTCTGCTATGCCTGTTTTGCATCAGCGAAGCTTGCAGTGCAGCTCTGTGTGCTATTTCTCTTTTGTGTGGATAAAACTTGCATCAGTGCTGCCTGTGCATAACCTGTATGAGGACATTTTAGTCTCCTTTGCAATGCTTCTACCTCCGCAGTACCTGCTGTGGGTGTGTGAATGAAGGTTGCCCTGCTGCTACCTATGAACAGCTACTTGTGAATGTGAGAAACTTGAACTGCGCGAGAATGTTGCTCTATTGCTGATTTGACTATTACATTCTATTGCAAGTTTTGAAAAGATTCTAATGCACTTAGGTAGAGGGTCATAAATAACCCAGTTAGGAGAAGAATGTGGACAGAACGGAGAGTGTAGGAGTTAAGACTCATGGTGAGGAGAAAGGCTAAGAAAATAAGAGGGAAGCAAAGGAACAGTGAAGGAAAAGGAACAATGAAGTGGAGACAAAGGGAGAGATAAATAGGTAAAGGAAATGTGAGAGGTAGAGGAAAGAAAAAGATTGGAAAATACCTAGAGGAGAGAATGAAAGAAATGGAGTTAACAAATGAGAAAGAAAGCATGTGATAATTAAAAGGAAAAGCAAAAGAGATAAGAAAGGGGGAAGTAACTAAGAGATACAAGATGAGGAAGAAATAATAAAAGTAAAATACATGTACAGAAAGAAACTGACTAAAAAAAGAACAAAAGAGTTGGAACAAAGGAAGTAAGGCGCAGAAATAATAGAGAGAGTAAGACCATTGGCTGAATAATGCAAAGAACATGAGCAGGAGCACAAGCCCATGAGTGAGAGACTGAGCAAGAGTGGGAGGTAAACAGGAAAAGGAAAGAGACAAACAATGCAAAGTGGTAAGGAGTTTAGAAGGGATCAATCAAACAGCATTTGTAAAGCGCAACAATGTCACCCCTGGGGTATCTGAGCACTGTGTCTCCATCGGAGAGCCAGTTCTTGAGTCTCTTTCTGATGACTGACAGCGAGGGGGCTATGTGGAGCTGGAGGGGAAGGTCGTTCCAGGTCTTGGCAACGATAGAGGAGAAGGAGTGGCCTCCGCTGTGGGTGCGACGAATGCGGGGTGTGTGTGTGAGGGCGAGGGAAGAGGAGCGCAGATGTCTAGTGGGTTGATGGATCAGTTGATGGATGAGGTAGGCAGGTCCCAGGTCATGCATGGGCATGGATGTTACAGGATGAGTGAAGTTATGGAATGCGAAAGAGAGATGACACAAGCATAAAATATGGAATTAAAAAGGGTAAGGAGTAAGGGAAGCTGCAGGAATTTGACTGAGCTGAAAAGAAAATTCAGAATGATAAAAGTAAGACTAAACAAGAAGTAAGAAGGTGTATGGGAATGAGGTAGATAGCTGTGATAGGAGTTTGGAAATGAGAAAGGGGTTAAAGATGGAGGTAGTTCAGAAACTGGAGGCACAGAAGAAAGAAGATCAAAGGCAGGGACAGTGCTGAAAGTAGCATTGAAAGATGATAGTGAGAGAATGAGAAGAATAAATTGGAGAGTAAGAGATGAACTAAAGAGAGAGATTTTGTGTCAAAGGTAAGAATAAATGTGAGAGCGAGTGAGTGCTATAGATATTAGAGAATGTGGTATGTGCAAGTTGAAGGTAAATATGAGGAAGGAGGGGAGAATGAGCAGTAGGGTGGCAGTAAAACAGAGAGAGACAGAGCTGTGCATGAAAGGTTAGAGATATAGTTTAGAGAATGAGAGTTTCAGAGTTGGGGATAAGCAGCAAATTGGAAGAGATAAAGTGAACTAATGGGAGACTGAGGTGCAAAGAAACCCAGGAGAAATAGAGGAGAGGGAAAAACTGTCAGAACAAGTAGGGGAGGTGTGAGGGAACAGGACAGTGGCATGAGAACGAGGGACGTAAGCTTGTGTTTGAAGAGGAAACTCAGAGAAATTAATGAAACCGAAGGATAGAAGTAGAACTAAGAGATCTGGGAGAGAGAGGATAAGTGGATGGGGGACCAAGGAAACTGGGAATGATTGAAAAAGAATAACAAAGATACATTTCAGCAGTGCTAGTGAGAGGGAGGCCTAAATACATTGGAGAAGGGTAGCAGTGCTGGAAGAATGAGAGATTAGGTGAATTGTTCAAAGCAGAAATGTTGGTGAAAGAATGAGAGCGAAGATGAGCGGCTGACTGGGAAAGATTGATCGAGAAATGTGAGAGATTAAAATGACCAGTAACATGGTCCGTTGATGCTTTGCAAACGGAATTTTCAGTAGCACAAAGGCACCACTTTTGCTCATGACTGTCTTTGATATGCTCGTACCCCTACAACTGTGCCCTGGGATCCCTTCATGTCACCAAGCATTTCCCCTTTTGGAAACCCTATAGCTCCATTTTGTAAATGAATAACACTAAAAACAGTTTTATATTCCTGAATGTATCCCTGACAGCAGAAGTTGTTAATCTCCTTAAAGCGATTTCACCAGGGAAAACCCTGCTGGTAGCTTGAAGATAGGTTATGAGGGTGAGTTGCTTTAAAACGGCGGGGAGTAGGGTGAGGGTATAAATGTGCCCCCTTGCAGTACATTGCAGGGGGGGACCTTAATGCTTTGTTTCGCCACTGGCTCTTATCCTCTCTTCAGTTAAGGGTGTGTTTCTCTAAGCATGTCGTAAATCGCTAACTGTTTATGTGCTTTAGATGACTAGTGTTAGATTTGGGGGTCTCTAGTTGGCAGAGGTAGGTACCTTTGACCAAATAGGGACCCTTGCGTCTAGTCAGGGTAAGGGGGTACACTCCTAAAATAACCCCTGCTCACCCCCTTGGTAGCTTGGCACAAGCAGACAGGCTTATCTCAGAGGCATTTGTGAACACATACAGTAATCAAGTGACAACACTACAGATGGACACCACACCAGTTGGATATTAAAAATAAGTATCTTTTATATAGATTTAACACAAGACCATAAACGACAAAAATCCACAATACTGTACTTCAAAAATGGTAGAATTAGCTCAGTTCTCTTTAGATGGTAAATGCGACACTGAGTTCAATGTACCTTAGGATGCGTAACGCTATACAACGAAAGTGTTGCAGGGAAGGTGATGCGTCGGTTCCTTACACGCAAGAACGGTGATGCGTCGGGTCCCTACTGATGCGTAGGGGATGCGTCGGTTCTTCTCGGCGTGGGGAGGTGATGCGTCGGTTTCTTACTGCGCTTCCGTGGCGATGCGACAAGCAGCGCCGTGATGCGATGAAGATCCGGTGCAATGAAATAAAGATGGCGTCTTCTTTTTGATGCGACATGATGCGTGCACGCCCGACGGCCGTGCGGCGACTCAACGATTCTTCTGAGCCGCGACAGGCCCTGCGACACGCTTCCCGATGATGCGGCGGCGTCTGATGCGACGTTGATCCTCTTCTCCGGCGATGCGAGGCGCTTCGGCAACGATGCGATGGCCGTGCGGCGACTCAACGATTCTTCTGAGCCGCGACAGGCCCTGCGACACGCTTGCCGGTGATGCGGCGGCATCTGATGCGACGTCGGTCCTCTTCTCCGGCGATGCGAGGCGCTTCGGCAGCGGCGGCGACACTCTTCTCCGTTGATGCAGCGGCATCTGATGCGACGTCGATCCTTTTCTTCGGCGATGCGAGGCGCTTCGGCTGCGGCGGCAACGCTTCTCCTTCGTGAGTCGCGCTTCCAGCTCCTTGCGACATGCAGTCCCTCAGAAAGTCCAGCACAGCAGCAGGCACTTTCCAGAAAGACTCTTGGAGAGCTGGTTGGTGAAGTCTGTTGTCCCTGAGACTTCAGCAGGAGGCAAGCTCTTTTCTCAAGCCCTTGGAGATCTTTTACAAGTTGATGAAAGTACACACAAAGTTCCTTTCTCCTTTCTGTGGCAGTCAGGCAACCACTGCAGGCCAATCCCCCAAACAGCACTCAGCATAGGGATAGTCTCCTCCTCAGTTTTTCTGGTTCCTCTCCTCAGCAAAGGTTCTTCTTGTTTCCCAAAGTGATCTGATATGAGGTTCTGGGGTTTGGGTCCCCTCTTTTATACACCAAAATCCTTTGTCTCTGAAGGCAGAGAGGTCTATGCCTAGTCCAAACCAGTTCTGGTCAGTCCTGGAGCACTTTGTTGACAAGACTCCTTCTTTCCTTTCATAGTGTAGGCCAGGGACATCAGACAAACAACAGGAGGTGGAACCAGTATTGTGGAGGGAAGGCACAGCCCTATTCAGGTCCCAGGTGCAACTCCTCCCACCCATCTCCATGCAGATATCTCTATTCAGCCCTGTGCTGACTCACCCTGTCTCCTGGCATCCCCCAGCCCTTGTCACTCACAAACCCAGACAAGAAATACACAACCTAGCAGAGGCAGGCTTGGATAGTTAGGCAAGAAAATACCTACTTTCTAAAAGTGGTATTTTCAAACACAGAATGCTAAAACCAGTTTCACTACAAGATGTATTTTATCATTCTGAGTTCAGGCATACTAAATTCGTTTTTCTACCATGTTCCCTGGGTCAGTTGGGATTATATGATGTAATAATCAAACTGCCCATTCTGGCCTATGGGGAACAGGTAGCCTTGCAATAGTGAAAAACGAAAATGGCTGTAATTCACTATTAGGACATGCCACACACACCAGGGCATGTCCTACCTTATACTTACAATGCACCCTGCCCTTGGGCCTACCATAGGGGTGTCTGATATGAAGAAAAGGGAAGGTTTAGGGACTGGCAAGTGGGTGCACTTGCCCAGTCAACATGGCAGTACCAGACTGCACACAGGCTCTGCAATGGCAGACCTGAGACACACTTTTACAGGCTGCTTCTGTGGGTGGCACAACCAGTGCTGAAAGCCCACCAGCAGCATTTGGTTTACAAGCCCTGGGCACACTCAGTGCACTGTACTAGGGTCTGACAAGTAAACCAAACCAACCAATCATGGAATCTCTAATCCATACACCAATTTACCATAGGGAGCACTTGCACTGTGGCACTGAATAGCAGTGGCACAGTGCCCAAAGCATCTATAACCAGCAAAAACACATGAGGCAACAGCAAAAATGGAAGGGAGACCCACGCCAACAGTGCAAGGTCTAACACGTGTCCCCTCCAGCTGAAATGTGGGGAGAACTACCCTACCTCCTGGGAGTTCTCTTCACTAAGGCGGAAAAATCTGGACAGACCATCAGCATTGGCGTGTTCTGTACCAGGGCGGTGTTCCACCGTGAAGTCCATCCCCTGTAAAGGAAATGGACCACCTCAACAGCTTTGGATTCTCACCCCTCATCTGCATCAACCATCTGAGGGGCCTGTGGTCTGTCTGAACCCGGAAGTGAGTCCCAAACAGGTATGGTCTCAGCTTCTTCAGCGCCCAGACCACAGCAAATGCCTCACGCTCAATCGCACTGCACCTCTGTTCCCGTGGAAGTAACCTCCTACTGATGAAGGCTACAGGTTGATCTAGGCCCTCCTCATTTATCTGTGACAAAACAGCCCCCACACCATTCTCTGAAGCGTCTGTTTGAACGATAAACTCTCTTGAGAAGTTGGGTGCCAGGAGCACGGGCGCCGTGCACATGGCAGTTTTCAGGGCCTCAAAAGCTTTCTGACAGGTGTCAGTCCAAATCACTTTTTTGGGCTGCTTCCTGGAAGTCAGCTCTGTCAAGGGTGCAACGATGCTGCCATACCCCTTGACAAACCTCCTGTAATTCCCAGTGAGTCCTAAAAGGCTCTCACCTCTGTCTGGGTCTTGGGGGCTCCCAAGCCAGGATGGTCTCAATCTTGGGCTGTAGGGGCGCCACCTGGCCGCTCCCAACCTGGTGTCCCAAGTACACCACGGAACCCTGCCCGATCTGGCACTTACTCGCCTTGATCGTGAGGCCTGCCCTCCGCAGCGCCATCAACACTTCCCAGAGGTGGCGCAGATGTTCTTCCCAACTGGCGCTGAACACTGCAATGTCATCCAGGTAGGCGGCACTGAACTCTTCCAGTCCAGCCAACACCTGGTTGACCAACCTCTGAAAGGTGGCAGGGGCATTCTTCATCCCAAAGGGCATAACCCGGAACTGGTAGTGCCCATCTGGTGTGGAGAATGCTGACCTCTCTCTTGCCCCATCAGTCAAGGCGATCTGCCAGTACCCAGACATTAGATCAAACGTGCTGAGGTACCGGGCAGCCCCTAACCGATCGATGAGCTCATCAGCTCTGGGGATGGGGTGCGCGTCAGTCCTCGTGACTGAATTGAGCCCTCGGTAGTCCACACAGAACCGGAGTTCTGGTGTGGCACCTGGTGCGGCAGCCTTTGGGACCAAGACCACTGGGCTGGCCCAAGGACTGTTAGAGGACTCAATAATCCCTAATGCAAGCATCTTGGAGACCTCCTCCTTGATGCAAGTTCTCACCCTGTCAGTTACCCTGTAAGTTTTGTGCTTAACAGGAGGACTGTCTCCAGTGTCCACATCATGGATGCACCAATCAGTGACACTGGGAATCAGGGAGAACAAATCAGAAAACTGTCCCAGCAACTGGTGACAGTCATTCTGTTGCTCAGGGGTCAGGGTGGAAGAGAGGTTCACACCATCCACTGACCCATCTCGCTCTGTCGCCGACAGGAGGTCAGGAAGAGGCTCAGTCTCCTCCTCCATTCCAGCATCTGTCGCTAAGAGCATGCCCACTTCGGACCTCTCCAAGTGGGGCTTCAGGCGGTTGACATGCAGGACCCGCAAGGGGTTCCTGGGAGACCGCAAGTCCACCTCAGGGACACTGCGCACCACTGGAGCTACCTCACATCCTAGAACCCCCTGGTGTATCTTAACCCCCTCCTTCAAGTCAGGCGCCACATCTCTGGGTGTGTGTACTACTCCCTCAGCACTAGATAACTCAATATTGCTGCCACCATCTGAGCTGGATTCCACCTCCAACTCAGCAAAGCTCACTCTCTGAGCTACACACATTTCTTGTTGCTGGGCTGAGACACTCATGGCCTCAAGCTTCTCGAGCTCCAAATCAAGGTCTCTCATTCTCAACTCATGCTCCATTTGCATCCTCTTTTCCTCTAGGGCCAATATCCTATTCTCCAACTCCAACTGCCCACCCAACTTGAGCTTGGCAAGCTCCAATTCGTGCATCCTGTTTTCCTTCCTGTCTGCCAACTCCTCTGGGGACAGGCCTTTGGCAGAAACACTGCTACCTACTGGGGAAGTTGCTCTCCTCTCCTCTGGACCCAATGGCCCCTCCAGCTGCTCATCTGCATTCTCAGCCCCTTCCTCATTCTCAGGGGTATTCCTTGCTTCGACCCAGGCCCTCAGTGCCTTTTGGAACTCATCCTTCTTGGTGAGACCGGTCATAGCAACTTTAAATTTCCTGCAGAAGTGCTTTAGCTGTTTCAGATTGTAGCATTCTAGTTTCTCCTCTTCCCAATCAAAATCAACAGATGCTATGGATGCTGCTTTATCCATGGTGGTTAAACTTGGCAGTTCTTGGCAAAAATAGAAAATCCCAGGAAAAACAATCTACCAAAAGTATGTGGTCGCGTTTTGGTCTGCACTCACTAGTAGTGTTCACCAATCACTGTACATGAGTCACAAATACAAGTCCAGAATCCTCACCGCTGCCCACCAATGTTAGATTTGGGGGTCTCTAGTTGGCAGAGGTAGGTACATTTGACCAAATAGGGACCCTTGCGTCTAGTCAGGGTAAGGGGGTACACTCCTAAAATAACCCCTGCTCACCCCCTTGGTAGCTTGGCACGAGCAGACAGGCTTATCTCAGAGGCAGTGTGTAAAGCATTTGTGAACACATACAGTAATCAAGTGACAACACTACAGATGGACACCACACCAGTTGGATATTAAAAATAAGTATCTTTTATATAGATTTAACACAAGACCATAAACGACAAAAATCCACAATACTGTACTTCAAAAATGGTAGAATTAGCTCAGTTCTCTTTAGATGGTAAATGCGACACTGAGTTCAATGTACCTTAGGATGCGTAACGCTATACAACGAAAGTGTTGCAGGGAAGGTGATGCGTCGGTTCCTTACACGAAAGAACGGTGATGCGTCGGGTCCCTACTAATGCGTAGGGGATGCGTCGGTTCTTCTCGGCGTGGGGAGGTGATGCGTCTGTTTCTTACTGCGCTTCCGTGGCGATGCGACAAGCAGCTCCGTGATGCGATGAAGATCCAGTGCAATGAAACAAAGATGGCGTCTTCTTCTTGATGCGACACGATGCGTGCACGCCCGACGGCCGTGCGGCGACTCAACGATTCTTCTGAGCCGCGACAGGCCCTGCGACACGCTTCCCGGTGATGCAGCGGCATCTGATGCGATGTCGGTCCTCTTCTCCGGCGATGCAAGGCGCTTCGGCAACGATGCGACAGCGGCGGCGACACTCTTCTCCGTTGATGCGGCGGCGTCTGATGCGACGTCAATCCTTTTCTTCGGCGATGCGAGGCACTTCAGCTGCCGCGGCGACGCTTCTCCTTCGTGAGTCGCGCTTCCAGCTCCATGCGACACGCAGTCCCTCAGAAAGTCCAGCACAGCAGCAGGCACTTTCCAGAAAGACTCTTGGGGAGCTGGTTGGTGAAGTCTGCTGTCCCTGAGACTTCAGCAGGAGGCAAGCTCTTTTCTCAAGCCCTTGGAGATCTTTTACAACTTGATGAAAGTACACACAAAGTTCCTTTCTTCTTTCTTTGGCAGTCAGGCAACCACTGCAGGCCAATCCCCCAAACAGCACTCAGCATAGGGATAGTCTCCTCCTCAGTTTCTCTGGTTCCTCTCCTCAGCAAAGGTTCTTCTTGTTTCCCAAAGTGATCTGATCTGAAGTTCTGAGGTTTGGGTCCCCACTTTTATACACCAAAATCCTTTGTCTCTGAAGGCAGAGAGGCCTATGCCTAGTCCAAACCAGTTCTGGTCAGTCCTGGAGCACTTTGTTGACAAGACTCCTTCTTTCCTTTCACAGTGTAAGCCAGGGACATCAGACACACCACAGGAGGTGGAGCCAGCATTGTGGAGGGAAGGCACAGCCCTATTCAGGTCCCAGGTGCAACTCCTCCCACCCATCTCCATGCAGATCTCTCTATTCAGCCCTGTGCTGACTCACCCTGTCTCCTGGCATCCCCCAGCCCATGTCACTCACAAACCCAGACAAGGAATACACAACCTAGCAGAGGCAGGCTTGGATAGTTAGGCAAGAAAATTCCTACTTTCTAAATGTGGTATTTTCAAACACAGAATGTTAAAACCAGCTTCACTAAAAGATGTATTTTATCATTCTGAGTTCAGGCATACTAAATTCGTTTTTCTACCATGTTCCCTGGGTCAGTTAGGATTATATGACGTAATAATCAAACTGCCCATTCTGGCCTATGGGGAACAGGTAGCCTTGCAATAGTGAAAAACGAAAATGGCTGTAATTCACTAGGACATGCCACACACACCAGGGCATGTCCTACGTTATACTTACAATGCACCCTGCCCTTGGGCCTACAATAGGGGTATCTGATATGAAGAAAAGGGAAGGTTTAGGTACTGGCAAGTGGGTGCACTTGCCCAGTCAACATGGCAGTACCAGACTGCACACAGGCTCTGCCATGGCAGACCTGAGACACTTTTACAGGCTGCTTCTGTGGGTGGCACAACCAGTGCTGCAAGCCCACCAGCAGCATTTGGTTTACAAGCCCTGGGCACACTCAGTGCACTGTACTAGGGTCTGACAAGTAAACCAAACCAACCAATCATGGAATCTCTAATCCATACACCAATTTACCATAGGGAGCACTTGCACTGTGGCACTGAATAGCAGTGGCACAGTGCCCAAAGCATCTATAACCAGCAAAAACACATGAGGCAACAGCAAAAAATGGAAGGGAGACCCACGCCAACAGTGCCAGGTCTAACAACTAGTATAGGTATAGGACTACATTATATGCAGGAAAATATATCTTAAGGTCCTAAGCTAGGACAAATTGAGATTCCCCTTAAAATCAGAATTATCTTGAGCGCTTTTGTGTTTCTACCAAAGAAAAACTTAAACCCACTAATCAGTCCACAAAATAATCTTCTAAGTCACTTTCAAAGATCTGTCTGCCATTGGCAAGAAAGTGGCCTTCTCGTTTGAAAACAGTTTTGTCCTGTGTTTTTTTTACCGCAATTTAGCATCTGGGTGCAATAAACCTATAATCTTTGATCTCACGTAGCATTCATCTTTCGTTTTCTCTGGGAAAGGGCTACTTTCGTGGACGTGCTGGCGTAGGATTATTTACCCTTGATGACATTTATGATTTAAGAAAAGCAAGCTAGGCATGGAAAAGCCGGGGAACTGAAGCGATGCAAATGGGTTTAAAGCAGAGCAAGTCAAGCAGCTTGTTAGGATGTTTAATGGCTGTCTCGCAAAGGATGAGTTCATAAGTCCTTGAGTTCCAAGAGTCGTATTTCTTGCTGAATGTCACAGATGAAGTTGAACGCAGATCTTTGATAAAGCTGTTCAAGGCACTAATTCTGAAACACCGGTGGCTTTATCTTCCTATGGCCAATATTATTGGGCTGTTGTCTCTAAAATCCTTTACAACAGTAAATTGTGGTGTCTGACTGGTTGAAAAAAAGTGTGCTAAAAAAACCATTTTCTCCAAAAGAATAGGAAAGGCTGGATTAAGATGCGAATTAAATCAGTACAAATCTACATTACATTTCTGATGATACATACTCTGAATATAAATAGCTTCGAGGCCTTCTGCTATTAAAATACGTGATTATTTTTTCTTCTTATCCATGCTTTATTTTGACAGTCAGCAACATGGTCTGCTGAGGGTTAGGCGAGGAAAATATTTAGAATTTCGAAATGTGAAAGCCTGTTATTGTGAATTTTAGTATAACCAGAAAACAATAAAAAAAAAAGATCAAGTTCTCTTGCCGGGATTTCCAGAAGGCAGTATTCTGTTGCTGTGTTTGAAGACTCGGGGTTTTCCTTTCAGAGGAAAAGCTTCATCCTGGAGTATGGCTATGGGAGATCCCGCCTCCACGTAGCCTCTGTGATTGTTGCCCCGCCCCGCACCTGGAAATGTGAGTGACCGATGACGCTCTGATGGCGGTGTGAGGTTCGGCGTTTTTCGCTCTTGCCTTCCGATTTCGGCTGGTGCTCTCCCCTCAATGCTTGGAGCTCGGAGTTGCGCGGCCGCTGTAGTGAGGCGATAGGGGTAAAGAAAGACGGAGCCGGAGCTGTGATTTACTTATTTATTACTCTCCTAGCAGGAGCGCCGGGAACCTCCGCTGACTTCACTCAGCCAGCCGACAATGACCTAAAATGGCCGGGCGCGCTCCCAGCATTCCTGGTCACACGTGACCTAGGAACGCTAGAGCGCGACACTACATATCTCCTCCCTTTACAATATAATGTCACACAACTCAGTGTCTCTGGAAGACTGAATGTACCGGGTACTTATAACTCCACTTCATACTCACGGTACTTCTTGGGAAACACCACGGCTCTACCTGACCTGGTGTGTCTCAGTGTTGTCTTGATGTTAGTGTCTCTGCTGTCCCTGGGACCAGTAGCTCTAGGTGAATACTGAGTGAGACTCCTTGCCTCCGAATTTCCGTCCACCTGGCTCTCCTGCAACCCCTGGTGACTCTCGCCTCCGTCACGCTCCGGAGTGTCCATGATACTTGTTTCCCCTGCCTTGATGTTCACAGTGTTTCCACTTGTCCTCTCTGCTTTGGTCGTCTGGTTATCTGTGTCTTGATTATCTTCTTCCTCAGCCCCTGCGGGTGTGCCTCCTGCCTTTTCCCATTGCAATACCTTGTTGCATCGTGTCATCCTGTCTTTGGACCATATCTTTCCATCACTCAATAATGCTGATCTTGCATGCCTCACGCACTCTTAAGGGTGTACTGAATTTGCTTTCGCCCTTCCTTTTCAGTTGAGCCAGTTTCACTCTGACCCATTCTCCTTTTTCCAAAGACTCTTCCTTTACATTGCGCCGTTGGTTGTAGTGATCTGTGTAAAGCCTTTGGGCCTTCTCCAAGTTGCTCCGTACCACTGCCGGTGACCATCTACTTTGTATTGTCCTTCGTTTCCATGCTACATTATCCCTAGTGAACGGGTCACGACCCCTTAGGATCTTGAACGGACTGTACCCCGTTTGCGTGGGAGTGATGCGGTAAGCCCATATGGTACGTTGGATTTCTACTTCCCACTGCTTTCCTGCATTAATGGCCGACTGCACAGACCCCATCACCACTCTGTTAAAACGTTCGGCGAGGCCGTTGCCCGCTGGATGATATACCGGAGTGTGCTTTGTCATGATCCCATTCCTCTCCATGAATGACTTCCACTTGTCAGACGTGAATTGTGGTCCGTTGTCGCAGGTTATGACTCTGGGGATCCCTTCTCTTAGAAAGAGGGAAGTGAGAAACTTCAGTATAGTGTCTGTATCCATTGTGTCATGCACTTCCACTTCCGGCCATTTGGAATATCGGTCCACCAGCACCACAATGTACCTGGGTGTACCCTGTGCGTTCAGGATGGGGCCCAAGATGTCAATCGCCACTTCATCCCATGGATTGACCGGTTGGTGAAACTTCCCCAGTGGCGGTCTCATCGTGGTTTGGGTCTTGTCTGCATTACAGCACTGTGCGCATTCTCTGACGTGCCTTTCCACCTGATTGTCCAGTGAAGGCCACCAATATGCTTGTTTAGCCCTCTGTTTGGTTTTTACTATGCCCAAATGTCCCTCGTGTAGTATGGTCAGTATCCTTTTCACCAGCCCTTCCGGCGGCAACACCTTGTCTCCTCTTAGTAAGAACACACTCTTGTCCTCTACTGACAGTTCTTCTCTCACTTCATAGAATTTCCTCTGTTCCGATGTTAGGTGTTTTTTTTCCGGCCACCCTGAGACCACGAAGCTTTTTACTTCCTTGATACATGCGTCGTTTTCATATGCCGTCCCCCATTCTTGTGCGCTTATGACTGCTTCCTGATCTTCTGCGAAGGCGATGGTGTAGTCATCCTCTTCCGTCGGCTGAGGTGCGTCCTCCATGGCTGCCGCTCTACTCAAGTAATCAGCTACTTTGTTCTTGGCACCCGGAATGTATTCTACGTCATACACATAGTCCAACAACTTCAAAGTCATCTTTGCTATGCGCGGGGTGGCACTCGCATGACCACTGGATGTGAGTATCTTGATCAGAGGTTTATGATCAGTCCTCAACAAGAACCTCGAGCCCCACAGGAATTGACGGAACCGTTCCATTGCCCATATAACAGCCAGCATCTCCTTTTCCACTACGCTGAATTTCTCCTCTGTAGAGGACAATGATCGTGACGCGAAACTGACCGTCGTCAGTGCTCCATTCTCTGACCTTTACATGAGGACTGCCCCCAACCCTCTGTCACTGGCATCTGTGGTAAGAACCGAGAGTGCATCCTGGTCAAACCCCTGCAAGGGTACTGCTTCACAAATGTCCTCTTTTATTTGGCTGAATTCTACATCCGACTCCTCTGTCCACACAAAGTTCGTCTTTTCTCTTAGTAACTGACGCATGCTGTGTGTTTTGGTAGCGAAGTGGGGTACAAACTTGCTGTAGAACTCCGCCATGCCTAGAAAGGACCGGACGTCGTCTTTGTTCCTTGGAATGGGTGCGTCCTTGATGGCTTTCATGTTGGCCGCTTTGGGGGTGATTCCTCTGTCACTAATCTCGTGACCCAGGTACGTCACAGCAGACACTCCTAGCTTGCACTTGTCCCACTCCGCTGTGAGGCCATTGAGCTCCAGGATGCGTAGCACGTTATTGAGTTTTGTATCGTGATCAGTTTTGGTCGTTCCCATGATTAGGATGTCATCCTGGAAGTACTGTACTCCGTCAGTGTCTTTAAACAGTCTATGCATCAACTTTTGGAACACTGCTGCGGCAGACGCCAGCCCAAAATGCATTCGCCGGAATTGATAGCATCCGAACGGCGTGATGAACGATGTTAATGTCCTACTCATCAGATGCAGTGCTACCTGATGATACGCTGAGGTCAGGTCTATGGTCGAGAACCACCGAACGCCCTTCGTCTGTGCTAACATTTCGTTTATCCGAGGTAGCGGGAATTTGTCCACGACGATGTTCTTGTTGAGTTCTCTTAGGTCAATGCACAAACGCACCTTGCCGTTAGGTTTCCTGGCCACCACCAGTGGAGCTAACCATTCTGCACTCTCTATTGGTTCAATCACTCCATTATCTTCCAGGCGTTGTAGTTCATGTTGCACCGCTTCCCTGCTGTTGAATGGAATGTTCCTCACCTTATGGCTCACTGGTTGTGCATTCTCCTTTAGGCATATCTTGTGCGTGAACTTTGCCAATTTGCCGATCGTGCCTCCGAAGACTTTCGGGAACTCCCCCTTCCATCTGTCCGCTTCATATCCCTGCGCTTGGTCGGTCATCAGCACTTGGGTCAACCCTCCAGGATTGAGTTGGATTCCTAGTCCTCCCTGGTCTATCCATCCCAACACTGATGGCCCCTTCTCTGCTACGTACAGCTTCCCTTCTGTCGTACGGCCTTTGAATTGGAACCTCAGTTTCCGGAACCCTACCATCGGTATGGGTTCTCCCGTGAAGGTGACCGGTTTGATATCTGGGGGTAGAAGATGCATGCCAATCACTTGGGTGAAGTCTCTGTCCCACACTTTGCGTTGTATGATGGTATATGGTGAGCCTGAATCCGCCACCGTGGAGACTGGAATTCCTCCTATTGTCACTTCACACAACGGCTTGCTTGTGCGGGAGCCATCCACGCCCAACACGTGTTCTTCGATGCACAGTACTTCCTCTTCTTCTCCCTCTTCTCCCCCTTCCGGATCAGAATCCTGTGTCACGTACTTCACTGTCGCCTTCTTGGGTTTGCGCCTGCAGACCTTCTCAAAGTGTCCCATGATGCCACAATATAGACATTTGGCTCTGAAGGCCGGGCACCGTCTGTCAGATGCCGCATGAGCGATGTTACCACATCTGTAGCATCCTTTCTTTACGTCACGTGGGAACGGCGTGTTCAATTGCGTCCTCGTCGCAGGTCCCTGTTGCCATCCTGGGTTCCTCCTGGCCTGCGGTCTCCTTTCATGTTCTTGGGTCTCTGTTATTTTTCCTACGAGTGGTCTGCTGGTTGCCTCCCTTTTCGCGGCCTCCGCGCACCTCTTGGAGAGTTCCGCCTTCTTGACCAGAGCTACGATCTCTTTAAGAGGAGAATCACCACTGACCCACAGCTTTTCCTGTATGGACGTGTTCACCGTGTGCATGATGATTTGGTCCCTTACGAATTCATCATGCAGGCCACCAAACTTGCAATTGATGGCTAGACCCTTCAACGCGGCCACATAATCATCTACTGATTCTCCTACCTTCTGCTTCCTCTGAAAGAAATTGAAGCGGTCAATGGCAGTGCACACTACCGGCTGATAGTGGCTATCCAGGTCGTCGATGGCGTGTTGGAATACTTCCGTGTCCTCTGGCGGACGGGTCTTCTTCACCAGGTTCCTGTATACCCTGACACCTTCAGGGCCTAGATTGTGAAGCAGGATCTTTTTTTTCCGTGTACTTGGGAAAACATCCTCCCCTTCATCCTCCAACGTTGACAAATAATTAAGGAAATATTCCTTCCAATCCTCCCATTTCATCGCCGGTTCCCCTGGGTGTGGCAGGAAGGGTAGTGGATTCGTGAGGGAGAACGTTTGGGCACACATCCCTGCTTGCCTTACAGTTGGCGCGTCTTCTACCCTGGGTGGGGGGCTCCCCGGAGCACTCTGCCCTCGTAGATCTGCCACCCCATCGAGGGACACTGCTGCCGCTCCTGTGTGACGCAGCCCTTGTTGCGCCAGGTTCACTCTCCCTTCCTGCCAGTGATGTTGCTGGGCAGCAGGACGTGTGTTTGGGTGGCAATGTGCTCTGTTCCTCCCTCCCAGCGGCTAGGCGATCGTGAACGCCGTGGGCTATACCCATATGATCCTCCGTGCGTCGTGTTATGGCGCCGGGATGGCTGTGGGGTGTCCGGGCTAGGCTCTCTGGCGGGGCACTGGTACCTGTGAGTTGGTGTGCTCAAAAGAGCGTGTTGCTGACGAGGTGCAGTGCCTGGTTGATGAGGCTGGACCAGACCAGAGGTGCTGCGTCCCTTCTGTTGCCCTAATCCTCGGCACTTCTCCGCCGCCTGGCTCCAGGTGCGTTGCGGTCGCTCTCCGTGGGAGGACGTGCGGGCGATGACCGGGCCCCTGCCACGCTCCCTGCTAGATGGTATATCGTGTAGTGCGTGCTACACACGATGCTAGTGCTCTTCGGTTCTCCGTCCCCCAGCCTCGTCGCCAATTTGTAGTGAGGCGATAGGGGTAAAGAAAGACGGAGCCGGAGCTGTGATTTACTTATTTATTACTCTCCTAGCAGGAGCGCCGGGAACCTCCGCTGACTTCACTCAGCCAGCCGACAATGACCTAAAATGGCCGGGCGCGCTCCCAGCATTCCCGGTCACACGTGACCTAGGAACGCTAGAGCGCGACACTACAGCCGCGGCTGTGCTGGAGCCCGCTGCCTGTCTGTGGCCCGTGCTGTTCAGGCTTCGCCTGATTCTTCGGATTCTCTTCGAGAGGGCTGGGTAACTCGAGCGGCTGGTGTTGAGCCTTGGAGTCCCGGTTCCACTTCCTGCGCTTATTGCTCTGGCCCAGTTGCTGGCTTAGTTGCTGGCGGTTCTACTGTGGGCTACCGGTGCACCGCTGTGTTTCATTTGGAGCATTGAGGGACCAAGGGAGCAGGTTAATCCGGTGAAATTCTGGCAAATTGGCAAAATTGACTGTGCATGAGGGAAAAACGCCAGTTTTTGATATTAAACTTGACTAAAGGGAGTTGAAGGTGATTTTTTTTCTTTTTTTGATCAACTCCAAAACTTCAAAACGATGGGGAGACATACTAAAAATCCCACTACCCCGTCTCAGCTAGACTCTAACCCACCCCTAAAATCAAGAACTCGTAATATACAAATGAAAATGACCCAGGGTACTTCAAAAGCTGAGCGGGAGCGAGTCCAGAAAAATCGAAGGGGGTCTACCCCCATAGTTAATTGTTCAAGCTCTGAGGAGGAACTTACAGATCAAGGTGAAGGTGAGCAAGGGGGGTCGCAAGGAAAATTAGATAATGCTTGCCAGGTATTGACGAGCTCAACTACACTAGACATAGAAGGTAGTACTGTCGATACAGTTTGTGAGATTGAGAGTCAGGTGAACCAAGACAAAAGTCTTTTAACGGAAAACCAAGAGGACCCGTGTTTAAACCCCTCCAGTCTATTGGCAGGCAAAAACAAGGAGTACTCGATTTTCCAGAAAACTAAACCCTCTCAACCTTCAACACAGTCTCCACCTTCTCCCCCGCAACAGCCTCCCAAGCTGGACACTCAAAGCGTGAGGGCTCCCCAAGTTGACCAACCCCAGCCTTCCTCTTCTGTGCTAACCCCTACTCGTGCACTTTCTCTGCTCTTCCGGCCAATGGGGCATCCCTCTCCTCCCGCGTTACCATCGGAGCTGCTTAAAAGTCCTAACCAAATAGTTTTGGAAACAACAGGACCCGCAACAGGACCCGTGTCAGGATCAGCAATAGGGTCAACCACAGAATCTGGGCCCAGTTTCCAGTGCGATATAAAAAGCATGCTCAATTTAATTCTTGAGGAGATTAGGGAAATGAAAGTCACCCAGGCAACTGAAATTGCAGCATTGCATGCACGATTATCGAAAATTGAAGAGGTGGTGGGGGCTATGCCAACTCGACTACAGGAAGCCGAGTTCCGAATTTCCCAGCTAGAAGATCAGATGACCTCAATTCATCAACAGGTCTCAGATGATAAAAAACTAAAGAATGCTTTGGAACTGAAACTTGAAGAACTGGAAAATCATGCACGTCGGACTAATCTTCGCCTGGTTGGTGTTCCGGAGGGATGTGAGGAATCCCAACCAGTTCAATGGGTGCAGGCCTTCATAAAAAGTACAGTTCTTCCTGAGTTCGCTGGGGACCTTACGATCACCCGTGCTCACAGAGTTCCAGCCCAGCCCAGCCCTTCCCTAACTCTAAATTTCCTAGAACTATGTTAGTGAATTTCTCAGATTATCGCATAAAAGAGCAAATCTTGACCAGGGCTTTTAAAAAAAAGCAATTTTCATCATCTGAGGTCCTCCTCTGCCGTATTTTTTCAGATATGAGTGCTTCAGCGGCACGTCGCTGAAAGGAGTTTGTCAAACTCCTTTATCTATTTAAGGTGCAGGGGGCACAAGCAGCTATTGCCCAGCAGTCGAAACTGCGAGTCCTGGTTCATGGGAAGTTTCATTTGTTCTCAAATCTGGATGAAGCACAGGAGATGTTGCAGCGAATCATGAAGGACAAGTAATAGGAATCAAACAGCTTTCTATATTGTTATGAGCTGTTCATCCCTTATTTTATTGTTCCTTCTGGTTGTTTTTTGTGTTTTTTTTCTCCTTCTCTCCAGGGCGGGGTGGGCAACATAGCACACTAGGGTGCAATATCAGGGCACCCGCCATGAAGGGCCCTCAAGGGGGGCCAGCAGTGGGTAGGGCGGGCAATTCCCCTACTGTTAAGGGACGGGCTCAGGGGGTTTCAGGGGAGGGTCGAGTGTGGGCTAGGGTGCACAGGAAGGGTGGCGCTTTAAAAAAACTAAATGAGCAGAGCAGTCTAAATATAAATATACATTGCAATATATCTGGTACTGGAAAAGGAAATAAGTACAATTATTTGAAAGTGTACATTCGTAATAAGGGTATGTTTATTGATGAGTTTAATTGGAATAATAATGTGAAATATGGATACTGATGTTCGTATTATATCGATCAATGTAAATGGTATCGCGAATAAGCGAAAGTACGGCGGCCTGATAAGATGGCTGTCAGCACTCTCCCCTCAAGTCTTGTTTTTACAGGAGACCCATCTTAAATCCAATCAACCTAATTTGTTTATCCCAAAGAATTTTTCAAAGGCTTATTTTGCCTCAGCTCAGGCAGCAATAAGGGGGGTTGCGATCTATTTTGGAAGAGTGTTAAATTGGGAAATTATTCAGATCGATAGAGATCCATATGGTAGATGGATTTGGCTTGTGGTAAGAGTAAACGGCAATCTGCTGAATTTGGTGAATTATTATGCACCTGTAGTAGATGATTCTGCCGCGCTTAAAAGTATTAATGAGAAAGCCAGAACAGCGCTAGGCCCAATCATTCTCGGAGGTGATTTTAATTTTATACAGGATCTACAATTAGACACCTCTAATAAAGCCAAAAGGCAGATGAAACCTGGAACCAAGAAGCTGATAGATGTTATTAAACAGGATCATCAATTGGTTGACCCTTGGAGAAGGGCTCATGGTGTAGCCTAACAGTATACTTATTATTCTAGCCAATTCAGGTCCGCTTCTCGCATCGATTTCTTTTTAGTGTCTCGTTCTCTTAGCTGTATAAATACCGAGATTATGGCCAATTCTTTCTCAGACCATTCGTTGGTTAGATTAGAAATAGACTTAAGGCTGGGGGTTAGAGAAAAATCCAGGTGGCAGATGGATCGGCTTCTCTTAACTAATCAACAATGGCTTGGGAATATGCAAGAATGGATCAGGGAATTTTTTGAGATTAATAGAGGAACTGCAAGTCTTTTCTCAGTCTGGGGGGCATTTAAAGCAGCAGTACGCGGGCAAATGATAGCCTTCATGGCAGGCCAAACTAGAGAACGCAAAGCTCGAATTGGGGAACTTCAAAAAGCAGTCGATATGGCTTTGATTAATAAAAAGAGAAGCTCTGCTGAAAGGGGTCAGGCTGCTGCAAGGGAACTTAATAGGGCCAAACAGGAATTGAGGGATTTCTTTATCAGGGAAGAGATATGTAGTACAAAAGCATACTAGCAGAGAACCTATGAAGAAAGTCAGATGGTAGGCAAATTATTGGCATGGTCAATGAGAGCCAAACAAGAGGCAGCGGTGATCGATGAACTGCTAATCCCTGGGATACAGAATTCAGTTTCTGGACAAGATAATATCTAAAAAATCTTTTTGGATCACTATAGGGATCTCTACTCAACTGACTACCAGATATCTAAACAAGCCATTCAGTCTTATTTTGATGATTTAATCCTTCCTCAATTTTCTATAGGACAAAAAGAGGCTTTAATGAAGGATATTTCGATAGAAGAAATCTCCCTGGCTCTAGCCACGATGCCCGGAGGCAAGGCTTGTGGAAATGATGGTATTCCGGCCGAATTTTATAAAGCTTTCTCGGCAGAATTACTTCCTTTTTTGCTTGAGCTTTTTCATTTTGTTAGAGCAGGAGGGGAAATCCCAGCGTCTTCTAAGGAGTCATCAATAGTGAGCTTTGTTAAAAAAGGAAAAAATCCCAGGAAGTTGGCTCTTATAGACCAATTAGTCTTTTAAATATAGATTACAAAATCCTGATGAAAATCTGGGCAAATCGATTTACTTCTCTGGCTCAATATGCTATTCACAAGGATCAATCGGGCTTTATAGCAGATCGGTCAATGTCGTACAACACAGCTTTTCTTATTCAAGCAATTGATTATTTCAACACCTACCAAACACCTGCTATAATATTAATGGTTGATGCCGAAAAGGCATTCGACCTAGTGAATTGGGGAGCATTGTTTTATGGCCTTGAAAAGTTTGGCTTCCTAGAGAGCAAATTATTAATATGCTTCAAAATTTATATCAAGGAGCACAGGCCCAGATCAGGATTAATTCTAAATCAATAGGTCTAATTGATATAAAGCGTGGGACTCGACAGGGTTGTCCCCTGTCTCCGGTTTTATTTACTTTCGTCATAGAGCCTCTAGCTGTGAGGATTAGGGATAATATAGATATAAAAACTCCAATTGGGGGGGATGTCCAAAATCAAATTATTTGCTGATGACGTGATACTCTACCTCAAACCGGAAAAACAAAATGTTGATTTAATACTAAAGGAGTTCGCTCAGTTCGAGGCAATTGGAGGATATAAAATCAATCATAAAAAAACTGAAGTATTGGCAATAAATGTATCCTGCAATTTTCTCCCAGATATGCTAAAACAGCAAGCATATTCCCCTGAACCGATCCGTTATTTAGGAATTTATGTGTCAAATAACTATTCAGATTTATTTAGGCTAAATTACGAAGCAGCATTAAGTAAGATTAAAGATTTATTGGGAAAGTGGGGATTTCTTCCTCTCTCGTTGATAGGGCGTGTTGCCCTGATCAAGATGTCAGCACTACCCCTATTAATTTTCCTTTTTTCTAATGTTCCGATTAAAGTCGGTTCAGCGTATTTTAGAGAATTGGATAAACTTTTCCGCCAGTTTATTTGGAATAAAAAAGTATCAAGAGTCAAATTATCAATTTTACAACTAGATACAAGCTGGGGGGAGGGGGGGGCTGGCACTCCCCCATATCCGAACTTACTATGAAGCTGAATTTATGGATATTTTAGTTCGTCTGCTTGATAACAGGGGGACTTTGGATGGTTTTTTATGAGAAAAATGGCTGATGAAGCTGGGACTCAGCTCCCGGTTTTCCTAAAAACATCAAAACTGCCTAAAAAAGTAAGATAAAAGACATATCAAGAATTCTCCATTAGACTTCGGCACTTTTTTTCGCAAAAAGCTCAATCTTCGGGATTCGAATATTTGGGGCTGTCAGAGCTTAGAAGTTTGGGCCTTTTTATTCGTCATAACTACATTAAACTTTGGGAATTAAAAGGCTTTAAAGAGTTAGGCCATTTTATAATAAGAGGCAGATGTGTCACCTGGGAGGAGGTTCAGTCTAGATGTGGCACCCGGAGTAGGGTCCTTTTCCTTAGTTTCCTCCAGATAAGATCTTTGATAGATAAAAATGTACTTTTAGGCAACATAGGCGCCCCTTTGTTCCTTTCGTCTGTGTTTAGAACTAAAGTGACAGGTATAGGGAATTGGTATAGACTCTTTCAAAATCAAGGGGAGCCTTCTGCTGTCACCAACTTTCTGGAAAAAATAAAACATGAATTGTCCTGCAACCTCTCAATTAGAGAATGGCAAACGATTTCGCAGCATGGTAATCAGGCGCTTAGGGCTGCAAATTTCAAAAGGATGGCTTTTCTGTCCCGATGGTCGGCTTACCATACCCCATATGCTCTTCATAAAATTTATCCTGAGATTGAAAATACTTGTTTTCGCTGTCAGCAAGCTGGTGAGGGCAGCTGGCTCCATATTGCTTGTACATGCTCTAAGCTGAGTCAGTTTTGGATGGAATTATGCGCTGGGCTTAGCCACACTCTGGGAAGTAATATACCATTAGAACCAGAGCTGGCACTGTTCGGTCTATTAAAACGAAGCCCAAACCAGGTTATAACAAAAGGGGGGAAATGTTTCTATCAATCTCCTTTCTGGTGGCACGCTCTCTGATTCTGCAGAACTGGAAGACAACAAAAATTCCAACTTTTTTTGAATGGTATAAAAAAATGAAACGAGTTGGAGCATACGAAGAAGTATATGCGAAAAGGGTTGAAGCCGTTAAAAAATACGTCTCGGTGTGGAAACTTTTTGATCAAATGGAGAGGGATCTGCAGGGACAACTTTATTATGTTTGTGGTATTGCTGGTTTAATTCTACTCCAGCGATATTAATCTGTTGTGCACTTCAGCTGAAGAGAATGGTTGTTTTCTCTTAAGTATTATTATCTAGGTGATGCCTTCCATTTGTATTTTTATCTCAAGTATTAGTCTTCGAGTTGTATGTACGCCTTTTTTGAAGGAAAGAATTGTAAAGTATATTTGAATTTGCACTTGCACTTTAGTTAACTGTATCAATTCTCTCTGAATAATTGTATTTCTCTGACCTCAATTGAATCTGCATTCGCACTTTTATTTAGGAGTATGGCCCTCTTTTGAATATTTATGATTTAGGTGACGACTCCTGCTAATGTTGAAAATAAGCTTGCTGAGTCTGTAGCATGTTACTAAATGCACTTCATTTCTGATGATTGGATTATTCCCACGTTTATATAAAAAACTGGCGATTTTATGTATTGAACAGCATTAATTGTATTAAGATGTATATATATGCTTATTTATGTCTGTTCTAACTTATATTTTGATACTCTGCTCAATAAAAAAAAAAAAAGAAAAGCTTCATCCTTAATTGTTCGACTCCTAAATAATGCAATGTGTGTTTGTTGCAGGAACACTATTACATTCACCACAAGCATTAAACACAGTGTCATTTTTGCAATGTCCTCTCTCGTTCCTATGAAGAGAGGACTCCTGTCACTCTATATTTCCACTTTCCTTGCACGTCCACGCCACAAAGTTAACCTGACCAAGTGTTTGCACTACTTATACGCTCTTCTCGTCCTTCTACTTTGGTGATCAATACAACATGTGTGGGTGAACCAGAGAGGTAATATTGCACCACAGGTGTGTATTAATTTTATGGGGCTGCATTACCACACCATTAGAAGTTCTTAACACAGCAAATGGGGAATAACTATGTGCCTTTTCACTCGAATTCTCAGATGTTTTTCATTATTCTGTGACTTTTCATGTGCAGATGTCACCAAGTGTTTTCTTGGTAATATCTGGAGGAAAAAAGGAACACATGGTTGTTATATTCTGCATAAGTTGTAACCCCGATTCGAGCACAAACTGCTATTCCTGTCCGATTCTGAAATTTCAGGATTCCCATGATGAGGACTTTAGTTGACTAATGTGAACACGTCTTTCTCGCAGTCTTGCCCAGGCTCACATGCAGTCCCCTTCTTACCTCTGTCCCCTTCTTACCTCTTTCTAAGCTCTGAATCCACAAACATCTGTTTCTTCTTCTGCGGGGGCGGGAGTTCTTCTTTAGCATGCGTAACCAGGAGTTGCCCCTTGGTTGTCACCATAGTTACAGTTTCCATTACAGTTGTCTGTGATAGTGATGTTTGATTGGTGGTGACAGCCTGTGAAATCTGTGAGAAGCAAGAGAAATCAAATTTTGCTTGAAAGGCTTCAATAAAGACGGTCTGCATTGACAATAGAAAATGAGATATTGCACTTGTCTGATCACGTGTTGACCTTCAGAGCACCACCCCGCTGTATTGAATTTGTGCACACTGCATTTCCTGTCGCATGAAATAATGCAGTGAGAAGGAGCCATCACAATGTAAACAAGTCAACATATCGTAGAAAACATAATGATTCATTTTGAGACCGCTAAAGAACCTCTATGAATACATAACAACTAATAACACAAAAATGTATATTTGTATATAGCATGGAATGACACCTAAAGGACAATGATTTCAAAATACTGGAGCCTAGAGCACTTGAACCATTATGTGTTAGGTATTTTAATTTACAACATTTATTCAGATCAATTATTGCTATTTAAACATACGGCTGTTTTCTGAGTAGTCATAAAGATATTGCTGTGGTATATTAGGAAGGACCTTCCTACGAATATAACATCTTCAATCAAAGAAATCCTGCTTTATCTAGCGGATTACGAAGCATTTGACTCGGAACTGATCAGTTGTGACAAGATTTTACATTGATCGACCTCATTTACCCTTCGTTGCTGTACTTTACTGTACAAAGAGCTGGACAAAAATGACCTTAAAAAAAGCTTGTAATAAAAACTATTACTTTTATTCATATAGAAAATAACGCTAGTCCGATGTTTTTAATTTGACAGATTGGAATATTAATATGATTATGGCGCCCACCATTTTGCTTTTATAAACAAGGGTGAAAAGAGACCCAAAATGGGAGTAAATAGGTGGAATCAGTAAAGAAATATTAAAAATTAATTCCCACAGTTAAAAACATGTAATGGTCCAGCCTTCCCAGCTCCTGGAAGTATAGACATCTTTGCTATTAGTCTTCTGGATGTAGAAAATGGAACACCGATGTGGGGGACATTAAAATTTCTTAACCGGGCTATAGCATGGTTAAGAATAGGTCTGATGTCCCTGGGTTGAAGCATTAACAGCTGCCAGGCTCGTACTGCGGTGCACTCATATTCTGTACGTATAGTGCAGATAGTCCAGCATGGAAACAGAACAGTGGTTCACCTTCTACTTTTTTATTGGTGCAAAAAGCTACCAAACCTAGGGTGGGGCCCGGAGGGACACATGCTACAATTATTACGCATTTTCTTTTTTTAGGTATCCCCTTCTGAATTATAAATATATTAATTTGTACAGATGTATGTCTCAAAAAAATATGTACCTTTGTTAATGTTTTTATTAATTGCATTGTGATCATTCCGTTTCCTTTATTATATATTCATGCTTTTTCCGTACAGTTTTGAATTGCCTTTACAGTGATTGTTTTTAAATAAATCACAAGGCTACATGGAAATTGATATCACAACTTTGTACTTATTGTTTTGAAACAATTAGTGAGGTTTTACAGAATGCAAGTAACTGAAAGGTTAGAACAGCTTACTACTGATTGTTTATTTAAAAAATGTTCAATAATGTTCAGACAGAATACCTAAACTAGAACAGAGTGTTATCAAATAGAAAAGAACTTCATGCCAGGCACTCAAGACTCAGGGTCATACAGAGATGTAATGATCTTTCCTTTCTGAAGGCTATGGGGAAGGCAGAACCAGCCTTACCGGGACTTATCTGCCAGTGTGCAGGTGCGGAAGAAGACAGCTGTGGCTGTTTCTTTGCTGAACTTTGGTTCTATTAGTCATAAAAGTATGATACTCAAAGTAGGCCATTTTAGATGCTACATGTAGCTTAATTAGCTGAGAAAGAATGGTGGGTTTGGGCATACAGATGTAAAGGAGCTTTATAAAACTATTATAACATTTTAATAGTTTTTATATATTATGCCTCCTGATAAGCATCGTTGCCATTAACTTGTTCATTTTTGTGATAGTTACTATTCATATTGGGTGCACTAGGATAGGATTTAAATTTTAATAAATCATAAATAATAGTTCTGATTTTTTAATGTTCTTGAGTGTACCCAGTCATGATGAAAAAGGGTTTGGATTCCATTAATTATTCCTGTGAAATCCCACAGGACTGATTCTTCCCTAGAACGCAACTCTCACAAGTAATTGTCAGTGGGTTACAGGGTGGTTGCATTGCACTGGACTTTTTTTTCTCATGTTGCCATATTGACTAGAGGACTGATTTGGAGTTTGTCGGATGGGTTACTCCATCACAAATGTGACCGATATCACGTCCTCCGTATTACATGTGCATTATATCCAATGGCACTTGTAATATGACGGAAGAGATACAGATTACATGAGTGACAGAGTAACAAGCCCAGTGAACTCTAAATCAGGCCCTAAGTCCTTAGTGCCAGTGGGTCTGGAAAACCCATTTTTGGGCTGTGTTCTGGAAGGAATCTAGAAAACATATCACATCGAGATTGTGGGTGCAGTCAAATAATGCACACACTTATGTGGAGATCTGCAGAGATTTCCTAGGAATCTAACTGACTCAACAGACTGTAACAGTCCAACTTTTGCCTCTGTTTCTGCTGGGGGACTCTTTGCCTTTCTTTGGAAGTGGACCGGGGAACCTACTATGGGGTGCTCTCTCTATCTGCACCCTCAATGTGGGGTGCCCAGAGGAAATCTTTGAACTGCATCCCAACAAGCAGCTTGTGAGCACACCAAGGGCCTGATTTACAATTTGATGGTCGATACTCCAACCATCAGGGTGACAGAAGGCATTATTTCCACCACCCTCAAGGACTACCATCCTTCAAATTTAGAGATGACCGTTGAGCCAATGATCCTCCCTGTATATTGAAAGGAACCGCTGTCACACTGGTATCTTTCAATGAACAAAAAGCTTGGTGGACGATCACAGTTGATTTTGATGGCCATTCACCACACTTTTTAAGGTTTATGTTTTACAGAAACAAACTGCCAAATTGGGAATTATTTTCAGGCAAATAAAAAACTAATGAACCACCCTGGGAAGTTCCTCAAATGGTTTGGTGGTCATTATTTGTGTTTTTCTGTACCTCAGCGCCAGGGTTTGCATGGCACTGATGAGAAGAAAAAAGATATTACACCATCCACCGTAAATAGGGTGGGATGTGTAACGCCCTTCCTCTGATGGCCCATACTCCTTCAAGCTATCGATGGAGCAAAGAGGGGCTTAGTTGAAACTAAGGTTCACCAAGCTTTAATAAAGTGGGTGGACCAAGGGTTTGGTGGATGAGGTACCCTATGCACCAAACTCTGAATCAAGCTCTAAGTATATACCAGCTCCTGCCTTGAGCCTTCTCTCTAACACTCACCTTTAAAATGTTGCTGCCCCTTGGGTAAAGCTTTGTCTTAGAGTCCTGGGTCATACACACACACTGAATATTACAGAAATGGCTAGACGAGGGTCTGATGCCTCCTCTCTTATACTAAAGAGACCCAGGAGTTCAGGCACTTGGTGGAAATGCTGATTGCACCTGATGGTCCTTTAATAAAAGCAGCCCTAGATGTTATGTTTCAGTCACGAAGCAGGAGAAGCAAGCAGATGATTACATTCACTGGCATTTTGTGCTACATAAATGTGTACAGTTGAATTCTTTAAATGGGAAAAGTCATGCAAGGTATATATTCCATGGAATCCACAGTTGTATTGCCCAATTACTTGGCCACATCAAGCATCTAGAGTGCTATTAAAAGTGGTTTTTATAACACTCTCCTGATTGTTTACATCATATAATATGAAGAAAAAACTTTCTAATTTCACATGCAGTGAGCTCTCAACAATCCGTTTTAAAACTGGCCTGTGTGCTAATAATGCACTATCTCTGAAAAACAGGTTGAAAACATTGTTAACAACTGACTGAATACACGTGGTTCATTTAACCTGCCGTTAATTTCTTTAACTTTAGAGGCAGCTGCTATTATGCATCACCTGAGCTAATACTACTTAACATATTTGAAGATCCCAAATAAAAATACAGAATATTCAACTAATCCCAAATTTATTGGCAGTTTGAATGGATGTGCTGAAATAACAAGGAAAAATTATCCTGAGCCATGACATTATGCAAATGGCAACCAGCCTCAGAGCGAGCTGTCATTATTACAGCAGGCACAGTTACACCTTGGCCCATAGTTGTGAGAAGCAGTTTTCACCCTAATAATGGTTGTTCTTTGCTTCCCAATTAGTGAAGCAGAGGTCATTATCCTTTTTGTTTGGTAACAGGGCCCATGAGACACTAGCTATGCCATTAACCAGCCTTACTCAAAGTAAAGTTAATATTGCATCCATAACACAACAGAATAAAAAATATTTGGCAAAATTGAAGAATAACGTTCTTTTTCATCACCACTTCCATGCTCATTTAATTTGATAAGGACACTGCTCTGGCAAAAGAAAGCCTGCTTAAAATAAAACCTCTACTGCCCGAATACCATTTAATGGATCAGCTTTTGGACACATTTTCTTTATTAATCTAATCATGTGGCTTTCAGAAAATTCTTACGCCAGATTATGAGTTTTACGGTTCGGTGGTGGGACCGCCCCGCCGCCGCACCACCAAACCCGTGTGAGCCCCACCCGCCCTATAATTACTTTTTTTTTGTCATTGACTGGCATTTCCTTTGCCGTTCCCACAGCGGTGCCTATTAAATAGCCACCGCAATGGGAACGTCAAAGGAAGTTCCAGCACGGCATGAACTGAGAAGTCCATGCCGTGCTGGAACTTCTGTGCATGCAGACAGTTTTGTGCCCCTCCTGTGTGCATCCACAAGACATCAGGTACCCTTTCTTACCTCACCGCCACTGTTTTCATGGAGGAAAGCCCTTCATGTAATCAGAGGCGGTGATGAAAGTCGTAATATGCTTTTCAAGACCACAGCGGTCCCGCAGCGGTCCTGCAAGCATATAGATGCCTCTGGACCGCTGCACCACGGCGAGGGAATGTCAGTTTGCTGGCGGACTTGGCTTTCCCAACGCGTCACAACCACTAAGGTCATAATGTGGCAGTCGCAAGGCTGCCACCACTGCGCCATCATGAGTCTGGCGGTCCTTGGACCGCCAGACTCGTAATAGGGCCCTTAGTGTTTCATGTGACATTTCTATGTTGTCTTAGTACATCCTAGATAGACTCTATTGCTCATGCCAAGTAAAATTCAGATTTTGAGACAATGTGGCTTGCAGGTTTGAATCCAACTGTGAAGGCTGTATTGAAGCAAATATGGTGCTAGCCTTTCAAATCATTGATGTTAGAAATCGGGTCTCTAGTTTGCAGAGGTATTCACCCTGTCCAAGTAAGGACCACAATTCTAGTAAGGGTAAGTCAGTCACACACTTAAATCAGTCTGTGCTCACCCTCTGGTGGCATGGAACAGAGCAGACAGGCTTAACATAAGAGGCAATGTGTAAAGTAGTTGTGCATACGTGGATTTAGTAACACAGTGAAAACTCCACAAAAAGCCTCTACAATGAGGTATCAAAATAGTATCGCTTTTACTCTACAAAACATGCTAAAAATGATAAGAATCCAAATAAAGCATCTTGAGTTACGAATACTTCCAGAATGTACAATGCTGAAAGAGACTTTATACTTTCAGTAGGTTCTTTACGGGTACTCTGGAGAAGTGACAGCGAACCACGCCATGGATTGGGAACAGACTTTCTCCCCAGGTCAGCGTGAAGCAAGAGGACCCAGAGGACACACCAACAGCACCGACAGCGGCTAGGCTCTCCCTGTCATTCTGCTCCCACCGTGTCACCCAAGGTTCTGGTGATGCACCTAACATTCTCACAGGTGCATCACCCATTAAAGGAGAAGTTGCAACACAATGCCTCCAAAGTTATTACAGTTAAAATGCAATGTCAAGTTTGTGGGATACTGAACTACTCGCTCCATTCGGGGCTGCCCGCGAGAGCGCTGGTGGGAGGCAGGGACCTTGTAAGTCTTAGAGTGCACAGTACTTTTCTCGGGGAATTGCAGCGGTGCCATCAGCCTTGGGATCGGAAACCGCATTGCTTGAGTCTCATCTTGCTGGGTACAATGCGGTGATTGGAGTCATGGAGGGTAGACACCCATCTTTCCTTGATGCATGCAGAGTGTGCCGGGTCACGCTGGACTGCCTTCAGGCACTGCAGCTATGGCAAAGTCAACAAACACAATGGTCTGCGCTCAAGAAAGGCAGATACATGGTTCTTGATTGTGCACTGCACTGATGCATCTGGATACCCACAAGGGGCTGCCGACACTCTGCGAAGGCCCAGGACTGGTTGATGGTAAGTCAGGAAGAGTCAGACTCCAGATTTGCAGAGCCTAGCAGCAGTTGTTTATGCAAATGAAATCTTTGATGGCCCTGAGATTTTCTGAACAGGGGGCAAGCCACCAAACCCTTGGAGTTATTTAGGTTGCAAAAGGTTGTACAGAACAGATCCAGTCTTCCTTATCACCCTGGTCAGAAGCAGCAGGCAGCAGGCCAACACGGCAAAGCAGTTAGCAAAGTGGCAGTCCCTCCTGTAGCACAGCTCATCTTCTTGGCAGAGTCTCCTTAGGACCCCAAAGTGAACTAATGAGAGGGAGTCATAAAGCTGATACTTATACCCAAATGTGTCCTTGAAGTGGAGGTAACGACAAAGCAAAGCCTTTGTGGTGCACAAGTCTCCTTTCAGCCCAGCTCTGTCTGCCAGCCTCTCTGTGGGGAGGGAATCAGTGTTTTGTGTGAGGCGAGGCCACTATGTATTCAGGAAGACCCATCAGTATGCAGATGAATGCAGATGCAGCTAAGTGGTGTATACTTGTGGCTGTCTAGAGGGAATGCACAAAGTGTAGCTGTCACCCCATCCCAGACGTGTATTGGAGACAGGCTGGTCGGTAAGGCACACAAGAGAGCTAAGAGCAGAGAAATGTCCACTTTCTAAATGTGTTTTAACTTGAGGGGTTGGGTCTATATTACAGCCTGAAGTTAGACCTCTTTCAGTGCACAAACTTGCCTAGGCTGGAATTATTCACAACAGTTTTTTCTGGTTCAGATTATTATTCCCCGAGACCTGGATTTTTATTTTACCTTTTGACTTTTCAATTCATTTCGAACTTTTTAGTCTCAAACACATAAAATCACATACTTCGCAAAGTCCTGAAGAGAGCTTGAATTGAAGAGGTTGAAATGCGTTGACTCTTTGGCCATGCTAAGGGAGTGAAACAAAACATAAGCAAAATCTGCTAGTCAAGGCAACCATGAACTTTGTTTGGTGCCCCCCTCCATTTTTCAGATTAACTATGCAGTGTATTTAACCCCTTCTTGCAGTGCGGATGTTCATTAGTCTCACTCATACAGCGATACAAATTGTAGTCTGGTTTGTAAATTTCAAGTCTAGTTTACTTTAAACTGTTTGTCTATGTTTCAAGTCTATTTTACTTTCAAATTGT
Organism: Calotriton arnoldi; assembly: GCA_963921515.1. Classification (NCBI taxonomy): domain Eukaryota; kingdom Metazoa; phylum Chordata; class Amphibia; order Caudata; family Salamandridae; genus Calotriton; species Calotriton arnoldi. Next base: position 602,658 of record CAWUFW010003607.1, on the reverse strand, counting down.
TTGTACATTGAAGTATAATGTGCTACATTTGGAAATATTGAAAAGAAGGCTTTCAGCAATATGTGTTAACCCCTTGCATGCTCGGGACGGCCCCCGGCCGTCATGCGTCACGGTGGGCGTGTGCGGAGGACGGCCGGGGGCCGTCCGAATCCCGCCCACTATTCAAATCATCCGCACAGCGCGAAAATTCTCGCCGCATGGAAGGGGTTTAAATACTAATGTTTTATTGTCTCAAGAAAATCGAAGTAGGCAATATGCCTTGTGATGTATGTGATTTTATGTGTTTGACACTAAAAAGTTTGAAATGAATTGAATTAAAAAAATCAAAAAGTAAAATAAAAATCCAGAAAAAACTGTTGTGAATAATTCCGGCCTAGGCAAACCTAGGTTTGTACACCTTCTAAAAGTGGCATTTCTAGGTTAGGAATACCAGATCCAACTTTACCACTAAAGAGGATTTGTCATTACCAATCCATTGATATAAAACATAAAGCAGCTACACCTCTGCAATCAGGAATTACACTTAAAATGGTATTTAAGGAATTCCCAATGTTAACCTATGAGAGGAGCAGGCCTCACAGTAGATAAAACAAACTTGGGTGGTTGTCACTAGCAAGACATGTAAAACAAAAAGGTACATGCCCTACCTTTTACTTACACAGCATCCTGCCATTAGGGCTACCTATGGCCTGCCTTAGGGGTGACTAAAATGTAATAAAAGGGGAGTTTATTGCTTGGCAAGTAGTTGGGAGTGCCAAGTCGAGGTGGCAGTAAACTGCACCCACAGACACTTCAGTGTCAGGCCTGAGTCAGGTTTGAAATGCTACGGCTGTGGGTGGCACAATCAGTGCTGCAGGCCCACTAGTAGCATTTGGTTTAGTGGCCCTGGGTATATGGAATATCAATTTACTAGGGACTTTCAAGTGAACCAAATATGCCACTCATGGTTAAACCAATTGTCATCGCAATTTAGATAAGAGCACATGCACTTTAGCACTGGTCAGCAGTGGTAAAAAGCTCAGAGTCCTAAAGCCAGAAAAAATGAAGTCAAAATCCTAAGAGGAGGAAGGCAAAAAGTTTGGGTTAAACCTAGAAAAATGGCCATTTCCAACATTTCCCATTCTACTAATGAGAATGTTAGCAATGTAGTGCAATATAGTATAACTTTGGATAGACTGCTTAAGGACAGGTTTGTTCACTGTCACCAAGGTGGTGAAATGGAGATGCTAGGATCAATGATTAGTACTCAATATTAAGACTTTTTTTTTTTTTTATCATATTTTTATTGGCATTTCGTATACTGTAGTTCAATACACAAACATTGAATAAATATACAGATATCATCTACCTTTAAGTCAACACATTCCTACAAAATATTTCATCTCAGATGAGCTCTGAACAGTGGCTCACAAGTTTATCGCCATACTGTAATTCAACAATCAGATGAATAATGTCCTCAATGTCGCAATGATATCAGTTTAGTATTAAATATACATTTCGTCCGAGTCTTTCTCATGAGTGGCCGGTGGTTTGGCATTAGGGTATGACAAAATAGCTCAGCACAATAAGTTTACTTTTTTTTTTTTTTTTTTTTTAAAAGGAGAAAGAAAAACAAACAACTTTTATAACAAACTTAAATCTATGCAGTGGAGCAGTATACATTAGAAGTCAACTATCCGTATCTGGGGGAATATGAGCCTGAGGAGTGGAGGTTTTCACCAAGGCGTAACCAATGAAAGGGAAGAGCTCCCCCCCCCCCAATAGTATTATCCAGCACTTGTACCATCTCTTATCTCTGCAGCCTTAGGTCGAGGGATGTGGAATATCCACCCTTGCCCCTACAAGGGTGGGAGCAAACCATCAGGGCTCAGTGTGCACATTCGAATCGGCACGTTCTTCTTCCCCTTCTTCCTCACTAGAGTGCACCGGCCATTCCCATGACATCATCATTTCTTTCCATAAATCAGCTATGGGGCGTCTCCGCACTCCTCTAGCTTCCTTCCAACTCAATGCTCTACCCTCAGCACCCGCCCAGTTGATAACATCCCGATTCCAGTGTTCATATATAGGTCCCTGTGCAGACTTCCAGACTAACGCTATTCTGCACATAGCCAGACCCAAGGCTAAGTCAATTAACCTACTCCCAACCTTACGTTTCCGTGGTCGAGGAAAGAGCCCCAGCAGGCACACCCGGGCCGTGGACGCCAGCTCTCTCCCCAGAACTTCTTTAGGTTTTAAGACAATGGCGTTCCAGTAAGGGCGTATTGTTTGGTAGTCCCAAAGCATATGCATGAAATCAGCATCAGGGTGGGCGCACCTTGGGCAGTTTGTTATATCCCCCCTCATAGGTGATGTTGAGTCGATGAGGGGTCATGTAGATCATATGAATGACATTAAATTGTATATATTTGAGGCACGTGTTGCGGGAGATCTTCTTGGGGGATTGCAGAATTTTACCCCATTCAGCATCAGTGAGTACGCCACCCAATATCTTTTCCCATCTCCCTCGCAAGTCACCCAGCCGGTCCCGGGACGCTGTAAGCAAGGTAACATAGAACCACTTCACCTGGTGTCCAGCTGTGCCCAGGGTTATCAGTGCATGCAAGATTGGGTGAGTCTCAGATTCTCCCCTTCCCTCCCCCACAACTGTCCAAAGGTGCGTACTAGAGCTTCATAATGTAAAAACTGCCCCGGGGGAAGGCCACTACCATCCACTAGTTCTTCAAAGGGGAGGAGGTTTTTGTCTAGATAGCAGTCTCCTAAATTTTCCAACCCTACCTAAGTACAAGATACAAGTTTTTCCCCGGTAAATAATGTCATGGGAGTGCCATGTGGTAGACCCACAAGGGGGAGCATAGGGGTGTATCTCAGGGCTTTTTTGACTCTGTCCAATGATCTCTTCCAGGCTGTAATGCAGTGCGCTGTAACACTGGGTGATACAGGGTGTGGGTACTCAGGACCAGCAGTTTAGCCAACAATAAGCGGGGATGACCATTAGGTTCCAACAAACATGCATCCTCCTCATTCACCTCTTCCAACTACTGCACAAACAATTGCAGTTGGGCTGCCAACATATAAAACTCAAAATTTGGTACTCCTAGTCCACACTCCATCATGGGGCGCTGTAACGTCCTCAAGTAGACTCTCGGCCGTCCACCGTCCCACACTAGTTCTCTCAGCAACGAGTTTAGCGGGTGTAACCAACCCGGCGCCATCAAAACTGGGAGGTTGACAAAAAAATATAGGAGCCGGGGTAACATTACCATTTTGGAAAGGGATATCCTGGCCATAATAGGGAGTTGTAGAGTGCGCCAAAACTGCACACAGGATTTGAGTGACCGCACCGCCCTACCTAGGTTACCCTCCCTCAGGTCCTCCAGGGAGTGAAATACCTGGATACCCAGGTACTTAAAGGAGCGGGGAGCCCACTGTATTTCTGGCTGCAAAGCCTCCGGTCTAGGTAACGGTCCCGTTATGGGGAACAGATACACCTTGGCCTTATTAACCTTAGACCCGATATTCGTTCGAAGCTCTCTAAAATCTGCACTGCAGACGCGGTGCCATTCACTGCATCTCCCAATAGGTCATCCGTAGAGAGCGAGATAATATTCGTCTGAGCACCCATCTTAAGACCCAACCCAGTGCCCCCCAATCGGGCCCTCACTGCGAGCGGCTCTATTGCCAATGCGAACAGGAGGGGTGAAAGAGGACGTCCCTGTCGGGTGCCTCGGAAGATCCTATACTGAACAGAGATTGCCTTGCCCGTTTTGACTCTCACAGTTAGGGTCGCATAGAGTAGCATAACCCATTTCACCCAATTATCTCCAAGGCCCATTCGCAGCATAACCTCAAAGAGGGATTCCCAGCTGATCGTGTCAAATGCCTTTTCTAGGTCTATTGACAGCACTGCTGCCTCCTGGTCCCAGCAAGGCTCTTCATGGTACAACACGGAGTAAAGTCTCCGAAGATTGTAAGAGGTACAGCGGGAAGGGATAAAGCCATTCTGGTCCGGATGAATGAGGGTTCTCATGTGTGGGAGAAACCTACTAGCCAGCACTTTAATAAGAATTTAAAAATCTAAATTTAACATTGAGAGGGGCCTAAAATCCGTCACTTTGGCAGCTGTCTCTTTGGTTTTAGGGAGGGGGATCACAAGTGCGTCCTGTGTCGTATCGGGTAACTCACCCCATTCCAGCGAGTCAGCATAGAGAACCTCCAGTCGTGGCGCCAGGCTAGCGGCGAACCGCTTGCAGAATTCCGCCGGAAGGCCATCCGGCCACGGCGTTTTACCTGTCGCCATATCCCCAATAGCTGCCCGAATTTCGTGCACTGTCACCGGGCCTCCCAACGCCTGCCTTGCCCGGGGATCCACAACGGCAAGTGGCAGGGGGTCCAAGAAGTCCCCAAGAAGGGATGGGTCGACTGGTGCCGCAGCAGCGTATAGTTTCTCATAGTAGCCGTAAAAAGCACTATTAATATCGTCCGGGTTGTAAAGGAGCTCTCCTGTTGCCTGGCGCAACTGGGTGATAGGCGACCCACGGGTTTCCGGTTGCATTAACCATGCCAGGAGTCTTCTGGCCCTCCCCTCCTCCCTTTGCATCCTGTCCAGGTAGTCTTTAAAACTATGACATCGAAGTCGATTTAGTACTTCCTGATATGTCGCCCTGGTCCTCTGCAATTCAAGCAGGGAAGCGGGGTCATCACCCTGAGCATTATCCAGTTGGTGTAGTTTCTCTTCCAGTTCTAAAATCTCATCCCGTATTTTCCGGTGGGCCCCAATTGACTCTCCCATACAGTGCCCCCGCACCACCACCTTGAAGGCCTCCCATTCTACCAAGGTAGAGGACACCGTATGTGCATTCATGGGGAAGTAGGATTCAATAAGCGTCGTCAGGGAGGCCCGGTATGGGATATCCTGCAATATTAGCGGGTTAATCCTCCAGGAGGGAATTGGGGGACGTTTCCCTTGTGGTTGATAAAACAACAATAGTGGGCTGTGATCGGACAGGGTGCGCCCCCAGGTATTCTGTATGTGTAATGGAGCTAGTAAGTGTCGGTGCGCAAAGAAAGGTATCTAGTCTAGTGTGTACCTGATGGATCGGTGAGAAGAAAGAATACTCCCTGTCTCCCTGGTGTTGTCGTCTCCAGATATCGACTAATCCCCACTGTTGTATTCAATCCCGAAAACCCGCGACTATGCGATGTGACTGTGCCCCTGGGAGTGGTGGATGGGAGTGGTCAGTCGTGATATCCGCTACACAGTTAAAATCCCCCCCTAGCAATACCTGCCCATCCATATGTACTGCTATTTTAGCTGATAGTGAAGTTAAATATGTGACCTGGTCTTGGTTGGGTGCCTAGATGTTACCTAGTGTTATTACTCGCCCAGCCAGCCTACCCACAAGGAAGACATACCTACCCTCCGTGTCTATCACAGCGTGTATGAGGTCAAATGGGACACCAGGTTTACCAATATCAACACCCCCCTGGAAAAGGCGGAGAAAGCTGTCGCAAAGACTTGCCCCCTACATCTTTTGCGAAGTTTCCCAACTTCGCTTGTGGTCAAATGCGTCTCCTGGAGAAAGGCGATATGTATTTCCCTACGTTGCAAGTAGGAATAGACATTGTGCCACTTGGCCATGGTTCCCATCCCTCTTATAGTCCAGGTCAAAAACTTTATAACATTGTGGTTTTGCACCATAGCAACAGAGGATCACTCACCCAGCTAATTCTCCACTAGCCCAGCTCCTGAACTTGCGTGAAACCGCTCCATACTGCAACCAACCAAAAATGAAAAAGGAATTAACATAGCAACCCTGTTGCTGAACAACTCCCGGACCCCAGGGCAGTCTGGCAATGGCCAGCCGCCCAAACCTTGTGTAAAGCATCGAACACTAGCTGAGGCCCAGTCCCAAAGAGGTAAGGGTCTCAGTTGGGGGTGACAAAGATAAAGGTACTACCCAACACGGGTAAGGTGCCCATGGCGCACCGACCCGAACCCAATGTGGACCAAACTGGCCCCCGGCTGGCAGCAGGGAACTCTACACCACTCAAGGAGTCACTAACAGCCTCCAGGTGGTTTCTTCATCAGACGATCTCGTCCGCTGTGTTGGGGGTCACCACAGGTAGCGGCACACTGTCAGTATGAGAGGTGTCTGATTCTATACCCTCAGTTTCTCTCGAGGAGCAAGTCCTAGCCCCCGAAGGGGGGGTCTCTGATCTTGCATGATGGCCGCTACTGACTGCAGGGCCTCAGCTCTCTCTTTTTCTGTTTGCGAGGACGGCTCGGGCCCACCGTCTGGGGCGTCTCCTAGGCCTCTTCTTGGTCTCGCGTCTCACGGAGGCCGCCGCCTGCATCTGCGCCAGTTGAGGAGCCCCGGTTTTGTATGCTTATATCCATTCCCATGCTGAGTTGGGATCGTCACAAAAATGCACCTTTCCATCAAGGAGTATGCGTAGGAGAGCAGGAAAGATCAAAGAGTACTGGAGCCCTTCCTCTCTCAGTGCTTTCTTGACCTCCAAAAAGGAGGTCCGCTTCCTCTGAACATCCAGGGTGTAGTCAGGGAAGATGGAGACTCTACTATTACCTACAGCATATGGGCCTTCCGTCCGGGCTTTTTGTGGAAGTGTGTCTCTGTCTCTAAAGTGGAGAAGTCTAGCCACCACTAGTCGCGGGGGACGTCCAGGCGCCGGAGGTCTGGCCGGGACCCGGTGCGCCCTTTCCAGGATGTAAAAAGTCGACAAGCCCTCGGGGGCCACCACGGTGCGGAGCCATTGCTCCAGGAAGGATACCATGTCATTACCCTCAGTGCTTTCAGGTAGACCAAGAAGTCAAATATTGTTCCTCCTATTGCGCCCCTCGGCGTCCTCTGCTCTCCGTTCCAGGGTGCGGACACGCTCCGTGAGGTCCCCCATCTGCGCCACCAGTGATTGCTGCACTGGTTCGAGGACTGTGATTCTGGACTCCGTGTCCTTTACTCTTTCGGCTAATTTCTTGTGCTCCTCTCTGAGTAGGCCGAGACCCACCGGCACCGTGCTGATGTCCTGATGAAGGGTGGCCTTGGTGTCAGCTATAGCCTCCAAGATTCTCGCCAGATGTTGCTGTACTGGGTCGGCCAGGTCGGTTTGTGCTTTTTCTGGGGGAGCTTCCTCTGTTTCTTGGGCCATCCTGGCCGGTTTCCCTCGTGGCTTACCCATGACAGCAGGACGGTCTCTACACTGCATATAGGATTTTGTTAGTCAGCATGGTCACACAATTCGTGCCCTTTGTGAGTGTATGTGTAGGCTCCACCCCGGTCGTACCACCTCAGGCTCCCCCCGGTGGCACTCAGCCCGTCAAGAGCACTCAGAAAATGTTCGGTGGCCAGCCCGTCCCAGCAGGCATTCCCAGCGGCCAGCGAGCAGTCGCTGCACAGGTGCTTCTTATCCAGTTCGCCGCAGAGCCCAGGTGGGTTATTCACTTGGGACCACCCTGATCTCCCAAGGCCCGAGGCAGCTACCCGGGTACAGGGTCCCGCAGTGCTCTAGTTGTCGGTGGGACCAGGCTCCTCTATGTGGCAAGACCTGCCGCAACTCTCAGACCTAGCAACACCCTGTTGTCTGGATCTTGGTGCCCCACCTCACCTCAGATATCCCTCGAAGCGTTCAATAGCCGGTCCTCACCTCTGGTGACCAAAGTCCGCAGGCACTCTCTTTCCTCCACCTGTCCACGGTGGGGTCCCTCCACGCAGGTCCTCACAGGTTGCCACGCGGATCAAGGATCAGTCCAACAAGCCAGGGATCCAGTGCGTGGGACCCGCCCCTCTCAAGATCCCCTAGGTGTCACAGCAAAGTAATTATGGAATAAGCCGCAGTCCAAATATCCAGAGTCCACCAATGCGTTCCCCCCAGTGATTCCCCGGGGCGGCGCTCCCCCTCACGTCTCTTCGACCTCCAGGCATATCAGGAGTCTAGCAGCCAGCTCATGCGTTCTCAGCGTGGTCCCCACACTGCTCAGGGGCCACGTCTCAGCTCCCCAGTAATTGTGCAGTCCAGGCCACCTCAATAGGCACCCAGGGCCTCCGATTTAGCCACCAGCACCCGCCGCACAATCACCCGACTGTCTACGGGTGTCTCCGCCCTCCCAGCCGCGTCGTCACGGGCCCTCCGACGCCGGACCTCGGCGATGTCGGATCTCTGCCGAAGACTCACCGCATCTCCTCAGGTCCCGCAGCCAGCAATCTTGGGGTCCCTCTCCTCTAGCCTGCCCGGCAGCGGCTCCACGGAGCTCCCAGGACTCGCCTTCGGCCCATCGCAGGCAACTACGCCGCCATCTTGTGTGCAGGAGGTCGGCTCCACCGACGCGCAGCAGTCGAGCCCATCGGTGTCCTCGGGAAGCGGGACGCTCCCCAGTCGACTCCCGGGGGACTCCGATCACCAGATTTGTCTAGGGGTGAGTTTTTCAGACCCCGTTCGCCGTCGGGTTAGCAGGATAACTGCGGGTCGGTGCGGAGCTGCAGGCTCACGCGACCGCCATGTTCAGCTTCCAAGCCACGCCCCCCTCCCCCTCAATATTAAGACTTTGTCACCAGTACCCCTTATTGCATGTCGGCCAGGCAGTGGAAATGCAGTAGCCAGTCAGGTATATGCATATCTTATGCAAAATGCAAGTCGGTGTACAAAGCAGAGTGCACTGAGCATCAAAGCATGCGTAAAGATGAAAGTCCAAAGTAGACTTATTGCTGTGCCATTTCTGCCATTTTTGTTTTTTGCTGACTGTATGGGACCCTAAACCATACGAACCCCTCAAACAGCAAATCCAATCTTCCTTAACCATGCCCCTTATGGGTGCCCCCTGTGAACTTTTACTACCTGACTTGGTCTCCCCACCCTTTGTCCTAAGGTTGCAGTCTTGTACTTGTCAACTGATCCCTTGCTGGTGATATGTCTAAGTCAGGTTTGGAGGGAACACTGTCCTGAATGGATGGATGACACCTCTGATTTGTTAAGATGCATTTGCACTCATCGATTAGTCTAATGGCAGTTGCACACCTTTGTGTATATACACGGCCGGACTGGGAACCGAAAAAGGCCCTGGCAAACAGCTCTGCCAGCCCCCGGGGGGAGCTAGATGTAAGCACGACTCCCGTCTCACCGCTGCCACTTTTGTTACATGGGGCCGATATTGCAGCTATGCCGCAAAATCAGCCCCTGGTAACAAAAACGTCCCCAGGGGTCCAAAACCGGCTCTCTCCCTGGTGGCCCACTGGGAAAATGCCCGGTGCCCGCTACGGCCAGTCCGGCCCTGATATTGGACCGGCCTGCAACTCACTGAACTGCTTCTGAATGTGGACGTCTGTTGTGGATCTTTTTGCTAAATTATCCCCAGAGTGTGGGACTGGAGTGCTACCCACTGTTTCCCGACTGAGAATATGTCAAAACCCTGTTAAAGCTCTGTTTGCCACCCAGTGCTGCCCTTACCCAGCGTAGAAGCAACCAGCCAGCCCCAATAATTCCAACATATACAGACAGTATGAAAGAGACCTGTGATGTTTTTACCCATCAACATGAGACAGATGCACTGCTGTGCACTCTAACTTGATTCTCACAAACGTCAGCTTCATCCCCTTGCACCCTAACAACAGCAACATAGGCTGCTTGAGAGATCTACCTGGCAAGTTTATTTGAGATGTTAGAGACTGAGCTTCGTGAGAACACTATTCCTTGCACCCACTTGTATTACTTTGTTCATTTTGAGATTTTCTAAACCAACATGATCTAATGGAGAAAGATAGTTTTCGACCTTCTCATAGAGATATTTGTCATAGAAGAAAAGGGTATTAAATAATGTCATTACATATTACTTTAATGTTTCTTTAAGAATAAGTTTTGTATCTTAGAACATGTGAGAAAGAGATAATTTCATTTGTGGAATGACAGACCTAACCATGAACTGTTTTGTTTGTAGAAGAAAAGCCAGTGGGAACCAAACTAAGACTGTGCAATGCTGTTATTAATGTTACATGTAACATTTAATATTTGTAAGTCTTTGTTTCAAGACGGTGTAGACGGTGGAAGATTCCATTCCTATGAAGACATTGTGATTCGATTGACTAAAATGATGGACTACTGCAACATTTTGGATATCAACAGTTGTAGATATCAAAATGTTATATTAGTGTGTGTTCCTAGACTAGAGTAGACCTTTTCCTTCACACAACCACCCAGACACTCTGCAGCTCTGTGCTCCAAGCAGACTTTCCTAAGCTTCTTGCTGAGCTATAAGCTGAGACCCAGTCTTTTCCCTTGCCAGAATCTATGCTATATTTACGAGACTTCACTGAATTCCCTGAAGATCTCTTCATGAGATGTGCTATTTGAATTGTATAAAACTTTATGCTTTTACCTCTCGATCTGGAACTCCTTATGGGTTCTAAAAGATACCTTGCTCTCATTTTATGGCGTTAGAATAGGAATTTGCCTTTATGGAATGTGCTTTATGCATTGTTCTCTATTGTATTACTGATGAATTGATTTCTTATTGATGACAAATAAAGACAATACTTACTAAAAGACTTTAATAACACCCTTTAAACTCAAACCAAAATCTCATCTCAACATTGACTCCGAATAATTGATATTGTGTAATTTGAATGTTGATTTCCAGCTTCTGATTAATTCTTCACCTATGGGAAAGATCCATAGCCCTAGGACCCTATAAGAGTAGGGAATTTATTTCCAGGTATGCTAAAACACAAATTCTGAATATAAACCAAATATTTTTTAAGGTCCCATGCTCCGCCAAAGCTGATAGCAGAGGATAGTTTATGTAGTGAGAATGAGGAGCTGTAAAATTTAAAAAGTGGCCAAGGTAGATAAAAGCCCAATGCCCATAGCCCAAGTTTGAAGACGGATGGAGTGCGGTTTTCTGAGATGGTTGCAGGTGCTGAATTGAAATTGTGAACATTAATAGGGTCATGCGTTGCAATGTGTGTTGGTAATTGTGATTAGAAATTTGAAAAAACATTGATGTACTGAATGGAATAAATGAGCTTGCGGTTTGTTGATATTCACATGCTTTTGTCGTAGAAGGTAAAGAGGTTATTGGTCTAAGAAGTAGTCTAAGATCCCGGGATAGAAACCTGTAAACAAAGAGTTGATTTTGGTATTCTTGTCTGCTAATAATTGCAGGTCGTGAGACATTGTCAACTGCACAATTGAGATAGGGACATAAACAATATTGTTGTGATTGAACTAATATTGATCAGTGTTAGTGAAACCTGATGTGCAAAGGTGACATTGCATTGATCAGGTGATTCCTCACTAGTAGAGATTTCATTGGTGTGCGTCAAACTTTCTTGATTGAGAAAAGGCGCATGGTGTAAAACCCTGAAATTTCTGGTTGTTGAATTGTTTTATTAATTTTTTTACAAGAAGCAGACAAAGACTTATTGTATGTCATATAGAATTGTAGAATTTAAGCTTTGTATGCGTTGGAAGAAATTGTGAAGGAGGGTGAGTCGCTGCAAGCAGCAGGTTGCTCTGTAATGTACCACACGGTTATTGGTCAGTTGGTGTGAAACGCCATACTAAGATTGGTTTAAGCTGTGTGAAGAGTTGCGCTGCTATGGTCTGATTGACTTACAGAGTCGTGCTTCAAATTGGGTGAAGGGCTTATTGAAATACGGCATGTACAGAACAGAATCAAAATATTTTAAGGTAATATTTTGTGCTTGTCCATCCGTTGAATTAAAATTGAAATCATGAAATTTTTCAAAGCTGTTAAAGACTTAATGGGAGGTGATGTGACTATTGCTGTTCGGGAAAGTGAAGAGGCCCCTCGTGAGGGTATGCCTGCTTACCACAGAATCAATGAAGGAGGGTAGCACACGTGAGTATGGCTTTGCCAGTGGTGCAAGATTACTGAGAAAGAGGGTCCATTGGCCTTTCCTAGATGGAGTACCTTAAATTTGAGAATTGTTGAAATTGAGAGAGATACTTTGTGAAATAAAACCACCTCCTAGACCTACACGATTTGAAGCTGCAAACACTTGGGAGAAGATGGCTCGAGAGAGAGAGAAATACCAAAGACGAACAAAGCGAGCAGTGAAAAATGTTTTCGGCGCTCTAGGGAATGAAAGACAACAAAGGTGAAGAAAAGCAGTAGTAGAAGGAACTAGATTATAGCCAGCTATTACATGTAAGAAACCAGAAAAACCTGAGAAACCCAAAAGGGCAAAAGCCAAAGAGAGTAAAGAGGTAACAAAATCTGATACTGATACTTATTCAGGAGGTGATATTTCATTGCCCTTGAAGCTGAAAAGGTCTTTGATCATGTTCCATGGACATTTTTAAGGGCAGTTTTACACAAATTTCAGTTAGGCCCGGTTTTAATTTGTATGGTAATGGTTTTGTATGATAATCCATCTGCTAGAATCCGTTTGAATGGTACTATCTCTAAGGCCTCTCATCTAAAACAAGGAGCCAGACAGATGTGTCCCTTATCACCGGCATTGTTTTGCTTGTTATGGAACCCTTGCTTCACTTGTTCAGAACAAACTAATATATCGCTAGTATTTCTTTCAACACCATTGTGGTTAAAGCGGCATCCTATGTAGATGATATTTTAGTGTTTACTGAAAATGCGGAACAATTAATTACAACTCTATTCCAAAATACAGCATCCTTGAATACCTTGAAGAAAGATAAATCAGAGGTTATGACTATAAACAAATTTGGTGGAAGAGAAGTACTAGGAGATTCAGGACTAGCCTGGGGAAATGAATACATAAAATATCTAGGGGTCAAGTTTATGGAACAATTATGTTTATTAAAGCAGATTCAGGACAAGACACAGCTATTCGACAACAACCAAAGGCCGGCAGCAATTGCTAAAACAGATAGTGTTTACTTATCCCAGATTTTTCGCCTAAAACCCTGCATAGGTCAGGTAATTTTACGTAAACAGAAATAACCAGTCAAACAACCTCCCACCCCCAATTCTCCTTAAGTACATCGGCTATATGGTCAGTAATGTTGGCATCACGATATGGCATGGTGTGGGAAGATCCTAAATGGTGCCTAGCTGTCCTTGGGGGTCCCGTTGGGGGTCAAGCGGAGCAGGGGCAGGTAGGCCTGGCATGTCAGTTCTCGGAATTCAGAGGAAAGAATTTGAATGAAGGGTGCCCACTTGTCAGGATAAGAGGTGCGGCTCGAATTCACCGACAAGGACAGTTTTTCCATTCTCAGAATAAAATAGAATTTGTGTAGCCAGGAGGTGCGGTCAGGAGTCGTATCAGTGACCCAGAGTGATAGAATCACCTGTTGGGACACCCCCAAGGCAAGGGTGAGGTACCTCAACCGGTTAGAGTGTAGCAGATAAGTCAAGGGTTTCGGGAGTCCAAAGATAGTGTAGGCTAGGAACCTCACGAGTGAAGTGTTAAAGGCAGAGTCAATATCATTCAGTATTTGATCCCAATAACGGGTGAGTTTCAGACAGTGCTATGAAAGGTGGAGTAGTGTCCCAGTGTCCATGCATCCCCGCCAGCATTCTTTCGAATGCCCTGCATTCCATTCCTGAAGTCTCGTTGGGGTCAGGTACCAGTAGGAGACAATTTTATAAGCAGTTTCAGTGTTGGCCATATTATGTGCCATGAGGTGTACCCTGTAAAAGATATCCTCCCACTCCTTGGGAGTAAGGGCTCTCCCCAGCTCCACCTCCCATCTTGAATGCCCTTTGGATTTAGTCGGGGAAAACTCCTTGCCCAGAATAGCATGTAGTTCAGTTATGAGGCACTTATTATTAGTTTTAAGTAGTATCCACTTCTCAAAAGGGATCAAAGGTCGCCCTGCTCCCTGCCTGTTCTCTGATCTCGTCACCTAGTGTAGCAATTGTAGATATTGCATGCGGTCAGAGTCTGCTAAGGAATAATCAGCTTTAAGCTGGTCAGAGGGAATGAGATCTTGAGTATTGAAAAGACAGCCCACTCGCTTGCAATCCCCTTCTTGCCATCGCCGGAGCATTTCTGGTTCCATACCTGGGATGAATTATGGGTTAATGAAAATCTGGGTCATGGGGGAAGGGGGAAGGGAAGGTCGTGAGGCCTGCCCTGAGTGCTACAGAGTCCCATACTTTGAGTGTGGAGCTCATCACCGGCAAAAAGTAGAGGCCACAGGATCTCTCTTTATGGGGCAGCCAGACTTCCTTCCATATGTTGCAACCAGCGACTGCTTGATCCATAAAGGACAAATGTTTTTTAGAGAGATGGCGGTTTCACTCTACCAGAAATCTAAGTTGAGTGGCTTGGTAGTAGTGGAGTAGTATAGGAACCGCCAGACCACTGTCTCGCTTTGAGCAGTTAAGTAAATGTTTATGAAGGCGGGGTTTCTTTCTGTCCCACAGGAATTTGTTGATTTACAATTGGAGAGAGAGAAGGGCGTTGTGTGAGGGTCTGCACCAGGTAAACTATACGTAGTAGGATGGTCATTTTGACCGCCGCTATCCTACCCCATCCAAGAGGGAAGGAGATGACACCATGAGGACAGATCTCTGCATATTTGAGAGATAAGGGTTGTATAGTTGGCAGCCCATGTCTTAGGGAATGTCTGTGCTAACTTAATACCCAAATAGGTTATGAAATCCATTGCCCACTCTAAGGGAAACAGAGCGTAGGATAGTTTTGTGAGGGGGAGTGACTGAGAGGTTCGAAATCTGGGATTTCTGCACATTTACTTCAATCACTTTACCTCCCCGAAGGTCTGGAGCTGTGTGACCAGTGCGGGAAGCAAGGACATCAGATCAGTAATTGATAAGATGACATCATCAGCAGAGAGTCTAATGAGATAATTACCCCCAAAGGATATCCTAGCAATGGCCGAATTGTCGCTCAGCCATTCTGCCACAGGCTCCATGTATAAAGCAAAAAGAAGAGGGGCAAGGGGCATTCTTGACGTGCGCCCCATTGCTGGCTTGGCAAACAAGTTTCTTGACCCCACATGGCTCCTTTTTTAAAAAAGGTTTAACCTGATTTGCTTACAGGAAACATGGGCTACCAAAAATGATTTCCACCTGGAGGGTTTTAAGTCTTTCTTTGTCCCGGATATCCCATCGAGCTCAGGAAGATCAAAGGGTGGCCTCATAATTTATGTTGCCCTTGCATTAAAGTGTACTGTATCAGTGTTGTCTATGGACAACCCCTGCTTACAATCATTGTTGTTGTACAAAGGGTCCGGCAAATTGGGACTTTTGAATTTTTATAATGCAACCTCCTGTCCCCTGGCAGCCTGTAACATATCTTTGTTGGGCCTCTTTTTAAGAAATCAGCTTAAGGCAGATTTCAGTAATCTTTTGATAGCCAGGGACTTTAACATCCACTTATGTGGGGACCCAAGGAAAACTAACCTCATTAACTTGGGCTGTCCACGGGTGAAGGGTATTAATTTCGAGCATACTGCACAAGGTGACTCCATCAATGACATATTATATGAATTTGATTTATCCTCATCCATGTGCATCTTAGAACCATGTAGTATGGTCTCTAATCCATCTTTTGTAGGGAGTGGTGGCGGCTCGGTTATTGATTTTATCTTGGTATCAACGCCGCTCCTCGACTTGATCTCGGGTTTTACCTTCGAGGCCAACATACACAGTGATCACAATCCCTAATGTATGCATATTAGTTGGCCCCTACTGATGCCTACCGAGGGGGTCGGGAACAATGAGGTACTAAAGGTAACGGATAGACGAAGAAGGTTAAAATGGGCTCAGATAACCCCGGAGTCATTGCATGAATCCTTATCTGCTCACTGTGATACTGAGTTAGCATTGTGTATAGCCCCGTTAACAGATCCGGGTGATATTTTAGAAGCCTTTAAGGTTATTTCATCCACAATAACAGATATTCTCAGTGCCCCTGTGCAGCGACCCGCTACTCGGTTTCCCAGATGGTTTGACTCTGATTGTTCCAGGGCTGCCAGGAACTTGAAGGAAGCGTTAGGCAAAAGTCCAAGGGATATCGCCGTAGTTAAAACTCGCAGAAGGGAGTATAAAGCTGTATTAGCTTGACGTAAGGCAGCAATGAAGGAGGAAACATGGAGGGACTTAATTGAGGCAAGCACCTTGAAGAGTAGCGCCAAGGTTTGGGGCATAATCAACAGCCCGTTTTTAAATGAGAATGCAGGAAATATGGTGGAGGCACACATAACAGAAGAGGAATGGGTGCATCATTTTGAGGATATGTTTCAGATTCCCCCGGACTGGAATAGATCCCTTGGTGTGGCGTTGGGGAAATCTGCCTTGGTTGTTTCGGTTGAATAGGTAATGAAGGGTATTGAAGGGCTGTCTAATAATACGTTACCAGGCCCCGATGGTATCTCGCCGGATGTATATAAATCTGACGTGAACCTTTGGGTATCTGTTCTTACATACAACTGTTATTACCTCAGCGGTTAGTACTGGTCCTCCTGGTTCCTGGGCCGCCTCTACTATTGTTCCGGTTTTTAAAAAGGGTAATAGAGACAGCACCCACTGTTATAGACCTATATCCCTGTTGGATTCGGTGGTTAAGGTGGTGGGCCATGTTCTTTTAGACAGGCTGACTGGTTGGGAGATGATAATAATATTTTAACCAATACCCAGTATGACTTTCGTGCCGGTCGATCAACCGTGGGCCAATGTCTTAACTTATTTTTGATTCTTAATAAATACACGGTTGCCCTCCCTGGTACCATTTACTTGGCTTTCATGGATCTGTCTTCCATGTTTGACCATGTGAATAGAGCTAAGCTCTGGCAGACCATGTTGTCCTTGGGGGTGGACGGCGATATAGTCTGTTAGTGATACTAAGGCCGAGGTGCGATACTCGCAGGACCTCAAGGTCTCCCGCCAGTTCCCTATAAAAAGAGGAGTACATCAAGGGTGTATTTTAGCCCCTTTTTTGTTTAATTTATATATCAATAAATTGGAGAAGGTTTTACTGGAGACCGGGGTAGAGTACCCCCAAGTGGGTTGGCGGGGCCTGCCGGTCTTACTACACGCGGATGACGCAGTTCTTATGGCCCGGACCGCCAGAGGTTTGCAATCTCTGCTCAATTCTTTCTCATTATTCATGGAAGATTTGGATTTGATTATAAATGATTCCAAATCCTACGTGATGCAGGTGGGACCGCACACAATAAAACTGTATCAGTTTAGGGTCGGCTCTGCCTTGGTCCCTCGCACAGATGTTTTTTCTTACCTTGGGGTTTTGATAGATGACGAGATGAAATGGGACTCTTAAAACAGAGCAAGAAGGGTGATTTAGTGCGTGCTAACACGGCTATTTTCAACTTTGCCTCAAGATTAGGTAGGAGACCGATTGCGGCAATCCTGCAGATATACAAGGCAAAATTTATTGCAACAGTCTCCTATGGCAGTGAGTTTTGGGGCTATGTTACCACAGAGGAATTACAAGTGGTTGAAAACAATTTCTTAAAACGACTTTTATGTGTGCCTCAGGGAACTTCAAGTTTTGTGGCTCTGATTTGTTGGCTCTTCGCCCCCTAACATTGTGGTTTATGCTCTGGCTGCATCAGGGTCCAACTTTAAGTAAATTAATTATAAAGGAGTGTATGGTCCTTGACCATGCTCACCACATCCCATGGTTCAATTATATCAAGAAATGCTTTTGCGGGTTGGGTAGAGCTGACCTATTTTCTAACCCGGAGTTGGTGCATAAGAAAGATCTGGGCTGGTTAAAGAAGACCTTTTTTAATCAGAGGACCCTGGAACGGGAAAAATGTGAGCTGAGGAAATCTAGTGTTTGTAGGTTTTTCACTCTGAAAACTGTACAATATACTGAGACATATCTTTTAGGGCCTTTTAGTACTCACAAACGTTTTCTATTAACTAGGTTTCGCCTTGATCTCTACCACTCCTCTTAGCTCAGCCACATGGGTGTAGCAGAGGACAGAGTTTAGCGTCCTGTGGCTGCGACGGTAAGTCTCCACAGGACATGCTTCACTTTCTAATGTTTTGTAATTTTTATAACATTCCCCAGAAAAGTTTTATTATCCCCCTCCTGAATTCACTGGATTTGAGACAGGTGCGACCAGCTTTTATCTTTTTACATATGTTATCTGGTAACACCATTTTTTACGTTCTTAACTTCTTAAAATCAGCTGTGAGGCTTAGAGCCTGCTGCGACTAATTGATGTGTTTTTTTTTTTATCTGTTCCAGTATATAGGGCTGGGGGTTTTTCGGTGGAGCTAGGGTTCCTGTGCTCATCTCCTTCCTTTTTAAAGAACTAGCACACACACATTTTTTAATATACCGTGCATCTATTCTTATGTACTGTAAAAGTGATTTTTAAGTGCGAGCTGTCAACTATGTTACATTTTTGTATATTGTACTGTTTTAGATTACTTTTATGGTTTAATGTAAAAACCGAATAAAGTGTATTTGATTCATTGATTGTGCCCCGTTGAATAGGGAAGGGAGGGGACAATAAACCATTGAAACTTGGGGGTGCTATAAATGCTTATGACCCATCTACAAAACTTCTCACCAATACCGAATTTCCGCAGCGTCTTAAAGAGGTAGGGCCAGTAAACATGATTGAATGCCTTCTCGGTGTCAATGGAGAGAAGCAGTGCCTCTTTTCGTGACCTATGAATTTTGTCTAGGTGGTGCAGAAGGGAATTTGTATTATCGCAACATCGGCACGCAGGTATGAATCCCACCTGGTTTGGCTCAATCAGGCCTGGAATTAGTGGGTTTAGGCGATATACTAAGATACTGGTGAATAACTTTGCATCTATGTTCACGAAAGAGATAAGTCTATACGACCCACAGAGGGCCGTATCTTTGCCTGATTTTGGAATTACCGAAATAGCGCCCTCTTACATGGAGTCAGTAAGGGAGCCCGAGTCAGCAAAGGAGTTGTATAGACGAGTAAGCAGGGGTCTAGATCCAGGCAGAAAACTTTGTAAAATGGTGCGCTAAAGCCATCGGGCCCTGGCGACTTCATTCGTTTTAGACGAGTGATGTCCGAGATCACCTCTTCTATTCGCATGGGTTGTTCTATTGCCTCAGTCTCTTTGTCTGGGAGGGAAGTAAGGGTGATATTGTGGCGATAACCCAGGGGATCCCCGCTAGGTCCATTAGAGTTACAGTATACAGAACCGTAAAGGGCCTGGAAGGCCAATGCTATCTCTGTATCTGAACAGACCTCCGTAGATGGTCCAGTACCTATTGTCTTCATGGATCGAGAATGGAGTTTGCTGCGTAGGCGGTGTGCCAACATTTGCCTGCAGAGGTTACTCCCAAGGTAAAATTTATGTTTAAGACGTACCATAGCATACTCCGCCCTATTAAAATCTAGACGTTTGAGAAGAAGAAGTGCTTTTTCAAGTTCCCTCAATACTCTTAGGCCCCACGTCCGCTTATGGATAGCCTTGAGTTCTGAGACAGACCTCTCTAAACTCTGTCGCTTGTCTCAGCGACGTTGGTTCTCTACTGCAGGAACAGCTATAAGTTCCCCCCCTAACTACCAGCTTCAAAGCTTCCCAAATAGAGGCCAGGGATTTCTCCCCAGTATCACTAGTTTGGAGATAGTCTGCAATCACTTTGCGAAGGAATCGACCGTAGCCAGCGACTGAAGCAGGGAGTCTCTAAGACGCCATTGCGAAGTCTTAGGTTGGGTGACATTCAGTCTGAGAGGCAAGGAGAGGGGGGCATGGTCAGAGAGCGATCACTGAGCAATATCCGCTACTGATGTAAGAGCTAATAGGGTCGGGGGTCACAAGGAAGTGAACAATACATTCATATTGATTGATTGATTGAAGATTTATAAAGCGCCTGAATCACCCCCCAAGGTGTATCTCCGCGCTAGCGAACTGCTTAGTCGGCCAAGAAAGAGGAATAGATTAAAACAATATAGTCTTCAGAAGCCTACAGAACTGCAGGTGATCAGAGCACTCCCGCAAATGGATTGGTAATTGGTTCCAGAAAGTAGGGGCTAAGTGGAAGAAAGCTTTCCCGCCTAGCCGAGATTTTTTGCAGCGTGGGACCACAAGTAGAAATTTGGTCCCTGAGCGTAGTGTTCTGGGAGGCTGGTATTTTTTAAATTTCTCTGCCAAATAACTGGGGCCTTTGCCATTTAGAGATTTATGCACAATGCAGCAGATCTTAAAACGGATCCGCTTCCGCACTGGCAGCCAATGCAGTCTCTGCAAAAGGGGAACGGAGGGAGTAAGGGGGGGAACGTTGGAGACCAGTCAGGCAGCGGTGTTTTGGACCACTTGCAATTTGTTCAGAGATGCTTCACTGGCTGAGATCAGCAGAGCATTGCAGTAGTCTAGGCAACTTAGTACTAGCGCCTGGAAAAGGGTTTTCCGAGTGGACAAGGGAAGAAAGGGAAATACTCTTCGCAGAAGACCTAGAGCATGGAAGCAGGCGCCAATGGTGGTAGAAGCCTGATCCTTCATAATTAATTTCTGGTCCAGGCAGACACCTACATTTTTGACCACGGTCTGGGGCTCCGGTGCGGGTCCCAATTCCGTTGGCCACCAGCTCAGAGACCATCTCAAAGGAGCATCACCAAACAGCATAATTTCCGTTTTTCCCGCGTTAGGCTGGAGAATATTTTGCCTCATCCAGCTGGCAATGGCTTTCATACCTTCTGAGAAGATGGACTGAGCATTGGGTTTGTGTCTATCGAAGGATTACAGGAGCTGAGTATCATCAGCATAGGAGATGGGTATAAAACCTAACTTCCTAAGTAAATCTGCCAAAGGAGCAACATAGATGTTAAATAAAGTGGGACTGAGACAGGATCCCTGGGGATATGTTTTGAATGCAGCTGAGTAAAACATGTAATCTCTCGTGGAGGGGTGCAGTCATTACCAGACGTCCTGCAGTCTGCAATCTGCGAGCCATCTTAACTCTACAGAAGAGAAGGCCTCAGTTTGGTCAGATCGTTGTCCTGAGCGATCCATGTCAGTATCCATCACCAAGTTCATGTCCCCACCTATCAAGATAGCGGCATCAGGAGACCTTTACGCAGGTGCCTAGGAACTAGTAATAAAAGATTCCTGTTGATCGTTAGGTGCATAATTATTTACCAGGGTGAAGTGGAAGGCGCCCAATCTAAGCTGGACTGCTAGGTGGCGTCCCTTAAATTCAGTTATTGTGGATAGTATTTCCCCCATGAGCCCCTGTGAGAAGAGAATGGCCACCTCTCCCTTTTTAATGGGGCACAAAGACCGAAGTAGGTGTGGGAACCAGCTGGACTGCATTCTGGGGACACCCTTAGAAACTAGATGAGTTTCCTGCAGAAGGCATATGTCACTGTCTGATTGCTCTAGAAGTGAGAGGATTGCAGACCATTTAGTGAGATTATTAAGATCTCTTACATTGAGGCTAGTGACCCTAAGTTCTTGGAAGACGGGGCAGGAAGGCAAAATGCTGTAGAAACTCCCTCACTAGACTGTCAGAGTATGGAGCACTGAAATATCCCCACCTGAGGTAGACCCCCAAAAGGATTGTTGAAGAGCAAAGGATTGACCAGACGCGGAGAAGAAGTAAAAACCCACAAAAAAACAATCCCTACAAACCAATCAGAAAAACATGAAACCAGTAACTGTAGAAGTCCATCAGTGAAGGGAGTAGTTGGCGGAGCGAGGACCAGGCGGTCAGGGTCAAAAATAGCTGAAGTCTCAAAGTAATGAAATGTCCCATTGAGGAAGGATCCACAGATCCAGAATATGTCCCAGGGCCTCCTGGTCACTGTCCCCACTGCCCTCATTTTCCCCCTGCCTTGGGAAGAATAATTGTGACCAAAGTCTACTCAGCCTCAAGGTGCGTCTGTCTTATTAGCATCAGCGGTCAGGGTCTCTTGCACCTATTTCCTTTCCAACGCCATAGTGTCTGGATCTGGCCGTATTCCAACAGATGCATGTTTGGTCCGAAGCCAGAATGGGCACCTACCTGCTGAACGACCCTGTGGGCTGGCTCATCATCCCTCTGCAGAAGGGTGTGCAATACCAAGCACTCGGTAGGCCTCTGCAAGAGATCTGATTTGGTGGTTTGCTTTGCTGTCATTTTGGAAGATGATGCAGAAGGGTTGGCCCCAGGAGTAAAAAATACCAGCTTCCTTTAGGTGAGCGGTAACTGGGTAGAAGTCTTGGTGCTTTTGCAGAGTAATGCACACTAAGTCTTGATACAGCAAAGGTGCGTGCCCTCTAAACTGAATCGGGTGGAACTCCCTTGCTTTGCGCAGTATGCTCTCCTTCAATTGAAAATTGTGCACACACACCAGAATGTCAGCAGGGGGGGCTTTCACCGGTTTCAGTGTTCCCACCAGGTGTAGCTGGTCCACCTTTATTTCTTTGTCTGCTGTGGCCCCCAGGATATGTCGAAAGAGAACTCCGACATATTCTCCTAGGTTCACCTCTTCTGCATTCATCGGGACCCCTTTAATGAGTACATTGTTACGCCGTGAGCGATTTTCTAAGTCCTCGGCATGGGCCTGTAGGTTAAGCTGTTGCTCCTGGAGTCGGAGCACTTCTTCCTGCAGCCTCTCGACTTCTTCAGCTCACCCAGACTCCTGCTCCTCAAGAGCAGAGACCTGTCCCCCATCTCCTCCAGGTCGTGGCAAAGCTCACGCAAATCAGATGGAAGGTCTTTTTTGAACACTTCTGGTCATTTCGTACCAATGCGAATAAGCCTCCAGGAAACACAGAGTCACCGGCCCCTCCGGGTCATCAGTCTATGAGAGGTGGTCTGTGCTAGCTGTGGACATCCTATCACCTGAAGGCCCCCTAGTGGGCTTAGTCAACATGTCCTGCAGAGAGCAATCTTTCTTCTCCCTGGCCGACGACATGGTAGGATCCATCTGTGCAGGAGGATCTGGAGATGGTCGCCCAGTCAGCGATGTCCTGGTTAAGGGGGGACGCATACCCATCACTTACACAAGTACGCCAGGTTTGGCCGCTGCAGGGCTCAGCAGGTCAAGTGTCTCTTCCTCGCTCTCCGGGGACCCAGCCGGAATGGGGCACCCCAATACGAAGTCCTCCTGAATGCCGCTGGTATAAGTCGGTCTGCACACAGCTCCAGCTATTACCTCGCTATAAGGTATGGGGTCTTTGCCGGGCGGGGGGGGCTCTCTGGTGGTTTAGACAGTTGTCCCCCCTGGGAGGGCTTCCTCCAGGTACTTCAAAGTCACAGACCAGGCCCCCGACCAAACAAAAGAGTGGAGGTCAAGTGTCACAACAGGTGGAGGAAACCTTACATCCTACCTCACTTAGGGGGCTCCAGGCTGAGGCCGGGTACCATAGAGGTGAGCCACGGGGAAGGTCGCAGACAGCAGCAGGCTGTGAATCTTTGAGAGATGTACTCCTTTTAGACCTGCAATCATCCCTAAAGGGCCCCAACCTCCCAGCCCATCTCATTCCTCGGGCGTGGGTAGAGTGGTCGCAAGGACTGGTAGCTGCATGGGCAGGTGAAGGACTTTTTTTTCTTTCTTTTTTAAAAAAAAATAACTTTATTCGGTCTAAAAAAACAATAGGCCATAAAAATACATGGAAATATTACACAAAGCTATAATCTTGCATAAAAATGTAAAAATGTCCACACGTTAAAAACAGTTATAAAATGTCTGGGAAAGATCACGGAAAGAATAGTCAATAAAGAGCAGATGCACTGAAATTCATCGCAGACAAAGGCAGGAAAGCAGTATTAATCCTGCTCGATTTGTCTGCTGCGTTTGATACAATTTCCCACGAGATACTTTTGTCTCGAATAAAATCCAGCGGCATTTCAAATATCGTCCTAACCTTGATTAAGTCCTTCCTGACCAACCGTAGGCAAGCGGTTTCCCTGGGCACCTTTCTTTCCCCTCAACGGTCTATCACAGCAGGAGTACCCCAGGGCTCTTCTCTCAGCCCGCTCCTATTTAATATATATATGTCCCCTCTTATCTCTCTCATCTCGTCATTTGGGATTGAAGTAACATCGTATGCTGACGATACTCAGCTGATTCTATCCCTGGACAAAGATTCTACGTCGGCAGAAGCAAACTTCAAGCTCTGCTTTTCAGCAGTCATCCAGTGGATGAAAGATAATCATCTCCGGTGTAATACAGATAAGACAGCGATCCTCTTGATGGGGAAAGATAATCTCTTTCAACCCAGGGCCTGGTGGCCGGAGGATGTCATAGCTCCCCCCTCTACTGTCGAAGTAGCAAAAAATCTGGGAGTATTATTTGATGCTCCCCTCTCTTTCAAACCTCATGTACTAAAAGTGGCAGGGACCTGTTTTGGTTTAATCAAAACTTTAAAAAAATTCTTTGATTTGATCCCCCTAACGGCCAGGAAAACAGTTGCTGTGGCGTTGATTCTTTCACGCTTAGACTATTGTAACAGCCTTCTTGCAGGGATCAATAAATCAACACTGAAGAGATTACAGGCGGTCCAGCACGCGGCAGCCCGTTTGGTCCTGAAACTTCCTCGCAGGGCCTCCGCATCGGCGGCTCTGAAATCTCTCCATTGGCTCCCCTTACATAAGAGAATTTTATTCAAAATCCTCTTAATCACTTTCAGAGCAGCACACAAACAGGGTCCAACCTACCTGTCAGCAAGATTTACTCCTTATACTACAATTAGGACCCTCAGATCTTCTTCAGCGCATCTCCTGAAAACCCCCTGCTATAGATATAAAACCCGGGGAGGGAAATCAGTAACAGTGTTAGGAACCAAAGCTTGGAACCTGATGCCAGACAAACGGAGATGCCTAGAAACAGAAAAACAGTTCAGGAAGGCTTTAAAGACCTGGATCTTTGGTATACCAGATGAAGTCTGTCACTCTCTTATATAGGTTCCACCTCTCTCTATCCTGCATGACCTTAACTGGATAGCGCCAGGATGCTCCTTTCGGAGTGACAGTACGCGCTTTATAAGCTTCCTATTCAATTCAATTCAATGTGGGTTTATGGCCATGTACTTGATTTTACTAGCGTTTATTTCCAGGCCTTTTGCAATACAGTACTCGTTAAAATCGTTCATCATATGTTGTAGTCCCTTTGGAGTCTGTGAGATCAGGATGGTGTCATCTGCAAAAAGCAGTGCTGCTACCAAGTTCCCGTTCAATTTGGGAGGGTCATTTGCTTGTTTTTGTAGATAGTTTACCACGTCATTGATGTAGAGTGAGAACAGGGTGGGAGCAAGTACACAACCCTGTCTCACTCCTCTCTCTATTGGGATTGGCTTTGTAAGTTCCCCATTCATGCCCCATCGGACTCTAGCATAGTTTCCATTGTGCAGCCTTTTGATCTGTGTAACTAGGCTGGGGGGCGCTTTTTGTTTTTTTAGTGAATCCCATAATAAACATCTAGGTACGAGGTCAAAAGCTGACCTCAGGTCAACAAATGCTACATAGATGTGTCCCTCCCTAATCTTGAAGTATTTCCAGATGATGCACAGAAGTCTGAAGACTTGATCTACTGTGCTAGTGCATGATCTGAATCCTGCCTGATATGGGGACAATATATTGTTGGTCTCTATCTAGTCGTTAAGTCTATTTAATAACTGTCTGGCGTGGATTTTTTGGAGTACATCTATCAGGCTAATTGGCCTGTAATTTTCAGGTTTCTGTTTGCTGCCTTTTTGTGGATGGGGACAATTTCATCCCCTTTCCACGTTCCCGGTATTGGGGCACCTGCTGCTATTGCATTACTAAGAGAGTTAACGTATGGGACCCAAACCTTTTTTTCATGTTTAAATAGATCTCCAGGGAGTCTATCTAGTCCTGGTGCCTTCCCTGGCTTGATGGTATCTATGGCGTATTCGGTTTCTTGCAGTGAAAAAATGGTCACTTCACTACCTCCCTCAATATTAGCAGGCTCACTGTCTCCACTCGGAGTTACAGTGGGCCGGAAGCTGGAGTACAAGTCAGTACTAGAACAAAGGTGCCCCTTGATAAAGATTCTGTGGTCTGGGAGAAAAAGGGGAAACAAACACTGCAAATATATGAACCTCCCACTCGACCACCCACTAATTCGCTTAGGCCAAAACTGCCTCTATTGGGCTATCCCTCAATAATGTGAGATACAACAATTGGTCTTACAGAGGATGTATACTTTACTTTACTTACTTCTTAAAAAATATTTTTATTTTATTTCTTTTATCTCTTTTTTTCATTTGTTCTTGTAATATCATTTCATAAATAGTGAGAATCATTTTTCTTTTGCAATCTGTATATACAAAAATTCAAAAAAGCATGATGATACCTATAAACAATTTACAGATCAAAGATAAATAATTCAATAAATATTATCAAAATAATCAAACAGTGCATAAATATCCCCTTACCAGAGTCACATTCGTACCAACCTCACATACAATCAAAGCATACCAAACAAACTCATGCACACATCACAATACAGTCATCAATTTCCAGCTGCGAAATGGCTTGCAATTCAAAACTCATGGTGATTAAATCTTCTTAAATGTCCATGGTTATGCAGCCTGCTGGAAACAACCAGGCCTGAGTCAGTGAAATGCTCGGTCCAAACTGCTGAATCCAAATAATGTTCCGTCCTAACTACTTGGTCCTTGCCCCCGCATGCTATGATTTTCCAGAACTCAGCTGAATCATTAGTTTTTGCTGCCTGCAAGAGGTCAAGCCAGCTATTTCCCTCCCAATTCCTCTTGGCAGTGGCCAGTGTTCTCCTATGAACATCTCTGGCCCTCTTTACTGAGTCTGCATTTCCCTGCTTTATCATTTCAAGTAAAATTGTCTTAGATCTTCTGCATTCTGTTGTATACCATGGATTTACCTTTAATCCCAGTTTGAAATTGGGTTTCGATTTCTTCCCGATGTTTTTAGCGAGAAGGGGCTCAAGCTTTGCAGCTAGAACGGTGTGGATTGATATTACAGGCAAATCGCTTGTCTCCAGGTGGGCGCCCACTACCTCAGCAAAGGTATTATAGATGCTTGTCATTAGCTCTATGTTACCATGCATGCTTTTCAACAAATCCATTGGTATCCCATCTGGCCCTGGGGCTTTCCCATCCTTGCTGTGGTGGATGGCTGACTTAACTTCCTGCAAAGTTAATAAGAGTAGGGGAGAGTTCTGCAATCTGTTGAGGAGAGTAGCAGACATAATTGGTGTGTCCACAGTGTGGTAGATAGCGACGAAGTGGGTTACCCAGTCCGCGCCCCAGAGGTTATTTTGGAGAGGGGGATTGATAGAGGAATTCCTGGAACGAATTAACTTTACTAAGTCTCAGAAGGATTTACTGTCCTTCCCCGGGAATCGTGTTCCAAAAGTTCCCAATCTTGATTATATACTACCCTCTACCTTTTTGTGAGTTCAGTTTTGTACTCAGTTCGTGCCAGGGAGATTTCGGTCTTATTCCTGGGGCGGGCGTTGAGG
This sequence comes from Calotriton arnoldi, assembly GCA_963921515.1. Taxonomy (NCBI): domain Eukaryota; kingdom Metazoa; phylum Chordata; class Amphibia; order Caudata; family Salamandridae; genus Calotriton; species Calotriton arnoldi. The sequence continues at coordinate 575,268 of CAWUFW010003607.1, read as the reverse complement.
GCTTTCCTCAGCTTCCTATTTGCCAGGGAACAGACCCCCGTCGAAACATCTTGGGTCCGTGTCTGAAATACGAATTGGCTTGAGCATGGAGTCCCTGATTGTATGTATTAGCCTATTATACTGAGGAGCCATAGATTCCTGTGCGCTCTCCACTAGGCAGTAGAGGAATTTATTTAAGTGTGACATAAGTAAGGCAGCTAAAGACTCTTTTGGGTTTTTCATGCGCCAAACTAGTCGTAAGCCATCCGAGGAGTGATGCATAATGGAGGCTAGAACACTGTTGCGGGCGAGGCCCTTAAGCGGTAAAACATAGAGGCGCTCAAAGCGTTATGATCCCCCCAATCTGTGGGCAAGATCTCTCCTTTGGAAAGCCAAGATAAAATATCAGGGCTGACAAACATATAGTCTATAAGGGAGGCTCTCTCCCCCCCCTCTGAATGACGTCAACGTGTTGCAAGCTCCCCCTAGGATTTCGCGTAAGTCGACCAGGCTGTGGGCAGTAAGGAATTTAAAAAGCTCTGCACCCCTTGCGTCTTGCATAATGCCATGCCCATTCGTGACAGAGTCTTGCAACCTGAGAACCCCATTAATCTTATTGTTAAAGTCACCGCAGAGAACAAAGTGAATTTGAGTAGCATGGTTGTCTACCTTAGATTAGGAATATAAAATTAAATACACTGTTATAGTGTGTGCATCTAGCATTAGTAAAATCATTATTATAAAAGTTTATCAAGTAAAAAGCCATGTTAGACTTTGGTACTCGAGTTATTAATGTTAAAAAGGAAGAGGAACTAAATTTAATCTGTGAAACCTCTACCTGAAGGCTTAGGCTGACCCAAGTAGCTAATCCACCGGCCGCGCGGCCGTGAGTGGAGGGAGTAGCAGGACTTGAGTAACAGACGTAGCCCTCAAAGTGCGGTGTGTCAGTGAGCCAGGTCTCCTGCAGAAGAATTAGGTCAAACTTAGAAACAAATGCCCTCCAATCTTCGTTATTGATCTTTCCTTTGAGGCCTGCCACATTCCAGCTAAGGACAGAAAGAGTTCTGTAGTGCGTGTGCAAAGTGTGAGTTGCAACTACCATTGTCCTTGAAGGGAGGGTAACAGTAGTTGTCACTGTAGAATTGTCAATCAAAAGATGTAGTACAAGGAGTAGCATTTGCTAAAACTACTTTAGGGCCCGTGAGTCAGTCCAAATCAGAGAGTGCGTCAAATCTATTAGATGTGGGTAAAGGGCACGAAACAGGGTAAGCGCTCTGTGAAACCTGAGCTACTGGCAGGACATTAGAGAATGGATGACTAACTATGATTGTCTGTGCTAAGTTATCTAGGTGTGTGTTGACGTCCCTGTGACAGTTAGATGTAGTTACATCATGTGCACAACAGATTGAAGCTGAGTTGAGTGGGCCCAGCCTATGATCAAAGGGGGGTCTATAGAAAAAACCTAAAGGGACCAAGGAGCTGGAGGTAGTGGCCCGGTTACTGGGTCTAGAATTGAATAATAGATTATGAGCCAGATCTGGAAGACTGAAATTAATCACAATACAATTTCCATACAAGTCCGGCCGCTTTGGCCCAATCCATGCGCATCTCCTTATGTGCAGGATAGCCTTAGCATGCCGAAATGGCATGCCTCTATATTGTGCCAGCCAGTCTAAGGTTTTGTTGAAGAGCTGCTCATAGGATTCGCGTTGGTCCGAACACAATAGGGGGTACCCCTCTCAAGACAGCAACGTACTGGCATGCAGTAGGGGTGAGATTAATAACTGGTAGTTGTAACTGCGTCTGGGAGTGGGATGAAGCCACTCTGCCTTCTGAGTCCCTTGTGTTCTTATTACAATGGAGAGTAGAAGTTGATAGTTGGACTACTTTCTGACCAGTGACGAGATTTTCATTACGTGAGTGATCAGCATGGACTGGCAGATTGCTAGGAGTAGATAGGGCCTGTGTTGCTGGAATACTTTTTTCACAAGGACCATCTGGATTCCTATTCAAGATACAGTGCCTGGTGGAAGTATTAATTGAAGTTCCTTTGGCGGAGCCTGAGAGGTTGATACCAAGCGCGGCCAGGTTGGACTCAATAGTAGCCAGACGTGAAACCAGAGGAGAAAGTACAGAGTTAATCGCTGAAGACAGTTTTTCTGAGAAAGTTTTTAGGTAGCTAGCCAGAAGGTTGTTAGGAATCGATAAGATAAGACTTGTAGGCCTGTGAAAGTTGGACTGAGGTTGAAACTGTACTTGGACAGGCGCTGGCTCGGGCACGGGCATGGATACTTGTAAGGTCTCAGAAGGACTTCTTTGAGGGCCTGCTTAGAAGTGGGCAGGCTGCCCAGGTTACCCTCTTCCCTTCAGGTCTACTATTGCTTTGCTGCAGTGTCTTGAGCTCCCCAGATGGCTCCAGTCTCTCTTCGAGAGTCCTGGGGGGGCAGCTAATGCTGCGACTCCCATGTGGGCCATGGCAGAGGTCACACCCACCAATTATCACGCCTGGCTTACCAGGGAGCTGATGATAACGCTACAGGTGCATGGCAGCCCAGGCCTCACAGCTCTGCCGCCAGGGCCAAGAGCCTAGCCACTCACTAGTGGCGGTTGCTGAATCTGGGTGAGTCCCCTGCAGCAGACCTCATATTTTCTAGGGCTGCCGGATTTTCATGCGAGGCTTTGCTGCCACCCCCCCCTCAAGGGCACTGTCACAGGCAGGATGTGGGTAGCTGCACGGCTGCTCCACTGCGTGGCAGCAAGATGCGGGAACACAGCCAGGCAGGAACTCGTCCCTGTCAGTACAGGCCAACTGCCACCATCTTGCCACCGAACATGGCCTACACCTCCCGCAGTCCGTCTCGGGATGGACCATCTGCCCACATCAGGAGGATCTGCCAGCTTCATCCTCAGTGACTCACAGCATCCGCAGCCTGGAAAGGGTCAAGGGAGCATTCATGCATGGAAGGTAGGACGCTATACAGAGCTAAGTTGGTGGTGGGGACGGAGAGACGAAGAAACACATTTTAGCCGTCCGTCATCTTGGCAAAGCCCCCCCTGGGGTCAAGTTTACTGGTGATTTTTCAGAGATGATAAATTACAGTGAACAAGTGGTCTTAGATAAGATAACTAATCTTGTAGAGAACTGGTCATCTAAATTCTGAAGTTGGTGGGGAAGAATGGAGACTATTAAAATGATGTTCACCCCCATGGTTACTTATGTGATAAGTATGATCCCAGCGCATATATCAGATGACTTCTTCTCTAGACTTGATGGCATTCTGAACTTCATCCTCTAGAATGGCAAACACCCAAGAATATCTCTAAAGAAGCTCAGACTCTCTGAAGAACAGGGAGGTGTTTAATTGGCACATTTTAAAGACTATCAGTTAGTTTTCTTTTTCAAACAAGGTTCCTGATGGTTAATCAACCCTGAATATTACTGTTCTCCATTTGGTTGGAAATAGAAAATACAGGTCTGCAAAACACATCCCTCATATCATATTTGACATCTACACATGTTAAGTGCCCTCATTAGCCATATTATGAATTTATTTAAAGATTAACAAATGACTTCAATCCTCAAAATTAGCCTCTCTGTGGCATAAAACATATCTAGATAGACAGGCAAAGTGTTGTTTGGGAAGATTGGATATCAAAATGTATTTTTACAGTGAGTCAATTAGGTACACATTCAGAAAAATTTACTTTTGCTAATTTATAAAACTTGTTCCATTTGGAAATATTGAATTTTATCGGTATTTAAAAGTGAAAGTTGCAATTATTAAGGCAAAAACATTTGAATTAACTCTTCTAGTGTTTCAACAATTTCCATCCAATCTGTGTAAGATTGGTCATCAGTTTCTAATATATACTTGATGTTTCTGGCAGTAAATACAATTTTAGTATTGGTGACCCAGTCAAAAACGTACTTGGTAGCTAAACAAGTTCCTCCAACCCTTAACTGGCCTCGTTTTTTCCCCAACCTTTTAAATACAAATGTCCCCCCTCATTGGCACAAACAAAATACTACTAAGCTACACTGGGCATACTGGATGCCACAAATACTACACAAGCTCAAACTTCATGAGAATTCCTTATGTTGGAATTGTAATACTTCAAAAGGAGATCTAGCTCATATAATATTCAACTGTTCAAAATAACTTGAATCTTACAGACTACCCTTTCCAGGAACTTCTTATATCTGTTGAGTGGTCCCTCTAACTCTGACTCACGTCATAAAGATGATGCCTATCTTTTGGATTTGCTCCTCATGTTGGCATGTAAAATTATTTTGTGACATTGGAAGTTTTCTCTAAGGTCTTGATTCAAAAATGGAAGGAATTGTTATTCTTTATTAGAGGAGCAAATAATATGTCCCTTTCACAATCTCCATGGAAAACTCAGACTCGCCACATATGGGATAAACTGGATCTGTGTCTAGACAAAATTATTTCTAAATTGTGATATATTGTAACATAACTACTGAATCTCTCTTTATTGCTTAAAGAAGGGCTTGATGAGGCATGATAGCCATCAGACGAGGTCATAGTGAAGCCTTTGACATTTGGCATGGAAGCTCCAAATAAAAAATTTGCGCCCAAGGAAGGTCCCTCACCAGCTGGATACTTTTGGTGCCTTCGCCCTATGAAGATATCTACGTTCGAACTTTGTCCCTTTTTTGGAGTTTGGATTCCTGCAGTTTAGCTGAAGAGGTCTCTACGAGGCCACATACACTCCCTGTGATGACCCACTGAAACAGATTTGCTGCTGCGGAAAAACAACCTGAACCCTTGGCTCGGCACCAACGGACCTTCATCAGATTGACTTGACAAGTTTGCCCCGGGGGTCTTTGGAGTAAAAATGTTTCTAAGTCCAAGGTTCTCAGGATGTTTAGAGGGCCACATTTTGGCACAGACAATGGTCCCAGGACCTTAGGAAAAGAACTTGTGGGTCAAGACACATCCCAGCACAAACCACTAGCAGGGCCCAGCGCAGGTCCAGTTGAAAATGTCCAGCTTGGCTCTGCAGGAAAAAGGAAGAGACATTATTGTGTCTCTGTAGCTTAACAGGGGGTCAGCAACTAACTCTTGTGCACTTCTTTGTCCTGGGTACAAGTGGGAGCAGGAGAGTTCCACTTTCAGGTCCAGTTGCAGGCCCAGGCAGCAAGTCAGTTGGACAGATGCAGGGAGGCCCCTGGAACTTGTTATGTCCTTGTAGCTCAGAGCAGGAGGTGAATCAGCTGGCCCTTGGAGTCACTCAACCTGGGATGAAGGGAGAAGGTCCATTCTTACTTCTCCTCAAACAGGGCAGGCCTCAAGGAGCAGTGCAGCTTCTTTTGTAGTATCCATAGGCACAGGAGTTTACTGAAGAGTGGGTCTGAAGGTCCCATTTATATACCTGGTACCCCCTTTAAACGGAAGACGCTTGCGGAGTTTTCATTCTACAGAGATGTCTGGAATGTCTTGCCTCCCTGTCCTAGTCCAAGTCTGTCTGAGGGTACAAATGGCTAGTGTGAATTCCTTTGTGTGTAAGCTGGGCTAGTGGCTTTGAGGTGCAAGTGTGATAGGTGCAAGTTCCGCACCCCATCCTGCCAGAGATGGCCCATCTTGACAACTGTGTGGAAGGAATACACAAAGGCCAACTACACTAAGTCATGTGACTCAGGAAATAGGCTGCAGGCATCAAATGGTAAGAAAATGTCAACTTTCCAAAAGTGGCATTTTCAGAATTGTGACTTAAAATCTGACTATCATTATAGAGGGTTTTAAATTACAATTCCTAAGATATCAAACATGAAGATCCTACGTCCTGCCAATCAAAAGTTACCACTTATTGAATGTAATAAGCTAATCCAATGTTATCCTATGGGAGAGGTAAGCCTTACAATAGTGTAAAACAAATTTGAGAGTTTTCACTACCATGTAAAACTTAAAAATACATGTCCAACTTTTTAAATACAATGCTCCCTGCCCTAAGGGCTGTTTAGGGCCTACCCTATGGGCTGCTTATATGTATTAAAAAGAAGGTTTAGGCCAGGCAAAAGGTTTATTTTGCCAGGCTGAAATGGCAGTTTAAAACCCCACACACAGGCTGCAATGGCAGCCCTGAGGCATGTTTAAAAGGCTACTTAAGTGGGTGGCGCAATAAGTGCTGCAGGCCCACTAGTAGTATTTAATTTACAGGCCCTGGCTGCATGCAGTGACACTAGTAAATGTAGTTTCCTAAGGACTTACAAGTAAATTAAATGTGCCAATTGGGTGTAAGCCAATTTGACCATGTTTAAAGGAGAGAGAACAAACACTTTATCACTGGTTAGCGGTAGTAAAGTGCACAGAGTCCCAAAAGCCAAAACAAGAGGATTGAAGGCAAAAGGTTTGGAGGTGACCATGCAGAGAAGGCCAGGTCCAACATTGTTGTTTCTTGCCAGGCTCAAAATTATCATTGATGATCAGGGGCTCTTCTTCGAGCCTAACAGTGCATGGGATTGATTGTGTAAGATTGGTCATCAGTTTCTAAAATATACTTGATGTTTCTGGCAGTAAATACAATTTTAGTATTGGTGACCCAGTCAAAAACGTACTTGGTAGCTAAACAAGTTCCTCCAACCCTTAACTGGCCTCGTTTTTTCCCCAACCTTTTAAATACAAATTTCCCCCTCATTGGCACAAACAAAATACTACTAAGCTACACTGGGCATACTGGATGCCACAAATACTACACAAGCTCAAACTTCATGAGAATTCCTTATGTTGGAATTGTAATACTGCAAAAGGAGATCTAGCTCATATGATATTCAACTGTTCAAAATAACTTGAATCTTACAGACTACCCTTTCCAGGAACTTCTTATATCTGTTGAGTGGTCCCTCTAACTCTGACTCACGTCATAAAGATGATGCCTATCTTTTGGATTTGCTCCTCATGTTGGCATGTAAAATTATTTTGTGACATTGGAAGTTTTCTCTAAGGTCTTGATTCAAAAATGGAAGGAATTGTTATTCTTTATTAGAGGAGCAAATAATATGTCCCTTTCACAATCTCCATGGAAAACTCAGACTCGCCACATATGGGATAAACTGGATCTGTGTCTAGACAAAATTATTACTAAATCGTGATATATTGTAACATAACTACTGAATCTCTCTTTATTGCTTAAAGAAGGGCTTGATGAGGCATGATAGCCATCAGACGAGGTCATAGTGAAGCCTTTGACATTTGGCATGGAAGCTCCAAATGAAAAATTTGCGCCCAAGGAAGGTCCCTCACCAGATGGATACTTTTGGTGCCTTCGCCCTATGAAGATATCTACGTTCGAACTTTGTCCCTTTTTTGGAGTTTGGATTCCTGCAGTTTAGCTGAAGAGGTCTCTACGAGGCCACATACACTCTCTGTGATGACCCACTGAAACAGATTTGCGGCTGCGGAAAACAACCTGAACCCTTGGCTCGGCACCAACGGACCTTCATCAGATTGACTTGACAAGTTTGCCCCAGGGGTCTTTGGAGTAAAAATGTTTCTAAGTCCAAGGTTCTCAGGATGTTTAGAGGGCCACATTTTGGCACAGACAATGGTCCCAGGACCTTAGGAAAAGAACTTGTGGGTCAAGACACATCCCAGCACAAACCACTAGCAGGGCCCAGCGCAGGTCCAGTTGAAAATGTCCAGCTTGGCTCTGCAGGAAAAAGGAAGAGACATTATTGTGTCTCTGTAGCTTAACAGGGGTCAGCAACTAACTCTTGTGCACTTCTTTGTCCTGGGTACAAGTGGGAGCAGGAGCTATTTCACAAACACAGGACTCCCTACTTTAATAAGGGGACGCCTTCTTTTCTGACTCTGTGGGGCACTTTCTTTGCCGCACACTCCCCGGTGTGACACCAGTCCCAGGGTGTAACAACTACTGCTGATACCGCCACCTAGCACGCAGCCCGAAGCCTGCAGCACATCCTGGTGGGACCTCAATTCCCAGGCTGCACCTCTCCACATCCCTGCTGCTGAGGGGAGGCGCTTATATCGCGCTTAAAGCGCTGCCTCATCCCTGCGGCGTGGGACGCGCACGGGCAAAGCCCGGGCCAAGGGCGTGCACACCCGTCAGAGACCGGAAGAGGCGGGGCAGGGCCACCCCCCTTGGTCTCGCTCTATCCACATCGATCACACCTAGCAGGCCTAGAAGTAGGTGAACAAATGGAATTTGCGATTAATCTAAGACTATTGGTAGCCTTGATACCCACTGCCTTAGGTGCAGGAAAGAATTGGGAACTTGTCTAAGAATTGCTTTGTCTTTCCTGTATTTTTCATTCCTTTTTGCGCACTTTTTTAACTGAACTTATGTGAAATTGATATTCGATATGTGAGCCATTGCCCCATTTTCTTACGGGCTTGGTAATACCTAACGTTCTAAGGGACCGGGCCCGACTAGGCCACATATACTAGGTAGGCTACACAAGAAATTTAGTGACAAATTTTATGGTTGTTATTACTTTTAGTGAAGCCTAAGCTTAATAGTAAATAAAGCAAGTGCATCTATTGCACTAGCTCCTGAAAATGGGGAAGCGAAAGGCCACAGAGGCTGTTGCAAGCAGGAGCTAAGTACCTAAAACAACAAAACTAAAGAAAACTGCAGCAGATAACTGCACATTAGCTGCAATCGACGATTTAATTGAGGATGTAGAGTCGATATTAGCTAATGGGAAGAAGAAGCCACCAAATAGTAACACAAAAAAAGATTTCCACCTATTACAGTAAACAGACCCAGCTGTCTAAAATCCCCCACATGTAGCGTCATTGTCCATTATAACCAAGCTGAGGCAGGCACACAGAGTCTGCCAATGACCCATGCGACAAGTGAACCCCTCGACTTAGTGCCCCTGTGTCTGACACACTATCCCCTAACGAACATAGGAATAGTAGCAGTGACTTGATAACTGTAAATTGTTCAAATAGATTTGCATCTTTAGCAACACTGCAGGATTCACCATGTTCAAGCTCAATAAAGCAGGCTCAAAGCAACAAGTTAAAACGCAGCAGGGGTAAAGACAAGGTGTCCAGGCCGACAGACTAGGAAAAATTGAAGACACCACAGAGCTGCATAGGAAACTAAACACCTTGAGGTACAAGGTCTCAGCATTAAAAAAAACGAATTGGGGATCTATTACTTCGAATTAATACTCCCGAGAATGATAGTGCTTTGGGTGATAAAAAGCATCCCAATGAGAAATTAAACGTTCCTCTGAATGATAGCTCTAGGGGTGGATGCCCTTTTGGTGGAGGAGGCCACAAGGAGCAGGAAGAGTGTCGTGGATGGTCATCAGTGTAGCATGAAGAGCAGGCAGGACATTGTGGACGGTCATCGCTGAACAGCAAAGATCCTGATGGGTGTCAGGGGCAGTCGATGCTGAAGATTCACTTTGGCGGTCACCACTGGCGATGCTGTAACACGAAGTGCAGATTTCGCGTTGCCAGTCGTTGCTGAAAGTCATGGTAGCATGAAGAGTCAGATGTACCATAGCCTTGCATTGTCGGGTGACAAGATCTTGGCGTTAACGGGCCTGTTCACAGTTGCAAAGAGCCAAAAACTTCAGAATTTCTCCTTTTTTGGAGTCAGAGGAGTGCACCCTGATGCCAACCAAGGCTCCAGGACTTGAGGAGGCACTTCTTGGGGACCCAGGATTCACTCTTGAAGAGGCCAACAGGGCTCAGAGAGTTCCACTTTCAGGTCCAGTTGCAGGCCCAGGCAGCAAGTCAGCTGGACAGATGCAGGGAGGCCCCTGGAACTTGTTATGTCCTTGTAGCTCAGAGCAGGAGGTGAATCAGCTGGCCCTTGGAGTCACTCAACCTGGGATGAAGGGAGAAGGTCCATTCTTACTTCTCCTCAAACAGGGCAGGCCTCAAGGAGCAGTGCAGCTTCTTTTGTAGTATCCATAGGCACAGGAGTTTACTGAAGAGTGGGTCTGAAGGTCCCATTTATATACCTGGTACCCCCTTTAAACGGAAGACGCTTGCGGAGTTTTCATTCTACAGAGATGTCTGGAATGTCTTGCCTCCCTGTCCTAGTCCAAGTCTGTCTGAGGGTACAAATGGCTAGTGTGAATTCCTTTGTGTGTAAGCTGGGCTAGTGGCTTTGAGGTGCAAGTGTGATAGGTGCAAGTTCCGCACCCCCATCCTGCCAGAGATGGCCCATCTTGACAACTGTGTGGAAGGAATACACAAAGGCCAACTACACTAAGTCATGTGACTCAGGAAATAGGCTGCAGGCACCAAATGGTAAGAAAATGTCAACTTTCCAAAAGTGGCATTTTCAGAATTGTGACTTAAAATCTGACTATCATTATAGAGGGTTTTAAATTACAATTCCTAAGATATCAAACATGAAGATCCTACGTCCTGCCAATCAAAAGTTACCACTTATTGAATGTAATAAGCTAATCCAATGTTATCATATGGGAGAGGTAAGCCTTACAATAGTGTAAAACAAATTTGAGAGTTTTCACTACCATGTAAAACTTAAAAATACATGTCCAACTTTTTAAATACAATGCTCCCTGCCCTAAGGGCTGTTTAGGGCCTACCCTATGGGCTGCTTATATGTATTAAAAAGAAGGTTTAGGCCAGGCAAAAGGTTTATTTTGCCAGGCTGAAATGGCAGTTTAAAACCCCACACACAGGCTGCAATGGCAGCCCTGAGGCATGTTTAAAAGGCTACTTAAGTGGGTGGCGCAATAAGTGCTGCAGGCCCACTAGTAGTATTTAATTTACAGGCCCTGGCTGCATGCAGTGACACTAGTAAATGTAGTTTCCTAAGGACTTACAAGTAAATTAAATGTGCCAATTGGGTGTAAGCCAATTTGACCATGTTTAAAGGAGAGAGAACAAACACTTTATCACTGGTTAGCGGTAGTAAAGTGCACAGAGTCCCAAAAGCCAAAACAAGAGGATTGAAGGCAAAGGTTTGGAGGTGACCATGCAGAGAAGGCCAGGTCCAACATTGTTGTTTCTTGCCAGGCTCAAAATTATCATTGATGATCAGGGGCTCTTCTTCGAGCCTAACAGTGCATGGGATTGATTGTGTAAGATTGGTCATCAGTTTCTAAAATATACTTGATGTTTCTGGCAGTAAATACAATTTTAGTATTGGTGACCCAGTCAAAAACGTACTTGGTAGCTAAACAAGTTCCTCCAACCCTTAACTGGCCTCGTTTTTTCCCCAACCTTTTAAATACAAATTTCCCCCTCATTGGCACAAACAAAATACTACTAAGCTACACTGGGCATACTGGATGCCACAAATACTACACAAGCTCAAACTTCATGAGAATTCCTTATGTTGGAATTGTAATACTGCAAAAGGAGATCTAGCTCATATGATATTCAACTGTTCAAAATAACTTGAATCTTACAGACTACCCTTTCCAGGAACTTCTTATATCTGTTGAGTGGTCCCTCTAACTCTGACTCACGTCATAAAGATGATGCCTATCTTTTGGATTTGCTCCTCATGTTGGCATGTAAAATTATTTTGTGACATTGGAAGTTTTCTCTAAGGTCTTGATTCAAAAATGGAAGGAATTGTTATTCTTTATTAGAGGAGCAAATAATATGTCCCTTTCACAATCTCCATGGAAAACTCAGACTCGCCACATATGGGATAAACTGGATCTGTGTCTAGACAAAATTATTACTAAATCGTGATATATTGTAACATAACTACTGAATCTCTCTTTATTGCTTAAAGAAGGGCTTGATGAGGCATGATAGCCATCAGACGAGGTCATAGTGAAGCCTTTGACATTTGGCATGGAAGCTCCAAATGAAAAATTTGCGCCCAAGGAAGGTCCCTCACCAGCTGGATACTTTTGGTGCCTTCGCCCTATGAAGATATCTACGTTCGAACTTTGTCCCTTTTTTGGAGTTTGGATTCCTGCAGTTTAGCTGAAGAGGTCTCTACGAGGCCACATACACTCTCTGTGATGACCCACTGAAACAGATTTGCGGCTGCGGAAAAACAACCTGAACCCTTGGCTCGGCACCAACGGACCTTCATCAGATTGACTTGACAAGTTTGCCCCAGGGGTCTTTGGAGTAAAAATGTTTCTAAGTCCAAGGTTCTCAGGATGTTTAGAGGGCCACATTTTGGCACAGACAATGGTCCCAGGACCTTAGGAAAAGAACTTGTGGGTCAAGACACATCCCAGCACAAACCACTAGCAGGGCCCAGCGCAGGTCCAGTTGAAAATGTCCAGCTTGGCTCTGCAGGAAAAAGGAAGAGACATTATTGTGTCTCTGTAGCTTAACAGGGGGTCAGCAACTAACTCTTGTGCACTTCTTTGTCCTGGGTACAAGTGGGAGCAGGAGCTATTTCACAAACACAGGACTCCCTACTTTAATAAGGGGACGCCTTCTTTTCTGACTCTGTGGGGGCACTTTCTTTGCCGCACACTCCCCGGTGTGACACCAGTCCCAGGGTGTAACAACTACTGCTGATACCGCCACCTAGCACGCAGCCCGAAGCCTGCAGCACATCCTGGTGGGACCTCAATTCCCAGGCTGCACCTCTCCACATCCCTGCTGCTGAGGGGGAGGCGCTTATATCGCGCTTAAAGCGCTGCCTCATCCCTGCGGCGTGGGACGCGCACGGGCAAAGCCCGGGCCAAGGGCGTGCACACCCGTCAGAGACCGGAAGAGGCGGGGCAGGGCCACCCCCCTTGGTCTCGCTCTATCCACATCGATCACACCTAGCAGGCCTACAAGTAGGTGAACAAATGGAATTTGCGATTAATCTAAGACTATTGGTAGCCTTGATACCTACTGCCTTAGGTGCAGGAAAGAATTGGGAACTTGTCTAAGAATTGCTTTGTCTTTCCTGTATTTTTCATTCCTTTTTGCGCACTTTTTTAACTGAACTTATGTGAAATTGATATTCGATATGTGAGCCATTGCCCCATTTTCTTACGGGCTTGGTAATACCTAACGTTCTAAGGGACCGGGCCCGACTAGGCCACATATACTAGGTAGGCTACACAAGAAATTTAGTGACAAATTTTATGGCTGTTATTACTTTTAGTGTAGCCTAAGCTTAATAGTAAATAAAGCAAGTGCATCTATTGCACTAGCTCCTGAAAATGGGGAAGCGAAAGGCCACAGAGGCTGTTGCAAGCAGGAGCTAAGTACCTAAAACAACAAAACTAAAGAAAACTGCAGCAGATAACTGCACATTAGCTGCAATCGACGATTTAATTGAGGATGTAGAGTCGATATTAGCTAATGGGAAGAAGAAGCCACCAAATAGTAACACAAAAAAAAGATTTCCACCTATTACAGTAAACAGACCCAGCTGTCTAAAATCCCCCACATGTAGCGTCATTGTCCATTATAACCAAGCTGAGGCAGGCACACAGAGTCTGCCAATGACCCATGCGACAAGTGAACCCCCTCGACTTAGTGCCCCTGTGTCTGACACACTATCCCCTAACGAACATAGGAATAGTAGCAGTGACTTGATAACTGTAAATTGTTCAAATAGATTTGCATCTTTAGCAACACTGCAGGATTCACCATGTTCAAGCTCAATAAAGCAGGCTCAAAGCAACAAGTTAAAACGCAGCAGGGGTAAAGACAAGGTGTCCAGGCCGACAGACTAGGAAAAATTGAAGACACCACAGAGCTGCATAGGAAACTAAACACCTTGAGGTACAAGGTCTCAGCATTAAAAAAAACGAATTGGGGATCTATTACTTCGAATTAATACTCCCGAGAATGATAGTGCTTTGGGTGATAAAAAGCATCCCAATGAGAAATTAAACGTTCCTCTGAATGATAGCTCTAGGGGTGGATGCCCTTTGGTGGAGGAGGCCACAAGGAGCAGGAAGAGTGTCGTGGATGGTCATCAGTGTAGCATGAAGAGCAGGCAGGACATTGTGGACGGTCATCGCTGAACAGCAAAGATCCTGATGGGTGTCAGGGGCAGTCGATGCTGAAGATTCACTTTGGCGGTCACCACTGGCGATGCTGTAACACGAAGTGCAGATTTCGCGTGCTAGTCGTTGCTGAAAGTCATGGTAGCATGAAGAGTCAGATGTACCATAGCCTTGCATTGTCGGGTGACAAGATCTTGGCGTGAACGGGCCTGTTCACAGTTGCAAAGAGCCAAAAACTTCAGAATTTCTCCTTTTTTGGAGTCAGAGGAGTACACCCTGATGCCAACCAAGGCTCCAGGACTTGAGGAGGCACTTCTTGGGGACCCAGGATTCACTCTTGAAGAGGCCAACAGGGCTCAGAGAGTTCCACTTTCAGGTCCAGTTGCAGGCCCAGGCAGCAAGTCAGCTGGACAGATGCAGGGAGGCCCCTGGAACTTGTTATGTCCTTGTAGCTCAGAGCAGGAGGTGAATCAGCTGGCCCTTGGAGTCACTCAACCTGGGATGAAGGGAGAAGGTCCATTCTTACTTCTCCTCAAACAGGGCAGGCCTCAAGGAGCAGTGCAGCTTCTTTTGTAGTATCCATAGGCACAGGAGTTTACTGAAGAGTGGGTCTGAAGGTCCCATTTATATACCTGGTACCCCCTTTAAACGGAAGACGCTTGCGGAGTTTTCATTCTACAGAGATGTCTGGAATGTCTTGCCTCCCTGTCCTAGTCCAAGTCTGTCTGAGGGTACAAATGGCTAGTGTGAATTCCTTTGTGTGTAAGCTGGGCTAGTGGCTTTGAGGTGCAAGTGTGATAGGTGCAAGTTCCGCACCCCCATCCTGCCAGAGATGGCCCATCTTGACAACTGTGTGGAAGGAATACACAAAGGCCAACTACACTAAGTCATGTGACTCAGGAAATAGGCTGCAGGCACCAAATGGTAAGAAAATGTCAACTTTCCAAAAGTGGCATTTTCAGAATTGTGACTTAAAATCTGACTATCATTATAGAGGGTTTTAAATTACAATTCCTAAGATATCAAACATGAAGATCCTACGTCCTGCCAATCAAAAGTTACCACTTATTGAATGTAATAAGCTAATCCAATGTTATCATATGGGAGAGGTAAGCCTTACAATAGTGTAAAACAAATTTGAGAGTTTTCACTACCATATAAAACTTAAAAATACATGTCCAACTTTTTAAATACAATGCTCCCTGCCCTAAGGGCTGTTTAGGGCCTACCCTATGGGCTGCTTATATGTATTAAAAAGGAAGGTTTAGGCCAGGCAAAAGGTTTATTTTGCCAGGCTGAAATGGCAGTTTAAAACCCCAAACATAGGCTGCAATGGCAGCCCTGAGGCATGTTTAAAAAGGCTACTTAAGTGGGTGGCGCAATAAGTGCTGCAGGCCCACTAGTAGTATTTAATTTACAGGCCCTGGCTGCATGCAGTGACACTAGTAAATGTAGTTTCCTAAGGACTTACAAGTAAATTAAATGTGCCAATTGGGTGTAAGCCAATTTGACCATGTTTAAAGGAGAGAGAACAAACACTTTATCACTGGTTAGCGGTAGTAAAGTGCACAGAGTCCCAAAAGCCAAAACAGGAGGATTGAAGGCAAAAGGTTTGGAGGTGACCCTGCAGAGAAGGCCAGGTCCAACATTGTTGTTTCTTGCCAGGCTCAAAATTATCATTGATGATCAGGGGTTCTTCTTCGAGCCTAACAGTGCATGGGATTGATTGTAACACCACAAAGCAGGATAAGTTGCAGCTGGATGGAGGGTACAGTCTTTCCAAAATGACAAAGATGCAGGAGAAGTGACAATCTCGGAAATAAGTGCCCCTTCAGAAATGAAGTTGAAAAGGGAATAGTGAAGACACTCACAACAGTGAATACCTTCACTACTCTGTCTCAACTAGTATCAAGTGGGCATACTTTGAGGTCGACCTCAGGTAGCATAGATTCGGATAAAGTACCTGAAGGAAACACTCCATGCCCTTAGGCTGCCTCACCAAATAACCACAGTTATGAAACTTAAACCTATAGTGATAAAGACCATGTATCATGAATAAGGTGCTCCATGACTTGCTCCTTGTCTTGTGCTGGGGAGTGGTACGCAGCGCATGCCCCAGGATCACTGAATCCTGAACCTTAGGGTGGGGGCAAAATGTCCTGGGAAGAGAGTGAGGAAACGCTTTTCGAAGCCCGCCCTCACACTCCTTAGGCTGTAAGCCCTGGGAGTACAGGTTGCAAATTTGGTTGTCATTCTTGTTTTTCTACTTCTTTTTTCTTGTTCAGTTGGTTTTGAATGGATGGCCATTGCCAGACCAACTGGGGTGATGGGAGTTACCATTAGTGATAAAGTGTAAAACCCAGGTCATGTATGTCCCCAGCATAATGGGGGTTCCATATCACAGTCTGACATAGGGTAGAGAGATCTGACCTGGCGGGACTAAGCAGATATGTGCTCCTTTTTTATAAATGTTCAATGTTTACCAGTTTCTAACTTGGAATGTGAAGGTAATGTGGTCCATTAGCATATACTATAAAATACTAACTTACCTAAGACCGAGTGGGGTAGATGTGGTACATCTACAAGAAACTTGGGGTGGTGGCCAACCTGAAAAGGCAATGGAGAGGGCAAATGTATGCCTCTGGATTTCCCTCCTATACTAGAGTTTTGTTGGTCTGGTCTGGGTTAAGCCAGGTGTCCCACTATAAGCTACAACGGCACACATTGACACAGAAAGATGTTACGTACTGCTGCAGGGCAGATTGAATAGTATATAACACACTGTGGGCAGGGTTATGCTCTCACTACTGGCCAAATACAATATTTGTAGTCCCTGGCTCAGTTCTTCTCTCTATATGTGTGGGTCTCAATGCTGGCGAGTGGGGACTACAATTATGTGGCTATTATATACCTTGACAGATCAAAGTCCCAGCTCGCTGAGTCCCTAATGATTACATTAGTATCCGATTTTTGGGACTCGGTGGGGCACTGGGGCCTGGCTGAAGTGCGGAAACTCAGAAATTGGGAGTTTTCATTTTATTCTGACGTATATGACTAGCAGGTCTGATTAGATAACATTCTATGCTCCATGAGGATGAATAGCCAGTTCACACACAGTGTATTTGAGCCTTACCATTTCAGATCATACCCCTCTTCTTTTCAAATTCATGTGGTGGAGACCATCGATTCTTACCCCAGCATGGAGAGTTCCGATTCCCATGACCAGGAACCAGTATTTAGGGACCCATTGGGAGATATCATACAGGAACAATTTCAAATTAATCATTAAACTGCAGAACATATTTATAGTGAATGGGATACCTTTAAGGTGGTAGTTAGAGGCTTCTGTATTAACCAAACTATAGGGGTGAAAACAGTGGAAAATTCCCGGATCAAGACAGAAACAAATATCCTATGAGCTAGAAAGAGGGCTGCCGGAAGCACCAGCAATACGCTCAGGATTTTTTACAGGAGAAGAAAACACATATAAGAGAGTTAGAATGGTTGAATACCCTGAACTACCGGGAACAGATAAATGCATCCCACATTAAAGGAGGCAGTGCAGAAAGATTCATAGCCTAGGTAATCTAGTCTGCACATGATCACCACCCAGTTGCTCAAATTCAAAATGCAGATGGGGACGCAGTGTTTGTTCAGCATGAGATACCTGATGATGTTTCATCTGAGGCAGAAATAGAATTCTTTTTGGATAGGGTACCGGTAATCCAGCTTGCTGATGAGGAGCATGAGACCCTAGGTTGGATGATCACGAAGCCTGAGATTAGAGCAGCCATCAAGGAGCTGGCATGGGGTAAGATGCCGGGAACAGCTGGGCTGCTAGTAGAATTTTACCAGACCAATGAGACTATGCAATACCTTGATTTTACAATTGTCAGCAAGGCATTAGCAAAATGCTGGCAGCCTCATCTTCAGACACTGGTCAATGGGGACTGGAATGGTTTCATCCCCTAATGCAATACTTCCTTCAAAATTATGATACCTCATAGAATTCTGATTGAGATGCTGACGTCCCATCACAGAGGTGCATTAGTCCTGTCAATTAATGTACAAAAGCATTTGATTCCTTACATTGGGGATACCTTTGAACTGTTATGAGGCATTTGAACCTAGGGGGAATGGACAGGTGGTGTGCACTACCCAATGAGGGAGCCCAGGCCTGTGTCCAGACTTGCTGGTGTATCGCTGAAATATGAGCCGGGATCAAGACCAGGATGCCCCCTCTCCCCAACACTTTTTGGCTTTATGATAGAGCAGTTCGCGAGTGTGATGAGGGCAGAAGGAAGGGGCAGGGTTGGTTCTCTGTGGGATAGCGAGCATATGCCTTCACTATAGGTTGACAATATACTTTTGTACCTGCAAGACATCGAAGTAGGAGTCTCTTGCAGTGTATGAGTGTTGAAAAAATTGGAAAGAGTGCCTAGATTATGTGCAAACTGGGGAAAGACTTTTTAATTTTCGATATCATGTGATCTGCAACAGGCACCTGCTGCAGTAACAAAACTCTGTATTAATTGGGAACTTTGAGTTCTTAAATACTTAGGAGTTAAAGTTTATCACACCGTTGCTGACACACAATAAGGTAATCTGGGTGGGGTACTGTAGGCACTGAGAGGAAATCTGGTCTTTTTGTATGTATTGCAATTGCCTATAATAACTAGTACCACTCTTTCTAAAATGGTAATATTGCCTGGATTATTATATTTATTTACAACCCTCCTGGTCTGGATACCTAAGACATGGTTTAGATCAATTAATTCCCTGCTCAGAGAACTGATCTGGGTTGGCAGGCATCAATGTGTGTCACTGAATACACTATGTTGGCTGACCAGC
This sequence comes from Calotriton arnoldi, assembly GCA_963921515.1. Taxonomy (NCBI): domain Eukaryota; kingdom Metazoa; phylum Chordata; class Amphibia; order Caudata; family Salamandridae; genus Calotriton; species Calotriton arnoldi. Next base: position 556,529 of record CAWUFW010003607.1, on the reverse strand, counting down.
GATGGGGTCCTGGGAGTTTCAGACCATGAACTAGACTACAAAACAGCTGCCTCCAATGGCTTGTGCTCTGGCTGACAAGTGTAAATCTAGTCGATATTAGGGAAGTGGGGATATTGCAGTGGGAGGAAGTGCTGGTGGCCACGTTGGGGGTAAAGTTGAAACTTACATGAACATCTGAACTCCTAGCTATAATGCTTTGCTGCTGGAAAGCAGTGACCAGGAAAACACAACAGTACCCATCATATGCCCCAATGCTACCATTGACGGAACGACCAAGAGAGATGGGGAGATGACCACGAGAGAGGCTGGCAGTTAATATAGACCCCATCGGTGACTGTGATTCTGAGGAGGGTTTTCGAAGCCTAAATGCAACGATCAAATAAGATGGTCTCCCTGGTGCTCAATTTCTGTTGTACAGTACTGTGGAGGAGCAACATTTATGGGGCAAATGTTTACTGGAACTGCAGTCTCCCAAGCTCCTGCAGGTCCTACTGATGTTCGGAAATGGATGTAATTTGGTTCCATAGCTTTACAAAACAACTCTGGGGATGGTATCTGATAAGCTACCAACTTTAGAGTCTAAGTGGGAAGAAGTGATTTGTAGACAATTACGAGGAAAGGAATGGGACCAAATGTTAGAACAGGTTGTCACAGTTTCAAAGAATACCCATTAGAAATACATGCAATTCAATTATTTGCATAACACATATTTCAACCCAACAGGTGGATTGTGATGATGCATGCAGACACTATGGGCTGTCCCTGATGTGACCTTGTAGATGCGGGTTTCGTTCATATGGTGTGGGAATACCCAGTCCTGGTCCCATTCTCAGTAAAGGTCACAGATGAACGCATGTTAAACAAGAAGGCATTGCTCGTGGAAATCTACCTGTTGGGTTCATTTGTCAATAAACTAGAGTTGAAAGCTGGTAATAAATTCTTAGACCTAGCCCTCAATTGCTTAGACACTGCAAAGCCCTGGTGTTCCCCAGATAGGCCACCCTATAGAAGGTGGAGTAAGGAGATTGAAAAGTCGGCCACAGCAGCGGGCACCACCTTGTGCTCTAAGGAACTCCGATGTGTGCAGAGAAAACCACTAGCAGAGCAATGGATGGTAGTGCTGATGACCTTTCTTGAATTGGAAGATTAACCTCAGAGAAATCAGGAGACTTGTGTTCTAAGATGCCTCCCACCCTCACCCTTGCTAGACATATTAATGGTCGTCATATATTATTATTATATCTGCCTGATGTCCTATTTGGGAAGACAGTGGATGCTCGCAAGTGGCTAAGAGCAATATTTGAGTAGGCAATATTAGTGACATGCATTAATTCGGGATATTGCACTGTATTTTCCGTTTGTTGTATACTGTTAAACACAGGTTAATAATTATGATATGGAACGTATGATTGACTAATACTATTGAAATGGAAAGGTATGCTGCTAGTAGTATATCGACTTTCAGGGTATGATTGCATTGATTATGCCAAAATGCTTAATACAAAATATTTAAAACAAAAAAAGGAAACCGAAGCTATGAATGTTCACGGCAGATATGAATTTTTGAGTCAAAATGTACCTAGAATTTACAAAGGGCTAATCAAAAGAATCAGTTCACAGTTGCCAGGACGTAGGCATTAGGCTGACCACAATGAAACAGAGTCAGATACACCAAGCAGGTTGCACCAGTCAAATTTTAAATTGGGACTTAGTGCCTTGTTGTAATTGTAATGAATAATACTTTCACCATAAACTGGTTAGGGGCATCAAAACTAGCCCTGCATACTAAGACCTCCACCAGACAAGGAGGGGTCATGGTGCCTTCAGCTGAGCTGCTGTGGTAGTGTTTCATCTGAAGACACTGAAGTTTTGCTGAGCAGGGTCCACTCAACAAAGTTTTTGTGTTTTTCAGAAACAATCTCTTAAAGAGAGAATTAGTTATTGAAAAAAGGAAACTTCTTAGACTTTAAGAGTTTTCTCCTAGTATCGAAGGGTCATTTCTTTGGTTTAATATTTCAAACCATCAGGCTTTCACCTTTACCACGAGGTCCCACTGAATCAGTCTGCAGCACAACAAAAAGCTTTTACGGGGCAAACATGATTTTCTTGCCTGCAGAAGATGCACCCTCTATGAGGAAGCCCCAGCACTGTGTCCCTGTCCTCAAAAGGTTGAAAAGAAACACTGATTTCCATCCACTTTTCTCCAGCTGCTAGGGAAGTTCCTCCTGGTCACTCATTCAGCTGTCTGGTACTCAGAGCAGGCTTCTAAGTACCACATCTCTCTCCAGCCTAGTCTCCTTCATAGTGCAGTTGTCAGTGATTAGCTGTATCTTCTGGGAGTCGAGAGTCCTTCTTCCCTTTGTGTCCAAGAGCATGCAAACAGGATACAAACCACTTGAGGCCTGGAAGCAGATTCAGTCCAAGGATGCCAGCAGAAGTCAAGAGTCCTTAGGTCTTTCTTCTTCCAGCAGTCAGGCAGTCTTCTTTATTCAACATGTTTTCTTCCCATGTCTACAAAAGTTTGGAGGAGATGATGGTGAGGTGCAAGTCGTATCCTTTGCACTAGAGAAAGATTAGAGATTTCCTTGCACATAATTCTCACTACTTTCTTGCAGTATTCACGACTCCTTTTTCAGCATTTCGTCTCTTGCTGTACTGCAATTCTTCACAATGGTTCTCCTCGTTCTCTACTTCGAGGAACTCTGGTCCTTCCCATAGCCAATCCCTGTGGAGATAAGGTGTTCTTTCCTCTACGAGGACCAGAAATGCTTTTCCCTCCAGCTGAGTATGCAGTCAGAAAGTCTAGTGTTGCCCTTTAAATGAATGGTAGCAGTTTTCCGACAGCCCCATTTGACATTTCCAAGTCAAAGGAAGCAATGTGAAAGATGCCCTTTGTTCTCCCAGCTACCCACATGTCCCTCTAAGAAGGCTAATCCATGCGGAATGACAATACTCCCGTCTTTCCTGCGACTGTGACCAAGCTATTGTCTTCCAGAAGTCGGGTCAGCCAAGCATGTATAATGGACCTGTGAAGCAGGGCTGAGAGACAAACCAGTTCTAAACTGATATACTCTCAGGCATAACAAGCACTCTTTCTTAAGTTATTTGTCCAAAACAGTTATCAAACAACTACTTTCACTATTTAATTAGATTTTTGAAACTAAGTGAAAAATAACTTATAATCATTTCAGTAGTATTTCTCTTTTAGATATGAAAAAGATTGTTTTCATGTCTAGCCCTGTTCCTAGAACATATAGTTTTATCTACAAAGTGAAAACCGCTTTTAATTGTTAATTGTAAAGGGATACTATTCCCAATGTGCATTGTTAGAAGTGGGGGTCTCTAGTTGGCAGAGGTAGGTACCTTTGTCGAAGTAGGGACCCTTCTTCCTAGTCAGGGTAAGGGGGATACACTCCTAAAATAACCCCTGCTCACCCCCTTGGTAGCTTGGCACGAGCAGACAGGCTTATCTCAGAGGCAGTGTGTAAAGCATTTGTGAATACATTCAGTAATACAGTGAAAACACTAGAAATAGACACCACACTAGTTTAGAAAAATAAGTAATCTTTATCTAAACCAAAACAAGACCAAACGACACAAATCCACCATACAATACTCTTAAAAATAGTTACTGTGCAAAATAACCTTTAAATTGCAGGAAAAACGTGAATATACAGTTCCTCTGACTCTGTAGCTCCGTCTGGGCTACTGCGATACTGAATACGACAGAGACTAACAATTACGACCAACCGCGTCAATACGGATTAGCAAAAGTGTTGACAGACTCGGAGACGGTGCCTTTTGTTGTTGTGGCCGACACAATGGTACGAGCTGGTCCGGGGCAACCGTCGTGGTTGTGATGTGAGATGGAAGCTTTGCAGCGTGCGGTGTCCTCACGGCTCAGTGCAGGCAGAGGCTCGTTGACGGAGTCGGTGAGACCAAGGCTTGCGTTGCAGGGGGAGGCGGTGCTCGATGCGGTCCTGGCAGGTCAAGATGCAGGGACGGAGCCAGTCGATGTTCGAGTCAGGCAGCGAAGGAGTGGAAGACGTCAGTGCAGCGTGTAGCGAAGCGTTGCGGAGTGCGATGCCCACAGGAAGCGGTGCAAACAGCGGCTTGATGACGGAGTCGGTGAGACCAGGTTTGCGTTGCAAAACGAGGCAGTGCTCTCTAAGGTGCCTTCAGGACAATGAATCCTGCGACAGACTCGGTGACAGAGTCGGTTACCCTTTTCTTCTCCAGGCAACTGAAACCAGCGGTTCCAGAGACGGTGCCCAGAGATTTGGTGAGGTCTTTGATGTTCCTGAGACCTTGTGAACAGGGGGCAAGCTCAATTCAACTCTTGGAGATCTTACTCAAGCAGAGGACACAGCAAAGTCCTTTTCTCCTTTCCTTGGCAGCAAGTAGCCACTGCAGGCCAACCTCAGACAGCAAACAGCACAGGGGCAGTATTGCTCCTGAGCTTCTATGGCTCTTCTCCTTGGAAAAGGTTCCTCTTGATTCCCAGAAGTGATCTAAAGTTCTGTACCCCAATATTTATACTACAAAATCCTTTGTTCTCTGGTGGCAGAGAAGCCCTGTGCTTGGTCAAAACCAGTACTGTCCTCTCTGGTGCAGCTTCCTGGAAGGAGGTGGAGACAGCATTGTGGAAGGCAGACCAGGCCCATTCAGGTGAAAGGAAATCTCCTCCCCCTACTCTAAATGCAGCCCAGGTCTATTCAGCCCAGCCCTGACTCATCAGACTCTCTGTAGCTCCTCCCCAGCCCCTGTCATCCAAAAGCCAGACATGCAATACACAAACATAGCAGAGGCACACTGGATGGCTCAGCAAGAAAATACCTACTTTCTAAAAGTGGTATTTTCAAACACAAAATGTAAAAATCACCCTCACTAAAAGATGCATTTTAACATTCTGAGTTCAGGCATATCCAACTTTATTTTCCTACCTTGTTCCCAGGGGTAGTTATGTTTATAAGATGTTATAAACAAACTCCCCATTCTATCTTATGGGAACAGGTAGCCTTGCAACAGTGAAAAACGAAATTGGCAGTAATTCACTATCAGGACATGCCACACAAACACCAGGGCATGTCCTACCTTTCACATACACTGCACCCTGCCCACAGGGGTACCTTGGGCCTACCTTAGGGGTGACTAACATGTAAGAAAAGGGAAGGTTAGGACCTGGCAAGTGGGTACACTTGCCAAGTCGACATGGCAGTACTAGACTGCACACAGGCTCTGCAATGGCAGGCCAGAGTTAAGTTTACAGGCTGCGTATGTGGGTGGCACAATCAGTGCTGCAGCCCACTAGCAGCATTTGATTTACAGTCCCTGGTCATACACAGTGCACTGTACTAGGGACTGACTAGTAAATCAAATCAGCCAATCATGGAAACACCAATCCATAACAACAATTTACAAAGGGAGCACTTGCACTTTGGCACTGAACAGCAGTGGCAAAGTGCCCAAAGCATCTAGGCCAGCAAAAACAAAGTCCAACATACAGCAAAAACACAGGAGACAAATGCAAAAATACAGGGGAGACCAACACCAATGGTGCCAGGTCCAACATGCATTATTCTACATTTTTATACACCTAGTCCTGTTGGCCTTGAAGACATGCCTTGGGGATGTTTTAGCAAATAAATAAAAATTGGCTTTCCAACACGGCAATAGCACTTTTTTCCTGACTTGTGTCACTGCAGTGACATTTAGATAAATTAAAGATGAATGAGAGAATAGAAATGATCAAGCATCTCTGAATAGTATCGGAGATAGCGTAATACTGGTGTAAGACTCCCAAACAAAATTTGAATGTTGAAAATAAATGTAAGGACAGGTGTATTTGGGGGTAAAATAGGAGGTAGAAGTGATCAAAGAGGTAAAAGACACAAAGGCGATAAGTATGATGAAAGTTAATCATATGGAAAATACTCAGAAATATAGGCTAAACAAAAATAACTGAGAATACATTGAGGTTGGTAAAATTACTGTCTAGCCAATACAAGAGTCAAAAGGGATATACCAAGTTTCTAGGAAGGAGTTTACCATCAAAACATCAGAAGTTGGTGAAGTCAGAACAAAGGAAATAACAGAATTTTTCTTTTGGAAAATGAAGGAAGCAGATAATATAATGCAGAACAAAGCACAAATACTGCATAGGGAGGCTAAGAAGGGTGAAATAATCCCAAAAGAGTAACAGAATGAACATGGAACAAAAGCTGTCCTTAGAAAAGCAAACATTTTGGTTAAAGTCTATAAAATGAATAATGGATTTCCACAATTAAGAGTGAGCCCAAAGTGAAAGGATAATATTGGGCTAGAGGTGGACCAAAAAATGTAAATGAGAAATTAGATATAACCAAGGGTGTGGTATGATAGAAAGAATCAAATTAAATGAGCAATACACACAATAAGACAATTTTGGAGGAGGAATAGGAGAATGGTTATAAGGATGCTATGTTCAATGATGTCTGAGAAGATGGAACTCCAATTGGAAAGAAACAATAGACATTTAATAGAAAACTGTAGTAGTCCTATTGTTAGAAATGGGGGTCTCTAGTTGGCAAAGGCTTGCACCTTTGTCCAAGTAGGGACCCTTCTTCCTAGTCAGGATAAGGGTGTTACACTCCTAAAACCAACCCTGCTCACCCCCTTGGTAGCTTGGCACGAGCAGCCAGGCTTATCTTATAGGCAGTGTGTAAAGCATTTGCACATAACCAACAGTAATACAGTGAAAACACTACAAACGGACACCACACCAGTTTTAGAAAAATATCCAATATTTTATATACTTAAAACAAGACCAAAACGATAAAAATCCACAATACAGTACTTAGAAATCTTCAGTTATCAAAATAGACTTGAAATATAGTTCCTTGAAGTTGATAGCTCCGTCTGGGGATATCACGGCGTCATGAACAACAAATCCACACAGTTCTGGCTGACCACGGCGTCGCGGGCCAGCTACGGTGTCGGGAAGACCCGAAAAACAGTACCTTTAGAAATGCAGGGCGTCGGTTCCGGTGGTCGGTGCAGGAGTCGTCGCGCCCTTGAAGTCACACGCATTGCAGATCGAACTCCTCGCTGTTGAAGTCAGGAGCGCTGGCGTCGGCAGGCGTCGGGTGCTGCGGTGCGAAGTGCAGCGGTGCGGTGCCCTCAGGTTGCGGTGCAGGCAGCAGCTTGGTGACGGTCGTCCAGCGGTGTCGGTGAGACCAGGGCTGCGGTGCGAAGTGATGCGGTGCTCGGCGCAGTGCTGGCAGGTCACGGTGCAAGCAGCGGTGGGCCAAGGCTGCGGTGCGGGATAAGGACGGTGCGTCGTGTAACTTACGAGCGGTGCCCTTGAACCACGGAGCATGCAGCGGCGTTGATCTCGGCATGGAGCGGCAGCATCGGGGATACCAGGGGGACGGCGTGAAGCGGTGCGGAGTGTGGTGCCCACAGGTCGCAGTGCAAGCAGCGGCTCGGTGGTGCCATCAGGTGGCGTCGTCGGTGAGACCAGGGTTGCAGTGCGGCATTGCGACGGTGCCCTCTCCGGTGCCTTCAGGACACGGAGTCGGCAGCGGCATCATAGACGGCGTTGGGTTGCTTTTTCTTCTGTTGCAGCACAAAACACACAGTCCCCAGTGCTGATGGCTGAAGAACTTTAAGTCTTTGCTGTTCCTGAGACTTCTTGAACAGGGGGCAAGCTCTACCTCAAGCCCTTGGAGAAACTCACAAAAAGAAATTGCAGAAAGTTCAGTCCAGTCCTTTCACTGCCCAAGACAGAAGCAGCCACTGCCGGCCAACACAGCAAAGCACACAGCAAAGTGGTAGTCCCTCCTCACTGCTTCTCCAGCTCTTCTTCTTGGCAGTCTTCTAGGTTCCAAAAGAGTTCTAAAGTTCTGGGCCCCAATATTTATACCCCAAAATCCTTTGTCCTCTCAGGCAGAGAGTGTCGGTGCTCAGTCCAAACCAGTTCTGTCTTCTCTGGCCCAGCATCCTGGCAGGGGGTGGAGACAGCATTGTCCAAGGCAGACAGGGCCTATTCAGGTGCAAGGGAAATCTCCTCCCACTACTCTGAATGCAGCCCAGGTCTATTCAGCCCAGCCCTGACTCATTCAGGAAAGGCAGGACACACATCAACCCCCCTGTGGCCATCTGAGAGAATGCACCTCCCCAACCCCTGTCACTCCAAAGCCAGACAGTCAATACACATCCTAGCAGAGGCACACAGGATGGCTAAGCAAGAAAATACTTACTTTCTAAAAGTGGTATTTTCAAACACAGAATGTAAAAATCACATTTACTAAAAGATGCATATTTAGATTCTGAGTTCAGGCATACTAAACTTTATTTTCATATCTGGGCCCAATGGGAAGTTATATTTATAAGATGTTATAAGTTAACTCCCATGCTTTCCTCTGGGCCAGATAGCCTTTCAATAGTGAAAAACGAAATTGCCAGTATTTCACTATCAGGACATGCCACACACATAAGGCATGTCCTACCTTTCACATGCACTTCACCCTGCCCACAGAGGTACCTTGGGCCTACCTTAGGGGTGACTTACATGTAAGAAAAGGGAAGGGTAGGGCCTGGCAAGTGGGTGCACTTGCCAAGTCGACATGGCAGTTACAAACTGCACGCAGACTCTTCAGTGGCAGGTCTGAGTTACCTTTTCAGGGCTACTCATGTGGGTGGCACAATCAGTGCTGCAGGCCCACTAGTAGCATTTTATTTACCGGCCCTGGGCACACACAGTGCACTGCACTAGGGACTGACTAGTAAATCAAATATGCCAATCATGGGAACACCAATCCATAATACAAATTTCACAGAGAGCATATGCACTTAAGCACTGAATAGCAGTGGTAAAGTGCCCAGAGTCCTAAACCCAACAACAGCAGATCAGGAAAAAACAGGAGGAAGAAGGAAAAAGTTTGGGGATAACCCTGCCAAAAGGGCCATCTCTAACACCTATCAATAAATCTAAAAAAACAGGAAACGATTGATAAACCAAAGAAGTGGGCCTAGAATAAATCACCAATACCAACAAAGGAGGTTAGGGAAAATGTACATAGAATACAGACACCAGTTATTGATCTAGTAATATAATATTAGGCTCTTCAATGTTAATATCAATGCAAAGTGTGCTGAAATCTATGATGAAGTTATTGGATAAATTCACAGCAAATTCTTACCATTAACTATACCTCATCATTGAAATATTTAAGGCTTCAACAAAGAAAATTCTAAGATTTAGTAAAGAGACCCAAACAAATGTTGCAAGAAAAGAGCAAGCACTGAAATACACTGATAAAGGAGTTACATTTGAAAGAAATGACACTCAAAAAAGTGAACCAATAATAAACTGACTTATGAGACTTACTAATATTGAGGTTTGGGGTCTTAAGGAGGTAGATCTAGAGAATGAGATAGTTCAAAGTTAGAACTTATTTAGTTCTGAACAACCTATAAAGAATTAATCTGAGGACCCAAATGATCTAAAAGTAAGTCAATTGGAATTATTTCCAATTTTCTGAGGTAATGAAATTGCCAAAAATGGTAATAAAAAGGGAGAAGAATTAAACAACTAAAGAAAGGTGGTACTTTATCAAGAAGGAGGTTACAAAAAACAGTTCTTGTAAAATTTGAATTTCTGAAACTTAACAAATAAGAGAAGAAAATAAAAGTCAGCATGAAAAGAACATGAGTCTCAGGCCAAAGTATATTCCCAAAAAAAGGAGAACTATGATGCCAAGAAGATTGAAAGTAAAATTGAAGAAAAAAAGAACAAAAAGTACATTGTTTAGCTGAGAGTCATAGTGAATTAGAGGTAGGGGAAAAAGTCAAGAAGTAGATAAAGTAACTGTGGAAAATACAATATTGATTATAGGAACAAAGGTCCCTGAAGTAATAGAATTTATTAGCAGAGGGAAACATGAACAAACTACAGCTTGAGGTACATTTTTGTCAAGTAATCATATGGTCACTTAAACCACTGAATTAGTTTGCGAGGATATTTTCTAGATGAGGGGGGTGGAATTTGAAATCAATCAATGCTATTTAAAGTCCTGCATTCCATATATGGTCTAAGACATGTAAGATTGAGTGACATGAAACAAATACACTTTGTGAAATATGGAAATGAATTACACTATTTATCTAAAGCAATAGTAAGTTTTTATTCCCAGCAAGTCAAACACAATCTCAAAAGCCGGTGATGAGATCAGGAAACTAGGTTATGATGTATAGCTTGTTCAGGAAACTGTTAAAATGAGCTGGAATGAAAAAACTACAATATTAAACAAAGATGTGAAGAACTATGTTGAAGAAAACGTACCCGAAAGGAAAAAAATACAAATCACAGAAAAAGGAAGGAAAAGAAAGAGAAATTCATTTAGAGAAAAACAAACTACGAGAATGAAATTAAACAGCATAAATAATTAACCTAAAAATATTACCACAAAAGCAGTACAAACCTTAACATCAATAAAGGAAAATCACCTGATCAAATATAGCAGGTATTCAATTGAATAGGAAAGTTTTGGACTTCCTAATGGAAATGAACAATTACATTATAATTATTTAATAAGGAACCTAGGCCTTGTCTCTCCAAACCTTTAAGGATCCTGCACAACTAAGTATAAAATCAAAAAAGCCAATCGTGGCCTATTCTCTGGATATTTAATGATACTGATACCATTTGCATTAAATACAAAGTTATGAGCACCAATAGAAGTTATTAATATTAATGGTTTCAGAGGCTAATGAAAAATAAAAAAAGAAATGTAAACAAGAAAAGTTAATAAACTTGTTTAAAATAAATGTATACATCCTGCAGATAAACACTATGACCTCTATCTAAAACTGTTAGAAGTAATCTTAGAGGATGTAAAATTTAAATTTCCCAAAACACCATTAATTGCCACTGGAGACTTCAGTGCTAAGATCCCTTCACCCCAAGATGAAGGTAAGCCTAAAAAAATAAGATTTGATATAAATGCCGATACAGTTATTGAAGAATGTTGAGAGCAATTAAAAGGGGATAGAAAATTAATTAATTGAGTAAAACCTATGGTCTCACAATAACGAATGAATGGTGTATATAAGTGATCAATGAGCAGAAGATACCTTTAATAGTAGAAGAGTAAGTTCACTAACTGATTACACATTAATATAATTTAAGTAAGGCATAGAATACTGTATTTTAAAAATTTTGGAAATTTGGGAAGTGAACACAAGCCACAATTATTAACAATTGCATCTGTACCTCAATAACATGAACAATGGGAAATGGTAAAGCCCTTGAAATTCAGAATGATAACCGGCTACTATGGACTTTTGGTAATAAAAGAATCTGTGTGGAAAGAGTAACAGAAATTAGTTCTAGTTTGGGAGAGATGGATCCAGAAGACATTTTAGCGGCATATGATGTTTTTGTGCAAAATCTAAATGATCTTTTAGAGGAAAGGAGTAAATATTCTAGACGTTTCCCAATGGAAAAGTTAGTAGAGCAGTGGGGAAAATTGAAAATAAAATTAAGCACCCAAATAAGGAAGGCTTTTGGACTCAGAAAAACTGAAAATGTCCTTGGTTACTGCCAAATGTTGTAAACAATATCTGAAATACCTGCGGAAAATAGATTATGATAAGAAAGACAACTTATGGAGGTCGATAATGACATCACTAAAAGAGAAGAATAACAAAGAGTTCTGGTATTTATTAAATAGGAATTTGGGAAGACTTTAAGAAAAATCTCTGCAGTGCCAATATCAAAGTCAATTTAGTTCAATTTAACATGTATAGTTTAAATAAAGCACAGAATTAACAGAATAATGTATTTATTTACTTGAGTTTTATATAGCGCTGGCTAGACCCAGAGGTATCAGAGCGCTTTACATGAGGAGAGTTACATAGCTTACAAATTATACATTGTTACATAAGGTACAACAGTTACCAGTTACATTTTTAGGTTAATGGAGTGTAGAGGGGTAAGGGGGTAATGTAAAAGGGTGAGGGGAGGGAGAATTTAGCAGAGCGTAGGCATAAGGATAGACAAAGTAGGCAGGTGGAGAGGAATTCAGGGGAGAGAGAAAGGGAAAAGGGGAGGTAGGATGAAGGAGGGAAGCGGAGGTGGAGGGGGTAGGGGACACAGCGTGGGGACGGGGAAGTAACTGTGTCTGACGTCCGGCTGGGTGGGACAGGGATCATTCTCAGTCCTCAGTTATGTGTGATTCCCATTTTCACGGTGGACTCTCTCAGCGGGGTCGCTGAGACTCCAGGGCATAAGATGCAGGATCCCTCCCCAACAAGGGGAGAGGAGTGCTTTGGTCACGGGCACAGTCTGAGGAATGAAGGAGGGAAGAGGTGGGGGAGGGGGTGGGAAACCCAGCAGTAACACAGTGTCCGACGTCCGGCAGGGTAGGAGACGGCTCCCAGTGGTAAGGGGATCAGTCCCAGTCCTCCACTATGTGTGTCACCCTTGTCACTGTGGACTCTCTCAGAGGGGTCTCTGAGACTCCAGGGCAAAGAAGCTGGATCCATCCCCAACAAGGGGAGTAGGAGTGCTTTGGACAAGGGCATAGTTGTGGGGGCCATTTAAGGGAGTCAAGCTGGTAGAGAAAGGCACTCCTTGTAAAAGGGACTAATGGTATTGCCTCTTCCCACTTGGCTAGCGCCACGTTGACAAAGCACCAAATTGCCAGGCTGGAAGGAGGAGCTCCGTGTTGCTCGTACAGTCGCCATTTTAAGGACAAGCAACACGCTTTAAACGAACAGCCGCAGAGCCCCTAATGAAGTAAAAAAAAAAATGCGCCAAATACCTCATCGGGTGTGCGACCGGTTGGATTAAGATTAGTTCCTTGTGTGGCTCCAGTGTTATACTTTGATGGTGCCGCCTTCGACCGCAGCCGCCATCTTAGGGTCAGGCTTTGAGCTTTTGTTGCCTCTCTCCCCTCTGGAGCGTGCTGCCAGCCGCAGTCCCGGTATCAACACACGGGCAGTCATCGGGGGGCCCGCCACTCCGGCATGCATCAGTCAAAACAATCACGGTCAGGCTACAGCACTCCCAGGCAAAGAAAAACGTGGTCGATTTGATCTTCAGGTAACGGGGGCTTGGAATGGTAATCAGGCTCATTGAAGACTTCATGGGTAATGCCGTAGTTAATGATGATCGTCATCAGCCATTTTAGACCATCACATTTTACTTTTTCGGGTTGGTGGGATTACGGGCGGCAATTATGCTTCTTAAGCACATCTGGTCAGCCGATGAGGGCACCCACAGGGGCAGAGCTCTGTCAGGAACCAGAGCCCGATGCTCCGATCCGCAGTCAGTCCTAGAAACTCCAGGGTCAGGCACCAAGTTAAATAAAAGTTAAGATTCCGTTTTTTAAGTTAAGTTCTTTATGCAGCGGGCCACACCGCCACTGTGGTCAGCGTATTGAAGGCAGATCGCCATCCCCTGCCTCACGGGCACTTACCGGTCAGGAGTCAGCGCGTCTTATCCCTGAGGAGTCGCCATTTTGGGGACAGGCACCCAAGTTGAGTTAAAGATGAATTAAAGTTGAGATTAAGATTTTGTGAAGCGCGCCTCACCGCCACTGCGGTCTGCGCGTCAGAGGCAGACCCTCGTCTCCGGCCTCAAGGGCCCTTACAGGTCAGCAGACAGCGCGTCTGGTGTGATTTTCCCTGAGGTGTCGCGATTTTGGAGTCAGGCACCCAAGATTAATTAAAGTTAAGATTATGTGAAGTACGCCTCACCGCTACTGCGGTCGGCGGCAGCTGATCTCAAGGTTATGGATCCTGAGAGTGGATCTCCGTCCCTGGCTTCATGGGCACTCACCGGCGCTGTTACCAGCCTCCAAGTCCGAAAGTTGACGACGGCTGGAAACCATGAACAGGAAGGGCCCCTCGCTCCGGCGATCTCTTGGTTACTCGCTGGGTGCCGCATCCACCAGAGTATAGTTATTTTTCGGGGCTCCCCACGGGTCCTGTGACGGGAGGTGAGCTCAGATCCGCTCGTTGATGAATCCGCTGATCGCCCATCGCCGGGGGATCCGTTACCAGCCCGGGAGGCAGCGAGGCGCGGATCAGTGTTCCCTGCAGGGAGACACAGCGCGATTCTAGAACACTCCCTTCAGCCTTGATCTCTGGTGAGTCCCGGTGTACGTAGGGTCATCAGGGGCACTGGGGGGGCGCAACAGGGATTTACACTAGGAGTGATCCCGAAGCCCAGGAGCTCGATCTTAGAGCTCCTTCCCCCGCGGCCAACTTCGTCCTGCAACAAGTCTTCCAGGGGCCGTATTATGTATAGGGCACACTTTCCCTGTTTGCGCCCCAGCGCACTTTAAAACAGGTGCACCGGGCACAAACAGGGATAGTGCACCATATTACATGGAATGTGCTGCCCTCAGGGCAACCGTGAAGTCATGTTGCCCTGAGGGCAGCACATCTAAGTAAAAAATGGAGTGGCATTGAAACAGCCACTCAGTGTTTCACTGTGCAGGCGACAACCTGCATGCACTTTTAAGAGGGAAGAGTGAGTGACTGCACCTGCCTGCAAGGGTATGTCTAGGGGGTCCATAGGATCCCCATTCCCCCCTTCAGAGGGCTGCCATCAGAGGGCACACTGACAGCGTGCTGCCATTTAGGTGGTGCACTGTCAGTGCGCCCCCTGACAGCTTCTTTGCCTCTGCGCCAGTGTCTATAATACTGTGCGGGCACAGAGGCAAAGGCATTCCCTCATTTGCATGGGACCACACCTCCATGCACATCAGGGAATGCCTCCTGGAGATAGCGCTGGCACAATATGTGCACCAGCACTATCTGTATTACAGAAGGGGCCGCACAAGCGTCTGTGGCCTCTTCTGTAATACGAAAATACCCCGGGGGCTTGCAAATCGGACACTAATACTTCCATAATATGACCCCTGGAGAGGTAGCATTATTAGGGGAAGATAAGGGTTTCCCACCTGGGGAGAGAGATAAAATGGCTGAGTAATTCAAGAATCATCAAAAAAAGAATATGGATACATATAAAGAGGTTCAAATTGTCACAGGCATAAGGCCTGGATGGAATATCTGCAGATATCTTAAATGAATCCCTATTTAGTTGGACACAATTACTACTTCCACTCTTTCAGGTGATTATTCGAACATGTAAAATACCTGACAAGTGGAATGGAAGTATAAGAATTTTCCTGTATAAAAAGAGAGAGTGAGACTACCAAAGTAATTAGAAGATGATAGCTTTAAAGGATATCTCTGGACGCATAATTAGTTAGTGAACATGAATTCAATTAATCACAGAAATAGGTTGAGTTTGCAGGACTTTTACCATTCGATCTGATTGGCTTTAGGCCAAATCACACCTGAGTGGATGGGTGTGTTAACCTTAGATTTCTAGCTGAAAAATATTTGCAATTAAAAGGACGCCATTTATATACTGTTTTTGTAGATTTGTATACTGCCTTTGATTTTATACAGTATTACAGGATATGCCAGAAAATGGAGGCTTGGGGAGTCCCAGTGGGGCTTCTAAAGTTTATTATTGAAATATGTAATGGTGCATAGTCACAACTGCAATTCATCAGATGCTTCCAAGTTCGTTCAAACAGTAAGGTAATTCCCTTTAAAGCCAGGGACAAAACATATCCAAGTATCTATTGTGAGGATGATACAATACTTTTAGATGTAAAAACCATAGGTTTACAAAGGTCTTTGGATGCTTTTTCTAAATACTGGATGGCAAAATACTTAAAAATGAATATTGCAAAGACAAACATAATGGTGTTTGGCAAAAGGAGAGTGAGGTTATAATTTAATTGGTAAATGTATTCTATAATTTTGGAAAAGATTGATACATACATATAACTGTAGGCAACAATTTCCGGAATTTTAATTTTAGGATTCATGTAGGCAATTTTTCCGGATGAACAAGAACTATTGCAATGGCATTAAGTAAATTAGATGCTGAGTTAGCACATAAATCAGTAGAAGTGCTTAAAGAGACTTGTATCGAAAATAATGAGAATCCTATTGTATGGAAGTGGAATTTTAGAGGACAAGCATGTAAATAAAATCAAGTCCACAAAATATTTCACATGGAAGAAATAGATGGGATTGGACCAATGCCCCTCACATTTTATAGTACAATTAGAATTGAGTTTAGTAATATTTGAAGTATGATTAGAATTGGGTTTAGTAAATATAATTTTAAGAATACACAAAAGAAATTTTAAATTGTTGGTATTGTTTATAACTGCTCAGACTGACTCCTTTAGATTTGTTTTTGAATAACCATGTTGAAATGAATTCAAATATAGAGTGCAATAAGAATATATTGAGGGTGAAAACAAGGTTAAAAATAAAGGATTTTGATTTAGAAGAAATAAGAAGCAGAAATGAATGGAAACATCATCTAAAATCTGTAAGTAGATTGGAGTCATATAAGAGTGATTTGTTGTATTTAGGAGAAATGTTTTATATTTTTATTTGCATTATACTGAAGAAAATGGACTACCGCATTGGTACCTAAGGAAAGTTAATTCATAAGAAACAAGACTAATGAGATTAAATGAAAGATTTGGAAGAATAAAATTGATCTTGAGGATAGTTACCCATTGCGTAGTAAGGAAATTCTAATTTTACAGCATCTTATCCTGTTTTGCACTACTTTGCACATGGAGAGTAAAGTACTATATTGCCTATTATGAGGAGGCTCAATATTCGGCAAACCTCAGTGATACTGGATTATAAAATGGTATTTGAGAATCTAGCACTTTGTTATACGTTGTGAGGATACGTTGCTAATCTATCCAAGACATTAGGTGATGTGTGACAAGTATGAATATTAAGAAGTTTATTAACTGGTATGTATGTAAAATATTTTTTGAATGACAGAATGATTTTAAGATATTTATGAATTTGTAAATGTTTCAAATATTGTAAATATTTGTAAATGTTAAATATTATAATGAAATATTAATGTTTTATGGATTTCTATGCAATGCTTTCAACCTGCAGTCCAGGCAGAGCACAATGGTTCTCTGTATATTTTTCATAATTGTGGATGGTGTGAATGTGCACTGATGCCCACATATGACATTTTACTTCCACACACTACTGACATTTTTGTGCCAATGTACAATAGCCTTACTGGAAAGTTTAATTAATCTATTGTGTGGAAACAATTTTACAGTATGGTTTTAGGGACTTAGCACATGCACTGTCGCAATGAATCGCAGTGTCTTTGTGCACAGTCACAGTATCTACAATAATAACACACATAAAAGGATGGAAAATCTACCATAACCACGTAAAATTATAGATTTCCAAAACTCCATCACATCAATTCAGCAAACATGAGACTCTGCAGTAACAAATCTCAAACCTTGTATACTAGCTAACTGTACAATATCAGCATGATGCATACTGATTGGTTGCTGGCTAGCCAGTACCTTCCAGTGACATTTACACATATAAAAAATTAGCTTAATCATTTCTTCACTCTCCATGTAACCAAGAAAAGATTACCTTACAGCTTCCCGTGGGAAAAACATGTGACAGAAAAATGTTTTCTACCCACTTTTACCATTTTCCAAGGCAATCTTTACAGGGTAACGTGAGGAAAACAAACAATGTTGCTACTATCCACTGCAATAACAGTTGCTGAAGAAAACTGACTCTAAGCAAAACTTTATTAACATGCAAAATCAGAATATAGGGACTGATTTAGAGTTTGGCAGAGAGGGCACTCCGTCACAGCAGCAACGGAATACTTGTCCTGCCAAAACTAAAGTCTACCTGTCTGATTGCAGACTGGCAGAACTTAAGTATTTCAGTGGCGGATGCTACTCCATCTCCATTGCTGACATTCTCCTTTGATGTCCCAACAGAGTAGGTGACATCAACAATTTGGCGTTTGACCACCCACCCAATTTAAAGTGGGCATTCCAATGGCCTGTTTTTACTGCTCCTTCCCACAAGATAAAACTTGATGTTAAGAGTCAGTGAAAACTGCGAAATGACCCCAACTCCATGGAATACAACTCCCATGGCGTGGGGGTCATTCATTTTTGTATTTTCAAAAACTAAATTCCACTTTGGGATATCGTTTTTGAAAATACAAAACCATATTGAAAGTTTGATGGAATGTACTGTAATTTTGACAGTACTGTCTGTCAAACCTTTACTACATTGACAGGAACCGCTGTGACAATGGTTTCTGTCAATGTTAAGAGATGCCCATTGGGTTGGCGAACATCTCTGAATTCGGAGTACGTTTGCTCTGTTGGACTTGGCCCTTTCTGAGGGTCATCACCAAACTTTTTGCCTTCACCCTTCCTGTTTTCTGAACCTGTTTTTATTGATGTTTTTGACCTGCGTGTTTTACCAGTGCTAACCAGTGCTAAAGTGCTCTCTCTTTAAAACATTGTAACATCGCCTTATACCTAATTGGCATATTTAATTTACTTATAAGTCCCAAGTAAAGAGGTACTAGATATACCCAGGACCTGTAAATGAAATCCTACTAGTGGGCCTGCAGCACTCATTGTGTCACCCACTTAAGTAGCTCTTTAAACATCTGAGACTTGCCATTGGATACTGTGTGTGCAGTTTTAAATTGCCATTTTGACCTGGAAAAATACACTTTTTGCCAATCCCAATCCTTTCTTTTTAATACATTTAAACCACCCCTCGGGTAGGCCCTAAACCTCCCTCAGGGTAGGGTGCAATGTATTTAAAAAGTGGGACATGTTATTTTAAGTTTTACATGGTCTGATAGGGAAAAACTCTTAAATCCATTTTTCACTACTTCAAGGCATATCTCTCCCATAGAATAACATTGGAGTTGCCTTATTACGTTTATTAAGATGTAATTTCCAAATGGGAGCAGGTACCAGTTCATATTTGATGTCTTTGGAATGGTACTGAAAAATCCTAACTTATGGTGAAGTCAGAGTTAAATTAAAATTTCGAAAATTCCACTTTTAGAAAGTTGGCATTTTCCTGCCTCAGCCCTTTAGTGCCTGTAGCCTGTCTCTGGGTCACATAACTGGGTGTAGCAGACAGTCGGGCTTCGTGTGTTCCTCCTAGACAGCTACACACAATAGACAGCGAAGGTGTGCCTGAATGGGATATCACTGGCAGGATGGGAGGGCAGACCTGAGCACAGCCCTATTTACACTTGAATTGGCTGTGTCCTGCCTCCTCGCAAAAGTCTGCATACCCCCTGTGATTAGTCTGGAGCCAGGGAAGGCAGAAACCCTGGGGACTTCAAAGGGAAACCTCTAGAAGCTTCTACCCCATTGCAAAGGCACAAATGGGTATAGATACTAAACTTCAGACACCAACTTTTCAGTAGTCTTCTGGACCTGTGGATACTCTGCCAGGAAGAAGGACTGCTGTGCTGCTGAAGGATTGCAACTCTGCTTACCAGCTGCCCTGCTGGAACACTGCCTTACTGCACTGCTGCTTGCTCTGCTGACCTGCTGCCCTCTTGCCTGGGTGTGAAGGACTGGGCCTGCATCTCCTGATCCCAGACCTCCAGAGGGACTCCAAGGGTTAGTTGACTTGACTCCTGATCTGAAGCCTCAGGGATACAACAAGCTTCCAACAGCCTTGCACCTGGATTATGCCTTAGCCCCAACTGTGCAATGCACCCTCAAAGCCAGAATCCGCATCACAAGCCCTCATCAACGGGATCCTTGACAAGGACTGCAGCCTCACCACATCTCGGAACTGAAGAATTACTTCGGCTGTGCAAAGCATCTTTGACACGGATCCTCATAACTCTCCTCGTGGTCTGCCTGAACTTGTGGCTTTGTGTTGGTCTGACATGACCAGATAGCCATAGTTGGTGTTTTATGCCTTTTGGCGCTATTTTTGCCAACATCTTTACATTTGAATATCTCTGGGTCTACTGATTGGATTTTTGTCTACTTGGTCTTGTTTAATTTATCAAAAAGTACTCTGTTTTTGTAACTTTGTATGGACTCCTTTTGTGGTGTTTCTTCACAGTGTTAGTGTTTGAAGTGTTGCACAAATACTTTACACATTGCCTCTGAGTTAAACCTGACTGCTCTGTGCCAAGATACCCAAGGGTTAGGGTTTACTTGTGCCTTCACTCTGAGAAGAATTGTGATTGCTGCTTGAGAAGGGTTTCACCCCCCTCAACCAGTAACCCATTTTCTTGCATACTCCATGAGGGAGATGGCGTATTTAAATCCATTGTCCTGTAGGAGTTAACAGTGTACTCTGGAGTACATATCAGGACCGTATTTTCATTTTATATTATCTAGTCACACTAAAAGAGTATTTTTGGAAAACCATTTTTTAAATTCTGAATTTTAAGCATAAAGGACAGCAAGGATTATGAATGTTAGCAGTAAGAAATTCTAGAATTACGCCTTTAAAGTCAGTGTTAGAAATTAGCTATTATTACTCATATGCCATCAAGCTCCTTGCCTTTCCATTTCTAGGACTCAATATCAATCCTAAGAACTTTTCAATATAGCACTAATAAAATAAGTGTATCACTATTTTGGACCAAATCCATGCATGCTTTCACCACTACCATCGAAAGTCAGGTTAAGTTTTTAAATTGCAACTGCCAACCTTCTTGGAAACCTGGTGTAGCAGCACAGCTGGTAAAGCCCTGGCTATAAAACTCAACAGTGAGCCTAATTTATGTTATGAACATCGTTCCATTACCTGAGGTTTGGCAAGGTGGTCAGTATTGGACTATAGTCACCACCTCCTCATCTATTCTCTAAAGACAATCAACAATGTTATGGATATGCTCTTCTGGACTCTGCACTCTCAGACAAGCTCTGCATTGTAGGCAAGGGGAGGAGAAGGTGGCTGGACTGTGCAAGAAAGTGACTGCTTCTGGTAAGTTTTGGAGTTACAGACTGCTTAAAACTATGTACACCTCTCAAATATGCAGAAATATTAATGGGATTGGTGAGCAATATCAGTCACAGAAACTCTGTCCACTGTCTGATAATGCAATATGTTCATCTTGATCCATGCGTTAGACATGGGAAATTCAAGTAGCCGGCAGGGCAAGCTAAAGATGCACACTAGCGAGCGCTGGACTTTATTCAGGAGCCCGGGGATACTTAACTGCTGCTAATTTACAACTCAGAAGTTGCAGTGTTATGACTTTGTGTCGAATTTCCCCTCCTGTCCACTTTCCCAAAGTGTTCTTTGTCAAGGTCTGACATTACAGCATAGACAAATCATTGTTACAACTCTGGGGAATACTGCTCAAATTAATTTAAACATGTGTTCATATGTCATGTGTTCATGTTTATTATAATTTTTCTGCTAAGGAAAGAATGGAGAATGAGAGGTTTTGAAAGTTTAGCACCATCTTCTAGACATTAAGTAGCACACATGGAGCTGTTTGGGAAATGAGGAAAAATAAGAAAGACCATCATTATGCAAACACTGGTGGTGAGGACAATTTGCACAACATAGAAGTTCACGTTCTTTCATATGATTTTATGAGCATTCATAACATTTTTGCTTTGATTCAGGTACCAACTTTTAAAATGTGAAGAGAATGTCAGTGATTTCTTCATGCTTATTGTAGGAAGCTGGTCTTCTTTATAGTGTACTAAAATGAAGTGTACTGTGAAGAGATTCTAGTGAATCCCCCAATGGTATACAGAGGTAAAAGCAGATAATTCTAATGCTCTTTTTTGTGGTAGGGTGGGCGAGCAGTTAGGCTTATCAGAGAGTAGTGCTAAGCATTTGTTGTACCCACAGAGGCAATAAATGAAACACACACAAGAATACATTCGAGACCAATTTATAAAAATAACATTGATTTTTATGTAATTTTTAAGACCAAGAACACAGTTCTAAGGTAAGTACTTTCAGAGTTAAGATTTTTGAAAGTTCAGAAAATACATCACTTTTGTGCGCACTTATGCACCATTGAAAACAATGGGGGGAAAAGCAGAAAAATGCATATGAAATCAGGCAATGCTTTCACGAAGTTCACCTTCTCGTTTTATGCTGATGTTGGGACCAGGTCCAAAGTTCCAGCAGGTGAAGATCAAGAGCGCCCCGGTACGGCCAGGAGCAGAGTGCTGTGGGTCATGGAAGCTGGTGCGCAAAGACGAAGGGGGCCACTTGAAATTACACTGCACAGGAGGACTTACAGGTATGTCGATGAGGCTCCTTTGAGAGAGGAGGTTGGAAGAGCTTAGGGATCACGGGAACACAGCTGATGGTTAGTGCTCGGGCTGGGTGCAGAGTGAATAGGTCAGCCAGGCATCGTGCATCTTGATGTCATCGCGGTCAGGAGCAGGCAACTTGGAGAGGTGCTCTCGGGATAGCTGGGCCACTCAGGAAATGGGTCTCGGGTATCTCGACTTCCCTCGACGAGTGCTTGCTTCTGGTGTTTTGGGAGTTCGGTGTGGACTCTTTTCGGTGCTTGCCATTGGGAGTCCAGTACCCCGAGTATTGGTATGCTGCGGCGCAAGTAAGTTCTGATGTCTCCAAACTTGGTGCGGAGACAGATCTGACCATCCAAAGCTTTTCTTCTTTTGTGCTGCATAAAGGTCGTCAGGGAGCAGCAAGTCGACAAACCAGATTTCACACAATTGGTGCCTATGGTATGCAGGGGAGTGATACTTTCACTCCAAGGGAGTTTCGCTGTGATTTCTTGAAGGCTGGAGGTGCTCCGTGGTTCTTGAAGTCGTTTCAGGTTCAAGACGATACAGCAGGCAGTGATTGTTGAGTCTTTGAGGCAGTAGGCAGGGTTTTGCGCCTTTTTCTTCGTCAGCAAGGTTTCAGTTCTCGTGCAGCAGGTCTTCTCATGTCCTGGTCTTCTCATGTCCGTTGGATCTGATGTTCAGGTCTTGGGGTGCCACCTAAATACTGAATTTAGTGGCAGTACAAGGGGAGACAGGGGGGAGCCAATGTGCTACCTACCTTAAGGGTGTCTACATCCTCTAGTGCACACTTGCCGTGGTGGAAGGGGCACTGCCCTAGCCCTGATAGGTTGTTTCTCCACCATCCCAAAATAGTGGCATTTCAGGAGAGGGGTTCACATTGCCTGCCTCACCCTAGGGACAGTGTAGGCTAAGTGGGGACCCTCCTCCTAATCTAACTAATTTTTTCAACTTTCCTCCTGCCAAAAGTGAAGCAGGAAGTGGGGCTTGGTTTCCCCCACTTGCTGGAGTTTCCAGAGTTGGATTTTAAAGGTGGGGTTTCCTTTGTAGCTTCCCACCCAGGAAGGCCATCCTGTCCTGGAAGAGGTATGAAGCACCTCTGCCCAGAGCAGGTTTTGTCTCTGTCCTCTGAGAGCACTGGCTCCAACCCCATGAGGTCAGAAACATGTCTGGTGGTGACAGACTGGCTAAAACAAGTAAGGGACCACAGCAGTGCTTGTGGGTGGTTTCAGGGGACCTTCTAATAGGGTCTCCTGTGTGAATTTATTAACAAATCCAACACTGGCATCAGTGAGGAGTATTAAGACAAGAGGTCTGGTACAAAACATCTTAGAAATCAGTGAAGCCATCATGGAGCTAGGAAACTCATTTTGACAAGTATTCAGCCCATGTACTCCTTATGGCTTCCCTGTGCACTTATACTATCTCCGAATGGACTGGACATTGTAGGGGCATATCTGGTCATGCTGATATGCTCTCATATAGGATATAAAGCATCCTGCCTTAGGGCTAAAAACCTTCAGTAGGGGTGACTTACCTATATCTTATGCAGTGTATTGGTGGCATGGCACTCAGGGCTGTGTGCCATGTTGACATCAAGACACGCAGTCTGCAATGGCAGTGTGCATAGCCTTGGCGAGGGGTCCCTGGGGTGGCACAACCAGTGCTGCAGCCCCAGAGGACCCTCTTCAGTACCCATGCCCTAGGTACCAGGGGGAACATTTATTAGGGACTCACAGGGGTAGCTGAAGTGATGCCAATCATGGTACAGTGTTAGGGAAAGAGATCTGGCACCGGGAACATGATCAGCAGGGAACCAGTGCACTTACAGTTCAAAATCACTTCAGGCAAAAAGTGGGGGGTAACCATGCAAAAAGAGGCACTTTCCTACACTAATGTAATTAATTATTTATTTTTCCATTTTTTTGCAGTTTTATGTAACACAAACTAGACCAAGGATGCCACAGTGCTTTCCAATACTAATGTGAGAAATTATAGTGTACGAAACAACCTGGATCAAACAGAAATGTGTTACATAAGGTAGTTTCAGAGTGTTTTACTTTGACTTTTGGAAAAATTACATCAGAGGGGAGAAATGTAAATAAACAGAAATATGTTGCATAGGTAGATCTGGTGTGTAGCACAAGCTAATTTAGAAAGTGGTTATGGATGAGTAGGAATTTTAAGTTCTTCTTAAATGAGTCAAATAAAGCATTTGTGCGTATCTCCAGAAAGATCGAACTCCAGATTTTGGGAGCACGCCCATAGAAGGATCAAGAGATGGATCTTTGTTTCTTGAATCTGGACGCATCTATTAACCTGCTTTGGGCGATGCAGCCTGATAGAATGAGTTTATTTGCCTAGTATCTCGATTTGTCATAGTTTAAGGCTTTGTAGGCAATGCAGTCCTTTTTGAAGGTGCTGTGGCTTCAATCGTAAAACAGTTGAAGACAATAAGCACAGGAGTGATCAGTGTTCAGAGCATCTCACTCCTGTGATCAGTCTCGTAGCAGCATTTAGTGAGGTGAGGTGGACCTTAGGGATTATTGTGGATAGTACATCACAATAGTCGATCCTTAAGATAACAAGGGTGTGAAACCCAATTATAAAATCAGCTTCTTGAATGAATGTTTTGAATTTTAATTGATTGTTATAGGTTTGTCAATTAGATAGACAAATATGCATATTTCTTCTGCTGCACAAATAAAAATGGTTTCTACCTGACTATTTTAAATCTTCATTTCAGTCCACTGTGGGATGAACTGCAAATATGAGTGAAATGCTACTCCATTTTCTTTCCCAATTGAGCCATGTCTTATGAAGAAAAGCTCTGTCCATGAAATATCTCCTCTCAGATAGTTGCAGAAATCTGTTGAAGGTGCAAACAAGCCCATTCCCACTAAATGTATTCACCAGTACACAACGCTTGTTAGGCGACAGGAGTATTACAGTTCGGCAAAGGGCAGGCCGTATTGTGAGGCTATTACTGGTTTACACCCCTATAGAGTTCTTGAATTATTCACTCAATCGATGTTGCATTTTTAGCAAAGCATAACATGACAAATAGAAGAAAACTACATTTTTCTAAATCGACAACAGATTAAGACTTACAAAATGGGGACAGCAGTGCTAGGTGTACGTACCTCATCTCTGCACTTCCAGCAAGAGTTCATCTTCCCTGCCTCGCACATCGTTAAGATTGGGTATTGCAAAGTGATGAGGTAATCCGAGTTCAGAAGGGGCGAACAGAACATAGAATATGCCTATTGTTTCATTCTACACAACTCCAATACCTCACTATCTACAATTAATTTTGCAATCCGCTTTTTCGGGTCACCACTCCAATCAGTATAAAAACAACTGAGTAAAGAGCTATAAAAACAACTGAGTGAAGAGCTGAAGAAACACTGTAGTAATTCTGGCCTTAAAATGCACGTGAGCATCACTTCATGTATTCGAGCCAACACTTGGAGAAACAGAGCGTTTCTACTGCAGAGATGTCTCATTAAGATTTTATCAGCCAGAAAGGATGTCTTCGCAAGAGGAGGCTAACATATACTCAGCCATTCTAACGATACTCTGCGAAGTCAACCGTTAGGTTACCATGGTCCAAATTAAATAATTAAATTGTTCAAATCCCACTAAATTGAAGCAAATAATACGGTATAAGGAGGAGGAAGGAACATGTAATTCCGATCAATATCTACAAATGAATCCATCACTGGATGGACCTTGTGTGCAGTAATTCAACAAATGGAAC
The DNA here is from genome assembly GCA_963921515.1 of Calotriton arnoldi. Taxonomy (NCBI): domain Eukaryota; kingdom Metazoa; phylum Chordata; class Amphibia; order Caudata; family Salamandridae; genus Calotriton; species Calotriton arnoldi. The sequence goes on along the minus strand of CAWUFW010003607.1, from coordinate 530,597 downwards.
AAAATAAATTCTCGTTCTCCTCAGTTGTTTAAGGAGATATTAAAAGCGCTCACTTTGCACTTTCCTAAAGCAAATCAGGTTGCTGGTTGAAGGGGGTGAAACCATACTCAAGCAGAAACTACAAGTCTTGTCAGGGTGAAACACACGCAAACCCCAAATTAACCTGTGCTCAACCCTCTGGTAGTTTGGAACAATAGCAGTCAGGTTTAACTTAGGGCCAATGCATAAAGTATTTATGCAGCACCTGAAATAGTAATAAAGTGAAAACACAACACAAGAAAAATCCCACACCAATTTAGATACATAGAGTAGATACATTTTAATAAAGACAACAAGACCAAAATTACAAAAATCCAATCAGTCAACCCCGAGATATAAAATTTTAAAGATTTATGTGAAAATAGCGCCAAAAAGCCCAAAGTGCCAATCACAGCGATCTGGTCTTGCGAGACCGGGAGAAAGCCACAAGTTCAGGGTGACCGCAATGGAGCACAGGCCTGATACAGGGAGGAGGTTAGTACAGCTTAAAAGTTACCTTCTCAATTCAGTGCCCAAAAAAGTCAATTTCGCTGTGGAGGGGCCACGAGGAGCAGGGAAGCATCACAGTGTTCGTCGACATGCAAGAAGAGCATGCCAGGCATTGCAGACATCATCTCTGTAGCGTGAAGACCCCGTTGTGGTCAAGAACAGTTCGGCCGGAGCTTTGCGTTGCTGCTCTCTGCAAGCACTCGATGCTGTAGCGTGAAGAGTTGGGCTGACGGAACTTCGCGTTGGCAGGTTGTGAGAGCGACAATATTTTGGTGCCAACTTGCCCGTTTGCAGTTGCGAGAATCCCAAAAACCTCAATTCAGCTCCCCTGAGGCCAGACTGAGAGTCCAGGACCTGAGGGCCTTCACTTGAGGGACAGGGGCTTGCTTCATCTGGGTCTGGTGGTTGGGAACCTGTTATGTCCCTGGGCTCCAAACAGGAGCCAGCAAGCTAGCCCTTGGAGTCCCTCTGGGAGTTCTGGGTTCAGGTGCAGGTCCAATCCCTCTGACGCAGGCAGGAGGGCAGCAGGGCAGCAACGCAGCAAGGCAGCAGTCCATCAAGGCAATCGTCCAGCAGGGCAGCAGTCCAGCAGAGTGGCAGTCCTTTCAGTAGATCAGCAGTCTTTCGTCCTGGCACAATCGCCACAGGTCTAGAAGTCTACTAAAGAGTTGGTTTCTGTGGTCCAATATTTATACCTCCTTTGAAGTGGGAGAAGCTTCTCGAGGTTTCCCTTTGAAGTGCACAGGTTTTCTGCCTCCCCTGGCTCCAGACTAACTACATGGGGTAGGCAACCCTTCGTGTGGAGGCAGAACACAGCCTTTTCAAGTGTAAGGTGGGCTGTGCACAGCTCTGCCCTCCCATCTTGCCAGTGATGGCCCATCCAGGCACAACTAAGCGCTCTCTTGTGTGTGGCTGTCTAGGGGGAATACACTAAGCCCAACTGCAAACTACACCAAGTTATGTGACCCAGAGACAGACTGCAGGCACTAAATGGCTAAAAACGGCATTTTCAAAATTATAATCAAAAATCCGGTGTAACCATAACAGAGAAGTTTCATTACAATTCCAAAGACACCAAACATGAATTGTTTACCTGTTCCCATTTGGATGTAACAGCTTATAACATGTAAGAAGGCAGTAGCATTTAATTTACAGGCCCTGGACACATGTAGTACCACTTTACAAGGGACCTACAAGTTAATTAAACAGGCCAATTCAGTGTAAGCCAATTCTACCATGTTTTAAGGAGAGGGCACAATCACTTTAGCACTGGTTAATTGTGATAAAGTGCACAGAGTTCCAAGGACAACAAAATTAAATCAGCAAAAAAAAGGAGGGTAAATGCAATTGGTTTGGAGGTGGCCCAGTGGAGATGGCCAGGTCCAACAAAAGACATTTGGAGTGTAGAGAGACTTGAAGGGAGAACGGACAGTCTGCAGGTTAGAGCAGGGATGTATTGGGGATGATTGGTGAGACTGGGAAGGAGAATGGACCGTCTTGGGGGAGAGAAGAGACAACAGTGGGAGAGCAGAGAGACTGGCTTGGAGAGAAGTAAGACTGGGAAAGAGTGGAGAGGCTAATGGGAGAATGAACTAACTCAGAGGTACAGTCAACTAATTATGAGGAACAGCAGACACATTGGGAGGGAGAGCAGAGAAATGGAGAGAGTGTAGAGACTCGGAGGGGAAGTAGACAGACTAGGATTAAGGAGAGAATGGGAGAACAGAGAGACTCGGAGGGACACTATACTGTCTGAAAGGAAGAACAGGGAGATGGACAGAGTTGCAAGACAGAAACAGAGTGGACAGTTTAGTGGAGAATAGAGAAACGAAGGAAGAAACTGAGATGGAGAATGAAGAGTTTGAGGGAGAGCAAAGACAATGAGGGGGAGCTGATAGGCTTTTGAGTAGACTATGGATCCTGGAGGTAAGCAGAGAGACTGGGAGGGGAAATGGACAGTCTGGAAGAGCAGAGACATTGGAGCAGGAGAAAGGGGACTGGCTCGGCGAGTGGAGATACTGTTGAAGAGAGCATTCAGTCCAGGGAAAGAGTAGAGAAGTACTGGGAAAATGGACAGAAAGTGAAGAACAGGGAATAGACTAGAAGGCACAGCAGAAAAATCGGGAAGTACAACAGGTTGATTAGGAGGAATGAAGGCATGCTCAGGAAAGAAAGCAAAATGTAGAAGAATATGTAGGATGTGCAAAAACTGGGAGGCCTGATAGGAAAATGGGTAGACTTGAGGAAATCAGGCAGGCTGAGAGACAAATGGGAAGACTCAATGGGAAAATTAAGAGATTAGGGAAAAGTGACAGGCCCACGGAGAGAATAGGTTGACTGAGGAAAGTAGACAGACTCAGAAAGAGAACAGCATAATGGAGAATAATGGGCAGGACCTGGAGAATGTAGGCAGACTACATACAGAATGAGGAGACTGGGGGATATTGGCCAGAGCTGGGAAGCAGAAAGGCTGAGAAGAAAGTGGGCAGACTCAGTGACTTATGGGCAGAATAAGAGAAAGCAGGCATAAAGATAGGAAAGGAGGCAGACTTGAGTAAGAACGCGCAGCCTGGAAGCAAGTGGATAGAAAGAGGTGAAAGTGAGATGCTTAGAGGCCTTTAACAGATACTAGAAGGAGTACGAAGGTGGGTTGAGATTTCCGGACAGGTGGCAGTAAGGCTTGGTGGGACAGATGGGTACTCTTGGGAACTCTTGCAGACTCCAAATGAGTAACAGATGGTCTGCATACGAGCCTTGAGGGCCTTTGAGGGTCAAATGATGTCTTGTGTACAGAATATCATCCAAAGGCAGTAAAAGTAGAGGAGCTGCTGCCTTGCAGATGCATCTACTTTTCAGATTGACCACAAATCTTCAGCTCTGAATGAGCAAATTATAGGGCTGGTTTTAGACAGGAGGTGTAGGTCACAGTATTCACGTTTCTGTCTACCTAGTAAGTGCTGACTGAGCGAGCTCAGTGATAAATGGGTATGAAGGCAGACTAATAGGGGACAAGAAGGCCAGCAAAACCCTCCTGAGAAAACAGCTGGTCTGTGAGGGCAAGGACAAGAAGAGTTGGACTGAGGGCATTAAAGCAGGAACATGGAATGAAGGGGCAGCTGATGGGTTGCAGTACTGGCAGATAGGGTTGGCTGAACTCTTGAGGGCAGGGGGTAGTAGAAGTCCTGTTCAGTGGTGGGCTGGCAGAGTGCCCTGAAACAATGCTTAAAGCAGACCATAGCTGAGCCTTGGCAAAGAAAACAAAACAGGTGTTATGACTGGTCCCTGTAGTGCTCTCTTTTGATGGTTTCCCTCAAAATGAAAATCAGCTAAAAACTGCAGCACACGCTTGGGTGCAGGGAAGGTTAACTAGTAACAAATTGTATCTGATGGCGCTTTAGAGCCAACCATCTGCTGGTTAAGGGATGCCTCCCTGCTGGCTCAGGAACTCTTCACTGCAGTTGTACACATTCCTCCTTTTCTAAAAGTGAAAATGTGTCTCCAAAGCAAGCCTCTCTCTGGTACCTCTCCATACTCTGCTTCACGGTGCACAGGGCTGTGACAGGACATATAGAGGTCCCAATCTCCCCTCCTTTGAGTTCAGACCTGACTGACTTCAGCTGGTAGGGTTGGTAAGAGTGTGAAATGGAGGATAAAGAGTATGAATTGCTCTTTGGAACATGTGAGGGAGGAATGCCAAGACAAGGAAGACCAGGCAGAGGAGGAATACTATTATGACTAGAGGGAAGACCAATTAACTGAGACAGTTAAGCAGGCGACTACCCCAGGCACCTGAAGCCCCAGCGGCTCAGGGCTTGGGGGACCCACACCCACCTTTCATGTGGCCAATATTCAGTCTAAACCCTTTGGATAGTAGTCAAATGTGGGGGCCTCTCATCACCTTCTGCAAAGAGCAGGCATCATTTTGCGTTATGTCACTGGGGTGGGACCACCCTCTGCCCTGAGAAAGGTAAGAGCATTGCTGGTGTCTAAAATTAGGACGTTTTAGTGACTGACTAAAAAGGGTAATATTGATTTTGGGCCCTGCAGAGAAGTGTTGAGAAGAGCCGAGATGATCATCGAACTGGCAGAGTTGTTTGAGGCCCCTAAGTCAACAAAAAGTTGGACTGGGAGAACTACAGTTTGACTGTTAGCTGAATAGCACAGACTTTCTGTTGGAAGTCTGACACCTAGCTGAGTAGCACATAATCGCTGCCATTTTCCCAGCTGCTGGATGACTAGCCGGTCCTATTACATGGAAATAATGTTTTGACCATTGGCCGTTGTTGACACATGAAAATGATGGGTCGACATAGATAAAATTAAACAATATAAAATTTACATTTACATTTTAAACTGAAAAAAATGTTTCACTTACCTTTTCAGCCTGCAGCACGTCCTGTCCTCGGTGTTCTCCAGCCGGCTCCTGACTCCTCCAGCACAAGGTCATGAAGCTCCTTATCCAATCCAGACACTCCTCTCATGCTGCTGCATGAGAGAAGTGTCTGGATTGGCTAGGGCAGGCTGCTTCAGCGCTCCGAAGAGCACTGAAGGCCTGTGCCTGCTCTCCAACCTGGCTGTTTATGACAGCTGGGTTGGAGAGGTTGAATTGTGCATGTCTTTTTGGACGTAATAATGTAGCTGGCCAAACCAACATGCCCAATTCACACTGAAATGGCCACTCGTAATTGCTGCCAATCAGCAGCAATGACGCACTGGCCCCGCCTTTTCTGTTTTTGATTGTATAACGTTTTATCTATTTTATGCACTTTTATGGCCTATTTTAATAGTGGTGAAATACTTGCCTTAACTAGTGGACTTCGGCACATTAAAAGGCACGTAAGGAGCAGAGTTTCTGCACTATTTAAGTAGCAGTCAGGTGCTTAACAGAGATGCTGTATTATTAGCCAGCAGCCAGGTATACAGCAGAAGGTATGTACTACCTGTCCAGCAGCTGAGCATACAGAAGAAAAACATCACTATTTTTCTTGCGGCCAGGTTATAACATAGAATCTATATTGTTTAGCTGGTGAACAAATACATGGTAGTGACTTATTATTAGCCAGTAGCAGATGACCAGACAAAGAGATATTCTGCATTATTCGCCTGGTGACTGTGAAAACATCAGAGAAATTCACTATCTGGTGATCAACTAAATAGCAGAGATACAGTACAATTAGTCCAACGCCAAGGCAAACAGCAAAAAAACCTTTCACTCTACATATCGAGTGACTTAAGGATACAGATTTGTTGCTATGTAGGCAGCAGCCAGGGTAAAAGTGAAGGTTTTTCATTTGCTTGTTTACTGGCTAAATACTACTTCATCTCTGCTACTTGTGCCCAGATACATAGGAGAAAATCTTCACTATTTTCCTGGTGGCTGTTTAAATAGCTGTTAATCTAGGTAAAGTTTTTCTATTTTCCTATCCACTGACCACATTGTAAAGAATGCCTGCTGTTTAGTTGCCTATTGTCTCGTTGCCAGTCAAAAGTATAAAATTCCTTTACAGCCCTGCAGATATTTCTTTAATGAGTTTTTCAACTTTAGCAGAGAAGATATGTCTCATACATGACGGTGGAGAGAATTTAAACTCTAAATTGAGGCTGATGTGAGTTTTACCCTCCAGTTCGGACTTTAAATATTTTGAGGGCACTAATTCGGGATCTCCGATAGACCATGGCCAGAGGCGTGCACACATTTTCAGACAGATAACCTGGGAATGAAGTTTGTACCAGTTTCCACGGCAGCAAAATCATACAAAAATACACGCTGTCTACCAGCACAGAGCCATTTCAAATGCAAGTGCATTTGTGTCACAAAATCAAATTTGTGTTGGCCAAATATAATTCTTATGACCTTATTTTGAACCACTTGTAGTGTACTGAGTATTGTGCATGATGAATTACTGCACTCACTAATTCCTAAAGAGGGCAATTTTTGAATAAGGCACACTAATGGTAAATCAGGACCTTTACGGTTACATTTACCAGAGGGTAAAAAGACAAGAATCATTGAAGAAAACCTTTAAGTTCTTTACAATCACCACCGGCGGTAGAGAAATGTCCACCGGGGCTGGGGCCGGGCCCTCAAATCTAAAGAAGTTTCCCCCTTGTAGCACTGTTCTTTTATTCCTTTTTCTCTCTGTTATCTTTCAACGAAACCGGCACCCCAGAAAAACAACTATGCCAAAGTAACCCAAGTACAAATTTCTACGAAAGAATGAAAAGTAAACAAAAGTGACAGCAAGATTCTCATGCTTATACACCTCAGCAACAACCTCTCATCAAGCTGTGTCACAGAATCAATGTCTGCTACTCCTACAGCATGCAGCATTCATTATCTTGAAGGAGGAAACAATATCATCCCAGTGTCATTGTTATCAGAAGGAAATGGCATTGACAAGTAACACACCCCTTTTGGAAAAGGTTATACTGCTGATCACATATGTGAATGAAACGCAGACCATGAGTTATTTCATCTTTGTTATATCACATTTCTCTAGTTCACTTTTAAAGCATGTTTTAGAGACCTCATGAAAAATTAGAATGGCCACGTGTTATCTGAGTTTGTTAAATTGCTAAATTGAAAGTTATTCATCTTTTTGAATCGACACCTGCATTCCTGTAGCCCTCTCGTATTCTTTTTACTTTATTCCCTTGGCAGATTTTATATCACTACTACAGCTGTTATCTGAATCCACATTTCAACTTTTTCTTGCATGTTATTGAACGATTGTACGCTCCTTACCATAAGATGAAGTGCACATTTTATTCTTACATCAACACCTGATATTTTTGTTGCTATACATTTACAAAATGTTACATTTTTACACAGCAATAGCACACATGCTAATTATACACAATATTTTCATTGAATGTAGAAACAGTTAATTATTATATTTATAGATCCATGCTTAAGTTTAAAATGTGCCGATGGAATATTGAAAAAATGATATTTGAATGTGAATTTACAAATATTTTGTACACATAGTATAGTAACGTAATTCATTATACCACGTGTGTTGACCCCACTGCTCAGATGACCACTTCATTATTTTTAATCCAACATTGGTTTCTTACTAGTTAAGCTCTGGCGAGAGAGGAAAGGCCTAATGCCCTTTGTCCGTCATTCCAATTCACATGGGCAAAACTTATCCTTGACACACATGCTGCATGCAGTACTAATTGTTTGGCTTTCAGTTATGGAAGTATGGCCATGCTAACAGCATTAGTCCCACAGGAAGTGGTTGAGGTTACAAGAGTGGGGCGTGTCCTGGCCACTGAAAGTGGTGGTTGCAGAGTAGCTGAGAGGAGGACACAAGAAGAGACCTGAGTCTGCCACAACAGGACCTGCACAAACCAAAGGCGTGATGCTATTCACCTGTGGCAACATTCCTTAAACTGAACAACTGTGAATCGTCCTGGACCAAATACCAGTTCCCCCAGGCAGGGGGACCCCTTTGAGAGCCAAAGGCAACTCCAGACTCCCCTGGACTAGTGGCACTAGTCTCCTGCCCACCGCAGGTAAAAACAATGCGCCAGAACCAAAGAATCGATGCCCATCTGGCACTCCGAGGGATCGCCCAAAACTAGATGATCCAGAGCATTGTTGGAAATGTACTCTTTACCTCCAACAAATTTCAAGCAGCTACCATTTTCCCCTAGACCTCTCGACATCAAAATAACTTTCTGCTGAGCTTACTGCTGCCAAGGCTTGTTGGTTGCCAGTCTGGCAACCACCACCTTTACTCGATGAGGCACCTCAAGGAAACACCACAAAACCTTCATCCAATGTCAGCAGTGGCTTAGTTGCCAACTTTGTGCACCAGTTTCCTCACCAACACTGTGTAAGCGGTAAAATCAGCTCCACCGTGGCTCCAGCTTCAGGACTAAGGACAGCCAGGACAACTTTGCACAAGGGCTTCTCGAGCCAGGTAAAATTAAACCGACTGTCATGGTCTGGTCTAGGGACCCGCATCACCTTTACTGTCCTTGGCTCCCATGCACCTCTACCTGCAAGTGACCGATTGTCTCTAGTGCTTTTTCCCATTGACCGTAGTGATAAAGTTTTGCAGCACTGTTTTGCATTGATTTTATTTTTTTGCTTCTAAAATCCATAACTCCAGTTAGACTTATCCGATTGACTACTTTTTGGTGACTGCATTTATATAAAAATCTGCTTTAGTTTTATAAATTGGTGTCAAATTTCTTTCGAGTCATGTCAATTTCTTTTCATCATGCTGATACTTTGAAATGCTTAACACATGTTCCTCTAGTAAAGCCTGACTGCCCTTTGCCACTGTACCAGGACTGAGCTAGGGATTTAATATTTCGAATCCATGGACCATCTTTGGGGTATTGTAAAAGCATTGCATGGTGAAGCCTAACCAGCATCACCACATAATACTCCAGCTTCCTACATTGGTGCTACTGCAGTGGGATCCTGAACTTGTGTTTACCAGTACCACTTGGTCATAAGTGATTTTTGGATGAGAAATCCACTATTGATTTTAGGCTCAAAAATTATTTTTTCAAAATGTTTTTGATTTTTTTAAATTGGAATTTTAGGGTCCTGTGTAGATCCCCATTACATTATTAAAACATAATACTTAGAAAGTTAGGGAAAAGTTTAAAGGTTTTTTAAAATTTGAAAAAGAACCCAACTTCCAAGTAAAAGGTTTGGCACAATGGAGGCTGGTAAGAATCTCAACCTGTCAGTCATCCCACCATGAAGATCTGTGATCTTAGGGCTTGTGCAAAGCGAGTTGCAGCTAAAAAGGAGGAACCTGAAAAAGCCCTCAGCTACTATGAGAAAGAGAAACTAGAGAGAGAGGGCCATTACTCAGAGGAAGACCTTGAAGAAGGCGAGGATGATGCCCTAGCCCAAATTGAAGATGATGGTAAAGAAGGTTAAGACCAAAACTCTCCACCGTTTCCCAGACCCACTTCACGATTGAGAAACGACAGGAGTCACTCTACCAGACCATTTACTGGTAAGGTGCTAATAAGCCTTGAGGAAGAGCTTGAGCTCCTCTCACTAGAGAAGAAAAAAATTGAACTTGAGGAAAGGGGACTAGGCCTCGAAGACAGAAGGGTCAAGATATGCTTGAAGCTCAAAGATAATGGTGGCAGCAGCTTTAATTAGGGAGAAAGAGGAATCTTTTGACCCTAAGATCCACGAAGGGATTGTCCCTAAGTTTAAAGATGGTGATGACATTGATAAATGGTTTGCAGCTTTTGAGAGGGCCTGCAAAATGAGGAGGATAGGTCACCAGTACTGGGGCTCTCTACTGTAGGAGTTATTATCAGTGAAGGGCAGAGATAGACTTTTGTCCCTTAATTAGGTTGTGGCTGAGTCTTATCAGCATATGTCTCACCACAGAGGAATACAGATTGAAGTTTAGGGACACCCATAGAGGTCAAAACTAGACATGAGTGGGCTTTGTGGACTCTTCAGTCAAAGCACTAGAAGAGGGAAAAAAGGTAATGAGATGGACACTTCTTATGGGCTACATAAATTAATTATGAAGGAGCACATTTTAACTAATTGTACCACAGAGAAATTGGATCAGCATCTGGTGGATTCCAAGTTGTCCTCTCCCAGGGAGCTGGGGAGGATAGCTGACAAATGGGTCAGAACCAGGGTATCAGGAAAGACCCACGGTGGGAGTGACCAGAAAAAGGGTGCTGCGACTTCCCAGCCAGGGAAAGAGGTGAGCAACAAGAAGGATAAAAAGAAGGAGTTATCAAGAGGCTTCCAAAGTTCTTCTCAGGACGGTGGGCCTGAGACTTCTCCCTGACCAAACACAAAGGGAATCAGGGTAAAAACTGGTATCCAGTAAAGGCTTCTAGGTTATGTCATGACTGTCATCAGGCAGGACATAAGAAAGGAGATGCAGCATGCTCCAAAAAGTTCCCCAGTGGTGGACAATCCAGTGGATTGGCTAACATATGAGTGGGAGTGGAAGTGTACTCTGGAGAGGCCAGAGGAAACACTGAGACTAATTTAGTTTCCCTTGGTGGGGTGGATATTGAAGCCCTGGCTGTCCTACATCCAAGCCTGGAGAAGCATAGACAAAGGACTAAAATCAATGGGACTGGGGTAGAGGGTCTGAGAGATACAGGTGCCAGTAATGGTCACTTACATAATGCAACCATGTCCCTACAAGCACTAAATAGTTTGAGTGCTGGGCATATCAACAAATGTTAAGGACTGTCCTCACACACCACCAGGTGTCATGCTTCATCATAGGCAGTCTCACTCTCTAAAAACCCGGTTTGATAGAGAGGGGCCTACACCTGAAGACAGGGAGGAACTTCTAATTTTATAAGAGGGGGCCCATCCAGAAAGTGATTTAAAAACCATTGTATTACCCCAAACTACATTTAATCATAGGTCCTTAATGTCCCATTGGAAGAGGTTATAGAGATCCCTGTAGTCACACTTGCATTCCTCGCCGTACACCTAGAAACCTCCACTCCTCTTCCCCGACGATCGTCCCATGGGGCATTAAGGACCCTACATTGGGGTATCTGAGAAACACCAATTTTAAGTTAGAGGTTGAAATAGGTCTCCCTAACGTAGTGACAATATCTGAAACCAATCTGATAAGATAGGAGTCGGAGTCTCGTCCTGATGAATGCCGCGGACTCACTTGAGCCAACGGCAGAAACATGTTGACGATTAAAGTGGTGATGAAATGAAATTTGTACTTGTACTTGTAAAGCGCACTTATACCCCCAAAGGGGTGTCCTGGCGCTGTACGCATACCGCTGTGGAACCCTTCCTGGCTTTTCCCTGTGAAATGTCCACTCCTGGGCACCCCCAGGGTGAAGCCAGGCATCCCAGCGCTGTTGGGGCCGTTGTGGAGATTAAGCAAGCTATTGCCCAGAGTTGCAGAGTGGGACCCATGATTAGAATAGGCACCGAGGCGAGAATTATCAGGTCCGAGGAAATTGAGCCCAAGACCCGCCGAGGCGGGAATTGAACCCTGGTCCCGGGCCAGATCTCTGCATCAGGGTCTGCCGCTCTAACCATTGAGCCACACTTCTCCACATTCCAATGATGGGGTCATTGTTCCCCTAATCCCCACATTCCAGCTTTTAATACCAAGTAATACCCTATGTTTAAATGTAGTTTGGGGTAATACATTGGTTTTTAATTCACTGTCTGCACAGACCCCCACTTATAAAATTAGAAGTGCCTCCCTGTCTTCAGGTGTAGGCCCGCTCTCTATCAAACTGGGTTTTTAGAGAGCGAGGACGGCCTATGATGAAGCATGACACCTGGTGGTGTGTGAGAACAGTCCTTAACATTTTTTGAGATGCCCAGCACTCAATCTATTTAGTGCTTGTAGGGACACGTTTACATTATGTAAGTGACCATTACTTCAGGGTAGCTTCTACAGTGTGTATATTTGATGGGTTTGGAGGTCACCTCACCATGAAGACCCCTTAGCCTATAGTCCCCTCCCTTGGATAGTTCCAAGGGCTCTGTGTTTGTGTATACAGGTGCCAGAGTCACTGTGGTGGCTGCTAGGTTTACCAAGACCAAATGATACCTGGTGTTAGTCAACAGGTTCCAATGCTGACAATGCGACTAAGCACCATCCAATGGCCTTGGTGAGCTTAGAATGGGGAGGGGTTACTGGCACAAATAAGGTGGTTGTATCCCCTGCCATCCCAGTGGAGTGTCTGTTGGAAAATTATCTAGAGACTTCTGCTTGGGCAGAAGTTGAAAAGAAAGGGTCATGCAGAAATGCTGGGTTTCCCTGGGAGGGTGTGTGATACCACACACAGCAAATCAGGGAAGTCATGGGTACTTGGATCCTGAAATAGGGGACCAAGGCACCCAAAGCAAGAGAAAGGGCAAAAAGTCTTCTAAGGCAGCTTCAAGGAGGTCAAAGGACCAAGGGGAGTGTTCTCCTGAGAGAGATGCCCTGGTGCCTGAGGAGTATCCTGCCGCTGAAGGGGTCTGGCTTGATGGAGGCTAGGAGGAGGAAAGTGACCCCATTCCTGACCTACTGTCAAATATCCAACAAGATGATTCAGTAGAGTGTGTTGTTTTATCAGACTCTCTTACTGCGCAACAGTAATCCGACTGCAAGCAAATCCTAGGACAGTTTGCAGAGCTCTTTTCTTTGAGCCCTGTTCGGACAAAATGGTGAACCCATTATGTGGACACTGGTGACAGCCCCCTTGATAAAAACAAAACATACAGACTTGTCTGATCAAGTCAAAGTCTGCATCACAGCTAAGGTCAGCAAGATGCTAGAACTAGGGGTGATTGAACCCACTGACAGTCCTTGGGCTAGCCCAATTCTACTGGTCCCCAAACCTCACTCAAAAGGTGGAAAACCAGAGATGAGGTTCTGTGTGGATTACAGGAGTTTAAAAGCAGTCACTAAAATGGATGCACATCCCATTCCAAGAGCAGATGAGCTCATTGTCAAGCTGGGAGCAGCCAAATTCTTTAGTTCTTTTGATTTACCATCAGGGTACTGTTACTATTGATGTCAATCTACGTAATGATAGAGGTATATTAAAAAAATAGATCAAGTCACTGCTGTTGAAATCTCCCAATAGGACCTCACCATCAACCCAGAGTAAAAGATACGTGGTCAGGCAGGCCCTGCGACCTCTGTCTGAGGCTACTGATTAACAGATCACAGGTGGGGTGGCATGTAACCATAGGTAAACAACAGGAGAGAGAGAGGGAAAAAAATGGAGCCACTCTTGGTCCCCCTGAACAATATCAATTCAACAACAAAAGAGTGCGACCAACAAAAGAAGAGCCAGCAAGAGGAATCACTCTTGTTTTTCTAAAAAGAACCCTCACTCACCAACCTAGTTGGTGACATGCTTCATCATCGGGTTCCCACCAGAGAGGTCGAGTGCCTCTCTGGTGTGCTACAACGCCTGACTACAGCGGAGCTAACTTGCTCTTGGAGTGCCATTGAGATGGAAGTCTTTGCAGTGGTTTAGTCCCTGAAGAAGCTGAGACCATTGTGGCCCCACTCACTGAACTTACCTCAAAAATCCAGCCTGAAAAGGTAATCTGGACCACAGGATGCCAAAAGGCCTTTAAAAACCTGAAGGAGGCTGTGTGCTCAGCACCTGTCCTGAAAGCACCAGACTATGGAAAGGAGTTTAATGTTCAAACAGATGCTTCTGAGCATGGGATTGGGGCAATGTTGTCAAACACAAACGATGAGGGCCAGGGTCAACCAGTTGCCTATATCAGCAGGTGACTCCTTCCTACAGAGCAGTGTTGGCGTGTCATTGAGATGGAGGTCTTTGCTGTGGTTTAGTCCCTGAAGAAGCTGAGACCATACTTGTTTGGGACTCACTTCAACGTTCAATCCGACCATAGACCTCTCAGATGGCTGATGCAGATGAGAGGAGAGAACCCCAGATTGTTGAGGTGGCCCATTTCCCTACAGATTATGGACTTTTCAGTGGAACACAGAATAGGGACTGACCATGGCAATCCAGATGGCCTTCAGAGGATTTTCCAATTAGACCATGAGAACTACCAGGGGATAGGCTAGTTGCTCATCACCTTTCGTCTGAGGGTGGTCATGTATGAAAGTGCCCTTTTTGTGTGCCCCCCCCCCATTTTTTGCTCCTATGCTGATGGTTATGACTCTGAGAGCGCACTGGATACTGCTGCCCTGGCCCCAGTCCCTCTGCCCTCTACCTCATCTGATGCATGTGAATTGGCAACCCCAATTGGCAAGGACTTTAACCCCCTGTGCCTGTGCTCTCTCCCTCATCTAATACAAGTGAATTGGCAACCCCAATTGGCAAGGACTTTAACCCCCTTATAAGTCCCTAGTGTACGGTACCAGTGGTACCCAGGGCATGGGTGTTAAAGGCCTAGGTACTGGTTTTAGGAAGGGTTTCATCATTATGGGGCTCCCAACATTGGCTGGAAGTTCTAGGCCCTCATCCTGAGCCGGTTCTCAAGGTCAATCTTGGCTTTGTGTTGGATAACAAGTTATCCATGGGACACTAGGTGGTACAGGTGGGGGCAATATGTTTTATCGTCATTAAATGGCTGTGGAAAATTCTCTGCCTATTGCCTTTCCAAGCTCAAAGGACAGTAATTCTGGCACTTAACAACAACAAACCTGATACTGCACGATGGAAACATGTTATAGCTGGAGATGGCTCACAGAACAGATCTCGGCGTGTGAACTGCGGAGAAACATGGCGGCCGCTATACACTGCTAGCAGGCAAATAGGGGAGCCCGCGGCCTGGCCGACGGAGAGCGAGGAGACGCAGGAAGCACTGCCCACTAGCTACTGGCAAGACTGGAAAGGTACAGCCCGGAGCGCACCAGTATCGGACAGTAGACCTGAGGGCGAGCGAGGGCGGTCCCAGGGAAAGCAGTATGCACTGCGGTTGGTATAGGAAGCCCACACGGCCCATCTACGATGCTCAAGCCACATTAAATAAATTACAAGAAAGATAGGAAATGTAGTACAGCTTGCACCAGCAAGCGATGATTGGAATGGCCTGAATGTGAGGGGCTTCCTCAATTGCTGCATGCGGCCTACTTTGGCTGCACACATTACTTATGGAGAAAGAAATTCGCAGCCAGCCCATTCATTAGAGATGAAGGAATAAAGCTCGAGAAACCTGAAGCGCATGGTCTACATAGCCATTGTGGGGCCTACTGATAAGATGCATGGTGGAGTTTGCGATGGACTGCCTGCTATGATAGGAGGTACATGATTTCTTGGCGACACTGTAATAAATTCTGCTGGTAAATAAGAGCTGTGGAGAAACACAAGGACAGTAGGTGGGACTGGCCCCCTTCATTGTGCCTGTAACTTGTTCGGCAGAACCTGCATGCTGAATGGGTAGTCTGGAGTGCTGCCTGTTGGACAAACTATATTCAATCCTCTAGTACAATGGATTTTGATGTGGTCCCACTAAAGAAATTGCGAGGTGCCAGGGTGGAAACGTGACCCACAGGCGCCAGAGGTGGGTGCACTGCCCAGCGAGCAACAACCTTTTCTGCCACTAACACCCTGCTCCTTACACATGCCCTTGGACTGGTAAAAGTGCTATTGGCAGCTGAGTCATGGGGACAACTGATAAACAGCAGTTAAGGCTGATGTTCGAGGCTCAGCGATCCACGGAATCCCAACAGCATGAACTGTCTGTCTCAGAACAAGACCTATCGGCAAGTGGTGGGTCCACCTTTGAAAGCACACAGCTAGCAATGCAACAAAGCCTGTAATCCATTGATGGCAAAATTGATGCATTAAATCTGTGGATGGACCACATGGTAGCAAAGCTGGATAGGCAGGGCACTTGCATCACGGAAGCTGATCAATGCATCTCCACTGCTGAGGATGGCCTGAGTTCAGTGAATACTAAATGTTTGAATATGGAAAACATTTTAGCGGTGATACAGGCAAAAAATGAAGACTTAGAAGCGAGATTGCGACAAAATAATCACCGCATCACGGGCATACCAGAGTCCACATATGCTGGCAGACTGGAACCATATGTTGAAACCATGCTCAAGGAGATGTTCGGTGTGGAACATTTCTTTACAATGCTGATTGTTAAGCGCGCTCACGGTCTCTGGCTCCCAGACTAATACCAGGTGCCCCTCCTACGCCCATTATCGCAAAACTACTAAACTACCGGGATTGCGACATGGCACTCCGGGTGGTGCGTGAGGCGGGTGCCACATCTTATCAGGGAAAAGAGGTGGTGCTATACCCAGACTTCACAGCAGCGATTCAGACGGGCACGGTATGTGTTTCTATAAGTGAAGAAAAGACCGCAGACCATGGACATGCAGTATTCAATGTTATACCCGGCCTGATTAAGGATTCGACACAAAGGCAAGCTGAAAATCTTCATGACCCTCAAAGAAGCAATGTCCGTCATCAAAAAACTGAAATGCCCATATAAGAGTCGCCAGGACACTGATAATGAAGATAACTGTTGAGAAACTTTACGTATGCCACATGGTGAGGTACTGTGGATGGGTTGTGAGACTGTTAATTTTAACTAATTTCTGGGAATGTTGTACACCTGGATATTACAGGACCAATGCTGTATGGCACCTAATGCCTAAGAACTGCTACGTCTGCTTGTTAAAAAATTTAATTATGAGCGGTAGTGTGTCCTGTCGTAGTAGATAGTATTGGGATAGCATTGCATTAGCACCACTGAGTCATTGGGATGTATGTAGGTCCTTGTACTACTGCCCCGACTGCGCCCGCCCCATGGGAGAGCATTGGCCATTAGAGGCCCCTGGAGGGTATACCCAGAATGTTTGTAGTTTACGCTGTAAGTGCTTGCGTGCGAGCAAAAAGGCTTGTTAGTCATGTTACTCATGAGTGTTTTTGTTCATATAGGGAAATCTTTGGCATAATTGGAATGCTGAAGGTGGTGGGATGGGAGGGTGGGTTGCGATACTGTTTTGCCATGATGCAAGTCGGTTACCACAGAAACTGCATTGTCACAGTCATGTTAATCAAATACTTGTTAATCGATATTGACTGAGCGTAGACCCGGCACCACACTAGAGTCACCAGGAGGCTACATGTCTTGGGTCACATGGGATGTTAGGGGTCTCAACAACCCAAAGACAACGAGACAAGTACTAGCGTACTTGGACCAACATGGAATTCAGGTTACGCTACTACAAGAAACACACCTTACACAACACATGGAGCATGTCATTGCACCTAAATGGGCTGGGGTGAGGGTGGCCTCCTACTCCTCTTACTTGAGAGGGGTAATTTTTTTTATCAAAAAAGATGTACCTTATACTCTTACCCACACTAAGACAGACGATCAAGAAAAATATATACTTATGCAGGGGCGCCTGTATGGCACCTTGATCACTATTGTAAATGTGTATGGGTCTAATGTAGATGACCCAGAGTTTTATACGACTTTATGGAATCAGCTGCACATGCTACCGTTATCAGTAGTCATCTGGGGTGGGGATTTCAACACTCCATTAGATTTACACAAAGATCGCTCATCCCCTTCGGGTGGGACTGTATAGCAGGCAGCGTGGGTGATAAGTGGAGGAATGCAGGAAAATGGCCTCATTGATATCTAGAAACACAGGAATCCTAAGGGCAGAGAGGGAACCTACCATTCATCTGTTCATAACTCCTGGTCCAGACTGGACTATTGGTTGGTGACGAGGGAAGTAAGCACTTCGACGACCTCCGTTAGGCATCTACCTAAAGCATTGTCTGATCATGCTCCAGTCTTACTAGGGATCAGTATTCCTACACATTCCCTGCCTCAGTTTCAGTGGAGATTGCAGGCATCCTCCCTATTAGAACACATTTTCAAAGAAGTGAGGGCAGGGATAGTAGACTATACCATGAAAATGTGGGGTCAGTACAAAGTTACGCTACTATATGGGAGGCATTCAAGGTGACTACAAAGGGAGCATGTGTAGGTCTTTGGGCCGGGATTCTCAAATCCATACGTACCCGTCTTAAACACATAGAATCCATACTGTTGGACCTAGAGAGGGCATATGAAGCTGAACCAAACTCAGCTACACAGGCGGAGATACTTGAAAGGGTAACTGAATACAATGAGATAGCAGAACAGGAAGTCCAGCACATGTCAAGGAGGTGGAAGGCCAGAGTTTATGGCGAGGGAGGCAGGCCAGGGCACACTTTAGCCAGCAAAGTTAAAGAGCCCTGGGCACGATCACATATAATTGAGGTGACATCTAGGAATGGCACACTGTGCCATGATACACCAGGCATCCTTAACATCTTTGTTAGCTTTTACGAACGCATGTATACTGACCGCAGATCAGCAGAGGAGGGGGAAATGGTGGACTACCTGGAGGATATTGTTTTGGTGGGCTCTCTCAGGGTCACAGAGAATTCCTGGCACAGCCGATTACATTAGATGAAATAAAGAAAGAAATCCGTACACTGCCTAACAGCAAGGCAACTGGGAGTGTTGGATTACCTGGGGAGTTTTAAAAGGAATATCTGAATATGTGGGCCCCACATCTGCACGCAATGTATTTAGAAGCATTCCAAAACAGATTCTTCCACCAACACTCTGGGAAGTATGAATCATACATACCTCTGTCCCTCATAAACACTGACGCTAAGATACTCGCCAAAGTCCTCGCCACAGGACTTTGACTCCTCAGACCGACCACGGTCCTCCCAGATTAATCTGGGTTTCTACTGGTGAAGTCCACGATGCAGAATCTGCATACCTCATTTTCAGTGCTCCATCAATTGGAACCCGCACTTCCAGCAGTGGCGGTCATTCTGGACGACGCAAAGGTGTTTGACTCCATCCAATGGCGTTTTATGTTCGGGATACTACACCGCATGGGAATCCCACAGGTTTTTTCAAGCTGGAGAAAGCTACTATATACAAGACCCATGGCTAGGGTGAGAGTGAATGGACATACTTCTGGAACCTTTCCGATTTTTAGAGGTATGCATCAGGGGTGGCCGCTGTTGCCTCTTTTATTTGCAATAGCGTTGGAACCGTTGGCGTGTATACTACAACAGTGGCATGCAGGTGCGGCACTGCACTTTCTTCAATGACCATTGTCATATCGGTATATGCTGATGACATGGTGCTGTATGTGAGGGATCCTAGATCCAACTTTGAACCCCCTTAAACGAGAATACCTACGATACGAATGACACTCGGGGCTAGGTATAAATTGGTTGAAATCAACAAAATTTCGCCTGACGTGGGACACGGTGCCGTATGTACTGGAGTACCCTCTAGAATGGTGTGACGACCCTGTCAAATATCTGGGAATAGGGGTGCATAAAGATCCCAATTTGATCATGAGCTACAATTATGGTAGAGCAGTCGAACAGCTTTAGGATCAGGTGTTGAGATGGATCAGGCTCCTGCTGTCCTTCACAGACAGAATAGCACTTATAAAAATGGTGGTGCACCGGAATGTTTGCATTTGTTCACGAATATACCTATACTCCTGACACAGACATTTTTCAGCACATTACGCTCCCTGGCATAAGCGGGGAAGCAACCTAGGATAAGCTGGGACACACTGATGCTGCTGTACAGTCAGGGAGGGTTTGAAGTCCCAGATTTACACTTTTACTATCTGTGTGCATAAGTGCTTTTTGCACATTACTGGCACTATCCACCAAAATACACTCTGCACGTGGCGTCGAGAGTGACAATGCATACCCCATACCTTTAAAAGCACTGCTTTTAATTTTAAGAACTCACACTAGTTTGCCACAGAGAGAGCTAAATACACTGTGTCACACAGTTGTGGAGAATGTTGGGAAAGAGAGCAGAGATAGAGCCAATCTATTCACCGGCCTTATCACTTGAGCACCACCCGCAGTTTCAGTGACAAGGGAACCTGGATCGTTGGCCATTTTAAAAGCGGTGGGACTGAAAACGCTAGGAGATACATACGCAAGTGGGACCTTTATATCCTCTGCTGATCTACACAGTAGCGATGCTGTGCACCCAATGCTTCTTTTTACTTACAGTTGACTCCGGGAAGCTCTCTGCAATCTATATCCACAGTTCCTTGCAGAACCACAAACGTTGCAGGCACTCCAATTGTTGCTTACTACCGAAACGCATAGACATTTAATCACACAACTGTACAATGTGTCACAGGTGGATGGGTGACCGATCCCAATGGGACCACTTGAAAATTGACTAACACACTTACCATTCAACTCAGCACAGAAGACTGTGACTTTTTCTGTATGCTAACAGGCAAATTAACTGCAAACTGTAACCTCAGAATCATCCACTTTAAATATTTACATCAAATGTACAATACCCTGGTTCAACTATATAACTTTGGGCTCCGGGAGGAGGGAAACTGTGTCCGCTGTGGAGCTCCAGATGCTGATTTTCTGCACCTGGCATGGGGATGCCCTCCGGACCATCTGTATTGGGAACAGGTGACACATACACTCACAGAGGTGGTTATGGAAATGGTAGTGTGCTCCTCAAACCTGACTACTGGGACTGATTAAGTCTCTACAGCCTCCAAATCTCAAACTGGTGGCAATAGCATTACTTTTGGCAAAAATGGGGGTCTCCATACAATAGGGTAAAAAGATGTCTTCAAAACACAATTAATGGCTAACAGATATGGCGTACTGGCATGCTCAACTCAACTGTTATGCTGAGGAGCTCCGCCAAGCCTCTCACCTAAAGGATATATGGAGCCCCTTTACTGCATACTTACTAACTGTCCAGGATGAACAGTAAACATGTTGTGATTCTAAATGATCCTTGTACAGAACTTAACAAGTTGGCTAATATGAGTTGGACAATGTGTGCTGATATGACTGATGTACTATGATGATGCATTGATATTGATGACAATGTTTGTTGAGATGTTATGTAACTAAAAATGAATAAATAAATTAAGAACAAATAAAAAAATAAAAAAGTTTAATTGAGTTTTAGACGGTCATATTGATAGATCTACCCCACTGCTGCCACAATACTCAATGGTTGGCACAATGGGGCCTAGATGATACATGACCCCTTCAACACGCGCATCTCCAAGAACACTCTTTTTACTCTCCTGTCCATAGGGTACAGTCACACCTCAATAGGTTTGTCTGTTCTCATTCTATCCATACCCAGATATCATCAACCTCTTATTGTCCTTGCACTTTGTCCTAACATAATCCCTTAGGCATGGTGATGGCCCAGGGCAGGACGCTGGCCCCAATTCCCACCTGGAAATTGCAGGTGTTCATGTTAGAGAACCCAGTTTTCTGGTACATGGTTCTTGCAGACATAGAATGGTTCTTTTGTGAGAATGGTGGTACTTACTCCTATCTCTACATTGAATGGGAAACATTCAAAGTAGTTACCAGGGGCTTATGTATCAAGATTACAGTGGGAGCTAGACAAACTCTCACTAGGAACGTCTAGTGACTCAGAGCTTCTCTGCGTGAACTTGAATGCTTGGCCCAGTCCTCGTCTGACCACTTTGACAATCTTCGCTCTACCCGGACCTCTTATTTTGGTTAGTGAGAGTTGCTCTGGTGCCTTGATTTCTTGGCATAACACAACCAGAGTACACAGCGAGGGAGATAAGCCGGGTCAACTGTCGGCTCAACTGACCTCCCCCTAGCACCACACCTCTCAGCATTCACTTGCCCTCGGAACACACTGCACATGCCCAGTTGGACATCAACAGTGCTTTTCCTGTTCATTATAATACCCTAGATCGCTCCCCTCCGCCTGTTCTAGACTCCATTGTGGTTGCATTTGTTGCATCTATTTGCTTGCATCGATTGTCTCCTGAAACCTGTATATCTCACAATATTCTTATTACTGTACAGGAGATTATGTTGATTATGGGAAGAGTGAGGTTCTGATGGCATTCCGGCATACTCTTTGCCCAATCACCAGTGCCTCGTCTACTGGGCTTATTAAAGTCAGTTTTTGCCTTGGGTTCCCTTCCACTCACTATGAGTGAAGCCCTAACCTACACGATGCTGAAACCTCATAAAGACCCAATTGATCAGTCCTCTTATTGCCCACTCTCCATCCTCAACACAGACTATAAGATCCTGGTGAAGATTCTAGCTAGCAGATTCTTACAGGAAGTCCCCGAAATGATCCCTGAGGATCAGTTGGGTTTCATCCTTAGGTAAAGCACCTCCCTTAACCTTCGTAGACAGTGGCATGTTAAGGTATAATCAGCAGACTTGTTTCCCTTGGGCGCATGTATCACGCTTGACTTGGAGAAGGCTTTTGACTCCCTGCCACGGGAATATATGAACAAAGTGCTCCAGTTTTGTAGGGTGGGTCCCTATTGACATAAGTAGGTATGTCTGTTGTACTCTAATCCAGTGGCATAGCAAGACTTTTGGCCACCCATGGCAGTCCCTGTGTTTGGCGATTCCTCCGATTGCCATTGCTGCCCCGCAACATCCACATTAAAGAGCGGGGGGGTGTGTTTGCTGGTGATTGCCGGCCAAGAAATGGCATGCAAGAGCGGGGGGAGGCCGTGACCCCCAAAAATCGTGTCACCCGAGACTGAACGGCGCCCCACCCCCCTTGCTCTGCCACTGCTCTAATCACATGGCCTGACTAAAAACCATGACTTCTATCTCCACTGCCTAGTCTGTGGGATGCGGCCACGCATCAAGGCAGCCCACTCCCCCCCTTAGTGTTTGTCATGGCAATGGAACCTCTAGCAGCTTGCCTGCATCTTCATGGTCTACATTGGGGTATCCAAATTCGTGGCACTATCCACGTCCTATCATTTTACGCAGATGATATCCTGTTGTATGCACGGATGCTGGCTCCAACTTGTCCTCTATTTCTCACCTGATGGAGGTCTTTGCGGTGATATCGGGCCTCCATGTGAATTGGGGCAAACCCTGCATTTGTTTTCCTGTGTGCGAACTGAGAGTTCTCCGGTCATATTCAAGTGGATCTTAGGCTGATACGTGAATTGACCATAGATCAACTTGTATAATTCCTCCTCGGATTTATACAATGGGAGCTTGGGTAGAGCAGTGGGCGCTCTCCACTCCCAATTTACTTTCTGGTCCTATTTGCCATTGTCAGTGATGGCCCGGACTTCTCGGGTTAAAATGGAGGTATTGCATCATTTACTCTACAACTTTGCGAACCTCCCCCCTACTCATCCCTCGTTCCTTCTACTGGAGTTTAGATTCAGCTCTTGTTGTCCTGATTAATAGGACTTGTAGGCACTGCGTAGTGTTCTCACCCTGAAATTGCCTGTGCCAGTTGGGGGCTTTATTCGTCTAGACTTTGAGCACTAAAATCTCGCTCTTGGCTTCAATGGGTGGCTTGTTGGCTTTCCGGGTGATCCTTGGCTGAGACAGGGTTTACCTTAGTGTTTTTCCTGCAGACTTCCTATATTACTCACTGTTTCCTGGCACCCCCCTGCACCACATCTCACAGGGCTAATCCATACAGCCTGGCCTGCATCACCAGAATGTGTAATTTTACTAACATGGTGGCACAATATGCTCCTGGTATCCCTTTGCTAGGTCTTCCTATTCCAGCAGGACAAACTCACCTGGGACAGATCCACAGATGGATGACTGGAGGTTTGTCCTTGGTGGGAGATTTGTTTGTCAATAACAAGCTGCTTGAATTTCAGGAACTTATAGCATCCTATGGCCTCCTAAAGGACAAATCCTCACCTAACACATTCACCAGTCTCTCATTACCTTTTTAGTATTCATCATCTTGCCCCTGCTACACACAAGGTGTTCCAACGCTGTAACCTTTAGGTACTAGCCACTGCATTGTGAAATGGTATTACAAGGCCTATTTGCCGACGACAGTCCAAACCTGAACACTTCTCCAAGCTACCTGGGAGACAGACCTGACTAGGCTTCTACCTGATGTCAACCGGGCTAAAATCCCAGAATACCCCCACAAGATATCACATAGCACCTGGTTTAAGTATATTCAGTTTAATATTTTGAATCAGGCCAACCTTACACCACTTAAAATAAACAAAATATTCCAGTGACCTCTGCTCCGAGTCCTTGATGTGCACTTTTTAATGCCAACTTACTGCACATGCTCTGGTCCTACCTGTTGCTTTCTGCATACTGTTGGAAGGTTCTTGAATGGCTATCAATCACGATGGGCCGATTCTCCCAAACTCTCACAACACAATACTATTGGACTTATATCCCCACCCTAAACTTGACAAAACCTCTATCACACTTCTTGACTCAGCTCTTCTGCTTCTTTGTATGGTTCATTGGAAGAACCCTTCGCCACCGGCTATCGAAACCTGGGCCACAGTTATGCTCTTTTGGTTTTTGTTCGGAGTGTACACTATTGCACAAGGAGGAGTGAACTGGTCTATGGAAATATTTCATAGCCCAGGCATGCAATGCCTAGGCTGAGAACTTCAGCGAATGTACCAAAAATGATACACCCCCACAGTATGATGCTCCTGATTAATTTCTTTATTTCTACCTTCTTTCCACTACATACAACTATGTTAATGCAATGTACTTACCTCACATTAATAAGCAGACACCCAAACTGGTTATGGGGGATGGAATCACATCCCCACTGACATATTTGGGCACCATGGGTTCCGAATCCTTCGCTGATTTTTTCGACATTCTGAGGTACCAGCAGCTAGGTGGGGACGGGGGTGACTGTGGTTAGCTTTTATGGATTTGCTCCTGAGTTTGCATAATGATCGCACAGAGTCTCAATGTACATAATAGAAAATTGTAGTTGGTCTTCTCTTTGTGCATACTGTCCAGATAAATGCCATTGTGTCACTTTATAATCTTGATGTATCACTGTCTCTCTATAGTACTACTGTAAAGCTTGCACCACGTACTTTAAAAAAAATGATGCTTAGAAAAAGCGAATCATTTTACAGGCAATTTACATCAGTTCAATTGACAATGACCATAAAATGATAATGGTAAAAGTTCTAAAAATGAGAACATGCTATAGCTAGATACTGAATTTGATCAATCTAAACAAAACATTCCAAACATGTATCACATTACAAATTGAAACCAATTAAAAAGTAGCAACATCTTACCAAATATTCTCAAGAGAAAGTTCTCAATTAAAAATACATTAGACGCTTGTCTTGAAATAGGGCTATGAACCTTCATGGAAGTTTTAGCCACAACTCTGAGTGAGCTAGATAGAATGAACAAAGGTTCCATCAGACTTGCGGGGTTGCTTAGAGTCTGGCAGTGGGACAGCCGTGTATACACTCTACATAGGACAGACAATACACTTAGTATTTTTGGATTAGGTAGGTGCACTCTTTCACTACGAACCAGTCAAAAGTCTGGAAAGTCAGAAATTGTGTTATTTGCAGAGCAGATTGAGGCAATCTTTCACTGCAACATTTTGCAGATGATAAAGCCTGGTCAACAAATATTCATAAAACCTAGTTAGGCACAACTTGCGTAATCAGAAAAATCCACATGAAGGAAGGCTTAAGCTTTTCATGGGAGGTTGAGAAATATAATGGAGCGAAAGGCCAGTTCTTACACTAACAAAGCATTCAATGAAAGATCTTGGTCCATCCAAAGCTCTGGATTATTTAATTTAGAGATTTGGCAACAATGCCATAGGCAATATCTCTTTAAGCCAATTGGTGGGAAAGGTGTCCACCATCATGATCTCGGTTTTGCTAGGATCTAATTCCGGAAAATTAAGACACATTCAGCACTCACCCTCAAGTAAATGGGCTCCGATCCTGAGTCTTTGCTTCGAGGTAGAGGGCATAATATTATAATGGGTTGTGACTCACCTACATAACTAACAGATATTCCAGGGGGTTACCAGTTGTGTCAGTCTCTTATCTAAATTAACTTGTAGACATTAATCTGCTAGCCTGCTCTTCATGGTTACCAGTTTTAAAGTTTTGCAGTTTTATATGCTGTGCAAATTAGGCTCAAATGTATTGGAGAGCTTAACATGAGCACAAGCACCAGTTACATTGCACAAGGTCACACTCCAGTCTGTGCAACAGTAGGAAAGCGTTGGACTTCGGAGGGGTAAGATATACTATTCCCACTCCAGTCTGTGCAGCAGTAGGGAAAGCCTTGGACTTCGGAGGGGTAATATTTACTGTTCCCACTCCAGTCTGTGCAGCAGTAGGGGAAAAAATGGACTTCGGAGGGGTAAGATTTACTATTCCCCCTCCAGTCTGTGCAGCAGTAGGCAAAGTACTTCATTTCAAACACATTACATATTTGAATATCCCTATTAATTTAGGACACATATAAAACTCTTAAATATGAACATTATTAATTAACCAAAAATAAAATGATATATATAAAAATAAAAAGCAATAAAAAATTGTACATTATTAAACAATGTAATAATTATCAATAACAAAATTATTTACTTATTACATAGTTACCTTGCCACACTATACCCCCACTTAAAATAAATAGGTATAACACAATTAAAATAATTAATATTCAATTAAATAATTAATACATTAATAATGAATTGTTATTGAATTATTACTTAATTATCTTTCCATCCTATACCCCTAAAAACCCAGCAGAGTACTCCTCATATTCATTGTTAAGTGACATTTTGGGTTCAATGGAGTAGAGGTGTGGCGCAGCGGCTATAGCATCTGACTCCGGAGTGCGGGGCTCACGGTTCAATCCCACGCGGCAGCGGCAGCTCAGCACCATGTGACTCTGGGCAATAGCTCACTTAGTCTCCCCGATAGCTCCCAGCGCCTTGAGACCCTTAGGGGTGATTAATTCGCACTTTATAAATACCGGATTTACTATTTAATGGCAGTGTTTTGTGACTTTCGAAATCAGTTGATCTGGTGGGCAAGCATGCCAATCTAACCATGAGTTCACTAGAGTTTTGATTACTGGTGGTGGTGTTCTTATGGTATGAATATAGCGTTTTTCTTCAGTTTAAGTTGATGATACGTAGATTTGACCACTGCCCAATTTAGGAGTTGGAGGCTTAGCTCTGCATCTGTGTCTGTGGTTTTATCCTCAGATTTGACTGACACTGATTCTCCAAAGAAGATTGGAGGGGGACAATGGTGTCAATTCAGGTCTGCAGATGCGGAGAACCTGGTACTAGGATTTCTGACTTAAACCCATTACGAATTCCGCAGTTGTGACTCATTCGAGTCACCCGGGAACGGGTAAAAAAGAAGATGAAGAGGATAGTTGGAAGCCCATAGGCCACTGGGTAAAAAGGAAAGGTGAACTCTCCAAGTCTAACATTTTGAGATCTCTCTTTGAGGAATGATTTGAATTAATCAAGCTACTGGTTTATGACATGGACAGGAAACATTGCAGGAGAATGTTGTGGTCCAGTATACCAAAAGCACTGGACATGTCAAGGGGAATGTTCATACAGAGACATCCCTAGTCAGCTGTTTCAAGGGTGTCATCCCACAGGAAGGCTGCTTTGTCTCATGTATGCTGTGGAAGACACATTGGATATTGTCCATTATATTGTTGTATTTGAGGTGGGTTTGGTACTGTGAAGGGACTCTTTTCTCCATAATTTTAGCCCTCCATGGGAGACTAGTGATGGGATGGTAGTTGTTTGCATCAGCCTTGTTAAGAGTGGCTTTGTTTAAGAGTGGGGTGACATTGGATGTTTTTAGTGGTGGAAGGACTTTCCATAGTTGGAGGCATCGGTTTGTGAATGCATTATGGTGGGAGCATGGGAATCCTCATGTTTTGGTGGCAGTCAGGCCAAGAGCCACCTAGATCAAGGTTTGAGGTCTTGGAGCAAGGAAATTGTGTAGTGGATAGATATTCCTTAGAATTCGAACATTTGTGGGATCACTTTTTTAGGTGCTGCTTATAAAGTGCCTGCAGGGATGCAGAGACAGAAGCCCATGCTGGTTCTGATATTCAGCAATTTGTCAATGAAAAAAGAGGCTACAGAATTATGAAAATCCCGGAGGGGGGTGCAGTGATTGTGGTGCATTGAAGGTTGGCGTATGTTTGGGCCAATTGAATGAGTTTGCATGGTCTGTTATGTGCTTCAATAATTTCATTTGAGCAATAGTCTTTGTTTGCACTGAAAATAGCTTTGTGGTAGGAAGTACTGGTATGTTTCAGTGCCTGAGAAGATGCATGAGAGGAGATTTATGCCAGGCCAATTCTAGACGGGGGCATTGCCATTTGAGACTTTTAAGTGACTCTGAAAACCAAGTATTGTGTCTTCCCCTGTTAGCACCCTTTTGTTTGGGGTGGGCACATGTCCAGAGTTTTTGAGACGGTAGCATGCTCATGCTAAAAATGTGGGTGCGAAAACTACTGGTGCGGACTAGAGTGAGATGTGCAGTGAGTTTTCATTTGACAGAGCAAGGCTTTTCTTTGAGCAGAAGAAATGTGGGATATTGCATGATTGCTCTGCTGTCTTGGTTGGTTTCTGAAGGAAATAGTGTGGTGGACAGACCAGATGATAGGGGAAATTGTGAAGTTGGATATTTACAGGCCTTGTTGTACCATTATGTCTAGGCCATGCCCCTTGATATGAGAGCAGAAGTAAACAGGGCTTCTACATCCAGGCTCGAGCATGTGCCTATGAATTCTTTGGTGAGAGGATGCATTGGTCTTCAAGTCAGATGTTAAATCCTTCAGTGATAGGTTATTGGATATAAGGAAGAGGTCTCTTTGTGGAGCAGAGAATTCTTCAAAGTAGTTGTCTGTTGGGGCAGGTGGCTGATAGCAAGTTGTTATGATTCGTAATATACCCTAATATAGGCCTGGATAGTCACCTAAACTTTCACCTACATTTACCGTACCATTGTACTACATAACAGGTATGTGCTGACCTTTTATATAGTTAGGTACTGCATAAATGTCGTGTGGTTTTCTCCCAAAACTAGCCTCATTTATTATGCATGAGGTTTCTCAGAATCACAGCAGGAGTACCATCTTCTGCATCTCCTGCATAATAACTATGTATAAGGGTCATCCCTATCGTCATCCTCGGCCGACATGACACAGCAAAGTAGAACCCTTGAGGGTACCTTTTGGGTATATAGAACCATATCTTTGCTGGGACAGACAGAGGAGAAAGACTTCCATGCGGACATGAGACGCTGAGGTTTCTGCACGCAAACACTCTAGCACGTAGTGGTCTGATATCCCTCGCGGGGTGTCCATC
Organism: Calotriton arnoldi; assembly: GCA_963921515.1. Classification (NCBI taxonomy): domain Eukaryota; kingdom Metazoa; phylum Chordata; class Amphibia; order Caudata; family Salamandridae; genus Calotriton; species Calotriton arnoldi. Next base: position 501,409 of record CAWUFW010003607.1, on the reverse strand, counting down.
TCGAGACCAAGACTGGGTCCTTTGTTCTCTCACTTTAGGTAATGGGGTTGGCTCCATCCTAGGGGGATTCTTGGCTATACACCTACACACATGCTAGGGACATTTAGGTTCATCTAGTTAGGGTTAGCATCATAGGAGTACGCATTATTACTGTCGTATATATTTATATGCCTTTATATATTCATTGTTTTAGCACTGTGGTAGACTTCTACCATCTATTTACTCTGTTGGTGCTCATAACCATATATATCTGTTTCTTTTATGGTTGTTGCAGCACACAAATTTTACACTAGAATGACGCGGGTTCAATAAATGCTTATTGAAAACGTCCCCATCGACAAAGTGATCACGAGTGACTGAGCGAAAAGTACTGTACTGTTTCCCCGATCCCCGAGGACACAGGGTTGTCATGTTCGATAATTGCCATAAAGTATTCTCTCCTTGGTAAGAGGAGTTCATAGTGGCACTGTGAGCTAGCTGGTATACAGGTGAACATATCCGGTGGGGGTGTCTGGAATCAGTCTGGACACCAATCCCACAGTTTATGTTGTCTAAATGCACAGATCCTATATAGATTTATAGGAACTACACGACATGGCGCTGCCAACGTTGGTTTGGTTCTTATTTAACGGTCAAATCTGAGTAATTCAGTTGTGCTTTTCTCAGAGACCCCTACTCACATCTACCCAGAGACGTCTGGAGTGGGAAGGGAAAAAACCGCCACAGCTGAGTAGGCATATCCTATGTTTTGGCTGTAGGTTTATTCAAGCTTGAAGGAATATAGTTCCCTATTGTGCATAAAACCTTATCTCATTTTCCTTGAAACTCTTTCAACAATGTCTGTCGAAGAGAACGCTACGTTACAGGCGAATGCAGTGGGGAATGGGGAGCAAGAAGGTGCGATAAACATTTAATAAAATGTCAGAAACGCACTCACTTTAAAACTAGCAGAGTTTGGAGTCTCAGCATTAGGTGGGACTGTAACATTCGTGATTGAGGCACACGAGTCATTCAGGACAGGAGTATTCTATTCATGGGTCAAATTCCCACCTGCAGATGCACGCACAAATACATTTCATGCTTACACTCTGGATGAAACACTGGAAGAATATTGTCCATATGAGGACATTGAAGTTCCGCTCAGTTACCAGGAGCATATAAACTGGTTTAAAGGTGCCCTCCCACACACCACAGAAAAAGTAAGACTCGGTCCGCTAAGCAGAGACGGAGCGACTTGGCTGGTCCTAGCGGCTTACACGCCGCACCCAGACATTGACACATTGCCAATAGCAGACTTACATCCACTTCACAAAGAAGTAATACAACTTTACAGAAATCTGGCACTGTTCGTTATGAGAACACTCACACTACAACCAACTAAAATTACTCCAGCAGGTCAACTACAAGGGACCACAACTAAATTACGCCACAAATACTCAACGCAGTTATGGGAAGAATACCCACTAAACATGAGCAAATGCCATTCTGGATAGCACAGAAAATAGCACAGTTAGAGGCAGTGTTTCCACACACAGGCCCACAAGAAAAACACAGATACTGACAATTTGCTTGCCAATGGGAATAGCTCCCCCAGTAGAGGATTGTACCTCTTGGGGTACAGCTTTCGCTGCCATCTACACCAGAACTCATGGTATCCCTTCAATAGCAGTGATACCAGAAGTATTAGGACAAATACAGAATGAGTATGGAGCAGAACCTGCTCTAAACTTGGGGATTAAATTATTAGGCAATTGTTCCCAGGTAGCTACAATTATGTTAGCAAACATAAAAGGGGAGGCAGCAGCAGTGGCTATACGCCAACGCCTGAGGGAATGCACTCCTGCACAACAGGAGCAAGAACTACCTAAAATTATCAAAGGTACATATGCCGAATTAGGTAGAGATAATTTGGGAGCTAGAGCTACAAAACTGCAAGTAATGGGTAGTCCTGAAAAGGATACCAGCAAGCAAACGTCTGATTCTCCTAAGAAGAAATGAGAGAATACAAAACAAAAAAATAGAAAGAATAGATCACAATCTAGGGGTGGGTGTCCTCAACAGCAGCTATGATACTTTATGTTTTTTTTAATGTATATGTTTAGCACACACGTTGTGTCTTTTATAATTCACGAGTGTGAGAAAGAAACAGGTTAGTTATTGTGTTCAGTCCATAGTTTTTCGTTTATTTCTGTGGTTTACATGCCAGGTGATCGGGTTCAATATCGTGGGATGATTTAAATGCACCAGTAACGTTTTTGTTTATTCAGTTAGTACATTCTCTTTGGAAAGTGACAATATTTGGTGAACGAGGGATAAAAGGTAACTTTTGGATTGTGAGGCATGGGAAGTTTGAAAGGCACTATTATCAGTTTCTTAGTTTAGATCACCAGGATACGATGTCAGAGGTCATGAGGTTATTCATTTTTAGTGAGGTTTGTGTCAAGGAGCATGAAAGGGTTTTCAGTTTGTTTGTTTTAATTTGAATTTAATTTTTATGTCTATAAAGCCTGCACATAATTTTGGGCATATTGTATTACTTTTTTTTAATAAATGTTCAGGTTTTCTCATGTTGCACGAAAACGGTGGTTAGATCAGAATTGTGAAGTTAAGCATTGAGTAATAGCACAATAAAATGATATTCAAGACTGTGATGGACATTGGGAAATTATATGTTATTTGTTCTATTTCAGTTAACCCTGAGGAAGGGCATAAGTTGCCCGAAATGCATTGGGTTATGAAGTAATATTTACGCCAAGTCATAACAAAAGTGGAACCCCCACCTGTTGTATGGAAATGCCTGGATAGGCATTTGTTGAATCTGATTTCACAATAATGTATATGACTCAACATAGATGGAATATGAATTAAGATCAAGATTTAATAAAATAGTTTAATATAAGGAAGAAATCTATGGTATATATTTGTCTGCGAAATTCATTCAGTGCTGTGCACCCTGAGCTGGGACCTAACGAGGCTCCACGATCTTGGTTGACATACCCAGTGTGCACGGACGGCACACTTAGCAGGGTTGCATGCCAGAATCATTGATTATGTTGTATTTTCAAAGACATTCACAAGCATGAAGCAATTAAAATTGGTGTGCATACTACCACTCTTTTTGAATTGATATAGTCTTTCCGTCCATTTTCGGCAGTTTGCACCCATGGATAAAACTTTCCAGAAAAATAATTATGCCTCAAAGTAAAATTAAATATGAATACAACACTAGAGGTTCACCCTTCCATTATAACTTGATGTACCAAGGACACCATCAGTCTTCACTTTGGAATTTGGTATCGACTGGAGAATATTTGACCTTCGTTCGATCTGGGAACGTTTTTCTGTACAAAAAAACGGATGTCAGCACGAGAATATTTATTCATCTATATGATAGTTAATGTTTTTTTAATGTAAATGTTTAGCACGCATGTTGTATCTTTTATAATTCACGAGTGTGAGAAAGAAATGGGTTAGTTATTGTGTTCAGTCCATAGTTTTTCGTTTATTTCCGTGGTTTACATGCCAGGTGATCTGGTTCAATCACTTGGGATGATTTAAATGCACCAGTAACGTTTTCGTTTATTCAGTTAGTACATTCGCTTTGGAAGGTGGCAATGTTTGGCGAACGAGGGATAAAAGGTAACATTTGGATTGTGAGGCATGGGAAGTTTGAAAGGCACTATTATCAGTTTCTTAGTTTAGATCACCAGGATACAACGTCAGAGGTCATGAGGTTATTCATTTTTAGTGAGGTTTGTGTCAAGGAGCATGAAAGGGTTTTCAGTTTGTTTGTTTTAATTTGAATTTTATTTCTATGAAGCCTGCACATAATTTTGGGCATGTTGTATTTATTTTTTTATTAATTTTCAGGTTTTCTCATGTTGCACAAAAATGGTGGTTAGATCAGAATTGTGAAGTTAAGCATTGAGTAATAACAGCACAGTAAGATGATATTTAAGACTGTGATGGACATTCGGAAATTATTTGTTATTTGTTCTATATCAGGTACCCCTGAGGAAGGGCATAAGTTGCCCAAAATGCATTGGGTTATGAAGTAAGATTTAAGCCATTTCATAACAAAAGTTAAACCCTGTAGCGGGGCCTCTGACTCTCTGTCGCATAATGACCCGGATGATAAGGACGAGGAACCCTTACCTGATCGTGCACTGCCCTTTTCTCTGTTGCAGCCCGTACAACTATCGGTGATCTTGCCTTCACCTGCACAATACCACCGTGGCTCCTTTAAAGACGGTGACTACCTGGATTATAACCCCGCCTAAAAGGAATACGTCAGTCGAAGCCTGCCTCCAACCCCGCTTGAGAACTTGGACTCGGAAAGCTTAAAGCCCGGAAGCCATGCCGGATGGGGTGTGGTTATTGGAGTAAGAGAGATGTCGCCGAGTGAACTAACCCCGAGGGAGCAACACGCCAAGACGCCCGATAGCTGACTTCTGGAAGGGAACTCCGTTGTGAAAAGAGGTGCAGGCGACACCTACGACATGAATCCGGCAGAGACGACGGTATCCAGGGAACGAAGAAACCCAAAGGAACCGCGTACAAGCCAGCCGCGTTCCAGGAGGAGCGTGGCTTACAGAGGTACGGGAACGTTTAAGGGCTCTACGTGGGAGGCGGGGGTCCAAGGCTACCCAAACCACATAAGGGGTGTAGCAACAGATCACTCACTCTAACGAAACCCCCCCTGACACAGGTGCTGGGCTAGTTAAATGGTGAAAATAAACCTCCTCACTACCCTCCCTAAGTAGTACATACGACCAAGGATATGGTCATTCAACCCCGGTATTCTCTTTTTCCTTACACTTTCGTGTGAGAAGAAGACTCCAGAGGGAAGCCTTGCCGCCAGACCAACCAGAGGGAGCCAAACCAGCGTCCTTTGCTGGACAAACGTGATTTTGTTTGGAACAAAGAGAAAAGAACAATACTTTCCAAGTGCCCTCTTCATTTAACCTAATTCCCTACAAGTGGTGGATAATTCGGGCAGACTGCCATTAGACGATAATAATGGAAACCCTCGTGCAGCAACTCATAAAGAGGCCGGAGAGGCTCGAATGGGCTCTAGAGAGACAGATGACCTCGGCACAAGCCGACAGAGACCTGTTTAAGGACTCCATGGCCCAACAGGTGGAATGCATCCGCAAAGTCACGGAGGATCAGGTCCAACTGACTACCCGGTTGCAAAGCCCTCAATCCACTGGGGTCCCGAATATCGCCCTTCAGAAATATGTGCCAGGGGAGGATCCGGACGCGTTCCTCCTAAACTTCGAGTGAGCCGCCAGGGCATGTGGGTGGCCCATAGCCAAGTGGTCATTCTTTCTAGCCCCACTGTTAACCGGTGAGGCTCAGGCCGCCTATCAAGTCACGAACCGAAATCAAAGCACTAATTATAGACCACTTGGGCATGGACACAGAAGTTTGCAGAGTCAAATTCCGAAAAGAGAGGGGGACACCCGGGGACAATCCCAAGACGTTATTCTTCAAGTTAAAGGCGGCAACTGATAAGTGGTTACGACCACACGAAAATACAAAAGAAGAAACACTGGCCCTTATCTACCTGGAGCAGTATCTAGAAGCCCTCCCCTTCCGTACGCAGCGGTGGCTACGGCAACACACCCACCTGACTGTGGAGCAAGCAGTGGACATGGCCACTACGTTTTCCCGAGCCCAACCCCGGTCTTTTCCCTGGGAGGTAGAGAAACCCCATAGAGCAGGTCCCTCGACAAAGCCTGAAAAGAAGATGACAAAACCACTTCCAGAGCCCCTGAAGTTTCACCAACATAAGACTGAGACAGTCTCATCCTGAGGTCCCCAGTGCTTTGAGTGTGGTAACTAGGGGCACATTGCACGGTTCTGCACTCAAAGGAAAGGATCAGAGGAACCTATGGACATCAGTTACCTCCCAAAGTCCATTCTTTTTTCCGAAGAGCTCGGGGCAAGTTTTTATGTAAGTCTCTGGGTGAACAGAAAACAAGTGGTTGCCCTCCTAGACTCGGGTTGTCGTCAATCCGTCATACACTCCCATTTAGTTGAGAAGTTCCAACTCATACGGAGGTCAAACATCCCGATACGATGTGTACATGGGGGTGTAAAAACCTATCCTGTAGCGAAAGTTCCCGTTAGTCTGTCCAACAAAGGGTAGGCATAATTGACAACCTACCAGAAGAGGTTATCATAGGAACCGACAACCCCAATTTTTCCACGATGTGTAGAGACGCTTTGGGGGCTATAGGTCCTTCTTCAAATCTACTGACCCAAAACCCGTGGTCATCCAACCGTAGCTTTAAGTTCGCTCAAGGGAACGACCCCACCCTCCAGTTTGCATGGGAACAGGCTAAAAAAAACAATCCTCCCCAAACCTACCCTTGCTTCCGGATACAAAATGGACTATTATACCGCATAGGGAAAAGGGACCTCAGCTGCTTGTCCCTAAAAGCTTTCAGGAGCAGGTTCTCTTCTTCGCCCATTCCCACCTTCTCGTGGGCCATAGCGGAACAGAGAATACCAGGCAGAACATCTTGAAGCATTTCTTCTGGCCAGGTATCTTTGCCCACATTGTCAGGTACTGCCAAGAATGCGAGGTGTATCAGAAGAAAAACCCCTATAAACCTCCGGCTGTGCCCTTGCAACCCCTCCCTATTCTAGGGAAGCCACTCGAGAGGGTGGGTATGGATCTCATCGGTCCCCTTCCTAAGTCAAAAAAAGGGAACCAATATGAGTTAGTCGTTGTAGACTACGCGACCAGATATCCCGTTGCCTTTCCCCTTAGGTCCCCCACCACGACCAACATAGCAGAGAAGTTAGTGGAATTTTTTTCCAGAGTGGGTTTTCCCAAGGAAATATTAACGGACCAGGGTACACCCTTTGTATCTCGTCTTATGCGACAAGTGTGTAAGACGTTAAACATCTCCCACATAAAACCATCAGTCTATCACCCCCAAACTGATGGCCTCTGTGAAAGGTATAACGGAACCTTAAAACTGACGCTTAAAAAGATGTTGGCCAGCGAAGGAAAAGAGTGGGATCTTCTTCTTCCCCTTGCACTCTTATTCATTCGAGGACAGACGCAGAGTAGCCTGGGCTGTTCCTCATTTGAGCTACTCTATGGTGGCCAACCTAGAACACTCCTTGAGATGACAAAGGAGGCATGGGAACAGGAGAAACCGGAGGAAACACAGGAACTCCTGGATTATACTACGGGACTCAGGTCAAGACTGGGGAAACTGAGGGACCTAGCCTATTCCAACCTGGAGAAAGCCCAGGGTAAACAGAAATACTACTACGACAAGGGGAAGAAATGGAGACAGCTCCAAGTTGGTGACTGGGCCCTGATGCTCCTTCCCCCGGGTCTAGCGAAAGGGAAAACAGGTTGGAAGGGCCCGTATAAAATAGTGGATAGAATAGGGAAAACCACTTATTCAGTACAAATGAGCCTCAGAAGAACCCAAAATTACCACATTAATCGACTAAAGAAGTGGATAGGACCCCTCCCGAAATCCACCAATCTACTCCAACCCACTCAACCCACTACATCTTCTACCCTGGAAGAGTTAGTCATCAATGAGGCCTTGACCCTCCACGAAGCCTCTCAGCTGCAGGAAGTTTTACGCCCTTTTTCTGGTATCTTCTCAGATCTTCCCGGTAGGACTTCCCTCGTGGAACATGCAATAACCACTAACCCAGGTAAAGTAGTCAAACAACGTCCCTACCGAATACCAGCTGCCCAAAGGGCCGCCATTGACAAGGAAATTGATAACATGTTGTCAATGGGCGTCATACGCCCTTCCCGAAGTAACTGGTCTTCTCCCATTGTATTGGACCCCAAACCGGATGGCTCAATACGGTTCTGTATTGATTTCAGAGCCACAAACGCCATCTCCAAGTTTGATTCGTACCCCCTTCCCCGAATCGATGAGCTAAATCGAGAAACTAGGAGAGGCCCAGTACATATCCACCATAGACCTTACTAAAGGTTATTGGCAGGTACCCCTACGGAAGGAAGATCAGGAAAAGACAGCCTTTGCCACACCAAACGGTCTGTTTGAGTTAACGGTGCTCCCCTTTGGATTGCACGGGGCCCCTGCTACTTTCCAGAGGCTCATGAATACAGTTCTTCATGACCATCAGAAATACACGTCCGCTTATCTAGATGACATTGTGATATTCAGCCCCTCTTGGGGGGAACACCTCATACACTGTCGTCAGGTTCTCCAAGCCCTTGAAGCAGCCGGTCTCCACGTTAACGCCAAGAAGTCTAGAATGGCTTATCAAAAAGGGAGTTATCTGGGATACATCCTGGGGAAAGGCGTCATAGAACCGCAAGAGGAGAAGATCAAAGCCATCATGAGTACACCATTCCCTGCCACTAAAAGAGAGGTCAGAGCCTTCCTAGGGCTACTAGGCTACTATTGCAGATTCATACCCGGATATTTGGACATAGCAACCCCCCTCACCGACCTTCTAAAGAAGGAGGTGAAGAACAAAGACCTATCTGATCCGCCTCCTGAAGCTAGAAGGGCGTTTTCTGAATTAAAAAAAGCAATAACATCCAGTCCCATTCTGCTATCCCCAAACTTTAACAAGCCATTTATACTCCAAACTGACGCATCTGACCTGGGGCTGTGCGCTGTTCTTTCCCAACTGTCTGATGAAGGTGTTGAGCATCCCATCTTATTCATCAGCAGGAAACTCTCCCCTAGAGAACGTAGGTACCCCACGATAGAGAAGGAGTGTCTCGCCCTCAAGTGGGTCGTAGAGAAGCTGCAATATTACTTGGAAGGGTCCTCCTTTACACTATACACCGACTATGCCGCTTTGCTATGGATGAGTCGTAACAAGATGAACAACCCCCGGGTGCTCCGTTGGTTTCTCTCGCTCCAGCCTTTTCGTTTTGAGGTTCGACTTCGGAAAGGCATAGCCAATGGAAATGCCGATTTTCTGTCTCGGGTCCCATATTTCCCCGATCGAGAAAAGTCTGGTGGAGGGGTGTGTCGCGGGGCCTCTGACTCTCTATCGCATAATGACCCGGATGATAAGGACGAGGAACCCTTACCTGATCATGCACTGCCCTTTTCTCTTTTGCAGCCCGTACAACCATCGGTGATCTTGCCTTCACCTGCACTATACCGCCGTGGCTCCTTTAAAGACAGTGACTGACTGGATTATAACCCCGCCTATACGGAATACGTCAGTCGAAGACTGCCTCCAACCCTGCTTGAGAACTTGGACCCGGAAAACTTAAAGCCCGGAAGCCACGCCGGATGGGGTGTGGCTATTGGAGTGAGAGAGAAGTCACTGAGTGAACTAACCCAGAGGGAGCATCACGCTGAGATGCCCGATAGCTGGCTTCTGGAAGGGAACTCTGTTGTGAGAAGAAGTTCAGGCGAGACCTACGACGCGAATCCGGCAGAGACGACGGTATCCAGGGAAACCCTGGGGAGCGAAGAAACCCAAAGGAATCGCGTACAAGCCAGCCGCGTTCCAGGAGGAGAGTGGCTTACAGAGGTACGGGAACGTTTAAGGGCTCTACATCGGAGGCGGGTGTCCAAGGCTACCTAAACCACATAAGAGGTGTAGCGACAGATCACTCACTCTAACGAAACCCCCCCTGACACAGGTGCTGGGCTAGTTAAATGGTGAAAATAACCCTCCTCACTACCCTCCCTAAATAGTACATATGACCACGGATATGGTCATTCAACCCCGGTATTCTCTTTTTCCTTACACTTTCGTGTGAGAAGAAGACTCCAGAGGCAAGCCTTGCTGCCATACCAACCAGAGGGAGCCAAACCAGCGTACTTTGCTTGTGTATAGAGAAAACCGGACAATATTGATTTTGTTTGGAATAAAGAGAAAAGAACAATACTTTCCAAGTGCCCTCTTCATTTATTCTAATTCCCTACAAGTGGTGGAGAATGTGGGCAGACTGCCATTAGAAGATAATAATGGAAGACCTCATGCAGCAACTCATAAAGGGGCAGGAGAAGCTCGAATGGGCTCTAGAGAGACAGATGACCTCGGCAGAAGCCGACAGAGACATGTTTAAGGACTCCACGGCCCAACAGGTGTAATGCATCCGCAAAGTCGTGGAGGATCAGGTCCAACTGACTACTCGGTTGCAAAGCCCTCAATCCACTGGGGTCCCGAATATCGCCCTTCAGAAATATGTGCCAGGGGAGGATCCGGAGGCATTCCTCCTAAACTTCGAGTGAGCCGCCAGGGCATGTGGGTGGCCCATAGCCAAGTGGCCGTTCTTTCTAGCCCCACTGTTAACCGGTGAGGCTCAGGCCGCCTATCAAGTCGCGAACGAAGGCGGTAACACCCCTTATACCGAAATCAAAGCACTAATACTTGACCACTTGGGCATGGACACAGAAGCCTACAGAGTCAAATTCCGAAAGGAGAGGGGAACAATCCCAAGACATTATTCTTCAAGTTAAAGGCGACAACTGATAAGTGGTTATGACCACATGAAAATACAAAAGAAGAAACAATGGCCCTTATCTACCTGGAGCAGTATCTAGAGGCCCTCCCCTTCCCTACGCAGCAGTGGCTACGGCAACACACCCACCTGACCGAAGAGCAAGCAGTGGACATGGCCACTACGTTTATCCGAGCCCAACCCCGGTCTTTTCCTTGGGAGGTAAAGAAACCCCATAGAGCAGGTCCCTCAACAAAGCCTGAAAATAAGATGACGAAACCACTTCCAGAACCCCCGAAGTTTCACCAACATAAGACTTAGACAGTCTCATCCCGAGGTCCCCAGTGCTTTGAGTGTCGTAACTGGGGGCACATTGCGCGGTTCTGCACTCAAAGGAAAGGATCAGAAGAACCTATGGACATCAGTTACCTCCCAAAGTCCATTCTTTTTTCCGAAGAGCTCGGGGCACGTTTTTATGTAAGTGTCTGGGTGAACAGAAAGCAAGTGGTTGCCCTCCTAGACTCGGGTTGTCGTCAATCGGTCATACACTCCCATTTAGTTGAGAAGTCCCAACTCATACCGGGGTCAAATTCCCCGATACGATGTGTACATGGGGATGTAAACACTTATCCTTTAGTGAAAGTTCCCATTGGTCTGTCCAACAAAGGACCCTCCATGCTCAGGGTAGGCGTAATAGACAACCTACCAGAAGAGGTTATCATAGGACCGACAACCCCAATTTTTCCACGATGTGTAGAGACGTGTTGGGGGCTATAGGTCCTTCTTCAAATCTACTGACCCAAAACCCATGGTCATCCAACCGTAGCTTTAAGTTCGCTCAAGGCAACGACCCCACCCTCCAGTTTGCATGGGAACAGGCTAAAAAAAAAATCCTCCCTAAACCTACCCTTGCTTCCGGATACAAAATGAACTAATAAACCGCATAGGGAAAAGGGACGACCCACCTCAGCTGCTTGTCCCTAAAAGCTTTCAGGAGCAGAATCTCTTCTTCGCCCATTCCCACCTTCTTGTGGGCCATAGCGGAGCAGAGAAGACCAGGCAGAACATCTTGAAGCATTTCTTCTGGCCAGGTATCTTTGCCCACATTGTCAGGTACTGCCAAGAATGCGTGGTGTGTCAGAAGAAAAACCCCTATAAACCTCCGGCTGTGCCCTTGCAACCCCCTCCCTATTATAGGGAAGCCATTCGAGAGGGTGGGTATGGATCTCATCAGTCCCCTTCCTAAGTCAAAAAAAGGGAACCAATATGCGTTAGTCGTTGTAGACTACGCGACAGGATATCCCGATGCCTTTCCCCTTAGGTCCCCCACCACGACCAACATAGCAGAGAAGTTAAGAGAACTTTTTTCCAGAGTGGGTTTTCCCAAGAAAATATTAACAGACCAAGGTACACCCTTTGTATCTCGTCTTATGCGACAAGCGTGTAAATCGTTAAACATCTCCGACATAAAATCATCAGTCTATTACCCCCAAACCGACGGCCTCTGTGAAAGGTATAACAGAACCTTAAAACTGACGCTTAAAAAGATGTTAGGCAGCGAAGGAAAAGAGAGGGATCTTTTCTTCCCCTTGCACTCTTTGTCATTCGAGGACAGACGCAGAGTAGCCTGGGCTGTTCCTCATTTGAGCTACTCTATGGTCGCCAACCTAGAACACTTCTTGAGATGACAAAGGAGGCATGGGAACAGGAGAAACCGGAGGAAACACAGGAACTCCTGGATTATACTACGGGACTCAGGTCAAGACTGGGGAAACTGAGGGACCTAGCCTATTCCAATGTGGAGAAAGCCCAGGGTAAACAGAAATACTACTACGACAAAGGGAAGAAGTGGAGACAGCTGCAAGTTGGTGACTGGGCCCTGATACTCCTTCCCCCGGGTCTAGCGAAAGGGAAAACAGGTTGGAAGGGCCCGTATAAAATAGTGGATAGAATAGGGAAAACCACTTATTCAGTACAAATAAGCCTCAGAAGAACCCAAAATTACCACATTAATCTACTAAAGAAGTGGATAGGACCACTCCCGAATTCCACCAATCTACTCCAACCCACTCAACCCACTACCTCTACTACCCTGGAAGAGTTATTCATCAATGAGGCCTTGACCCTCCACAAAGCTTCTCAGCTGCAGGAAGTTTTACGTCCTTTTTCTGGTATCTTCTCGGATCTTCCCGGTAGGACTTCCCTGTTGGAACATGCAATAACCACTAACCCAGGTGAAGTAGTCAAACAACGTCCCTATCGAATGCCAGCTGCCCGAAGGGCCGCCATTGACAAGGAAATTGACAACATGTTGTCAATGGGCGTCATACGCCCTTCCCGAAGTAACTGGTCTTCTCCCATTGTATTGGTCCCCAAACCAGATGGCTCAATACGGTTCTGTATTGATTTCAGAGCTGTAAACGCCATCTCCAAGTTTGATTCGTACCCCTTCCCCAAATCGATGAGCTAACCGAGAAACTAGGAGAGGCCCAGTACATATCCACCATAGACCTTACTAAAGGTTATTGGCAGGTACCCCTACGGAAGGAAGATCACGAAAAGACAGCCTTTGCCACACCAAACGGTCTGTACGATTTCACGGTACTCCCCTTTGGATTGCACAGAGCCCCTACTACTTTCCAGAGGCTCATGAATACAGTTCTTCATGACCATCAGGAATACACGTCCGCTTATCTAGACGACATTGTGATATTGAGCCCCTCTTGGGGGGGAACACCTCATACACTGTCGTCAGGTTCTCCAAGCCCTCGAAGCAGCCGGTCTCCACGTTAACGCCAAGAAGTCTAGGATGGCTTATCAAAAGTGAGATATCTGGGATACATCCTGGGGAAAGGCGTCATAGAACTGCAAGAGGAGAAGATCAAAGCCATCATTAGTACACCATTCCCTGCCACTAAAAGAGAGGTCAGAGCCTTCCTAGGGCTACTAGGCTGCTATCGCAGATTCATACCCGGATATTTGGACATAGCAACCCCCCTCACCGACCTTCTAAAGAAGGAGGTGAAGAACAAAGACCTATCTGATCCGCCTCCTGAAGCTAGAAGGGCGTTTTCTGAGTTAAAAAAAGCAATAACCTCCAGTCCCATTCGGCTATCCCCAAACTTTAACAAGCCGTTTATACTGCAAACTGACGCACCTGACCTGGGGCTGGGCGCTGTTCTTTCCCAACTGTCTGATGAAGGTGTTGAGCTTCCCATCTTATTCATCAGCAGGAAACTCTTCCCTAGGGAACGTAGGTACCCAACGATAGAGAAGGAGTATCTCGCCCTCAAGTGGGCCGTAGAGAAGCTGCGATATTACTTGGAAGGGTCTTCCTTTACACTATACACCGAACATGCCCCTTTGCTATGGATGAGTCGTAACAAGGGGAACAACCCCCGGGTGCTCCGTTGGTTTCGCTCCCTCCAGCCTTTTCGTTATGAAGTTCGACATCAGAAAGGCATAGACAAAGGAAATGCCAATTTTCTGTCTCGGGTCCCATGTTTCCCCGATCAGGAAAAGTCTGGTGGAGGGGTGTGACACGGGGCCTCTGACTCTGTCGCATAATGACCCGGATGATAAGGACGAGGAACCCTTACCTGATCATGCACTGCCCTTTTCTCTTTTGCAGCTCTTATAACCATTGGTGATCTTGCCTTCACATGCACTATACCGCCGTGGCTCCTTTAAAGACGGTGACTGCCTGGATTATAACCCCGCCTATATGGAATACGTCAGTCAAAGCCTGCCTCCAACCCCGCTTGAGAACTTGGACCCAGAGACCTTAAAGCCCAGAAGCCACGCCGGATGGGGTGTGGCTATTGGAGTAAGAGAGAAGTCGCTGAGTGAACAAACCCCGAGGGAGCATCTCGCCGAGACACCCGATAGCTGGATTCTGGAATGGAACTCCGTCGTGAGAAGAGGTGCAGGCGAGACCTACCACGCGAATCCGGCTTAGACGGTATCCAGGGAAACCCTGACGAACGAAGAAACCCAAAGGAATCACGTACAAGCCAGCCGCATTCCAGGAGGAGAGTGGCTTACAGAGGTACGGGAATGTTTAAGGGCTCTACGTGGGACGCGGGGGTCCAACGCTACCTAAACCACATAAGGGGTGTTGCGACAGATCACTCCCTCTAACGAAACCCCCCCTGACACAGGTGCTGGGCTAGTTAAATTGTGAAAATAACCCTCCTAACTACCCTCCCTAAAGAGTACATACGACCAAGGATATGGTTATTCAACCCAGATATTCTCTTTTTCCTTAGGCTTTCATGTGAGAAGAAGACTCCAGAGGGAAGCCTTGCCGCCAGACCAACCAGAGAGAGCCAAACCAGCGTCCTGTGCTTATATATAGAGAGAACCGGACAATCTTGATTTCGTTTGGAATAAAGAGAAAAGAACGATACTTTCCAAGCGCCCTCATCATTTAATCTAATTCCCTACAAACCCCCACCTGTTGTATGGAAGGCCTGGATAGGCATTCGTTGAATCTGGTTTCACAATAATGTATATGACTCAACATGGATGGAACACAAATTAAGATCAAGATTTAATAAAATGGATTAATATAAGGAAGAAATCTATGGTATGTATTCGTCTACGAAATTCATTCAGTGCTGTGCACCCTGAGCTGGGACCTAACGAGGCTCCACGATCTTGGTTAACATACCCAGTGTGCACGGACGGCACACTTAGCAGGGTTGCATGCCAGAATCATTGAAGATGTTGTTTTTTCAAAGACATTCACAAGCAGGAAGAAATTAAAATTGGTGTGCACTCTTTTTGAGTTGATATAGTCCTGAAAAGGATTCCAGCAAGCAAACACCTGATTCTTCTAAGAAGAAATGGGAGAATACAAAACAAAAATATAGAAAGAGTAGATCACAATCTAGGGTTGGGTCTCCTCAACAGCAGCCCTCCGAAAGGAGGTATAAACTTAGAAACCGTGATAACATTAAAAAAAACGACAGGTATCAGGATACTGATACACGTTCCTCCCGTTCCTTTCAGTGTTCATAAAAAAACTCAGAGAGGGAAGGATGGTCTGAACACAGATCAAAAGAACGAAAAAAGTCCAGAGATACACATCGTACTTCGGACTATATTATCAAAAAAGAAGATAGGCCAAAATCAAAACCTCAATTTAAAAAGAAGAAAGTAGCTGGCCTTAAAGAAAGAAATGTCAAGGCTGCTGAGGACTCAACTTCTGAACGGAGAATGGGGAATGGGCTCTGACGATGCTAGACAGCACAGCAGAAGTAACAATAGCTCGCAGAACCTGACGGAATTTCTGGTGACAGCGGCATTGAATGAACATATCACGGTGGAGACACCAGATACTAGGGTGTGTCCCACACCTGTTATACGAAATAACACTCCAAATGGAAGGGGGACAAATCCAGGAAAGTTAAAGGTCTCTTTTGGGAGAACCTGACTTTTGGATACAACATCCTTTTGGCTGAGAAAGATTGGCCATGTGAGTTTGTTATGGATTGCCCAAAAGGAGAAACTGTAATTTTACCTGCTTTCTCTGATCTCGTTCCAAAATCACTACAACATTCATACGCGCAGGAGTGGACGGCAGCACTTGTTCCTGCATTATATCGCAATCATGTAGGGTGGGATGCTGAGTCACCTCACCATGAAATCCCAGTAAAAACTACTCCAACTCCACAGAGACAGTACCCAATAAAACATGACGCGAAAAACAAGTCAGGGAGATCTTAGATCAATTTGAATACCAAGGTGTAATAGAGAATTGCACCTCTTCCATGAATAATCCTTTGTGTCCCATAATGAAACCCAATAATTCATATCGTCTAGTTTTAGACTACAGACATTTGAACAATTGCACAAAGACATTTGCAGTAAAAAATGCACTTAGTGCCGCATTGATGAATAACATCGTGCGGAAGAAATACAAAACACTAGATATCTCAAATGGATTCTTTTGCCAAAATATATTGCCTGAAAGCAGATGTTTGACAGCATTTTCATCCCTAGGCTCTCAGAGTCACTTCTGTCAACTGCCTCAAGGGTATAAGAATAGCCCCAGATTGTTTTCAGCAAGTGTAACAGAGTCTGAGGAGGAGGCATTCTCCTATGTAGATGATATTTATCTGACGAATGATGAACTATTGGATCACTTGGCCAGAGTGAACAACATAATTTTATGGTTTGCATCTGAGGGCTACAAATTCAACTTAAAAAAATCTAAAATTGCCCACCTCAATGTCCTATTTTTGGGAGATGAATTGTCAAGTGAAGGAAAAAGCCTGGCAGCTAACTTTTTAGAAAAGTGTGCACTGCTCCACCCTCCAAAGACTCTGAAAAATGTACAGTCCCTTTTAGGATTTTAAAATTTTGGCAGAACATACATTTTGGATTACGCAGAAAAAGTAAAACCTTTCTAGACTTAATCAGATCTGATTTTTAAGGCCATCATTGGACACAGGAACACACAGAATTCCTTCGTTCCTTACAACCTGACATGATAGCTTCCAAACACTTACACACGTGCAAACACTACAAATTTGGTGATCCGTGTAGTGGTGGGTCAATCTGGGTACATTTACCTAACCTTCAATGAAGGCGAAACTGTACCCATTGCATACAAATCTCATCTGTACACAAACGCTGAGATGCGCTTTGCATCCACTGAAAAGATTCTAACAGCAGTACAGACTGCTGTAGTGAGAGAAAGAGCGCTGGCACAGAGGAAACAAATAATTGTTGTGACTCCAGTACCGGCCTTAGAGGCTGTTCACAAAATCTAGCATTCCGAATGCAAAAGCCCTACATCCATGATGGATACAATGGGCTAATTCTCTCACTGCAACAGATGTAGACTACAAATTTGATTCTATATTAAAAACACAAGCATTTCTGCAGTACGAACAAGAATATCCTATCCCGAATGAAATAATGCTCTAGATCAGTATGAATACATTATTTACACTGACAGATCTGCTTAGCCTGCAGTAGAAAGTAAACAGCAATATAGAGCAGCATGTGCGATTGTGAAGGGACGTATGCAGGACGGCAAGTTCCGTCCTAGCAATACGCAGACTCTAGGAGATTGCACATCTCAGCTGGCAGAACTAAAAGCCCTCATACTGGCACTAAGAAATACGGATCGAGAATCCCCCACACTCAGTGTGCGATTCATTCTATTGTGTCCAGTCCTACAATGAATATCTTCACTAGTGGGGTCAGAATGATTTTAAAGACTCAAAAGGTTGCACAACAAAGCATAAACTGCTTTGGGAACAAGTGGCAGAGCTGAAAAAAGGCTTGCTGCAGGCTCACTTGATTCATACCCTGAGTCATCAACATGTTGGTGTGCACGTTGAAGGGAATTCATTGGCTGAGGTAGCTGCCAAGGCAACAGTGCAAACTGCTGCCGTAGCTTCAATCACTCGTCCTCGCAGAGGAATAGAGGGACAGATAATGCTTGCTGTCATCGCTTCACAGAAAAACAGCACAGCCTCGCCAAAAGGTTTTCCACTCAATTACTCCTACAAGTCAGATGTGCAAAATAATCTGTATGCTCAAATTCCAGGAGTGGGGGATAGAGCAACACCAAACATGGATCACAGATTAAATTTAATTCTAACTGCACACGAGGGTCTAGGTTCAGAACACACAGGGATTACTGCAACAGTTTCACTACTGAAACAACGCTATTGGTGGCCAGGTTTAACGAAACAGACAAAAGCATTTGTCCTTAAGTGCGACATCTGTCAACAGATGAAGGGTTCAACCGTAGCACGTCCACCACAAACATCACTACTGATATCAGACAGACCCCTCGCTTGTGTCTATTTGGACCACTGCGTCCCCCTACAATCTGATGGTGCTTACAAGCATATCTTGGTGGCAGTGGATTTATGCTCTAGATTCCTGTGGGTTTGGCCTCAGCGCTCGGCTGACGCCCGAACTGTTATAAAGGATTTGTAAGTCTTTATAGGGACATACACAATTGGCACATTACATTCTGACCGTGGCCCTGCGTTTAGCTGTCGGGCTTACAAGGAAGCCATGGGAAGTTTAGGTGTTGCATTGTGATACTCATCTCCGTATCATCCCGAGGGAAATTCGATTGTGGAGAGGAAAAACCGGTACTTAAAGCAATCCTTATCAGCAAGGGTATTAGGCTCGGCTAGTAGTTGGGTCAATCACCTATATGGGGTCCAGAGGGCACTTAATAATATGCCAAGAAGTTCCCTAGGAGGCTGTACTCCTTACGAGGTCCTATTTGGGATGAGAATGTGGGTAGCCAATCTCGATTGTGGCAGCACATTGGCGGAGGAAAAACCATTTGACATTGATAACCGTTTGGCTGTTTTACAGGAACTCAATTAATTCCAGGCACTACAAAGCAACGTCCAAGTAAAACGCACTGCCACTGGGGAAGTAAAATCAGTCACAACAAGACCTGCCAGGATCCCAAAAGTCAGGGATTTGGTCAGAGAAAAGATTGTGGACAAGAAGGAATTTGGGCCATCTTACAGAACGCCTGTACCTGTCCTGGCTGTCGAAGGAACAAGAACAGTACTTCTTTCAGCTCTTGCCAGAAAAAGAGATTCGTCTCCATTGGTCTGATCAAACCACACTATGAGGCCGATACTGAATAGCAGGCCGAGTGGACTCCTGAGTAATCACTGATCTCCTCTTGCTACCATACAGGAGGATCAGACAGAAAGACTAATAACACTTGAAGGGTCTTCTACACAAAGTGATGGCGTTACTAACAATGAAATGGAACTCGTACCTGTTGAAGTTGAACATCAACAAAGCAGAAATAAAACACAGATCTCAATTTGGCCTAATACCAGCATCTCTGTGACTATGACTCAAAACAAGCTACCAAAAATAGATCGAACTGCATCTGGCTATTTCATCGATTTTGACACCTTCTCTCTGGATCCAGGTGTACCCGAGTCACCGCAAGCTCCAGTTTCCCGCAAAAAACAACTTCATAATTCCTACCTTTGGCTGAAAAAGACTTACATCGTTTCACCCTGGCTACAGCTTTGGATATCACTTGGTCTACTGTTCCTAGTCCTCTGGATAGGTTTAGTGACTATCTTTTTCTTACTACTGAATGGACATTATCTCCCACAACGCTCCACAGCATCACATGTGAACTTGGTCCTAAAACCACATATGTCATCTCACCGTGAACAGAGAGACCTGTTCTTTGTGAACATTACAGCAGTTCTAGTTCCTGAAGGAATAGATTGGGATAGGGTTTCATATGATGTATTTGGTCCCACTGAACTTTTGAAAATACCACATGCATTTAAAATTTCTTTGAATGATATCGTCACCTCCAGTACATTTTCTGATGATTGGGATTTTGAAACTGTAAATAGTATGCGGTCTGATTTAGAACAATCTGCAGCATTTTCGAAAAATGAAATGTATGATGATACGTCTGATTTTGACACCATATCCTATTGCCAACATTATGGTCAGCATTTGTGGCATAAAGCAAGTACCGAAAGGTAGTTCACAAACGTTTGCACAAAATTTTGCTTATTTTTCTGGGTTTAATACATCAGATCCACGCTCATATTATTATAAGCTTGCACCTACATCTGCCAAAAAAATATGCTTACTAACACAAAACAGATATACTCTGCATCCTTTATTTCCCAACTGTCTGAACAGGGTTTCGACTTATGGAAAGACACTATAGACATACAATTAGTCTGGGGGACTAAGGAATGGCAGGTTCAGGGAACTGAGGCATTATTTAGAGCATGCCTCATACCACAGCAGATTATTTTCCTGAACAACACTGTGCAACAGACTTCCTGTCTTGTGTTAGCCAAGATCAAGGACTTGAACACACCTCGTATTCCCTCGCTTTCACACTTTGAGGGATGGCAAAATTATACAGAACACAGTGAGGGTATGGTAGATGACATTATGCATGATGTTTCATACAATTCATCAGACCCCAATTGGAAGGGATGGTTAGTTTGGCCTATCTACACAAACAAGTGTCAATCAAGATTCAAGGGTATCACCGAATGGCTTAGTATCCATAGGCCTGACCTACGCTATGTACAACGAGAACATCCGGGGGTGGTGACATCATACAGTGTTGGGAAGTTATGCCTAGATTGGCTAAAAACCTCAACACTGTCCCAGGTGTAACAACATTTGTCCTTACTCTCAGATGACATGGATTTATTGGATTTTTTGCTAGGTCCCCGGAAACCACGTCGTAAACGCTATTTCCAACAAAGTTTGGAAAATCTCTCAACAGGAAGCTGCAGAGAGATTGCATGAAATTGACAGAGTTAACTTAGAAAAGGCTTTGGCAGTGGTTGACAATGGATTGACCACACTAACATCCAGGATTTATTCACTGGGCAACATTGTGACTTCTGCAATAGATATAATGGAACAGGATCTGTCCATCTTACAACACAGGCAATCGCAGTTACGATCCATTCTATTATTAAGCTGGACGCTACAATCATTACGCACTGGTTACTTGCCCTGGCAATATATTAACAGTACGTCTCTATTCTATGCATATAATCTATCAGAAAGGCAGATGAGAATGGCACAAAGAGATGCAAAATATACAATGCTGCTCATTGAAAAATTAGACCAATTACCTTTCACCGTGGCAGAATCACCATCCACAGAATGGTTAATTCATGGCCATATGACATTGCCAGAAACAACTTTCCAATTTCAATATTGAGTAGAATACCACCCGGTATGAAGTAATGGGTAAGGACTTCATCCATGACTCTTGGGAATTACCGTATAGATTTAGATGCAGGAATGGGGACTCTGAAGTGTTTCTCAACGATACAGACTGCAAGACTTCATTAAGTGGGTCTCTAATTTGCCCGGATATTATGCTTCACGGGGCCTGTAATGGTTCAGGTGCAAACGTATCCTGTCATTACAAGGGATCCCCAGCTGGCGTGGTTAATCCAGTGTTCAGGCTGCTCTTGAATGGGATTTACTAAATGCTTTATGATCAAGTTTGTTGTGGGATGCTTCCAAGCATCACATATCTAGTCACAGTAAGTTCCAGGGTTACTTGTTGTATGCAAGTATTGTTTCCACCGACCCACACAGTCAGGGAGGCGCCATTATGGCCTTCGTTAAATGTTTCCTTTATACGGTTTGATTCTCTGAGCCGACTGAAAGTCATGCTTTTACAAAAGGACGTGCCCTTAACCTCAGCCCGAGAGATTTTTCGATCTTCAGGTTGCAAGGTCCTCAGCTGAGATACAGGCACTAGTACGAACAAATTGCCCTTTCCATTTCGGAGAAATGGTACAACGTATCTTTAGTATGTCTAATACGAAGGGTATAGTACACCGATTTAAGACCATAGGTTCTGGACTGTTAAGCACCTTTTAGTCTTCGGAGTGATTCCAGTTTTCATACACTCTGTATTTGGAAGCGTTTTTGGAGGGCTTCCGCTAATCCTGCTACTGGTAGTGGGAATCCTGATTTAAATTTTTCTGCCACATAATGGATGTCCCAGATCCCAAGGAGATGGAAAAAGTGCTCTTGGAGAGACGTTGGCGTGAACGCATGGTACTCCATCTGGGCAAACCTCGGCTTCGGGAGCCAAGAATTGGTTCATATCATTCCAACCAGTCTGGATTGACTATGTCTTGCCTGTTCTCTGCTGCTTATACTGCGGACAAGAATGCACGTTGGATCTCTGTCTAACACTTCCATCGGCTGCGCCACCAGACGTGGATGCATTGCTGGACCCGTTAAAGGCCCATGTAGTGCAGTGTCCTCAGCGTATTCCCATGTTGATGTCGGCATTCTTAGAGCGACCACAGGATGCTTCAGCTCCTGTTGGATTGGACACCGGCTCTACTACAGACACACAGGCTGTGGATGTTTCGGATATTCCCTCAACATCGGCTGTGGGAACTGAAGAAGATCATCTCTGCTCGATTTACCTGATTTGCGAGGTGTTACAGGGACCGTCATCTGTGAAGGCAAGCAGCAGTGATGTTGCATCTCCCACACAGGGCATATAAACAATTGGCTCTCCGTGTGCTGGGAAAAATTCGGCCTTTTTCCAAAACATCCGAAATTGGAATTTTAAACAAAACGTTTTCTCACTCTTACTGAGCACCATGGCTTTCAGACGTACTCAGTTGCTCAAACTGTATATGAACATATTTTAAAGGACTTATAGAGCTTTTTTACATATATCAAGGACTTATAAAGTTTTTAAGCATTTTTTAAAAAACTTTAACAATTTTCTTTATCCTGAACATTTAACACTGTTTTTATGATTTATTATAAAGACATTCCCTTTAAATTGTTTAGTATATTGCCCGGTCGGATGAGGGGTGGGTGTTATGATTCGTAATGTACCTCAATATAGGCCTGGGTAGTCACCTAACCTTTCACCTACATTTACCGTATCACTGTACTACATAACGCGTATGTGCTGACCTTTTACCTAGTTAGGTGATGCATAAATGTCGTGTCGTTTTCCCCGAAAACTAGCCTAATTTATTATGCATTAGGTTTCTCAGAATCACAGCAGGAGTACCATCTTCTGCATCTCCTGCATAATAACTATGTATATGGGTCATCCCTATGGTCATCCTCGGCCAACATGACACAGCAAAGTAGAACCCCTGAGGGTACCTTTTGGGTATATAAGAACCATATCTTTCCTGGGACAGACAGAGGAGAAAGACTTCCATGAGCTAAAAGTACTGTACTGTTTCCATGATCCCTGAGGGGACAGGGTTGTCATGTTCAATAGTTGCCAGAAACTATTTTCTCCTTTGTAAGAGGAGTTCATAGTGGCACTGTGAGCTAGCTGTTATACAGGCGAACATATCCGGTGGGTGTGTCTGGAATCAGTCTGAACACCAAACCCACAGTTTATGTTGTCTAAACGTGCAGATCCTATATAGATTTGTAGGAACTACACAACAAAGTACTGATTGTGAGGGTTTTAATGGGGGAGATTTCAAAAGATATGTTGTGGTCTTCAAAGGAGCAGGTGATGGGGGAGTACATTAAATGAATCAACTCTCCTCCTCCTTCCACTAGATGAAATCTGTAAGGTTCAAGATGATGGATGACAATGCCAACTTGATCAACTGACTGAGGGAGTCTGGGCTGCAGTGCATGTTTCTAGCCTTGTTTCAATCTTTCCTTGCCAAATATACTCAAATGCTATTCCTTGCACCATTTCCCTCAAACAAGACTCCTATTCAATGTGGAATTTTATACCTACGATCGTCCTCTCTCTCAATCGATCAGATCTTTCGGACTCAAAATTATGTTATTTGCTGATGGCACACAAATTATTTTTAGCGTATTGGAGCAAGTTTTGAACTGTGCAACTATGAACTGTGTGACAAGACTAAAGGATGGTCTAATTGCTATGCACCAATCAATGTAGGCTATGGAGTCAATGGTGAGCAGGGTGACCAAGTTAGTGATGAAGTTGCTAAAGGTGGCTCGTGGTCCAGGTGGTTGGTAGGTGATGGTGCAGTTCAGGGTTTAGGTTAAGGAGATTTGCAGTGTGATGAACAGGTGTTCCATGAATGGGGTGCCATTCTCTGTGGATGTGGTGCATTTGATGGATTTGTTATAGATGAAAGCGAATCCTCCTCCTGGCTTGTGAAGGCAGTCCTGTCAAGCAATCTTGTAGCCCGCTGAGATTGCTGAGGCGATGTTGGGAGCTAATGAGGGGTTGAACCAGGTCTCTGTGATGAAGATGTCAGGTGCATCGCTGCTCAGCAGGTCCCATGTTTCGGTTGCGTGTTTGCTGAGTGATTGTGTATGGAGAAGCATGCATGCAAGAGGGTTTTGACATGCAGGTTTGCTGTGGTGTGTGGTGTAGGGTGGGGGTGTTGGAGGCGTTATTGGTGCTTGTGTCTCCAAGAAGAAGTTTACATTTTAGAGTCATAAATGACTCAAGAAAGTGGCCTAGAAAGGGGCAGAGAGGGCTGTGTGCATGGGAAACTAGTCTTGAGTTAAAGTTAGTAGTTGGACCAAGAGTAGTAAAATGCAACAATCCCACATCAGGCTTAGCTACCAGAAGAAAAGAAGAGATGGAAATGGAGCTTTCCTCAATAGTTGCTACTTCTCCTCCAGGGTGTGTGGAGTGATTGGCCTGTGTACTTTTGTAACCAGCAGCAGAAAATCCAATGTCAAGGCCTGAAGTGCCAGGTTTCAGTAATAAAGAATAGACCAAAGTTCTATGCCCTATAAGATGGTGGTGGGTTTGAAGATGATGATTGGGGCATGTTTCAATGACGAGAGCATAGGTTACAATAGGGTCATGAATAAGAGAGGTGGATACAGTCAAGTAAGTGTGGCTTGATGCCAAGAAGGAATAAGTTTGTGGCTTACTTTTCTGCTAGTTTGGAAGCAACTAGCAGTGTCCTGTGCCTGCTGAATACAGACAGGCTTACTTTTAGCAGGACTTCGGCTTGCCAGGAGTGAGCCTCCTACACTTAACCACTCAATGGCTGAGCCAGCATGGAGCAGAAATAGTACTTGTTCAAATGTGACTACTGGGGAAGAGTCAGTGGACATGCAGTTTCCAGGCAACCATGAAGAGCGAAGGTAAAACTGACAAAGTTGGCGTCAAGGGAAGATGAAGTTAAAAGGAGCCCAGTGTCCTCCTTGCTTATAACAGCTACTGGGAACTAAAAGGTAACATACAGAAAATGTTAAACGAATGAATAAAGAAATGTAAAATAACAAACTGATGCAAAATATAGTGGCAATGCCTACACAACAGCTGAAATAAATTATGTTACAACCTTCTAATTTACAAAAGTTTTTTAATGGTGGGCCAAGAATAACCCACTTGTTGCCGCCATGTGATCCCTTCTGTAGTTATTGTATTTCTATATTTATTGCCACTCTCGCGAGCTATCTTAGAACTATCTTAGCTGTCTGAGTTTTTGGATGGAATCTTTAGGTGATGCCACAAGAGCTGAAATTGAGGTGAGGAATTCATCACAACATCTTGGGGCTCAGGTCTGCCACAAATTGGGCATGATTAGCATTTTGTCTATTTTGTTCCCCACTTTCTTATCTTTGTGGAGCCTTTTCCTCCTCCTCTTTCTCATTCTTCTACCAGAGACCCCTGCAGAGAATTTTCAGTATCAGCTAGTCTGGAGTGGGCTGCTATTTTCTTTGATAAAATTGATGTCCCTCCTTTTCATAAAGGGTGCTAGAATTTGCTGTGATCTGGCTGATGCCCTCAAGGCAACACTGGGAGTTTTAATGTCTTTGAAATCTCAGAAGGTATAGCAATATTTGTGAGATTTTGAGGGTGTTCTATAAATTAATGCAATCCTTAACTATTTAGACTGTTCTAATAAACTAAGGGCCCGATTCCGATCTCGGTCGGAAGGGCTCCGAATCGGATTTGGTTTTACCTAAACCGATCCGGAGCCCTTGTTTCCGACCTACTCGTTCCCAATTCCAAACGACCAAGTACGATGCCTGGAAACCCTTAGCGCTGACCGAATCATTTTCGGAAGGCATACGGAGAGCTAGAGCCCTCCGGATCCGAATCGTACAGCTCTATGGAGTAGGTTTTCCAAGCGATCAATTACGATGAACAATTCGGATAGCCTTTACGATTCCTTTTGCCCAGATCGAAAAGGCTGCCGGACTCAGTCTTTGGGGACCCGTAACAGGCCCCCCTTCACCCGGGGCCCTCCGACTCGTGTCCGTGGGGGTACCCATGGGTCCCCCCTTCCCGACCATGCACAGTGTGGCAGGCACCAAGGGGTACCCGCCACAGGGTGCACGATGATCCCCAACCACCGCTTTTGTCAGTGGGAGCCTGTGTATGCGTTCGGTACACAGGCTCCCATTGAAGTCAATGGGAGTCCAACCAAATCGTATCCGGATGCATTCAAATGCATCGTACTTGTTCGGTTGGACTCCCCTGACACGAGTCATACGGAAAGCATTCCGGACACGAGTCGTTCGGTTTGCTTTCCGAACGAGATTAGAATCGGGCCCATAGTTGCCATTTGTTTCTAAGTTATGGCAACTGGACCCATCTGTGGATCTGCAAAGCAGGTGACTCCATTTTGACCTGACATGGACTGGGTGGGGGCAAGTCAGTGCTGGAGGGGGAGGTCAAAGGCTGATAAGTTGAGAGGATTCCAGTGCCCACCACCCCACACCTCTACTCACTAAACAGCTTACTGTCTGGTGGTGCTCACCTTCTTCTTCCAGCTTTACTCCCACAACCATGCAGTGGGGTCAAATAGCACTTTGTTTCATGCCACACACCCTCATGCACCAGTAGGGTTGCTGGCTGCAGCCCATTTTCTTCTGGGTAAACCATGGATGCCAGTCAAGCCTGCGGGTGGGTCTGTGCATATCACAGGCCCAAAGATGCAAGCAGCCCACACAGCTGCTACACATGTTTTCACCGTTTAATGACTCAGACTCTTGTTTGTGTGCAGCCTTGCAATGTGACTTTTAATTTTTTTCAGGTCATTTGATGAAAGCATTTATTATATTACTGTCTCACATCCCGATATATGAGTATATAAGCCACAAGAGTTATTAAGTACTTGAATCTCTAGTCGTTGAACTATGATAACAATGCTTTGAATGCAATTGTAGTACACATTTCTAGTCTTAGCAGTGTTCTACAATATTTTAATATTCGTACACTATCTGGAAAATTAACATTTTCTTTTTAGATAAAGGTTCTGCACACAATTCCTCATTTCCATAGACTTCCATTAGCCTCTAAATGTCACAAAGAAAATAACCATTAAAAACTATAAAAATTATTCAAAGGTAGAATGCATTTCAACCAAAAGGTTTTGTCTGGAGGTGAGCGATCTACATGCTAATTAATGCAACAGTGTTGTAATGGTAAATATAGCTGCATGGGCACTAATTGATAAATTAGTCATGTGTAAATTACTCCGGAGATGGAAAGATCTCGGGTATTTTACAACCTCCCTACCACAATATTCTCATACATTTCAGAGTCACAACTCTACCTAACCTTTTCAGTGGAAAAATTGGGTCATTAATCAATTGCTGACCTCAGAGGAGCTTGGCTTTTTTTATAATTCATTTTCTCTTACCTAAACAGTTCTGAGAATGTGCATAGCAAATTTTAAGGGAGTGCGCTCTCCCTTTTTGTCCAACCTATAGTAGAAAGAAATGAATCACTTGACACACTATTATTGTACAATGAAAGTCTATAAGCATGGGATTTAAGGATACAAATCCCTCGTATGAAAATACACTGTATAAGTGGGATGCGGTTAAAGCTCAGAGGTTACCTATAGTACAGGAGCTGAAGAATAGAAGCGGAAAGCATTTTTAGAAAAATAAATTTTTGAAAATATAGCAAGTGAAAAGATTGTCAGATGATAGATAACTCAGAATACTTGATACACCATTTGTACTCTCACTGGCACCACAGTACCACACACTCCATATAATATTATGGAAGAATATCCAACAAAAAAAGAGAATTTTAACTTTCTACCCAAGCAAACAAAAGAGTGTTGAACAAAATTAAATGGCAGAGTCCAAATCAACTAGCAGTTTGAGCATCATAATATAACTCCTACCATAAAACACACCAGCACACACTGAAAACCATCCACAGAAAATACTAATCAAATACACCATATCAACACAGGAAAAAGAATACACCATACGGAACAGCAAAGAAAACATTTTACAACCACACTACTATTAAGTGTACAAGCCACACTCCAATACCTCTCTATATATCTTATCCTCACTATTTAAATCATCATATCTAAATATAGCAGGAACATTCATGTCCCAACACCCACATAAACGCATGCACATATGAAGAACACCTTTTGAATGGTAATTAATACTATGCATTTTTTACATTAAGAAGGGATATCTATGATCTAATGGTGACAATCCTGTTACACAGATACACAATTTAGCACAAAAATCTGGCTCAAATACAACAGAACTTATTAAAAATTTGAGTATTAGTTGAGAGGGATGAGAACTCACCTCAAATAATAATCACAATAATTTTCAAGACAAACCACTAAAGTCAATAAATAAACCTGTGCTTAACCATCTGGTGGTTTGGCACAAAGTAGTCGTGCTTAAATTAGAGAAAACTTGCAAAGTATATACGCTTGACTCAAACAGTAATCAAGTGAAAACACAACACAAGAAAAATCCCTAACCAATTTAGAAAAATAGAGTAACTATTATTAAATAAAATGACACAAAAGCAACAAAAATCCACTCTGTAAAACCCAATGTATGATTTTTTTAAATTTATGGTTCAAGATAGCACCAAAAAGCGTTAAGGGCCAACTGCAGTCATCTGGTTGCGCTTGACTGCGACAAAGCCAAAGGTTAAGGTTGACCGCAATGGAACATTGGTCAGATACAGGAACCAGGTGTGTGACATTTTTACCTCTGGATTTTAGCCTTTGGAATGGGAGTAAAAAAAGTCCTCAGTGGGGCAAGTCAGCAGACTGTGCCTGAAGGGGGCTCCACGTTGTTGGATAGCCACTGGACAAGGTCTTGGGTAAGCCATTGACTTTTGTTGGGAAGAGTCCTAATGGGGGAAATTTGAATTTTACACCAAGAGATGCTTTTCGTGCCTTTGCCCAGTGAGGTCCTTCAGACTTAGTCACTTTTTTGGAGGTTGGATACTTACAGCGGAGCAAGAGTGCAGGCCATAGCTGAAGAGGGCTCCACAAGCTTCTCCACAAGGTCCCACTGAATCAGATTGGTGGCTATGAAAAATAATGCATTGGGAGCAACCTGAATCTGTCAGCTTCATGATCCTTGGAATCAACTTCTTTGTCCTGGGTACAAGAGGGAAAGCAGGTCCAGTCTTAAAGGCTCTTCTCGGGTCTCAGACAGTAGGTCCATTCTTCTTCTGCTCTTCCATGGGTCCAGAGCTGAACTGAGGAAGGTACTGGGGTTAGCAAATTTATGCCCAGTACCAGCTTCTGGGAGGAGGAAAATCTTAGCCACTCCCTAACCAATAAGCTAAAAGTTCCAAGGGGAGACCCTAACCACTTTTGCAGCACTTCCTGTGTATTTTACTTTAAACTATCAATCAATCAAGCAGTATTTGTATAGCGTGACTAATCACTCCAGGAGGTATCCAGGCACTGTGATGCAGGTATCAGTCAAAGAGCCAGGTCTTGAGTCCCTTCCTGAAGTGGTTCAGCGAGGGTGCAGTGCGGAGGTGGAGGGTATTCTAGGCTTTGGTGCAGAGGTGGGAGAAGGAGCGCCCTACGGAGCAACTGCACAGATACGAGATGTCTGGGCGAGGTGTGCGGACTGGAGGTTTCTGGTTGGTTGGTGGAAGATCAGGCGGTGGTTCATGTAGACTGGTCCTTGTTTGTGGAGGGCTTTGTACGTGTGTGTCAGGAGCTTGAAATGGCATCTCTTCTGGACGGGGAGCCAGTGGAGGTCTTTTAGGTGCTGGGTGATGCGTGTCTTGGGCAGGTTGAGGATCAGTCTGACTGCTACATTCTGGATTGTCTGGAGTCTCTGCATGAGTTCGGTGGTGGTGCCAGCATAGAGTGCGTTGCTGTAGTCAAGCCAGCTAGTGATGAGTGTCTGCATCACAGTTTTCCTTGTGCTGATGGGGAGCCATCTGAAGATTTTGTGGAGCATTCGGATTGTGTGGAAGCAGGCTGAGGAGATGGCATTGACCTGATGTTTCATGGAGAGTTCATGGCCCAGGATGATGCCGAGGTTGCAGGCATGGTCTTTTGGCATTGGGGTAGGTCTTAGTTCCGCCGGCCACCAGGAGTCACTCCAAAGGGTAGTGTGTTTGCTGAAGATCAGGACTTCCGTTTTGTCTGTGTTGAGTTTTAGGAAGCTGTCTTTCATCCATGTCGTGACGTTCTTCCAGCAGTTGTGGAAGTTGGGGGCACATGCATCAAGGTATGATTTTACGAGTCCTTAATTGCGATTATTAAGGAATCGCAAAAGCCTATGCATGAAGGAATCGCTATAAAAATAACGATTCCTAAACATTCCTTAATTGCAACTCGCAAATTGCGAGTCGCATTTAAGGAATGGCTCCCCATTCATTCCTATGGGCCTACAGGACAATAGGAATGAATGGGAAATTGCATGCGCAATTTGCAAGTACCAATAGGTACTCGCAAATTGCGCATGCACTTCAGGGTGCAAGGGTGTCAAAAGGACACCCTGTTGCACCCTGGAATTGTGATGTGCACCCATGTTGCGCACACACATGCCCCAAGGACGTGTGTGTGCAACATGAAACTTTGAAAAATGCACTTTAGTGCATTTTTCAAAGTTTTTGCAAATTACCAACCAGTTCAATTGCTCGGTAATTTGCGGCCCCAAATAGCGAAATCGATATTTAAAAGTGGTTATTGCATTGCATTTAAGGAATCGCAAATTGCGATTCCTTAAATGCAATCACAATTTAAGAAATCGCACTAAATTGCGATTTCTTAAATTGCGAGTGCCTTACACCTTGATGCATCACAATAGCCCTTTTTGCGGGCGCAAATGGCCGACTTTTGCAAATCGCACCGTTTGCGCTCGCAAAAAAAGTTGATGCATGTGCCTGTTGGTCTTTGTCGATGTGGTGTTCGCTGAGAGTGAGAAGACAAGCTGTGTATCTTCAGTGTAGGAGATGATGTTGATATTCTGTGATCTGACGATGTCTGTGAGTGGTGTCATGCAGATGTTGAAGATGATTGGGCTGAGGGATGAGCCTTGTGGTACTCCACAGATGGTGTGCTTGGGTTGCGAGGTGAAGGGAGGGAGGCAGACTCTCTGGGTGTGTCCCGTAAAGAAGGGTGCTAACCATCTGAGCGCATTGCCTGTGATTCCAATCAGGCATAGTCAATTGATGAGTGTGCGGTGGGAGAGGCTGCGGAGCAGTCCAGGAGGATGAGGGGGTCTAATTCTCCTTTGTCAAGTAGGGCTCGAAAATTGTCTCGTGCGGCGTTTAGGGCTCTCGGTGTGTGGTGGGTCCTGAAGCCCAATTGTGATGGGCCAAGCAGTTTGTTTATTTCCAGATGATCAGTGAGTTGGAGGTTGATGGTCTTCTCCAGGACTTTGGTGGGACATGGGAGGAGAGAGATGGGGTGGTAGTTTTGGAGCTCGCTGGGGTCTGCCGAAGGTTTCTTGAGGAGGGGTCTGACCTCCGCGTGTTTCCATGCATCAGAAAAGGTGGCTGTAGTTATGGAGGCATTGAGGATGGTGGTGAGCTGGTGGCTAATCTCATTGCTTCCGAAGGTTGACAAGTCGATGGGGGTATGGGTCGGTGGGTGCTCCTGAGTGAAGGAAGTTCATCAGAGTGGTTATTGTTGGTGTGCTCAGTTGTTCCCATGTGGTGAGCGGGTGGTTGTGGTTGATGGGTTGCTAAAGAGATCAGAGGGGTTGGGGATCAAATTTTCTGTAGATGGTTGCTATCTTGTGGTGTAAGTGGTCGGTGAGGACGTTGCAGAGTTCCTGTGAGGAAGGGATCGAGTTTTGTTTAGCTGACCGCAGGTGAATTCTTGGACGATGGTGAAGAGTTCTTGATTTGGTTGGCACTGGTCTCGATCCGGTGTGCCAGGGCCTCCTTTTTTGTGGCTTGAAGCTGGCGGTGGTAGTCATTGAGGGCTGATTTTAAGGTGGCTCGGTTGGTGTTGTTCCTACTGGTTCACCATCTTCGTTCCAGTTGTTTACACTTGCGTTTTGATGCACTGAGTTCTGGAATGTACCAGCTAGCTTGTTTGGTGGGTCTGTAAGTTTTGGCTGGTTTAGTGGGTATGACTTGGTTGGCAGCGCTGGTGATCCAGGCTTTGAAATCCTCTTCTGTGTGGTCCAAGTTGGTGGTGATGTTGGGCTGAGCAGCGCTGAGAGCCTCGGTCCATTGCTGCTGAGTTACCTTGGTCCAGCTGCGGTAGGGAGCGCTGTGTTGGTTGGGGGCGGTGCGCGGCAGACCATTGAAGGTGAAGTGTACGATGCAGTGGTCCATCCAGGTGAGTTCTGAGGTGTGGCAGTATCTGATTCTGTTGCTGGATGTGAAAATATGGTCTAGCATGTGTCCTGCTTTCTGTGTGGGGTAGGTGACTATCTGCTTGGAGCGGATGTTATCTAGTTTTTCTAGGGGGTCGGTGGAGTTGGTGTCAGTAGAGTCGTCCAGGTGGAAGTTGAGGTCTCCCAGGAAGATGAGGTGTTCGGATTTGACGGCGAGCTGGGTGATGGATTCGGTGATGGCATTGCTGAGGCTGGTTCGTGGTCCTGGCGGTCTGCATGCGAGGGGGTCTTTGATGGTAGTATTGGCTTTGGTGTGAAGCTGGAAATTCATGTGTTCCATAATCGTTATGGTGTCGTCACTGGTGATGGTGCAGGTGATTGATTCCTTGTGAACAATAGCGATGCCCCCTTCGTGTCTGTTGGTGCAGTCACAGTGTTTCATTTTGCAGCAGCTGGGAGTTGGCGTGGCGATGTCAGGTCTCCGTGATGAAGGTCATGTCACGGGTGATGGTAGAGATGGTATCCTGGATTTAGGTGGTGCTTTGCAGAGCGATCTGGCATTGATCAGGAGGCAGCTGAGTTGATTCAGTGGGGTGTTGGCATCCGTGGTTGGCATGGCATTGTTTGATGTGGTGGTGATCGGTGTTGGGGTGGTGATGAATCGGCAGTGGATGCAGGTGAAGGGTCCTGCTGTGGAGGGTGGTGATGTGAGGTAGCAGTTGCTGTTGCATGCAGGGTCCAGGGCATGGAGTTCTGTGGGTGAGTATCTGTGGGAGAGCAGGGGGCCAGGGTTTCTGGCGTGGGCACAGTCCTGGTGCATACGGGCACAGATGGGTTTGCCTTTAGTGCGCCAGTGGTGCAGCCGCCTCCATAAGAAGTCCTGGGGGTGGGGAGAATGGCCGGGAGGCAGAAGAGCAGGGGACGGGGAATAGGAAGAAATGGCAAAAAAACAAGAAACCCAACAGAAATGCAAAATGGGGCTGAATACAATGAAAATACAGTGGCAAAATGCTTACAAATGCGGGCACAGTAATGGCAGACAGCAATTACAGGGGAGAACAAGGAAACAATAAACAGTGGTGAACAGGAATAAACAAAACTTGCAAATCCGGGAGCAGGAAGGCAGACAACAATTACAGGGGCGACCTGGTACAGAACATTGGTTTAGGGCAAGCTCAAGGCTGTAGTGGTGCCTCTGTGCTATGAGAGCAGCAGTGAGGGAGTGGCGTGCTAGACCCTGGCAAAGGTCAAGGGCTTCTATCCCACAGTGCTTCTCTTTACCTAAAGCCAACATGGCAGAAAACGTCTTCCCCTGGTCAGAGCTCCCTGTGACCACCAATAGGTGTGGCTATGGAAATGGACAAACCTTCTCTTGTAGTCGTTCCAAACCAACTCTGAAACAGGTCTCCCAGCTCCTTTTGAGTTTGGGACCAAACTGACTAGGAAGGCAGGCCTAGTAGAGAGCTTCGTTGGCCAATAACAGGGCAATCATCCTTTGAAGCTTAGGAAGAGGCTAGGTACAGACCCCCAGGCATTCAGTTCAAGGAGGAAAAAACCTCTCCACACCCAAACCTTTTGTTCAGTTTCTGGAAGCAATTCACATCTCACCACTGGAAAGCCATTCAAAAGTCGAGTGGCATTGGCAGAAAGGCACATTTGGCTTAATCAGGGCAATGACAACTTTCTAAAAGTGTCATTTTGAAAATAGTAATTTAAATTCCGACATTACCATTAGGTTGGATTTTAAAATACTATTAAAACAAGTCCTTGATTTCATTTTTCTAGCTGCTCCAAAACTAAAAGTAAGCATTATAATTTGTTATAATGTAACCCCGTGTTTTCCTATGGGAGAGCCAGCCTTGTTACAGTGAAAAATGACTTTTGAGGGCTTCACTGCCAGAACATTTAAAAGACAATAAATATACATGTCCTACTTTTTTAAAACCATGCACCCTGCCATATGTGCATTTAAGGCCTACATTATCTGTGACTTAAAGTATTAAAAAGGAAGGTTACGTTTGGAGAAAGATTTTGCCAATTCAAAATGGTAGTTTGAAACTGCATGCCAAAGCTGCAGGGGCAGGCCTGGAGACATCTTTTACATTGCTACATTAGTGGGTGGCACAATGAGTGGTGCAGCCCACTTGTAGCATTCAATTTACTGGCCCTAAGTACAAATATCACTATATATTAGTGACTTATAAGTAAATTAAATGACAGAGTTTGCTTCATGTGGGCATACTTGCTCCTGTCAGCTCCCACTATCACTGGCATGTTTTTCCAGAGACTAGCCCTCCAATTCTTCTCTAGAACTCTGTGGATCTCAAAGGCCACTTCACAGGCCTAAACCATTCATCAATATCATCCCCCCAATACAAAGCTAGGCACCAGGTCTTTGGGTATGTGAACCTTTTTGCCATCCTGAGGCCCTCACTTTCTCGCTGACTCATCTCCACTGGACTCTTAGACCTGTCTCGCTTCTAGGTGCAGCTTTTTATGGATCACCTCAGTAGCCAACAATTACTTTTCTCCAGAGCTAACTTTTTCTCCTCCAAGGCCCTTGCTGCTTTACTTTACTCCATCGCCAGGGTACCCAGTTGCAGTTTCAGGGCACTCTCTGCTTGTCTGTACTCTATCTCTGTTGGTATTAGGCTGTGGGAGGACACACTGCTCTCTGCCCTGGACAAGTCAGGAACCTCACTCCTGTGGACCCGTCTATCTCCTATGGCTCTTGTGGCACCATCAGGTCACTCTCTTCAACCTCCTCTTCATCCTCTGCTCCATCTTCCTACTGTCCCTGTGATATAGACTGCAAAATTCAGACCTCTTCCCCAGGCTCTGAGGGCTATCTGGTACCCCAGTTTCTTGGAGACTTTTGTTAGCTTTATCCCCCTCTTCTTACACAACTTCTTCAGCTCTTCCACGGTGATGCTTTCAATGTTGCTGAGATCCACCTCCATTCTTGAAAAAATCACAGACGTAAAATGGGAGAATAGGAGGGAGATTTACGAGAGAAAAAAAGTGAATTAAAGGGAGAATTTATAAATTAGTTTTGCACAAGTCACTGTGTGACACAAATCACTGAATCCCACAGCTAAATACCAATGTAACAAATTGGAGTATTACTCAAGGGGGTTAGAATCCACCTCAAATAATAATCACAATCCTGGTCATGGTTAGCCACTAAAGTCACTATGTAATCCTGTGTTAAACCCTCTCGCAGCTTGGCACAAAGCAGTCATGCTTAATTTAGAGGCAATGTGTAACGTACTTATGAAGCAATCAAACCGAAATCAAATGACAACAAAACACAAGAAAATCCCAAACCAATTTAGAAAAACAGGGAATATTCTGATAAATAAGTTACACCAATATGACAAACATCCAATAAGTAGAACTGGAGATATGATTTTTAAAGAGTTTGAATTGAAAATAGCGCAACAAATGCACAGAGCAAAAACTGAGGGTATCAGTCGTGCTAGAATGGGTCACAAGTTAAGGCTGACCATGATGGAGCACGGGTCAGATACAGGGACCAGGTTTATCTGGGTAGAAAGGCTACCTCCTGACTGAGACACTTGTATGGACTAAAATTCGTCGTTGACGAGTCATTAGGGTGCAACTGTAAGCTGGATCTGAAGCGGAGCTCGACGAGGGCAAGTTGCTGAAGATGGGGTCCCGGTACGGTTGTTGACAAAGGTGAAAAAAAACCCTAGCGAGTGGAGTCCAAATTCCATTACCAGGAAGGCATCGCCATTGAGCAGGTGTTGCTTGACATTGATCCCGGTGAAGCACTCAACTATCATACTTAGAAACGTTTCTGGAAGTCAGATCTCCTTCAGCAGGGTAAGCCAGCAAATTAAATCCGACCTGAGATTCAACATTGATGGCTGATGCATCAACTGCGATCACGGTCTCTGTCGGTTCTACAGGCCAAAAGTTGGCAAAAAGTTTCTGAGTCCCACTTCTTCAGTTTGGGAACAGACCAGCCAAGGGTTTAAGACCTAGGGGGCACCACATAGGGTTAGGACTCACTCCAACAGAGGCCAGCAGCAGGGTCGAGGACAGGTCCAGTTAGAACTGGTCAGCTGGGTAGCTACAGGGAGAGAGGCCTCTGGGTACTTGTGTTTTTGTACCTCAAACAGGAGGTCAGCCCCCTTACCCTTGGAGTCACTTCTTGGGTCCTTAGTTTAAGGTAAGCAGGCCCAGATTTCCTTCACGTTCTTTAGGCAGTAGAGCAATCCTTCTTCTGGCTATTCACAGGTCCAGGAGTGTTCCGAGGAGACGTCTGTGAAGTCCACTTTTATGCCCAGGGCCAGACTGTTGGTGGAGGGCAAGCCTTTGTCCACTTCCTAAACCACTTCTGGCCATTTCCTCCCTTCCCACTAGGTTTGGTTCCAGCCTGGAAAGAGAGACAAAAGATGAGCCTCATCTGCCAGTGACAAGTAGGCATTCTTTGAAGCTCTGGTAGTGGCTGGGCACAGCCTCCCAGGTCATCCTGACAAGGGAGAAGCCCCCGTCCCCACAATCCGTGCCCTTTGTTCACTATCTGGGAGCAATACACATCTCACCAAAGGGGAGTCATCAGGGGACAGCTGGACAATGGCAGGAGGCCTTTTGGTTTTAGGCAGGAAAATGAAAACTTTCTAAATGTGTCATTTCCAAAATAGTAATATTAAATTCAACTTGACCATTCAGTTGGATCTTAAATTACTATTAAAATTATCCCTTAAACCATTTTTCTAGCTATTTGCAGTTATTAAATGAAAAAGTGAAAACCAGTGTTAACCAATGGGAGAGGCAGTCTTGATTGAAACAGTGAAAATTTAATTTGGAGTTTTTTCACTGCCAGGGCATGTAAAACATTGACTATACATGTCTTACTTTTTAAAATACCAAGCACCCTGCCCTATGGGCTTTTAAGACCTACATTAGGGATTACATACAAGTATTAAAAGGACGGTTTAGGCCTGGCTAAAGGTTTATTATGCCATGTTGAAATGGCAGTTTAAAACTACACACCCAGGCTTGCAGTGGCAGGCCCAGAGACATTTTTTGCAATGCTACTGTAATGGGTGGCACGAGTGCTGCAGCCCACTAGTAGTATTTAATTTGCAGGCCCTGGTTACAGGTGGTAACATATACTAGAAACGTATAAGCAAATTAAATGTGCCAGTCAGGTATGTACCAATTTCACAATCCTGGGAAAGGAGAGCACAGCAATCTACCACTGGCTGGCATTGGCAAAGTGCACAGAGTTCCAAGTCCGACATAAAGGGGTTCAGTAACAGAAGTCAAAAATCTGGGGGAATACCACGCAAAAGAAAATAATTTCCAACAACACATACATGTGAGTGTAGATTTAGTACTTTAGGAATTCACAAGCAATGCCAGAAATTGGCATGGAAAGCTGTGTCAGGCACAGGTTATTATACATATTCCTCTATGGGTCATTTAACATTCCTAGCAGGATCCTATTCTCATGGTGCAGAGTTATTGGTAGCAAAGAACTCTTCATAAAAGGAACAAGATACCCTATTCAAACTCAAAGATTTTTGTGGTTTTGTCTCCACAGGAAGATGTTTTTCCTCATGTAGAATCTCCTTTCCTACACCTTCATCAAATCTGGGGGTTATACACCCCCCCTTCTCACTCTGGAAAGTGATTTGCGATAGCCCTTGGCTGGAGTGACATTCTGACCTTTTCCCAAGGCGAAATGCGGAAAGAGAGGAGTTTTGGAATGCTGACAAATGTCCATGTTTATGACCGTTCACAAATTTTCAAGTCTAACAATGTCTTGAAAATGTTCTACTTTCACACCCCATAAGAAGGATTTTCCGGCGGGGAGACCACCGTACTCGTGGCGGCGATCTCTGCAAGTGTAGAATGGGTTTACGCCTGCCAGGAATCCCTTTCTGAGATCCTGACAGGCATAAAGAAGGTACATTTGTTTGTAAAATTACATTTATGATATTTACCTTTGTGGATAGGGCCCTAAATTTAGAATTTCTTTCTCTGGAAACAAAGTGTGCCTCTTTTGGCTGTTGTTTCCTCATACATTCCTTCACGTTCAGCTGCATGACTTTTGAGTTTGGCTCAAAAGCAAGACTGAGAGGAAGCCTTGGTTATCCTTTGGAAGTGAATCGAGCATAAGTTCATTTTGAGGTGCTGTTTAGATCCTAAAAGTGTCCTTTCTCTACCTCACAGCCAATGACATCCTTCTAATAACCCAATTCAGGTCTTCTTTATGTACAAAATGAATCTCAAAAGTATGATCCATAAATACAGATACTGGATGAATATTTATTTATATCGACTGTCTTAGTAGTCACAGGTGAACTTCTACTTCAAATGAGCAGGAGGAAGTATTATAATGCAGTGGACAGGGAACAAGTGGAACATGTGGCCAGACCATTCTTTCACCGTGGAATAATATCATAAGGACACTTAAGGGGCAAAAAAGAGTTACACAATAAAGGGGAGAATGTAATTTCACACTCAAAATTACCAATTCTTTGTGGTGTTAGCCTGCAATCACTGTGTAAATAAGAGTTTTGAGTCCAGAAATAACATGTAGGATGCTAAATTCCAGCATGTGTCTTTGCATATTTTCTCCATTACGGGTCCATTTATAGGTCATGTTTTTGATGGGAAAAACTGTGCCAAGGTTTTACTCAATTGGTTGAAAAACCTATTAAGCTCTAAGTTGTAAATAGGATGCAATAGGTGGTAAAAAAGGCTGTACATAGGCTGTAAAGGTAGCTGTTAATGGAACTGGATTAATGCTTCATGTAGACCTTTATAGGACAGGACAGAAACATGAAAGTGTGATTCTGCAGTCACTCAGATACCACTATTGTGAGCAGAGGCATGGCTCACTCTTCTCAATGTCAAAAATAATTACAATAGCTGCATCTAGGACATACTGCAGTAGCTGTATTTGATTCAATAGCAAAGTTCGAACAGAACAGATTTTCATCGTATGCCACATTCTCAAATATCAACACCATACGTGAAGACTGTCCAACTCCATAGTGAAATGTTCTTGAGGATCAGTGACTGGCAAATAAATATTCATATAACCTCTCTGTAGTGTCTTGTAAATAAAATAATTCTGGAACTCTTTTGGTTCCCACTGTACACCATTGGCCTTTGACATAAGCATTGGAGAGATCAGTTGAAGGCAGGATTAGCCTGTTGAGTTCTGACTTACACGAAGCGGAATAAAGACGGGTAAAATTACTCTTAGTGTGTGGCGTGGTTAGTGGCAAGTACCTGGGCTGGCAGGACACTACAACTGACAATGAGATAGGGGATATGAAGCCCATACACTGGAAGCACTTTTCCAGAGAGTTTGCCGTGGTCCAGCAAACTGCTTGTGCATGCCACATGTGCCGCAGTCAAAGTACAGATCGACGTTGGATATGGTGGAGTCTTAGTGCAAAGCCAGCTTGCATAAAATGCTTAAATATAAAGAAGGCGACATTGAAAGTCTACATATCAAAACCAGGAACTGAATGAAAAGGATGCAAATAAAAGGTACTGCTATAT
Organism: Calotriton arnoldi; assembly: GCA_963921515.1. Lineage (NCBI taxonomy): Eukaryota > Metazoa > Chordata > Amphibia > Caudata > Salamandridae > Calotriton > Calotriton arnoldi. The sequence continues at coordinate 461,412 of CAWUFW010003607.1, read as the reverse complement.
TACACAAATTAATGCTATACTGAGCAAGAATGATCAAGATGGATGCAACCAGGTGCACAGCAACAATCAGTGCAGATTAAAGTGAAATTCATGTGCTATGAAACAGAGATTAACCAGAAGAAACATTTAAGCACAAAGCCGGACAAATATCATAATGTTATCTGCTTTCATGGATTATTAGTATACAAGGTTTATCTACTTAATGAAACCGCCAACGTCTCATTGTGCGCAACGTGCTGCGGATCGGCCCCAGGAAGAGGATCGGGGTTGTGCTAGCAGAGTTGTCCCCGAACAAAGTGGCCCGCCACCAAAGTTGTAAGGTAGGGCCTCACAAAAACTCCCTAGACCGTTATCAAATAAAGAGCTACGATGGAAAGCCAGGGCGAGATCCAAGCTACAATAGTTGTTAAGCCCCTGAAGCCAGCATGTCACAAGGCACTAGAGAAGCTCTGTCTGATCAAGTTCCACAGGAAGCGCCTGAGGGACCATTACTTTCCACCAATGTATATATGGCTGTGCCTTCTTAAAACGGCCATCTGCATTTGATACAGCCAAGAAACACAATATTGACAATAGATGGACTGCATAGATAGAGACTTTTGAGTATTTCATAGATGCAACAGATGAAAAAGATGATAAAAAGATCATAGAGTATCTGAGAAAAATGGCTGGTGATCGAGTGAAAGAAGCCATGAAAAAGATACCACAGGAAGGTGAAGTGACGTACAATCAAATCAAAACAGCCTTGAATGTCAAATTTAATCTAGTGCCAAATGTGGATAATGAAAGATACATATTCAGTTAAGAACACCAGAGATCAGGTGAACCCATTGATGAGTTTGTTGAGAGACTGGATGTTCTGGTGAAGCACTGTAAATTCAATTCATTTAATGATGAGGAAGCTACCCACCTCAGAGTAATAGATGGATGTCTGTCAGATCCCTTTCGATGAAGAATGCAGAAAGAAACTCTGAGCTTAGAACAAGTCCTCAAGGATGCTCGTGCTGAAGAGCGTGCTGATCGTCAAGTGACTGACATGAAGGTCAGAGGCGCCCAAAGTGCGTCAGTCATGAACATGAAAAGTAAGCCCAGATCAATAGCCGAGGTACACAAGGCGATATCTCTACAGAAAAAGAAACTGTGTCACAGGTGTGGACTGTCATTTCCACACGAAGATAAATGTCCCGTCATTGGACAGATATGCATCTGCTGGGGTAAAGCAAACCATTTTGTGCCGACTTGAAAGGCGAAAAGAAAATTAAGTGCATCATAACGTGAAGACAAAATGGCCGACAGAAAGCTAATTTAGCGATGTTGGACGAGCTCCCACAAGGCCAAGTAGTCACAACTGAAACAAATCGACACCAAACGAAGTTGATCATCACCTAAATCATCGACAAAGATTTCCTCAGTATCAGTTTCCAGTGGAAGTGATAATCCCAACTGTGCAATGTCGATGTTTTCTTCGGAGAAGGCATGCACATGTGGGACTGGTCAAATGCAAAGAAAAATCCAAGGTGAAGAAAAATCGCGGCGCGCAGCACACAAGATCATTGGGCATTTAGAAAACAGATCAAAACCTGTCTGTTTTCAACCATCTAGCACATGAGGTGCCCGCTCACTGCGCTCCTTGTTCCGTTGGTTTTTAGAAACTGTCCTCCATCTGGCTAGCGACCGCCTTCCAAGGTCACCCGTTCGCAAGCGCTGGGACGCCCCGTTGCTGGGGAAGCGATGCGCTATACAAGCACTCCTAACATAACATAACATAACAGAAAGCACCACAAACATTCAAACATTGTCTGACGATCACTCTAAAGATAAACGGGTGTTCAATACCATTCATAATTGATAGCGGTGCATCAATAAAAATCATGCCAGATGAGAAGTATCAAGAGTTATCTCTTTTACTACAACTTACAAAGTCAAAGACTAAAGTATACACAAGAGCTGCCTGAATGCCCATAAAGAGTCAAGGTTTGTTTGTAGCCATGGTGAAACAGAAGAAAACTGTGGTACAAGCACCAATTTATGTATTTCAAGCAACAGCTTCAAGTGCTTGTCTACTGAGTTTTAGCACTGCTGCTGATATGGGACTGATATCAGTAAACTACAATGAGAATGCTCATCATGAAATTATAAGTCCACTTCCTTCATTATTTCATGGGCTAGGAAAACTCAAAACAATGAAAGTATCGTAACACATAAATGAGGATGTTCGTCCTGTTGCTCAAAGACAGATACGAATTGCATTTCATTTACAAAAAGCTGTTGAAAAGGAGCTTAATTTGTTGCTTAAACATGACATCATTGAAAGCTCCACTGGTCAGACACCATGGGTTTCTCCCCTTGTAATAGTGCCTAAAAGGGACAGTGAAGGAGCTGTATGTATGTGCGTTGATATTCATCAGGCCAACAAGGCATTTGAGCGAGAGACATATCCTGGTCTGCACATTGCTGATATGATAACTCAGTTGAATGGTGTGAAGTTCTTCTCTCGGCTTGACCTAAATAAAGGATATCACCAATTGGAGCTTTAAGAAAAATCCAAGTACATTACAACCTTTTGCACACATAGAGGTTTGTTTTGCTACAACCGATTAAGGTTGGTATATCCTCTGATGCAGAACTTTTCCAAGACGTCATTTGACATATCATACAGCCTGTAGTAAATGCATTTAAATATAGTGATGCCATATTGGTTTTCTAGCTACACAAAAAAGAGCATAACAAAGCTCTCGTGTAAGTATGTCATTTGCTGAACAATGCAAGCTTAACTCTGAATGCTGAAAAATATGAATTCCACAAGAGAAGCTTGAAATTCTTTGGCCATGTCTTTTCTAATGGGGATATGAAACCTGACCCAGCTACAGTACAAGTGCTGGCTACTGCAAATACCCCACAAAACATTTCTACGTTGCGATCATTTCTTTGAATGGCCAGTTACTGTTCTAGATACATAGGAAACTTTGCTACGGTCAGTGCACAGTTAAGAGAACTAACAAAAACAAATGTGTTTTTTCATAGGTCACGAGAATGTGAGAAGAGCTTTCAAAAGATCAAGCAAGCTACTGAGAGTGCCACTGAAATGGTCTACTTTGATCTCAAACTTCACACAGAGTTTGTAGTTGACACTACCCCGTCAGGCTAGGTGCAAACCTTGCAAAGCACAACGGACAGCCAAATGCCCGGGGACATATCGTGGAATATGCCAGTAAAAAGCCAGCCACAAACTGAACGTGTTTACTTGCAGCCTGAAAATGTTTGGCAGTGGTCTGTGCTTGCAAATATTTCCATGCGTTTCTGTATGGAAAGTATTTCACAGTAGTGACCGATCATCAAGTATGCTGACAATATTCGGCAATCGCAAAGCCAAAAGGTCTCCTAAAACTGAACATTGGGGTTTGAGGTTACAAGAATACAACTATACGATTCTTCATCGTCCAGGGAAGACTCAACATCCTGTTGATTGTTTTTTAAGAGTGCCAGTACAATCCCTGGTACCCCATTTTAAGACAGCGGAGGCTTAGATCAATTTTATTGTGAAATCGAGCACACCTGCTGCCATATCTTTGGAACAAATTGTCACCGCCATGAGCCAAGATAGTGACATGTTAACGTCAAAAGACATTATTGCTCATCAATGTAAGAGATGAACTGTCGGTAACTTTAGAAGGCCTCATTGTGCAAGGCACACAAATTGTTATTCCAGAGAGTCTCTGACAACAAGTAATCAACATTGCCCATGAGGGGCATCAAGGAATAGTTGCCACTAAGAGAGGTCTCTGGAATTGAGTTTGGTTTCCGTATCTCAATGAAATGGTTGAAAAATAATTGAAGACATCTCATATATGCAACTGTCTTTTGTCTCAAATTATTCATACTATTCAATTATTAAACATGTCAGATTTGCCACATCATGCTTGGGGGAAAATTGCTATTGATTTCTTTGGTCCTCTTGAGAATGGACATCATCTTCTACTTATTGTTGATGAATGCTCCCGTTTTCCATTGGTTCCCTTTCATCTACTACACATGAAAAGGTTATTCAAAAATTAGATGACATCTTTGTGACATGGGGTGCACCTGCAATCTTAAAATCTGACAATGACCCACCTTTTAACAGTCGAGAATTCAAAGACTTTCTAAATCACCTCAATATAAAGCATCAAAAAAGCACTCCTCTTTGGCCCCAGATCAAAGTCTGATTGAATGGATCATGAGTACTCTAAGGAGAGCTGTTCAGCGTGTTGCATTGGAGAAGCTCGACCTCAAAATTGTTTTGAACACTACTCTTCGAGCTTATCATTCAACCCCTCACTCAACGACACTCTTACTTTTGGAAGAGCCATGATGACCAAGCTCCCCCAATTGACCAACCTCAGATCCAACAATGAGGAGGACATTCATGCTACGGACTTTGGTTGCAAACAGAAGATGAAGATGTATGTTGCCAGATGATATCATGTAAAAGACGTCAACTTTACAAGAGGAGATTGAGTGCTTGTCAGATAACACAGAAAAAGAAAGTCTGATGCTCTTTTTGAGGCTATACCCTTTACCATCACTAACACCAAAGAACACATGGTGATGACCCAGTATTCTGGGAAGTCCCTTACGAGGAATTCCTCTCGTTTTCGACATGTGGCCCATCACTCACCAAACATCAACCTCAGTGTAGAGACTGGGTCCCAACAGACTCTTGATGACTCTGTATCTGCTGGTAATTCCACCTCACCTGGCAGATCACTGACACTTCAACTGCCAGTTCCCGGTTTCCAGTGACCAGATCACGATGTATGATTCAGGCGCCATGATGCTTAATTGAATAATTGCACTTGCCTGGATATATATTATTCATGTATCTATTCTGTGTATTTATTTATTTAGGTATTTATTTATCTATTTTGAAAAAGTTTTAACTTTTAATTTAACAAATCGGGAGATGTAGTATCTTGTAAATAAAAGAACGCTGGAACTCATTTGGTTCCCACTCTACACTGTAGGCCTGTGACATAAGCATTGGAGATATGAGTTGAACGCAGGCTTAGAATGTTGAGTTCTGACTTACACACAGCTGAATAAAAACATGTAAATTTACTCTCTGTGTGTGACGTGGTTATTGGCGAGTACCTGGGCTGGCAGGATGCTACACTCTGTAGGAGTTAAAGATCTGTTACCTGGGGGGCGTGGCCAAGATGGCGGAGCAGTGAGACTCGTCCTCCTGTCTCTCCGCTCCCGCCAGACCGATTAAGGCACTTTAACAGCACCTGAGGGGGTCTAGAGGCTGTCCGACCCTCGGGGGACACTGCTGAACGGTTGCGCCTCCCGATTGAGCAACTCCGGAGTTGGCGGGGCACTCGAGCCGCATGACCAGGCGAGAGGAGAGTGCAGACAGTGGGAAGCAGCAAGGCCGCACTGGGGTCATGCTTGCAGGACGTAAGGCCGTGGACTGGCGCGGGCAGCTGGCGGGGTCCGGGCGACCGCGGAGCACTAGTGCCCCCCCTGGAGACTGAACACCAGCCAGCGACCGCGGAGCCCCGTCGGACCCGGCTGAGAGGCCGACGTGTGCGGCGGAGGTACTTTTGGCCCAACAGAAGAGGAGGGGCTCGGCGGCCGGGGTCCGCTCTGGGTAGCGCCAGAGAGGGAGCCTGGACGCAGTTGAGGATTGCACTGGCAACGGCTGGCTGACGAGGAGGTCGGACTGCGGCAGGGGGCAGGGCCTGGTGAGAAGGGTGCAGGCCGCCACCACTGTAACATCGGTGCGCGAGAGGCCTACGGCCTGAGACCCAGAGGAGGAGCCTGCCTGCAGTGGACCCCCGCGGGCGAGAAGGGAAGATGCCGGGGCTCCAGCGACCCAACTTGAGCTCACTGAGGTAAACCCTGGGGTGGGGGTGGGCCCTCCCCCGCGGCAGCTCGAAATAAAGCCATTACCTCTGGCTGGAATTTGTGGCGCAGGAAGTAGGAGACAGCGGCAGCGCTGAACTGCGGGACCCCGGCGGCAGCAGACCATACCAGGTAGCACACACGACGGAGCCTGGGATCAAAGAGAGGCCCTATCTGAGGAGGCAAGCGAGCGTGGCCCGGGGACAGGCCAGAACGAAGGGCACAGGCAGGTCTTGTTGGCGCACTAGGGCAGCAGCGCAGATAGCTCTGAGGGAAGCGGAGAGAGCTCCAGGATGCATCGTCCCCCCTGGTGAGTGAGTCTGAGAGGCACCAGCGCCCGGGCACACACTACTATACCAGAAGGGGAGAGGCCCTCTGCTCGACGGTGGGGGCAAAACCGTCTTCGAAACGCAAGGCCTCGAGGGCCAGACTCAGGCTACCAGTGGGCCTGGGGTCAAGAGAGCATCGGAGTCCTTCCCACTAGACTGGCCGCATAAGTGACCGGAGCACACAGCTACAGAGCGCGGCCTGTGGGGGGAGCCTCGCGGACTGTGATTATTGAAGGAGTGAGGAGTCAGAGTCTAGCTCCAAGAGTGCCCCCAGCCATGGCGTCCGGCAGACCGAAAAAGGACAGGTCTGTTAAGGACATGCTTTGTAAGATGCCTCAGTCGGAGAATCCACCTTCTCAGGGATCCCCAGCAGAGATGGAGGGAGGAGGTGACTCTGAAGGGCCAGTTAGCCACTCCTTTTTGGAGTCCCTCTTCTCCTCCTTAAGGGAGGACCTCACCACCATGGGTCGAGAACTGTCCGCAGACCTGAGAGAGGTGCGACGTGATATAGACTCTCTGGGGGAAAGGGTTAACTCCCTAGAGGACCATGAGACGGACAAGGCAAAAGAACTCAAGAGCCTACAGCAGGAGGTCACTCGTCTACAGGAGCAGAACCTGGACCTCCAAGCACACACAGAGGACCTTGAAACAGATCCCGCCGCAATAATATCCGTATCAGGGGCCTTGCGACTGGGCTGGAGGGCTCGAATATCGAGGCCATGGTGATGGACATGTTTTGCGCGCTGCTTGAAGAATAAGAAGATTTTCCCATCAAGGTCGATCGTACACATAGAGTAGGCCCCCGCAGAAGCAATACAGCCCCCCCTGCCGATATTCTAACCTGCGTCCATGATTATCAACTGAAAGAGAGGATCATGCGGGCTGCGAGGGATGCCCCCACCTTCAAATATAAAGATCAGAAACCTACCTTATACCAGGACTTAGCTGCCTCAACCCTACTGAAAAGGAAAGAGTTTTGACCTATCACGGCACACCTACGATCCATCGGAGTGTCGTACTCATGGGGTCACCCATTCAGACTGATTTTCTCTCATAACTGTGAACTTCGTCAACTTTGTTCGGTCACAGAGGCCAGCAAGGTCTTGGGCATCGCAGACCCCACGGAAGAGGGGATACCGCCAAGCAGACCAAACAGGAACAGGAGAAGCGGCCATGGATGGACTCGGATCAAAGCTCCAACTGGCTCACTGAAACCAGACCCAGTGACCATAACCAAAGAGCACCAGCCGGTCCTGGCGTCCCTGACAGGGGAGCCATCCGGTGATAGACACTCTTGAGTAATTGGAGGTACCAAGCGGACAATGTGCACCCACCTTTGCTTGACTCTTACATAGACGCCTAGGTCGGTCCGGGAGGGGGCGGGGAGACACTGGTCATGTACACCCCACACAGTTTCCCCTTCTTTTTCACGAGCCGGGGCACTGGCCTCGGACCACACAGATTCCAAGATGTTGGACTTTAGTCCCCTGAGACTTTGTTGTGGGAGTTTTCTTGTTGGGGTTTTTTATTCTTTTTATGTCGAATTTGTTTTCTCTCCTGGGTCGTGGGCCTCTCTTGCCTTGGTTGAAGCAAAGGTCGCCTGCGGGTTGATTGCACTGGTTGACCCGGGGGGGGGCGATGGATGGGTGTATTTGAGGACCACCGGTCCACTATGCAGCAACTTATAGGATCCCACAGGCGCGCTAGACGAACTTAAGATCCTCACCCTAAATGTGAAGGGCTTGAACGGCCCGATTAAGAGGAGGGCCGTGCTGTCCTATCTAGAGCACTCAGCAGCACACATTTGTATATTGCAAGAAACACACCTCCTAGCCAAAGACAGTATTTCTCCTCGCTCACTACTAGAAAGGCAGGGGTGGCTATTCTTTTCTCGCGCTCCTTTAGGGGCAAAGTCGGGACGAAGCAGACAGAGATCAAAGGAAGGCTCCTCGCACTCACGATCACCATTAATGCACGTGATTACACCCTAGGCTCCATTTACGCACCCAACGAGGGCCAGGAGGCATTTCTGAAGAAGGCGGTGATGAGCCTCGCTGCCTCCCCTGACCGATTGCTCTTACTGGGGGGGGGGACATCAATTTAGTGTTTGACAATCAGCTAGACCGCTCTGCACAACATCACGGTGCGACAGGGACCCTTACACAAGCTGGGCGGGAGTGGTTGCAGGATCTAGGCTTGATAGATATGTGGTGCGCCATACATCCCACCGACCGCGATTACACATTCTACTCACACGTGCATAAAACGTATGCTAGGATCGACTACTTTATCGGCTCACGCTCCCTACTTCCCCACGCACAAGCCTCAGTCATAGAGCGGTGCTCACACTCTGACCACGAGGCTCTGACTCTCACACTCCTCCCTCCAGAGAGACCGTCGTTCACCTGGCGGCTGCGCGATACCTTGCTGCACCGTTCGGATGTGATCAAACGCTTGGACAGTGCAATAAAAGAATTTCTCACATTTAATGATACCCCAGACACTTCAATTACCACATTATGGGAAGCGCTTATAGCATGCGTCAGAGGGGAATTCATAGCTGTCTACGCGGCGGACAACAGAATTCGGAAGGACAGACGGAGGGACCTCACCGGGCAAGTACAAGAACTGGAACGCATTCACAAGCAGACCGGGGCTCCACGAGTGTGGCGACAGCTTGAGGCGGCTCGCAGACAACTTGCGGGCATTGACTTAGACAGAGCAGAATACGCCGCACTTAGACTGCGTCACACCTTTTATGTGGGGGGCAACCGATGCGGTCGCCTTTTGGCTAACAAGCTTCGAGCTCAACACTAGCTGACTGCTGTTCCTACTGTGTGTAATGAGGTGGGTAACGAGTGCACTGACGACATAGCTATAACACAGGCGTTCAGGGATTTCTATGCTAAGCTGTACAATTGGCAGAGCAAGATTCACTCTCTTATGTACAAGGAGCTAATCTCCCGAGCCTCACCCCAGAGCAGGCAGCTGGTCTTGATGTTCCCATCAGAATAGAGGAGGTGATCTCGGACATAGCCCGCCTCAATTTGCACAAATCCCCTGGCCCGGACGGCTTTTCTAATATCTTCTACAAGACTTTCTGTACATCTCTGGCCCCCATCCTCACCAGATTATACAATACGATAGGAGATACTGGGGTCATTCCTCCCACTGTGTTTGGAGCTTCAGTTGTAGTCACCCCGAAACCGGGTGAAGATGCTAAATATTGCGCCTCATATAGGCCAATATCCCTCTTGAATGTCGATCTGAAGCTTTTCACGGGCATACTAGCAGCACGCTTAGGCCCGATGATGCCGGGGCTGATAGACCCCGACCAATCCGGGTTCGTAGCCACTATACAGTATAGCGACAATACGAGAAGGCTCCTCCATCTCCTCGATAAAGCACAGCGACAAAACATGGAGTGGGTCATGATATCGATTGACGCAGAAAAGGCTTTCAATCGGGTGGATTGAGGATACCTGAAGATTGTCCTAGCGCGGTTTGGTATGGGAGACCGCTTCTCCAGATGGGTGCTCAGTGGCTACAGTCAGCCAACAGCTACGGTGCGGGTCAACGGGCGCTCCTCCGGCCTCTTCCGGATATCCCGGGGCACTCAACAGGGGTGCCCGCTCTCCCCGTTGCTCTTTGCACTCTATATGGAGCCGATGGCCCAGAGGGTGTGGGAGAACCCACAAATCTCTGGTGTGCGATTCGGGGGGGGGGTGGATGCCATTAGCTTATATGCCGACATTTCTTTGCCGAACTAGAGAGGTTAGCAGCAGCTTCTGGCTTCAAAATCAATGTGGCAAAGTCACAGGCTATGGGGTTCTCACTTCGCCCGTCCACCATGGAGTGCCTGGCACGTTTGCTCTCGCTACATTGGGACGCGGAATCCATCCCATATCTGGGGATCCAACTCACGAAATCTACTCACAACACAGCAGTTCTGAACTACAAGCGGCTCTTGTCCCAGGTGCGGGGAGAGTTGGGCAGATGGGGACCCATCGGCTTCTCCTGGTTGGGGAGAGTGGCAGCGATTAAAATGAACATCCTACCCAAAGTTTTATACATCTTTCAAACTCTTCCATTAGAGCCTCCCCCCGGAACTCTTAAACAATTGCAGAAGGAGATCTGCTCATTCGTGTGGGCCAATAAGAAGCCTCGAATGAGTAGGGAACTGAGCTATCGGTCGCCCGGGAAGGGAGGGTTGGTGGTCCCTAACCTGACCCGCTACTTCCAGGCAACTCAATTGCGTGTCCTGCTGGAAAGGTCTCGTAGCAAGTCGGATAAACACTGGCTCTTTATGGAGCAGGGGCAGGCTCTATGGGGGGTCCCCTTTTTACACAAAACACAGTGCCCAGAAGGCATATATAACTCACCAATCATTCGCATGACTTTGAGAGCATGGGATTCCTCAGCGGCCCAGCACGATTTCACTTCATTTCCGTCGCCCCTCACTCCCATAGTTGGAAACTAGGACTTCTCCCCCGGATTAGATCAGAAGGTGTTCCGTCATTGGGAGGCTCAGGGCTGTCGATCCATTGGACATATGTTCGATGTAGAGGGCCGCCTGACATCTGAGGAACTCCGAACCGCATTTGCTCTGCCCAAATCCGAAAGATACCGTTTCCAGCAAGTAAGGCATTGGGTGATGAACCCATCAGTGCGCCCAGGGGCCCAGAAATGGCTAACATCATATGAGAAATGGCTTCACATGAAAACAACAAATGCGCACCTTATCACTGAACTCTATCATATGTTGCGACCTCCGGAACCAGAGACCTCCACACCAGGGCAACGAAGGTGGGAGACTGAATTAGGTCAAACACTCTCACAGGAAGAATGGGGGGCTATCTATTATCGCGCCCGCCACACAGCACGGAATGTCTCGAGCATTGAAACCCCGACTAAAATAGCTACCTACTGTTACCTTACTCCACCTAGAATGCACAGATATAACCCCAACCGCCCCTCACACTGCTGGAGACAGTGCGGAGCAGAGGGCACTCTGACTCACCTACTGTGGGAATGCCCACGTCTTTCTGCATATTGGCAACAAGTCCTAACTGACATTGATACTCATTTTAATACACAAATCCCACGCTTCCCGGCATACGTTGTTCTAGGATTACCCAACAAGCTTACCTTCCCTCTTAAATCTCGTAGAGGTAGGCAGATGGGATTGGCCCTAGGAGCAGCGCTCCAGAACATACTGTCTCACTGGGGTACAGATAGGACTCCAACACACCAAGGCTGGATGGGGCGACTATGGACTGTGCTGGGTATGGAGCGCATCACGCTTGCGGTACAAGGTGAGGGGGCCTCGTTTGCGGACTCTTGGCGACTATTCATATCTATACTTAGTACAGAGATGAGGGAACTAACCTGCCCCAAATTCCTGCGATTGCTGAGGTTGTTAGACACCACACAGGACCCCACTCCAACCGCCGCTCCAGATACATAAGCCACGAATAGCAAGTTGAGCTTCCATGTTAGGGGGCTGGAGCGTAATATCAGAGAGGGGTGAGCGGCGACACGTATTAGCATAGGAACCAGGATAATTTTTCGTTTCCATTTTCTTTTTTTTCCCTTTTTCTTTTGATTTCTATCTCATCTGCCAGGGGGGAGGGAGTCTGGACTCTTGTCGTAAAATTTATTTTGTGATCTTGTTATATGCCATGCAATGTCTTACTGCTACTTTTGTTCCTCTATAAATGGCACTGTTTGATATAATAATTTCAATAAAAATGATTTAAACATAAAAGATCTGTTACCTGAAGAAGTATTGGATTGCAGTGAAGCAGCAGCAGGGACAGAAAACACCCTCAAAAATAGCTGAAATCGACTAGGAGTTTGCATAAAATGTTTTTATCCTCAACAGGTTTGCAATAATGTCTATATCCACCCTTGAAACAAATGCAATTAGAGAACAGGGCTCATGGAGCTGAACACTTCCAAACGATCCAGCATAGCCAGGAGTGACATGACACCTACACTTTCTTGAACTCGAGTATCTTCCCATATTTTCACCAATGGCGTTTCTATTCCAACTCTTCTGTAGAAGTCCAACTGACGACTGTAACGTAGCCATTACACAAAGAACTGTAGCAATTGAACATTGAGCGCCGTTTAAAGGCCTTAGATAAGAATGAAGCTATTCAGCACTGTTACAACTGGGGGTCTCTAGTTGGCAGAGGTAGGTAACTTTGTCCAAATAGGGACCCTTGCTTCTAGTCAGGGTAAGGGGGATACACACTCTAGATAACCCCTGCTCACCCCCTTGGTAGCTTGGCATGAGCAGATAGGCTTATCCCAAAGGCAATGTGTAAAGTATTTGCACCAACACTCACAGTAACACAGTGAAAACACCACAAATGGACACCACACCAGTTTAGAAAAATAAAATATCTTTATCTAAACTAAACAAGACCAAAACGACAGAAATCCAACATACACAGTTAAAAAAAATAGGACTTTCAAAAGGTTTCAAGAACTTGTACCATAGGAAACTATGGATGCGTGACTATTCACCAAAGTACCTGTAGATGCGTCAAAGTTCACAAGCCAAACGGCCACAGCGTAGGAAAACAAAGAGATGTGACAATCCTGAAACATTGGGGAGGCGCTGCGACAGTCTCGCTGCACGTAGAGGAAGGGTTGCGTCGAATCCGGTCTGTACGGGGAGTGATGCGTCGATTCTTCGTGACGGTCCTGGTCTGCGGGTGATGCGTTGGAAGAACTTGCCGCAGAGGTACGATGCGTGAAAATCCGGGATGTGTCAGCGATCGATGCGGCGGCGGCGAGCAGCGAGAAGCGCTGCGTCGGTCCTTTTCAGCCGCGATCCCTCGATGTGTCGATTCTTGCAGCGGCGACAGGCGCTGCGGCGGTTTCCGCAGCGGCGACAGGCGCTGCGGCGGTTTCCGCAGCGGCGACAGGCGCTGCGGCGGTTTCCGCAGCGGCGCGGCGATGCGTGGAAAATTTTCTTGCGCCGTTGAGATTCGTTGGGAAAACAGCCGCAAGAAGAGCGATGCGTTGATTTCTGTAGTTCTTTGAGTTTCTTCAACAACCTCCAGAGGCCCAAAACTGGCACAGGCACCTCTTGGCAGATCATAACTCACAGCAGCAGAGTTCAGGGGAGCTGGGGGTGAAGTCTCTGAGTCCCTGAGACTTCTGAACAGGAGGCCAGCACACTTCAGGCCCTTGGAGATCTCCTTCAAGCAGGGGACTCAGCACACAGCAAAGTCCTTCTCCTTTCCTTGGCAGAAACAGCAACTGCAGGCCAACCCCAGACACACAGCAAGGGCAGTACTTATCCTCAGTCTCTCCAGCTCTTCTCCTTGGCAAAGGTTCCTCTTGAATTCCAGGAATGATCTAAAGTCTGGGGTTTTGGGTCTGATACTTATACCCCAAAATGTCTTTGTTCTCTTTGTGCAAGGGGCTCTGAGCCCAGTTCAAACCAGTTCTGGGGGCACTCTGCAAGTGCACAACAACATCCATTGTCAGTGTGAGCCTTGGCTCCAGACGCACCACAGGGGGGGCGGAGCCAGCATTGTGGAAGGCAGGCACAGCCCTATTCAGGTACAGGTGCTACACCTCCCACCACTCCAAATGCAGATCAGGTATTTTCAGTCTAGTGCTGACTCATCCAGACTCCTAGAGCCACTGCAACTCCCCAGCCCCTGCCACTCCAAAGCCAGACAGTCAATCCAAAAACAGGCAGAGGCACACAGGATGGTTGAACAAGAAAATAGCCACTTTCTAAAAGTGGTATTTTCAAACACACAATTTAAAAACCATCTTTACTAAAAGATGTGTTATTAAATCCTGACTTCAGGGATACCAAACTCCATTTTTCCATCGTATCCCTATGGGAAGATATGCTTGTAAAATGTTACAAAGCATTCCCCATTCTGTCCTATAGGGCAAGATAGCCTTTCAATAGTGAAAAACGAAATTGGCAGTATTTCTCTATGAGGAGATATTACACACACCAGTACATGTCCTACCTTTCACATACACTGCACCCTGCCCAGGGGGGTACCTTGGGCCTACCATAGGGATGTCCAATGTGTAAGAGAAGGGAAGGGTAGGGCCTGGCAAGTGGGTGCACTTGCCAAGTCGACATGGCAGTTAACAAACTGAGCACAGGCACCGCGGTGGCAGGCCTGAGAAATTTTTTCAGAGCTACTCATGTGGGTGGCACAATCAGTGCTGCAGGCACACTAGTTTTGAACAAAAAATTGTTTGGGCGTGCAAATTTAGTTTAATACATTAAAGCAGAAACCACTTTGACGACTAGAGTGGTTTGGGTGTCTTTATTACACCACAAGTAGCATTTGATTTACCAGTCCTGGCACACTCAGTGCACTTTACTGGGGACCTACTGGTAAATCAAATACGCCAATCGTGGATAACCAATCGCAATAACAATTTACACAGAGAGCATATGCACTGTAGCAATGATCAGCAGTGGTAAAGTGCCCAGAGTCCTATAGCCAACAAACACAGGTCAGGAAAAAAATAGGAGGAAGAAGCAAAACGTTTGGGGATAACCCTGCAAAAAGGGCCATTTCCAACAAGCACCATGGGGTCAAAGTTAAGTTTCTTGCTAATCTGGACCAGGAAAGAGCTCTTTAGTGACAAAGGCACTCCAGCATCTTCACTAAGCAGAGCATGTGTAAATGGTTCTTCCAGTCCAGGATTTTTTCTTTGTATTCTGGGATTTGTAGTCATACTTTCCCATTCATAAATCAAGACTACAAGCCCCAGAATGCAAATAAAAATCTTGCCCAGGATCAGACACTCATTCATGAATCTGGAAAACTTAAGAGCTCTGACTAAGGTGTTTTATTCCAACAGGTGGGACGAAGCCTTCAAACACAAATCATGTGTCTTTCTTTTTATTATCTGAACTTTCAACAAAAACAAATAGATGCCAATGAGGGTTATCTATCACACAGCGTTTGCAAGAACCACTAAAATGCATAAGACTTCACAATATTTGAGCACGTCTCTTCATCAACAGCATACAGCGCTAGTGCTTAATTTGCAAAAATAAATAAGTGCCAGGGCCCTCATCAGGAGGCCACTGCAGCTTGCACAGTCCAATGTCACTGGTAGTGCTGCCAATTACAGTACCATCATAACTTCTAGCCGTCACATTCTTACAAGTGTGACAATGCAGACTGTTTGAGGCCCCCACAGCTATAAGAATGGCTTGGGAGCAGGTATTAGTTGTTTTTAATCTATATTGAATTAATAAACACAGTTGTTCTGCTTATCTTTGAATTACACATACTGCACCACCATGTGGCAGCTGTCGTAAGTGCCGGTGTTGGTAATTAAGTGCCGGTGCTGGGCACTCAAACCACCAGCTCAAATTAAGCACTGTGTAACAGAGCATGAAGAACAACATTGTATGTGTTGATTTTTTTTTACCAAATGTATCAATCGTGGTAGCAGTAGCTTGTAGCTCTTAATTAGCATTTTGTTTGGGGTTGGAGAAGGAGGAGGGTAAGGAGGAACAATTGCTGCATGCCCTATATTGGCTATAAGCAATGTAATCCGCTCAAATGATTTGATTCCTGAACCTACTGCTTCTAAATTTGGCATTAGGAAAGGCTAGGCATTTATTCTACATGCCACTTCGATACGCTATCACAACTTGTTAATGCTTGTTGTGACTTTAAAGACCTAGTTCTTTGTTGTAAGTGCCTTTAGCTATAAGCCATTGATCATCACAGTCGTTCCTCCTTATATCCTTTCTCCTATTCACAGTAAGCAGGGTTTTGTTTCGAGTCTTCAAAGGAAATGCCGATATTCTTAGTAATTAATTAAACAACAGGAAAGGGTTTGTTAATTACATTTCAGGTTAGGGAAATGCTTTCAATTCTAACATAGGCCAGCAGCAAATATTGCGAGGATAAGAAATGTCAATGAAAATCAGAAAAGGCAAGCACAGAAGTAAAGTATTGAAACCATATTACGTATCTGACCTCAGCACTAGTTAATGCAATGAGTAAGGTGTGTAGTATTAGCAAAGATCAATTTACTTTGAAAGTACTTTCACTTTTAGAAGGTGGGTTCCTATGGTTCAGGGGAGCCAGAGAGTTGTATTCAGCGGACCCAATTCACAAAGGTAAACATACATATGTATATTTACTACAGCACCTAGGTGTAACTCTCCATACTTTTGCTATTCTGTTCACCATATCTGAGCGGAGATTTGCACATAGGTGTAAATCTAAAGATGGAGGAATGAAGTTTCCCACTATTGCATTTATGACCGTAAAAATACTAAAAGTTACTTTATAACTGTACTTATATTCCACCTTGTTGGAAGACATTTCCTCCATCTGGACAAGGACCTCCACCACGGAGATTAAGATCTCCTAATGGAAAAGCATTGAGAAATGCAATAAAGTTTATTATTTTTAAGACATCAAATTAATATTTCAATATGTAATAAAAGTAAATTAATGTAAAATATGTGTTACTTACCTAGAAATAGTAACATTATTTTTTATAGCAAATTAGCCCCTCAAATTGAATGTAGATTAAAGTATAAAATTATTTAAGTAGGATAATTAGAGTAATATTAATTAAATTTCAAACAATGATTAAAAAATACTCACCCTCACTATCATTTTTCCTTTTCTTGCATAATTAATAAAGTTGGTTAATGGTAAATATGTAATTAAGTTAAGATATTTAAAAGTATTTTTAAAAGTTTAAATCAATATATGTAACTTTAACTGTTGAGCTAATTTAATTACTTTACCATTAGTTCCTATTTGTTGGGACTTTAATTCCCTGCTTCATTGATTTGTATGGGAGTGTGTTTCAGTGCCAGTGGTTGGCCATGTGTGGTACCTGATTTACTTCTAGGCTGAGCATGTAGTACATTTACTCCTGTTTTGCCTCCTTTAGGGCTATGGTAACTTTAGAACACAGTTTGTGAATTACAATTGTCTTACTCTTGTGTGTGTTCTCCTTAAATTTCCCTAAACCTCTACAATTAAATAGTAAGGGCCTAATTACAAGTTTGGCAGTCCATCGGACCGACAAATTTGCGGTGGAGGTGCTGTGGCGGTCGGCAACAGCCACACCAGGGGTCCAACCACCATATTGTGAGTACGGCGGTCATTTTTCCTTTCCGCCGCCAAGGATCCGCGATCTCTGACGTGGTGGCCTTGAGGCCGCAGTATAGTTGGTGGTGCCTCAGCAGCATAGCTAAGCACATTACCAGTTTCCTCACTGCAACCCTAACCACGGTGGTGAGACCACATTTGAAAGGGTGTCAGTCAGGATACACAGGAAGGCCCTACAGGGCCCCTTCTTTACTCAGGCCAATGTGATACATGCAGGGAGGCACATTGTGTTCCCCCCCGTCTGCATGCACCCCCTTTCCTGCATGGTATGGACTTCACAGTCCATGCCGTGCAGGAACAGGCTTTGAAGTTCTCATTGTGATACCTTTCTGAAAGGAACCGTCGCGGGAACGCCAAAGGACCGCCAGCCACACTACGAAGAAACTCGTAATCTGGCAGGTGGCCAGCGACCCTGTTTGGTGGTGTCAAGTGGGGTGACGGCCTGGTGGTCTGCTCCCACATCGCCAAACTCATAATCGGGCCCTAAGTATTTCTCATGTTCCAGCCACTCCCCATTGTCTTTCCCCAATTCACTACAAAAACATATACCCATGTGTACAAATATCTCCACACTCATAGCAGAGCCCTTTGCACAGAAAAGATAGGGGATGTGGAATTGGAGGTATCTGGCTGTAGGCTTGTGAGTTGCATATTGTAGTACATGAGTGGTACTACTGTTTTATTACTGTACATTCAAGAAAATATAGGCCCAGATTTAATTACACTTTGTGCCTGGTTTGCATTACTTTTAACCCACACCCAGTTTAAAGTGATATGGTGGTATTTACATTCCAATACAAACCAAGATATATGTTTGAAAGTTGGGCAGTGTGATACTAAATAGCATTATCTGCTCCTCACACTACTTTGCATCAAGGAGGTGGCCCTTGGGTTCTGCAAGGACCCTCCCACACAACCACTCATGAGTTTTGACATGTCTTAATTTCTCCATAATTATCAAATGTTGTATCTGTGCTGCATTGTACAGCACACATACAAACTGTGAAAGTATTACAGCATAGTTTTTGTACATAGTTTAGTACAAAATCTATGCTTGACAGAACGCTCACACCTTTGCACCATGGTGTAAGCATGCGTGAGGTGACTCATAGCAGTTTAAAGTGTGCCAGGGAGAGAAAAGCAGCATTGTATCTTAGAAGATATGGTTCTTTGTTTTGTCCTCCGTTTGACGCAATAAAGTGCAGCAACTTTGGTTGCTGTGCTGCATTGCGTCACATTTTAGTAAATTTGTCCTATAATTCAGGAATTGAGCCCAGAATCTCTAAAGATATACAGAAGGAATAATTTGTAGGTCTTGCTACTGCTCAGTAGATTTGATGAATTTACAAGATTTGTTAAATACATGGATTTTGCTCTTAAAACACTGTCAGATTTTAAAAATTGTACCACTTCACCTGTGACTAACACAATTTAGTTTCAATAAACAATGGAATCTTACTCTCTGGACTCAGGAATTTAGAGGTTTTTGAAGATTTGCATTTGTTTAAAAGTTTCTATTTAAAATTCTGACTTGAGCTGAATTGACTATAACATAAAAAAGAGCATGATGGGAACCACAGATAATACTTCTGTAAGAATGTCTCAAATACAAAAGCTGGAGGGCTAAGCAAATGTGAATAACTTACTCCTGCAAAATGTTCCTCAATTCATGAAAATTTTGTGAAATTTCTCTTTTGTAGTGAAATGCATTTTCTAGCATCTTGCATCATTTCTTAAATTGAGTGTGCTCCATTGATAGAAAAATATCTGACGGGAGATTGGTTTGAGCAGAAATTCTCTCTTGGCAAGACATTTTCTGGTAAAAACTTTCTGCTATCTTGCAAGAATTTTTAAAGTGAGGCACATGTTCTTGTAAAAAATGACAGAAAATAAAGTAGCACAAAGTTTTGTGAATTTCACGTAACACGAAAATTCTAGAATTTTACTAGTGGAGTTATACATTTGCCCAAGTGTTAGAAATGGGATCTCTGGTTGGCTAAGGCTTGCGCCAAAGCCAGGCAGAGACCACCAATCTAGTCAGGGCGAGGGAGTTACACGCCAAAGATAACCCCTGCTTACCCCCTTGGTAGCTTGGCACGAGCAGTCAGGCTTATCCCGGAGGCAATGTGTAAAGCGTTTGCGCACGCACACAGCCACAACATACCAGGCACGCTACAAAAAGGAACTCCACACAAGGTTATATCAAAAATAGCCTTTGTATTATCATAAAACACATTAGAATAGTACTCACATAATATACATCGTGCCACCTGGCACGGGGTCATATTTACAAGGGATTATTTACACCTGACAGGGCCAACTGGACCACTGTCAGAACCAGCACAAAGCAAACTTAGTAACTGTAGCACTTATAATAAATGTAGCACACATCATAAACGTACAACCAGTAATCACTGGTAACCACTGTACTCAGCATCAGCCTGTAACATAAACCACATTATGCACAGTATCACATAGGCGCCAAATCTATTGTACGCCAACCTCATCAGTCTAACATCTTAGACCCTAACCTACTAAGTATCACTCACATTAGGGGCATAAAACACAGTAGGGAATATCTCAAACCTAACCACAGTAGGCACAACCTCATAATCATAAACCACAGTTAGAGGTATAAAACAGGGTGCGTAAATCACCATACAGGAATCACATTTCCTAGCACCACATAATCACATTTAGGCCTGGCGCCCTACAAACCTCACAGTCCCCCTGGCCAACTGGCCTTCTCAAAGGGGCTCAAATGCCCTGTGTCCAAAATGTCAGGGCGGCTGCCAATGCAGCATAGTATCCATGTGCGCAATTGCGCAGACCTAAACGTTGCAGCTGGCACTAAGTGCTGCTCAGCTGTGAAAGTACTGGGGCAGAGGAGTGCACCTCACTCCTATCTCATAAGGCATGCCCACAAAGAATTGTGGCCTAAACGTTGCAGCTGCCCACTACTTGCTGGGCAGCTGGGAATCAATTAGAGGCCTGGCACCTCTGTGCCTCTGGTCCCATTCAGGGACTCTGAATTAATTGTGCCCAATTCGCTGCAGCTGCCCGCGCTGGTGCGGCGCAGCTGTGGCCCTTTTCCTGAAGGGGGCCCGGCACCTCTGTGCCCTCTGGAATCCCCCACGTGGCTCTAAACATATGCCACATCGTTGGGGCGGCCCGCTCTCTGGCGGGACAGCCCAGGCACCGACAATGTGCCTCGATCTGCCCCTAAGACTGGAGGGCACGGGCCCTTATGGGCCCTCTAAACACACATATGTCCCCACGTAGGAGCGGCCCTCTGCCAAGCGGGGCCGCTCAGAAACTAACCATCTAGCCTGTGCCTCGATCGGCACCCGCAACGGAGAAGCCACTACTCACCGGGCTCTCCATGCCGTGCTGCTCCGGTCTCCTCTTGGCTTCACCCGGGCCCCCTCCTGGGACCCGGGACTCGGATGTGGAGCCTGCGAGGCTCCAGACTTCTTTGGCTCTTCGGTCGGCGGGACTCTAATGCGGCGGGGGCAGGCACCGACAATGTGCCTCGGGCCCCCCCCGCCTCATCTCCGAAAATGCGGCTGGACACAGGGCTTCCCTCCGCGCTGGGGAGCTCCGCTAATGACGGCAGCACTTCTCCTCTCCTGACTTCACCCGGGCCCCCTCATGGGACCCGGGACTTCATTGTGGAGCCCGCGAGGCTCCAGCCGCACTGTTCTTCCGCCTCTGCCTGGCCCTCTCCTAGGGCTCAGGACTTCTCCGATGCTTCGCCCGGTCCCCTCTCTCTCGGGACCGGGACTTTGATTGGGAGCCCGCGAGGCTCCGGACGTGCTTGGGGCACCGGCCCCGCCCACCTCTCCACTTCCGGGTCGCGCTCGGCAGCGGCCCAGTGACTCCTCTTCTTCGGGCAAAAGCGGGGTAGGCTCCCACTCGTGGCGCAATGCGGGGTGGGCACCCGCTTCTCTCCGCCTCCGTAAGGGGGGGAATACCCACGCTGGGATTCCCTCTGGAAATGATTGCAGCTCAGCGCTGCGGAGCCCTCGTGCTCCTTTGCTGGGGGAATAATGAAAATAAAGCGCTCGCAATGCGCTAGAACAGGCAAAAGGTCCTGTAGATAAAAGAATCAGTCCTCAGTGAAGAAGTGGGTAATGCAGGGCCCAGGGAGGCAAGCCTTCCTGGCAGCCCCCCCTGGGCCCCAGCAGCAGCACGCCCCGCAGGTTCAGGAACAAATACAGCGCACTTTCATGGGGTCACAGCCCCTATATTTATATCACAAAATCCCTTTGTGTCACAGCACAGGGCTTGGGGATACCAGTCAGAACTGGTTAGGAGGGATTTGGAGCACTTTGTTTTGCCAAGCTCCTCTTCCCTTTTGTCAGGTGGGGGCTCAGTGCTCAGACACACCACAGGGGGCGGAGCCAGCATTGTACAGCCTGGGCACAGTCCTATTCAGAGTCAGGGGATTACTCCTCCCACTACCCTTAGCCCAGGTGTCCCATTCAGCCTAGCGCTGACTCACCCTGCCCCTCCTGGAGCCACACACACCTCCCAAAGCCCCTGTCACTCACAAGCCAGACATGCAATTCACATCAGGCAGGCAGACACATAGCACACAGAAATGCCAACTTCTAAAAGTGGCATTTCTCCACCAGTCACCATAAATCTGCGCACACCATTGCGCAGCATTTATTCACACAAATTCATACATACTAGACTTGACCACACTGCTCCTCTCATACCAGGAATTACCATGGACACACTTATCCCCCATGCATTCCTATGGGAGGGCAGGCCAATCTCACCACACGTACACAGAGAGCGCACGCACTTTCCACTGGACCACAGTGCGAAAGTGCCCAGAGGCCTAAAATCACCAACACCACGTTCCAGACAAGGCAAAAAGTTTAGGGGTGAACCTGCCAAAAAGGGCCAAGTCCAACACCAAGCATATAAAGAAATTAACTTATTTTCAAGGTCAGTTCAGCCACTGTCAGCTTGGTCAGAATTTATATACAAAAGTGTTTTCAAAACATGGGCGAAACTAGTGTAGCTTTTTGTGGTCTTGCTAAGGCGAGGGAGCACTGTAATTAAGATTTCTATACTTCTTAAAGTGGGCTTCGTGATTGCTCATAAGTGGATAGTTCCTTTACCTATTGAAATGTGCTGCTCCTGATTCAATGGCTTTGCTCCGTATACTTGTGTTAATCCCATTCTTGGAACACTTAGGTTTCTCCCTTGCTTTTGATCCGGTGAGTGACTCCATCCTCTGCTGATGTCAGGGAACTATGTGATCTTTTTCTTAAAAAGAATTTGTAATTTTGCACCCCACAGGAGAATATTTCCTGCTTCTCTCTCTCTCTCTCTTTATCTCACTCACCCACAATGTCTGTTTCTCACTCTTACCCTACCCCCAACCATCTCTTGCTTTCCCCACGGCAACACTGACGACTTCTGAAACCCAGTGTCACATACTCTTTTTCTCCCCTTCCCCTCCTCTCTCTTGGCACGCCAACATTGCCTCCCCCTCCCCTACTTTTCTCTCGCTATCTCTTTTGCAGCCCCCCTCCCTCCACCACTCTCCTACTGCTCATTGTTATTGGGTTTCCTAATGCTGGATATTTTTAAAATTACACAAGTTTGGCAAAACCTGCCCAATTGGAAGTGTGTTTTTTTATATTTTCAAGATGGACACCAAGTTGTGCCAAATCATGTTGTATCATGCAAAGTGGTGGCCATCTCAGAAGTATAAATAATAACCATCCCTAATGACCGAACATTAACTTCTATTCCTACAAGATGGCTGCCACATTGAATCTACGCACAATGGGGCCTTTTACAATGTGAGTTGGCCGACCATAGGTCGGCCAGTCGGAGGCCGCTCATAATCCCCCATGTACGCTGTTTACACTGTGGGGATTATGATGACGGTTTCCGACTGGCTTTTCATGCAGTGCTTTAGGACATGAAAAGCTTGTCAGACAGTGACTGTGGGGGCTAGCAGGGCCCCCATGTCTCCGCAGGCTCCGGTTTGGGGCCTTTGAGGCACCTATGGTGCCCTCCTGTAAATCCCTGCTGCCAGGTGGTGCAGGGATTTACACAGGCTCCCATTTCTCCATGGGAGCTTGTGCTACAGTTGGTTTACGGCACCAGCACAAGCACCCATAGGGAAATGGGAGTATGCCACTGCACCATGTGTGGTCGCATTGTAATGGTGGTGTCGGGACCTCCGACCGGAAGTCGGTCGGCCCCAAGCCGGCGGCGATGTCGGGCAGACGTGAGTCCACCCGACATCGTAATCAGGCCCAATATGACAGTAATCTTGAGCGTGTTTTTTTTAGACTTCCAGGATGGCTCCCACACTGTGTGATGCAAAGTGGCAACCATCTTGGAATTATACAGATTAACATACCAAAATGCCCAGATGTTTCTTCTATACTTTCAAGTTGGTCACCATGTTCTGTCTACATACAGCATGACATCCATCTTCAAAATACAGAAAATAGATTCTCCAGATGGCCAGCCACTGCTATTGACTCCCATAACTGGTTTGAGCTGGACTATGCACAGGGACACCAAATGTGCCCCCAGTGCAGACTTTCAGGCACTCTCAGAGTGCACCCACCCAGCCCCAATACACTAAACCCTGTCTGGGAGGTGGTCACACCTCCCTGTGACAGGATGCCTATTGTGCTGCCTTCCTCTGCTTGAGCTTGGCTCAGCAGGAGGAGGGCAGAAACGTGTCTCTGGCTGGCAGCATCCATTTTGTTCTGTCCGGGTCGAGAAAGCTGGTACCGGGTAGACCGGTGACCCCACGAAGCTCGCTTCTGAAGGGTGGAATCATACCTCCCACACCAGTTACTGGTGTGGAGGTATGATTCCAAGGTGTTTGATACCAAACACGATATATTTCTATGCAGCCGTTTTCGAGATAGCATTTACCGCAAGGTTATAATGCGCCTCTACCTATATGTCCGGCTGAGTCACAGACAACCCGGGAGAATGGTCTCCGAAGGTTGCAAAGGGGCTCTGCTCATGCAGGGGCACCCTCTCACTAAAAACCCAGCACCCTGCCTTCAGGATCGATAAGGCCTGCTATAGGGGTGACTTATAAGTTTTAAGTGTAGTGACCTATACATATAGTGAACCTTTATCTAAAGTAAGTGGTGTAAGCACCATCTTACACAGGCTGCTGTAGCAGACCTGGAGTTCCATTTTGCATGGCCTCTCATGGGTGGCATAATACATGCTTCAGCCCATGAGAGGCCTCTGGGGTACCTATGCCCTGGGTAGATGTGTACCATATACTAGGGACTTATAAGGGTACCCCAGTATCCAATCTGGAGTGTACCAAAGTACGTGTATGTCAATTTAAGGGAGAAAGCAGATAGACTGGGGTCCTGATTAGCAGGATCCCAGTCAGACTAGTCAAAAACCATCTAAACACCAGGCAAAAAGTGGGGGTAACCATGCAGTCAGATCCTACCTTCCTACATTAAACATCAAAACTATTTTTACTATTTTCTTTAAACTTTAGTAAATAAACTTTTTAAATTTGCCCTATACTTTACTGAAGGAAGATCTCTGCCTCTTTGGAGGAGAACTCCAATGTGTGTAAACTTACTAGCAGTAACTTTACACTTGTACATTTGGCTCCACCCCTTTTTCAGGGGGTGAAGACTTGCAAGTGTCAACTTTGTAGTAAATTCACCTGTAGAAATGGTGAATAGCCAAAAGTAGTGCATTTACTACAAAGTGAAGATTAACCCACTTGTTAATTTACCCTTATGAATAGCCCACCAAATATCCAGGTAAATGCTCACTATTATAGAAGAGCAACTTCTTACCTTGACAACTCAACAGTACACAAGTTGAAAGCACTTCAGTTACTTATTAGTTTTTACTTATGATCTTGATAATGCAGGCACCAGAATGGGAGTCATAATTAGCATCATTATTATTGCTATATAAATATTTTCAGAGATGCCAGTGCCTCACCATGAGCAACTACACAGCCCTCCTATGCTTCCTTTACCCCCCCTGTTGCCCTAGTACCACCAGCTCTTGATACTCACCAATATACTATTGATTAATTTACACTTCAGCAACCAGCAACACATTACTTTTGCCTTTCTCAATAAGCGTTTTACGAAGTCTTTCTCCTTTTCGAAGTAAATTACAGCCCCCTGTATCTACCAGTTACATTAGAATGGTCAGAAGTAAGATTCCCCTTTACACCACAATGATGCCCTAAATATTATTTTGCCTGCCCAGTTTCAGAAGATTTTAAATGCTCGTTTCTACCATTCAGTTTTACATAGGGCACAGCTTACAAAAAAACTGAGAAAAAAGTCAGATTTTATTCAATGATGTTATCTCTATGTTTAGAGTGATTTTCTAATGTTTTAGGAAGTCACAAAGAATTCCTGAGATACTTAAAAGGGCCAGCAAGTGTCAAAGCTTCACAGGGAAGGCATACCATTTAACATAGGAAAATGTAACAGATTCTCATTGAAGCGCGTGGAAGGGTGACACCAAAAATACATTTGCTGTTATACACATTTTATTTGTTTCAGATTGGGGTAAATACATTTTACAAAGAAGAAATCCCTTAGTTTGTTCCACATGCTGCCATTAAAATCCATTTAATCCTGTTTATCGCATGTGTAAATGTTATTTTCTAAATTTCAAAACCTTTTTGATATTGGAAAACTACCTGCAAATTCTTGCTGCATACCCTCAAACTCATGATATGTGGGGCATACACCACGCTTTTCTAGGGAATCCACCCAGGAAGACACAGAATCAAACCCATGGAAAAAGATTTGCTCAAAGGGAAATTCCAAAACACTAGCATGATTTCAACATAAGCAAATTCCATTCAATCATCTACCCTGTTGACGCAACCATGCCTTCACTGCTCAATTGGGAAAGCCTGCCTCAAACAAATCATTGCTGCAAGTATTATGGCCCTGCAAATTAAAGAAGCAAACCCAAATTGGCCTGCCCTTTCAGAGATAGTGAAGTGCAGGCTGAATGGTTATAAAACAGAGTCTTTTAACCACATATTGTGCTGTTGCCCGAAGCTACTCCATTGCCAGGCGCACCCTTTTAAAGCCACTTTTTCTACGGCACAGCATCAGAACTAGCAACAAGGCTAAGAATTTTGTTCTCACCACAATGGAACCAATCGAAATGACAAAATTTGGTAAATGTCAGAGTGGTACAGAGCCTCCTGTAAGACTCCGACAAGACTGCCCAAATATAATTTGGCAACATTTTTTATCTAACCTCATGAAGTCCCAAGTGTTATGAAGCCTTGAGTGCTCAACACATGCGAGTCACCAGACATTATTTTAACACTGTCTTGCATCCATGTAACATGATGAACTGCACTAGAACACAGCCACTATTATCATGTTTCCATGCCACGGATGTCACTAGTTAAATCTTGCTGCTATGGACTGAAGTCTCTCTTCAAAAAACTATGCACTTTACAATTGCTTGTTCTATCGTAGTGAATTAATGTTGGCTGTTATCCTTAAGCCTTCTATATTATTCCAATATTCTTGTTTCCTGTTTTTAGTATATATGCTTTTTAGCTATCACTAAATATTGTACTATTCATTATGGTCTTAAAACACCCCCCTTTAAAAAAATGCTGGACTTACAGCTATTTTGGCAACTTCTGAGTACGACTGGGTCTGCTGCTAATCCTCATACAGTGGAAGAGTTATATTCTAATGTATTTCAATTTTTTTTGCGTTTTTGTAGCTTATATATTGCTGAACCTATACATATCTGGTAAAGATTTTTATTAATCATACAATAAAAGTTATTGACTGACAAATTCCATTTGAAAGGCACTTTTCCCAAGTTAATAAAATATTCCTGCACTTAAGTTGTACTAAAGTGTACGAAACATTTGTGATTCAAGGCTATTGACTGGATTATCATTAGGAATGCTAATTTTGAATGTGAGCTTTTCACATTTAATCCTAACATCTTTCAATCATTGCATACCGTAACAAATTACATTTACCTCATCTGTGACAGAAAAGTTTGTGCCAATGCAAATTTACACCGTCTTTTGCATCAACCGACCTTGCAAAATGTAATTGTATGGTTGGTGAGTATAAATGATGACATTTCTGCACTAACTCTATGGGGCAAATGATGCAATAATGCCAGAGAGCAAAGCAATCAAAGTAGACTGGCGGCATCATATTGTGACAATAGGGAAACTGGTGCATGTATAGCTTTTGAATGATATAGACTTTTATCAATGTAATTGTAACAAATAAGAGCACTACAGACCTGCAAAGAACTGTTCTCCAATGTCTGCATAATTGCATCCAATCGATGAGCGAAACTTTCCAGACGAGCTTCTAGTTTCTGAGCCACATCCTTATTTTTCAAAGCTGAAAGAATGTTCTGGCTGAGTATGCATAATTTATCCATTGTTTGCCGCCTCATTTGTAATTCAGCTTTTAAAATCTGTTAAAAAAACAACGTGGCGTTAATCTGGAAGCACATATTTAGAACAAAAATCAACAAAAGATTATGAAAACTAAAAGATATGACATTTTTTATTTTAAACTAAAAAGTAATACCAAAGATACATTTCTAGTGTAAAATCACACATCCCGAAGGCCCACCACTACCCACACTGAGGAATTTAGTCATAGAATGGCAAACTACTTTACTAGAATGAGAGTAGGCTAACATTTTAATTAAGGTAAGAAGAGACTGTATAATGGTGTACAACTTTACAGTAAAAGCCAACATGGAATTACTTCAAGGAGTAAGAAACCTTCCTTAGTCAGCTGCTATGGTACACTGTGGATCTTTGGTTGACAGATCTCGCGGAAAATCCCAAAAGCGTTTCTGTTTACAAATTCATATATTGGCCTGCAATGTTAACCTATTTTTAGTAATTTTAGATGAAAGTACCTGTAAAGATAAAAGGATAAAATGTATTGATCATCCGTCGAGCTGTACATTTGAAACATTGTTTTCTTTTTTCATCTAGATTGCCTTGAAAAGTTTTCTTTTTGACACTAATCGAGGGGCCACTAATATCAAGGGACTTAGCAAATTGTGGCTCTAGTTCTCCTTAGTAACCCAATTGGAATATCTCAAGACTGGAAAGACTCTCAATTGGACTCACCACAAGGTAGTCTCAAGGGGGCAGCAATGATCAATGCTTTTGCCGAATTCCTGGCTCTTGCCCCCAATTCATAATTTTTATTTGAGCCCAAGGGTGATGCCTACTGGTCTTTCTTTACATATTACATCCAGTGAGCTGGTCATGATTCGGTCCCTTCATATTTTGTTATGGATGTTAATGTTCCTACACATTATGCTAATTGTAAGTTCAATAATTTCCATGAACACTGGATCAAGTGCAACGTAAAGAAAATTTGTGATCAATGTCCGTGTACCTGCTGTTAAGGTTAACAACAGCTGTTAAGAACACATTTTTTAAAACTTTTAAATGGTTAGTGGACTTTTCTTCTTGCAAGGATCCGGATGGATACGAACTCAAAAGTCATATGATTATCAACCGCCTTTATGCAGAATGAATTTTAGATTTATCTTGGCTATTCCAAACTGAACTTTACTTAGGAAGGCTTTTATTGGTCTTATAAGTGACCATGCAATATTCAATATTTCTGTAAGTAAATTCCTGGAAATAAATAAAATCTGAATCTAAATGGTTAGTGCAAGACAGAGAATGACTAATGCCTCACAGAAACAAGGACAGCCCTGTGTCTCACTTGCTCTTTTTCTCTCCTTCTGTTGTCTACTTATCATGCCTGCGGGAAATACCCAATTTTACTCAACAGAGAAGTCCTAGGGAGATTATACCTGCCAGTTGTCAGAAAAGCACCAGTGTTCACAAGTGCACTATGGTTTTAGGGCAAGGACTCTCCATCCCAGAAACCCCTTTGTGAAGGAACATGCTACACATACACACAAGGTCCCCTTTGATATTGCCAAGGCATCCCTTCCGACCGTACAGAAAGTAAATGCTACCACTTTAAATGTTTTCTCTAAAAATTGATCAGTTCCCTGGCTTCTCCGGTATCCTACTTTAAGAGAAAAAAAGTTGTCTTTAGTCCAACTCAAATCTGATTTCTTAATGAGCGCTGGAGTAACAAAAGGTCCTGGGTGCCCTAAAGGTGTAAATGAGGACTGATTCAGTTTGGGAATCTTACTTGCCCCCTCAAGGCTGATACAATCCCTCAAGATTACTTGATTTCGCTTAGTTTCTTGAGTGATGTTAGAAATTGGGTCTCTAGTTAGCAGAGGCATGCATCCTGTCCAAGTAGGGACCACAGTCCTATGTAGGGTAAGTCAGATACACAACCTAAATTAACCTGTGCTTACCCTCTGGTAGCTTGGCACAGAGCAGTTAAGCTTAACTTAAGAGGCAATGTGTAAAGTTTTTGAGCAACACTTAAATTACAGTAACACAGTGAAAACACCACACAAAAAAACACCACACCAGGTCAGAAAAATAGAGCATATTTAAACAAGACCAAAATGACAATGATCCAATGAGTAGAAGTTGGGATATGAATTTTTAAAGATTAAATCCCAAAACAATACTTAGAAGTCAATAGGGCTAAAAGGTTACTTGAGGTCACGCTAGACCAGGGTAAATCCAAAGTTCAGGCTGACCACGATTGAGGGTAGGCCTGCTACAAGACCCACGCAGGGTCGGCTGAAAAAGTACATTTGTATGAAGCAAGCATCGATGTCAAAGACTCAATGCGTCAGTTCCGATTCACGCAGTTGGGTCGATTCGTTGGAGTCGAGCCTCTCATTCGGTTTTGAAGGGTTGTCGCTGCGCCGAAGTCAAGACTCTCAGTGGCGTCTTCGGATCGGCAGTGTGTCGTTGTCAAACCTCGCAGTCAGGACCCGTATCATTGCCGAATCAGCACTGCATCGGTTCTGATCGGCACAAAGGGATCACTATGTTGATTTTTGCCAAAACCACATGAGGAACACACTTCTGAGGCCCAGGACAGAAGGGGGCACCTCAGGCAAGTGTAGGACTCACAGATGGCAGATTCCAGCAGCACCAGCATAGTTGCAAGAAGTCTTTTGTGATCCTGAGACTTCAGAGAGCAGGAGGCAAGCCAATAAAGCCCTTGGAGAAACTTGGTTTCAAGTATGTAGAGAACAGGTACAGTACTTCTCAATCCCAGGCAAGAAACAGCAGGCAGCAAGCCAAAACATCAGAGCAGGTAGCAAAGAAGCAGTCCTTCTTGCAGCACAGCAATCAGCAGGTCAACACAGACATGTGGGTAGCAAAGTGGCAGTCCCCCCTACAGCACAGCATCTTGTCTTCCAGGCATAAATGTCCTTGGTGACAGCAAAGTTCTGATTTGGTGGTGTCAGGGGTCCAGTACCCAAATGTGCCTTTGAAGTGGGGGAGACTTGTAAGAGGCCGTTGAGGATCACAAGGTCCCTGCCTTTCCTGCCCAGGCTCCAGAATCACTACAGGGGGTATGCTGCTCTTTGTGTGGAGACAGGTACAGCAATATTCAGCCAGTTTCTCTCTCCCAAACACCCTCAGGAAGACCAAAAGCCTGGTGACTGGCCGTCAGGATGTAACTGTCACACCCCAGCTCCCTTTGTGCGACTGTCTAGAGGGAAAGCACACAGCCCAACTGTCACCCAAACCAGACGTGTATTCAGAGACAGACAGAGGCAGAGAAGGGTTAAAGTAAGAAAATGCCAACTAACTGAAAGGGGTGTAATTTGGAAATGCATGGGGATCAAAAACACTATGAATTTATTCCCAGATCTCTGTACTGGGGTGAATGTTTGATATGTTCAGCATTCTGTCCATCAATTGTTCTTATTGCAACTTTCTAAAAGTGGCATTCTCAGACTTACAATTTAAAATCTGACTTCCCCGTAAGTTGTGACTTTAAATTGTGAGTCCAGAGATCAAAGTCCAAATCTCTATCTTTTCCCAATTGGAAATTACACTTAAAAGATGTTTTAAGGCAATCCCAATCTCCCCTATGAAGAGATAGGCCTAGAAATAGTGAACAACTAATTTATCAGTTTTTCACTACCAGGACATGTAAAACTCAAAAATACATGCCCTACCTTTAAAATACACTGCACCCTGCCCATAGGGCAGCCTAGGGCCTACCTTAGGGGTGACGTATATGTAATAAAAAGGAATGTGTGGGCCTGGCAAGCAAGTTAACTTGCCAGGTTGAAATGACAGTTTAAAACTGCACACACAGGGCCTGCAGTGGCAGGCCTGAGCCATGTGTAAGGGCTACTGAAGTGTGTGGCACAAATAGAGCTGCAGGCCCACTAGTAACATTTAATTTGCAGGCCATGCCCACATGTAGTGCTCTGTACCAGGGACTTAGAAGTAAATTAAATATGCCAATTGTGGATAAGTCAAACCATGTTTTGAGTAGAGAGCATATGCACTTTAGCACTGGTGAGCAGTGGTAAAGTGCCCAGAGTCCTAAAGCCAACAAAAATGAAGTCAGAAAAATGGAGGGGGAAGGCAAAACGTTTGGGAGTGACCCTGCAGAAAGGACCAGGTCTAACAAGCCTGAATTAAGCAGGTCATTTTGTGACCCCTGCTAGTGTACAATTTGAGTAACAACCTACTTTTACATAGGTTGCATCACAAATTACATTTACAAACCAATAGTGTGCAATAGTACATCCGGCCCTAGAATAGTGTGTTGGCACATGTGCATTACAGCTGTTTGGGTTTACAGACATGTTTTTAAATACTTGGTACTGTTTTTTAAACAAAACGACTGAAACATTTTGGTGTCTCAACAAATTAAAACATAAACCTTTTATACATGGCGTGTTAGTTGTAAAGCATAGTCATCATATGAGAAATTTACATGATTTTAATAAATTATAAAACTATTTTAGTGAATGTGTAGTTTCTGCAAATGGCTTCAATCAGCAATGCAGATAAGCACTGAATTGGCCACACAAAACAGAACAAATGGACATGTGAGACACAAATGAAGGCGGATAATGGCCATCATGTCTGCCTTTGCTACCGAGGTAGTTGCTCCATTATTATACACTAATCAACTGACAGAAATTTTGTGTCAATCCCTTGTAGAAAAACTCTCCAAACACTGATGAAACTACGGAAAAGGTTAGCACAAAGTCAGCATAGAATCATATATATGAATACGTAGAACTTGATTAAATCAATAATTTGGACCAAAACATACAAATTAAAGGTTATGGAGATTGAAGGTAGGCAAAATCTAATCATTAAAATTAGATTGAAATCATGTTATACAAGCATTAAAAATTAAAGGGCCAAAACAATGTCTGGAACATACTAATAGTACATATAGCCAGGACCTTGCAATGCTTTCAATTTGTATTGAATGAGAACATTCTCCATATTGATAGATTTGACAAAAATTATAGCACTTTAAATTTAAAGTCAAGGTCTGAGGCGAAAACAGAGAGACTTAACAAGATTTGAGCAAGCCTCTGGTGGATGGCAGAGCACGGTCAATACCATCTCAAATTAGGGAGGTCTAAACAAATGTTGATAGGGCCAGCCTAAGTGGAGCAGAAGGTGAAAAACAATTTGACTTAAAGACCAATGAACTTTTCCAAACGATGCCAATATACTTATTAGAAAGGCTTTTCAGTCAAATTAATCTTTACAATCAGCACATGTTTAATGCCAGATAAACCAAACAGGTAATATTTCGAAGTCATATCAAAAAGTTAATATTCAAAAGTCATCCATTAGTTGAGCAAACAGGCCTTTTAGAACATCAAGGCAGTGTGGAGGCGAGCCAGTATGAAAACAATAAAGCTATGATGACAATGGTCAAAAGTGACATTTATAAAATCAAAGCTGTGCTCATTTAATTTGAACTCACTAAAAACATCTCAAGACAATCCCTTCAATTACCATCTCTGGGGACAAAGTGGGAAGTAGAACAGAAATGATGTTGAGATACCACATCTAACAAGGAACTGAGGAGCATGCCATCAAAATGAAATGAAATGTATCCGGGAACATTGCTGGCATAAAGGGGACATGTGAAGCTCCCAAGCAAGGGAATGCCCTCAAATCGAAACATATCACAATTCTCACTCCTTAGACAAACAATACAGCTCGGAAAAGAAACGGTTACTTTTTATTTGAATGCTAATCAGGTATTTAAGCCTGAGTGACATGAAAGTAAGGGAAGCAATACCTCTGTAAAGGGAGAACATAGTAGTAGAACAAGTGTTTACAAGCCCAGGTGCCATCAATATACAAGTCAACGGCCCAGTCAGTGAAAAAAGATGCTGGATTTGTCCAGACTCTAAAGGATAAAAGACAAGTGGCAAAATAGTTTCCCCTGTATTACTACATTTATACTTCTGTCGTAGACTGGCACTAAAAAAATGGAGCTATGCACCAATGAACACGGTACCCGTCTCAAACCATTTAAACTTTTCTAGTGACCTTGATGTCTAAAAGCCTATTTGGTTAACTAAACCTCAATCATGAGGATGCTCACCAACTTCCTCTAGAGTCATTGGCTGAGAAAAACGTTGATGGTGATTAATTTTCTCTAGTAAGTTCTACTGAAAGGAAAATGTCCATACGGAGACATTTTCTTTTTTCTCAGATAGCCACTTTGAAAGCATGCACATGTGTGGCAGCCATCATTAAACTGGTTTTAAAACTGACCAACATGCTGTTCAAGATAGCCACCGTAGAAGTGTGCATTTGTAGCAGCTACTTTGTATGATAAGTGTTCAAATAAAACTACAATAATAATAATAATAATAATAATAGTGGCAGCTGTGTCATATGACACCAGAGAGAATTCTACCAAGCCCTAACTTTGTAGTCGATGGATAATCTGATTCAAGCCAGTTTAACTATAGCTATTAAAGCTGGGGCAAGACCGAATTAGAGTATCACAACTCTTACTAAAATTCATATTCAAAAGTGATGGAATTTGTTTCTGCCATTTTTTATTATATTATGTGGATATGAGTACTCAGTGAAGCTAGATTATATCTGACTTTTACCCAGATGGGTAAGAAAATTTAAATTCACAACACCTCAATTTGGGGAAGTGATGCTGGAGCAAAAAAAAGTGTTCTATGAAGCCCATTTCTATTCTTCATGCGAAGATACTTGAAACTAAAGTGTATAACTCTTGCAATTCTCATGAGAGGGGATAAACAGTTAATAAATTCATCTGTGGAAGTCCTTAACACTATCCCAACAAAATATTTATATCGATGCAATACAAACAATTCAGCTTATTCTAGCCAGGCGAGTGCACGTGCCATTTCAAAAGTGCGAAACTAGTTCAGAGCTTTACAGCTTCTTAGCATCAAACTAACACCAAATCAATTTAATCGTGAAACAGTTTTTCTTTGTGAACACTTCATTTAATTTCTTATGTTTATGTTCTCACATGGTGATTACCACTTCAAACCAAGCTGCAAGAAATGTGAAGCAAGACTATAGCAAGACAATGCTAACGTTTTTCTCAGTAAAATTCAAAACCTCCGTGGACCGGGCTTCAACAGGCATTTTCATGAATAAACAATGTGGCAAAGAGGACACAGCAAGCCGTAAAGCACTTGGGGTTAAACCCCGAGTGAAGAGCATTTAGTAATCGCCCGGCGTTTTCGGGCAATCTCTCTACCTTGCGTTCGCTAGCTGTCAGCTATTTTCACGGTCAGAAGAGCTCATAGGCCAAGCTCAAAGGCTACACTAGTGAAATACAGAGGAATAAAGAAATAATGCTTTGACAGTCAGTGAACCTTAATGAAACAAGTTGCGTGTGGCAAAGAAATTATTATGCACATTACAGTAATTTATAATCTCTAAGTAACAGCTACCAAAAATAAATGCCTTTATTTAATATAAAGGAAGGCACTACTAAAATTCAAAGTGGAAAAGCTAAATTAAATCCACTAGACTTGAGAGAAATACTGATAACATTCAACTGCAAATGTCAGCTTCAGGGATTGTGGGAAGGCTTTGATTCATCGTTTTTTGCTACAGAAAAAATATCAAACTCTGTAAATTCTCCAAAATATTTTCACCTATTTTACATACTAGCAATTTACAATAAAGATAATATAAAAGAAGGTAATTCTTCATGTTCACAATAAAATCGAAAAAGATGGAATGGAATGTGGCTCCCAGCGATCGCCAGAGAACAAATATGTGTTCAAACATTCATTCCATCACATTGCTGTTTAACACAATAAAATCAAGGGTCAATTGAAGCATCTTTGTCGTCATATCTCTACTTGGACATGCACAACATATGGCGCAGCAATAAAAAAACGGCAAAGCTTTAAAAGACAAAATCAGTGTATATTTAGGTGTGAATCGGTCACCCATCTCTCAGAAATGTTGAACAATTACATATGTGTTTACTCTGTTCTCTGTTTCAGTTGACTCTGACTTTGTCTAATTGTACAATTCTTACAGACCTGGAGAATGAGTATGAGGATGGTGATTTTTATGTGGAGCACATCTTGTATTGCATATTAAGGTAGAATAAGGTGGAGCCAGTGTGGTAGCGGAGGCGGTCCTCCTAGGTGTTGGGTGTGGCTTGTTGCCACTCGGCTCGCATGCTTAACCCCCCCCCCGCCCCTCCCGGCCTTCCGCCTCTAGTGCTCTAAATTTTTATACAAGCTTCAACCTGGTCACAAGCAGAAATCATGAAGCGGCTGACTGCATGAGGTGGGACAGTAAAAGCCCGCACCCCAGCCAAGAATTCAAAAACAAGTAAAGCACCGAAAACGTGGGGTGGCAAAAAACAGATTGAATCACTGAGCCCAGAGAACCATGAAGAGAATATTGAGGAGAGCAACGAAGGTCTAAATCTGAGTGGCTCACCTTATTGGAATGCGGGCCCAACTCGGACACGCCGCCATTATGGCGGTCGCGACGGGCCCCCGCACACAGGGGAAGGCAGGGGAGCCGCGCACAGTAGTGACATGGCGCCCTGCCTCCCCTGTTAACATTCGCCTGATTGGGTATCCGGGCGTAAACCAAAAGCACTTTCAAGTGCTTCCGGTTCACGCGTTGGAGCAACGTCGGGCAAGCCAGTCGGAACTGGCTTGCCTGGCACCAAAGGGTTAAAAGGCTGGGGAGCAGAGCGAACAGTCTCTGTTTACCGCTCCCCAGCCGCCGACAGGACACGCAGGGACAGGGCCTCAGGCTGAGGCCCCAACGAAGCTTTTTCTTTATCTTGCAGGTGTTTCGTGAAGTTGTTCAGCTGTGCGGCAAGGAATCAGCTGGGTTTTTTTCGTCACGGAGCGATCGAGTCGGCTTGGTCTCACGGGCAGTGAGGAGCGTCGGCTGTGGAGCGAGCACGCAGTGCGGCAGTCAGCGGTCTTTCCTGGCTCACGGGGAGCGCATGGTTTGGCATCTTGAGGAGGGTAACGCGTTGGGGGAATCAGCTGTTATTTAGGGACTAAGCACGCATGCAACAGTAACGCGCGTCTTGTTAAATCAGCAGCTGTTTTTTGATACGGGCACTGTACGCGCATTCAGCAGTAACGCGGGTCTCTCTTTTAAATTTCTCCCTCAATCCCCGATTGGATAATCAGCTGTTTGTTAGGGGGCACTGTACGCGCATTCAACAGTAACGCGCATCCTTTTAAAATCAGCTGTTGGGAACAGGATTAGTACGGATCAGCAGTGTTTATTGGTGGCATCGGGCGCACATGCAACGATAACACGTTTTTGGATGGTCAGCTGTTTTCTTGTCTCCCTCAATCCGAGCAGCCAATTAGTAGGAGTGCCTTTATCCACCGTTTGATTTTCCCCTACAGGTGCTGCATAAGGGGTCAGCATCAGAAAATAGCGGAGGACTTTTTGGGAGCAGTTTTTCTGTGGTTTTTGTCCCACTGCAGGTGTTCCTGGACAGGACGTCTCAGCATTAAAGGCACCACACGGTTGTAAAGCAGCAAACACACACCAGTGCGGTGGAGCAGGTCAGCAGGAAGTTGTGAGGCAGCCCGCCCAGCGAGTCGCGCAAGGTTTTTCCATTGTAAGGCAGCACCGGCAGGCCTGCATTTTCCATCGCTTCTGGGAGCCACGCGGGTTTGAGTTTACTCACCTGACCCACTAGACTAGCTGGTGGGCATGGCTCTGGTTGCGTGGGTGCGGTGGCCGGCTGGTGGGTGCTACTACTACAAGGTAAGGGTTGGGGCAGTGGCTCAGACCTGGTCACGGGAGTGTTTTGGTGCGTGTGCCTTTTGTGGGAGGTTGTCATTTAAAGGGTGTTTTTTTGTGTCCTGTTGCAACCAGTATTAATTTTGGTACACTACATTTATAAGGTTGGGCTGCCAGATATTGCAAGACAATTTGATTGTGTTTCAGTAATCTTTGTTACGTGCAACAATGGCCCCTAAGGTAAAGCGGAACGAGCAGCGTTCACGCATTGATATTTTCATGGATACAATGATGAGAAAAATGGAGGCGGTGGACTCCATGGTGAAGAAAGTGGATGATATGGGCCTGGCATTAGCAGCTCTGAAGGAAAGGGTCGAGGGCCAGGAGGGGTCAGAGGACAGGCCCAGGCGGTTGGGTGTAGCACCTAAGGCAGCCTTTCCCCAGTTCCTAAAAGGAGTAGAACTATGAAAGGCGGAGCACCGCGACCTAGCGAGGGGGAGGGGACAAAGAGTGCCCCAGCGCCAATTCCAGAGGGGCTGGTACCCAGGGTTGTGGAGCCTCTACCAGTCCCACATACCAACTCTCAACCTAACACGGGTGTTGGGGGGGATCTGCCTAGCAACGAGGGGGCAGGAACTCTGTCTGAGGGTCAGCCAAGCACACCAGGAGGGACGGGAGGCAGCCCGCAGGCCCCGCTGGTCCCTATGACTGAGGGTCCATCCGGGAGCACGCCAGTCCAGCCTGATTTAGTAGCTAGTCTAGCAGCGGTACTTTCTTGGCTGGGTAAGGTGGGAAACTGGTCCCCGGCAGCAGGGGTGTCAGGTAGTGGGGAGGATGCATTGGAAAAGGCCAGACAGATAATGTCACAATTAGATGGGGTTCAGCCTGTAGGTGGTTTAGCTGTACCAGCAGTGGGCGCGACGGGGGCGAACACAGGGCCAAATGGCGGAGTCCCCACCACGGTCATCCCACCAACGGATGCAGGAGCAGCAAAACCAATGGGTTTAGGCGAAGTCCGCTCAGGTAGGGAGCACCTAGGCCGACATGTGTCTCAGGAGACTAAAGAAAAGATTTGGAAGGGCTCCTATGTAAATATGTTTTCCCTGTTGCTGGATGAGTCAGACAGGGAGGAGGCCAAAAAAAAAAAAAAAAGAAGAATGGACACACCCAAGAGAGTGGACGAGCATGTTGTTGAAGTTTAGGGTTGAGAAAACATTGGTAAATTGGACCAAAGGTTTCACGGTATTCACATCCATAATGGGCAAGCGTTTCCCAGGCCTTGCTTCAGAAATGGCCTGTTACCAAAATAGGATCGCTTGTGCGCATGATACTTAAGGTGGCAGCGGGTGGAAAGATTATGACAAGGATTTTAGGAGAGCTAAGGCGTCGGACCCTGCTCTGTCCTGGAATCAGATTGATATGATCATATACCTGACGCATTTCAGAGGGGGTCCACAGGATGCCACCCGAGGTCCGGCACAGGATACTTTCAGGAATCAGCCCTTTCGCCCAGGCCACCCAAGTGGCTCAGGGGGCGGAGGAAAAAGGGGGCGTGCTGGGACTTTAACAGGCGCTCGTGTAACAGAGCAGTGGGCACATGTAAATTCAAGCACGCATGTTCCTTCTGTGGGAACTCCTCACAGCCAGAGTCAAAATGTTTTAAGAAAACAAAGGACAAAGGAGGCAAAAAACATGACTGAGAGTATGTCCCTCAGTAAGGCCAGATCTCCCATTAAAACCAGCACTTTGATACCATGGTTGAACAGCTACAACTGCCCCAAGTCTGCGAGAATTCTGTTAGAAGGTTTCAGGATCCCCGCGCCTGGGTATGTAGGGGTGTCACACTGCCAGAATCAGTTATCAGTCAGGACTAATGAAGGGGTGGCGGCTGCTAAAATTTGATCAGGCAGTTGAGATACTCAAAGGTTTGGGGCGGGGCGCTTGGTTGGCAAAATCAGAAATTGAGTCAGCTTTCCGCCTATTGCCAGTGCACCCACTTGATTTTCACCTACTGGGCTTTCAATTCAAGGGGAAGTATTACGTGGACAAATGTATGCCTATGGGATGTTCAGTGTCTTGCGCATATTTTGAGAAATTCAGCTCCTTTTTGGAATGGGTTTTTCGGCGAGCAACTGGGCACCAGTGGGTACTGCATTACCTGGATGACTTCCTCTTCTTGGGGGCGCCAGATTCACAAGAGTGCGGGTGGGCATTGCAGAAGTTCTGTGCACTCATGCGAGACTTTGGCATGCCTTTAGCACAAGGCAAGACTGTGGGACTAAGCACGGAAATTGAGTTCCTAGGGATTGAGTTGGATTCGTCACGTCTAACGCAGGCAAAAATAGCGTTTTTTAAGGCTGCTTTGCAGCAGTGCTTGGTAAAAGATAAGGTTACGCTTCATCAGTTACAGCAGGTTGTGGGACAAGTGAATTTTGCTTTGAGAATAATTCCTATGGCACGACCTTTCTCACGCACCATCGCACAGGCCATGTCAGGACTCAGGGAAAAGCACCATCACACCAGACTGTCCAGTGAGGTCAAGCAGGACATGCGGATCTGGAAAGCATTTCTGCGAGATTTCAACGGTAGGGTTGTGTGGCCCGCTGCTCCCAAGTCCAGCCCGGAGATGGGTCTGATGACTGACTCAGCAGGTAGCGAGGGTTTTGGTGCCATTCTAGGTACAGCATGGGTTGCTCAACGCTGGCCAGCATGGTGGGTGGACACAAGGCTTACAGCGAACATAAGCTTCCTGGAGCTTTTCCCCATCCTGTTCGCATTGACAGTTTGGCCGGAACAACTGAGGAATCAATCAGTGGTCTTCTGGTCCGATAACATGGCTGTGGTGGAATGCATAAATAAACAAAATGCAAAATGATACTGCGTTTACTGAATGTGAGAAGTTGGCCTGGCATATGCTGTCCACTAATTATAGTGGGCACCTTGCACCAGTCCAAATCGACTCTTATGGTAGATAGGTTTAAGACAACCTTTTAAAGAAAGCTATCCTAGTGGTAGCTGTGGAGAGCAGCCTTCAGGCTAAGTCTCGGAGGAATGTAAAGCAGCTTGTTTTACCATATAATCTCTTGAATCACCAAATGAAAAGACACCACACAGGTATATATATCAAATATATATGTATTTATTTCTAAATAACTCTCTACTAATCTCTTTATGAGATTAGAAGACAAACATATGCACAAATCAACGTTTCACAATAAGTTAAGCACACAATATGGCTGGGGCCCTAGGGGCGTACCAGACCATATACTAAGTAAGAGACTTAGAAACAACGACTTGCAAGGAGACAAGGCCTAGGGCCTTCAGAAGTGCTGGGGCCTCACGAAACCACCCAAGGCAGGTAAGTAAAGGACCCACGGGGGACGCGTGCAGTGTGGATACACAGGCGCGAATCGCCGTTAACTTCAATGGGGCAAGTCGCGGTTGGAAATAAAGAGTTTTAGGATACTTCGGGAGAACCTACAAGCAAGTCACTTACAGGGTAAGTAGTTCTAGGGCCCACACCCACAGGAGCACCGTAGTGCTGGAGTTACCTCACCCAGGGAAGCCGGGTGCACAGGTGTCCTTTGGTGTCGGGTCGCGGCGTCGTTTTCAATGGCGAACAAAGAAGACTTGCTGCTTGCGGGAGCTGAAGAAGTGTCCGGTGGAATCCAAGCCTGGATTCTGAAGAAGGATGACCTGAAAGCAGAGGGGACAGTGTTCAAAGTCACTTGGCAGTGACCCGGGGCAAGGAAGATGGATGCCCACCGTCGTCGGTCGCTTCAGGTCGGTTGCAGGTGCCTTGACTCTTCAGCCACGTGGTCCAGGAGGCGTCGACGACGACCAGGAGCTGGATTCGGTGTGTCCCTCGACGTCTGCAGCTGACTGCGGTGTCGGCAACTCGATCGGAGCCAACAAGCCTTGGCAGCCGCAAGTCTCGGGGAGATGAAGAAAAGTCGATGGCGCAGACCAGCAAGGTCTGTGGAACTCACCCAGCGAGGGTAAGTCAGGGCAGGCCTGGAGCAACCAGGGGAGCCCTTTGGTTTCTTTAAGAAGTCTTCTGGGGACCCACAAGCCAGCGGGCAAGGGATCGCGAAGACACCTCGGGCGGAATCACTCAACAGGGGCCCACGGTCACTCGGGACGGTGTAGGCCTCTGATCTTCGGAGGGATTCCTGTTGGAGGTCGGGACCACACGTGGTCCAAAGCACAAGTTCGTAGAACGTTGTGAAGGGGTTGCACTCGACAATAGTGCACGGTACCCAGGGGTCGCGGTTCCTCGTTACTCGTGGGGTCCACTTGCCTCAGCTTCGCTGGGGACTCACGATGGCCTGGGAGAGGTCAGGAAATCCACTTCCTGGGCTGCAGGGACTTCGGACTCCGGCGGGAGCGGCGTAGTTTGCGACCGTCGTTGTCGTTTTTGGTGCCTGCCAAGCAGGGGAGTCACTCCTTGACTCCAAGGGAGATTCTTCTGTCTTCCAAAGGTAGTGGAACGTCGAAGGGCCAGGATTCTTCTGTAGAGC
Organism: Calotriton arnoldi; assembly: GCA_963921515.1. NCBI lineage: Eukaryota > Metazoa > Chordata > Amphibia > Caudata > Salamandridae > Calotriton > Calotriton arnoldi. The sequence goes on along the minus strand of CAWUFW010003607.1, from coordinate 419,354 downwards.
GTCGTCCAGGGGTTATCTGCTTTGCAATGGCAAGGTTCCCCCTCTTATACTAAAAAGAGGGGATGGACTAGCTCTATGACCCCACCTATGGGAGGGTCAAGGGAGGGGGTGGCTACACCCACTTCCCTTTGTCCAGTTTCGCGCCAGAGCAGGGGCAGGTAGCCCCTGAGCTGGTTTGAACTGGCATATGCACAGAGGAGCCTTCTGCTCCCCCAGTGCAGGACTTCAAAGCACTCTAAGAGTGCACCCACCCAGCCCCAATACACTAAACCCTGTCTGGAAGGTGGTTACACCTCCCTGTGACAGGATGCCTATTGTTGGGCTTCCTCCACTGCGAGTTTCGGTCATCAGCAGGAGGGCAGCCCAGTGTCTGTGACTGGTGGCATCCATTTTGTGATGCCAGGGCTCTTTAGGATTCTACCGCGTTTCCACAGCAGGTACATGTCTTATCCTCTAGAAGGGTGGAATGCTACCCCCGCCGCCAAGATTGGCGGGGGGTAGTATTCCAAGATGTTTGACACCAAACACGACATGTTTTGATGCAGCCATTCCAAAGTTAGCATTTACCGCGAGGATATAATGCACTTAAATAGTATATGGTTTAACCGCATCCACAAACAGCACCAGAGAATGGACTCTGAGAACTGCAGAGGGGCCCTGCTCATGCAGAGGCACCCCCTCACATAGAAGCCAAGCACCCTGCCCTCAGGATTGATAGGGCCTGCCATAGGGGTGACTGATAGGTTTATATGTGTGTGCAGGAGAGATATAGGAAACCTATATCTCAGTGAGGGGTGCTAGCACCACCTCACCCAGGCTGCAGTAGCAGGCCTGTGGTGTCAGATTTAGACTGCTTCCCAGGGGTGGCATAACACATGCTGCAGCCCCTGGGAGGCCTGTGAAGTACCTATGCCCTTGGCACCTAAGGTACCATATACTAGGGACTCATAAGGCACCACAGTATCCAATCACTAGTGCACCTAGAGTGCACTCCATGTCGTTTAGAGAGAACAGAGAGGCTGGGGCCCTGATTGGCAGGGACCCAGCCAGACTATAGCCAGAAACCAGTGCTAACATCAGAAAAAAGTGGGGGCAACATAAGAGGCAGATCCTACTCTCCTACACAACCCCCCCAAACGTAGGGACACTAAACTAACCTTGACCAGTTGAGTCTTCGTGTTCAAAGTGGAAATACCTTGAGAGTCCATCTGCATTGGCATGTTGGGTCCCAGGCCTATGTTCCACTGTATAGTCCATCCCCTGTAGGGAAATGGACCACCTCAAAAGTTTTGGGTTTTCACCTTTCATCTGCTTTAGCCATAGGAGGGGCTTGTGGTCAGTCTGAACTATGAAGTGAGTACCAAACAAGTATGGCCTCAGCTTCTTCAGGGCCCAAACCACAGCAAAGGCCTCCCTCTCTATAGCTGACCAACGTTTCTCTCTAGGGGTCAGCCTTCTGCTAATAAAAGCCACTGGCTGGTCTTGACCTTCATCATTCAGTTGAGACAGTACAGCTCCCACACCCAGCTCAGAAGCATCTGTTTGGACAATGAACTTTTTGGTGTAGTCTGGACTCTGTAAGATGGGGGCAGTGCACATGGCCTGCTTTAGGTCTTCAAATGCCTTTTGACAGCTAGCTGTCCACTGAACCTTTTTTGGCATTTTCTTAGAGGTAAGATCATTCAAGGGGGTCACTATAGATCCATATCCCTTGACAAACCTCCTATAGTACCCAGTCAGGCCTAAGAAGGCTCTCACCTGTGTCTGGGTGGTTGGAGCAACCCATTCCAGTATGGTTTGGATTTTGCTCTGCAAAGGCTGAACCTGGCCTCCACCTACAAGGTGGCCCAGGTACACAACCTGACTCTGCCCTATCTGGCACTTGGTGGCCTTGATAGTGAGGCCTGCTTTCTGCAGGGCCTCCAAAACATTTCTGAGGTGGACCAGGTGATCCTGCCAGGAGGAACTAAAGACAGCAATATCATCTAGATAAGCTGAGCAATAAGTTTCCATCCCTGCCAGAACTTTATTCACCAACCTCTGAAAAGTGGCAGGTGCATTTTTCAATCCAAAGGGCATCACCACAAAGTGGTAGTGCCCACCAGGGGTCGAAAATGCTGTTTTGGCTTTTGCATCATCAGCTAATCTGATTTGCCAGTAGCCAGCTGTTAGGTCAAATGTGCTTAGATACTTGGCTGAGGCCAAAGTATCAATCAGCTCATCTGCCCTTGGTATGGGATAGGCATCAGTCCTAGTGACTGCATTGAGGCCTCTGTAGTCTACACAAAACCTCATTTCTTTCTTACCACCCTGGGTATGAGGCTTGGGTACCAGGACTACTGGGCTAGCCCAAGGGCTATCTGAAGGCTCAATCACGCCTAACTCCAACATTTTCTGGACTTCAGTCCTGATACAGTCCCTGACATGGTCAGGTTGCCTGTAGATTTTATTCTTGACAGGCAGACTGTCCCCAGTGTCCACCTCATGGGTGCACCAGGTAGTCTGACTAGGGGTCAGGCTAAACATATGTCTAAACTGTTGCAGAACTTGTCTGCACTCAGTTTGCTGATGGTCAGTGAGGCTGCTTGCCAAAGCAACACCATCTACTGACCCATCATCAGGGTTCTGAGAGAGCAGGTCAGGGAGAGGGTCACTCTCCTCCTCCTGGTCCTCATCAGTTGCCATGAGCAAGCCCATGTCAGCCCTGTCAACATATGGCTTTAATCTGTTGACATGAAGCACCCTTAGGGGGCTCCTGGGAGTTCCAAGATTCACCAGATAGGTGACTTCTCCCTTCTGTTCAACTATTGTATGGGGGCCACTCCACTTGTCCTGGAGGGCTGCTGGGGCCACAGGCTCCAACACCCACACTTTCTGTCCTGGCTGGTATACAGTCAGCACAGCCTTTTGGTCATGCCAAGCTTTTTGCAATTCTTGGCTGGCCTCCAGGTTTTTGGTTGCCTTTTTCATGTACTCTGCCATCCGGGAGCGGAGACCAAGTACATAGTCCATCACATCTTGTTTGGGGGGCTTGAGAGGTAACTCCCAGCCCTCTTTTACCAAACATAGTGGACCTCTCACAGGATGCCCAAACAGAAGCTCAAATGGGCTGTAGCCAACCCCCTTCTGTGGAACCTCTCTGTATGCAAACAAAAGGCAAGGAAGAAGAAGGTCCCATTTCCGCCTAAGCTTCTCTGGGAGTCCCTTAATCATTCCTTTCAAGGTCTTGTTGAAGCGTTCAACTAAACCATTGCATTGTGGGTGATAGGGGTGGTGAACTTATAAGTTACACCACACTCCTTCCACATTGCTTTCAGATATCCTGACATGAAGTTGGTACCTCTGTCAGAAATGACCTCCTTTGGAAAACCCACTCTGGAGAAAACTCCAATGAGGGCTCTTGCCACCACAGGTGCTGTGGTGGTCCTCAGGGGAATTGCCTCTGGGTACCTGGTGGCATGATCCACTACCACCAGGATAAATCTGTGCCCAGATGCAGTCTGAGGGTCAAGGGGACCAACAATGTCAATCCCTACCCTTTCAAAGGGTACCCCCACCACAGGTAGTGGTATCAGGGGGCCTTTGTTGTGCCACCTGCCTTACCACTGGCTTGGCAAGTGACACAGGAGCGACAAAACTCCTTTGTGTCCTCTGACATATGTGGCCAATGAAAATGTGGAACAAGCCTGTCCCAGGTCTTGTTTTGGCCCAAGTGTCCTGCTAAAGGGATGTCATGTGCTAAGGTCAAGAGGAACCCCCTAAACTTCTGAGGTATTACCAACCTCCTGGTGGCTCCAGGGGCTGGGTCTCTACCCTCAGAATATAGGAGTCCCTCATCCCAATAAACTTTATGGGACCCACTAGCACTCCCAGCAGCCTCAGCAGCAGCCTGCTGTCTGAGGGGTTCAAGAGAGGGGCAGCACTGTTGCTCCTTGCTCAGATCTTCCCTGGAAGGGCCCCCTGCCCCCAAGAACTCAACCTGGTCAGGTTCAAGTCCCTCTGGGGCAGTTCCTTCTTCAGGTTCTGCTTCACCTCCCTCTGGAAGTGAATCCTTGATCTGAGACAGAGGGGAAGGCACTGCCTTAACCCTACTGCTCCTCCTCTTGGGAAGCATCTGGTCCATTGTTCCAGGATCCAGAGCTGGTTCAGTGTCATGCATTCTTGCTTGTGACCTGGTCACAGCAAATACCTCTGCAGGGATGCCCAACATCTCAGCATGAGTCCATAACTCTACTTCAGACCAGGCTGAAGTCTCTAGATCATTGCCCAATAGACATTCTACAGGGAGGTCTGCACTAACTACAACCTTCTTGAGGCCAGTTACCCCTCCCCAGGAGAAATTCACAACTGCCAGACTATGGTTGGTCTGGACATTGCTTGCATTGGTCACCTGGTACATTTCACCCAGGATGATCTGTCCAGGGTCCACTAGGTCCTCTGCCACCATGGTGACACTAGCACCTGTGTCCCTAAATGCCAAAGCCTGTTTGCCATTTATCAAAGGCTGCTGTTTGTACTTGCCCAGATTACTGGGGCTTACTAGGAAGGACATATCAATGTTTCCCTCACAAATCAGCATTGCCTGAGTGGTCACTCTGACTAGGTCAGAATCCACTTCAGAACCCAGGGTCAACCCTACTACACCCTTATTCTGAGTACCACCTCCACCAGTAGCTGAGCTAGGGGGCACAGTTGCCTTAGGGGCAGGAGTGGTGGTGGTTTGGTCTTTGGACTTGGTACAATCAGAAGTCCAGTGCCCTTTCTGTTTACAGAATTTGCACCAGGGCTTCTTTTGGCCTTTTCCCTTGTTGGACTGTGACTCCCCACCAGATGCAGATTTTTGGGGCCCTTGTGAAGACTTCTGGTCTTTTGACTTATCCCCACCTTTCTCAGGGCCTTTAGGATCTTGCTTCTTAGTGTCACCCCCTTGGTTCTGGGTTTTCTGCCTCACCCTGGTTCTGACCCATTTGTCTGCCTTCTTTCCCAATTCTTGGGGAGAGGTCAGATCAGAGTCCACCAGGTACTGATGCAACAACTGGTTCTGGCAATTATTTAGGATCTGTTCTCTCATCATCAGATTATACAATCCCTTGAAATCAGTAACCCTACTGCCAACCAGCCAACCCTCTAGAGCCTTGGTTGCACAATCAACAAAGTCAGTCCAGTCCTGAGTCTGTGCCTTCTGGGTATCTCTGAACTTTAACCTGTACTGCTCAGTGGTTAAGCCAAACCCATCTATCAGTGCACTCTTCAGGACCTCATAATCATCAGCATCCTCCTCTCTAACAGTGAGGAGCTTGTCTCTTCCTTTATCTGAAAAGGAGAGCCACAAGATTGCTGCCCACTGCTTTTGGGGGACCTGCTGTACTCTACAGGCCCTCTCCATAGCAGTTATCCACTTGTGGATATCATCCCCACTCTGGTAGGGAGGAACAACCTTGCTCAGGTTCCTATGGTCAGGAATATATTCTCTGCCTCTAGGGACACTGTTGCTGCCACCAGGGGGTTCTAAACCCTCCCTTCTGGAAGCTCTCTGGATCTCCAGGGCTTCTCTATCCAGTGCCAACTGCTTGGTTCTGAGGGCCACTTTGGCTTCCTCATACTGGAGCAGTTTGCACCTTCTCTCAGAGGAGGTCTCTCTTAAGTTAAAGTATGAGCTCCTCTCTTGGACAAATTCTCTGCCAGAGTGATAAGAGTGCTCAGATTCCCTGGAAGGGGATCTGTGCCTCTCATCCACTCTGCCAGTTCTCTTAGGGAGAACTCCTCTGTCCTGTTCAGGCTCCTTGAAGCCTGGCCCTTCAACCACAGAGTCTTGGTCATTCGGATTGTCCTCATCTGACCCAGATACTATGATTGACCCACCCACTGATTCAGACCCCTTAGCTCCTAGAGCCAATCTAAGGTCATCTGCTGTCAGCAGATCTATCAGGTGTAGTGTTGAGGGACTCTGTCCTAGTCTCAGGTGTCTGTCAACACACATGGCTCTCAAGTCAGAGAAAGCCATGTCCTTATACTGAGGCTGAGTGGATCCACTGGGTCCACCCTTTAAGGACATTCTAGTGTTGTGCAGTGTTGTACTACCTACACTAGTTTGTGGCCTACTGATCCTAGCTTGAGCTGTGGAAAGGGTGTGCTATCCCTTGGAACACAGCTCTAAGTTCAGTAGAACTTATTGATACTAAGCTTGACTTTATATGTACCTTGAGTACCTATAATGGTTTTCAGTTAGTAATTCAAATAGAGATTTTCTGGTAAAACAATGGCAAGCTGGAATCCCACACGCTGCCCACCAATGTGAGAAGTTGGCCTGGTATATGCTGTTCACTAATTAAAGTGGACACCTTGCACCAGGGCAAATCGACTCTTATGGTAGATAGGTTTAAGACAACCTTTTAAAGAAAGCTATCCTAGTGGTAGCTGTGGAGAGCAGCCTTCAGGCTAAGTCTCGGAGGAATGTAAAGCAGCTTGTTTTACCATATAATCTCTTGAATCACCAAATGAAAAGACACCACACAGGTATATATATCAAATATATATGTATTTATTTCTAAATAACTCTCTACTAATCTCTTTATGAGATTAGAAGACAAACATATGCACAAATCAACGTTTCACAATAAGTTAAGCACAAAATATGGCTGGGGCCCTAGGGGCGTACCAGACCATATACTAAGTAAGAGACTTAGAAACAACGACTTGCAAGGAGACAAGGCCTAGGGCCTTCAGAAGTGCTGGGGCCTCACGAAACCACCCAAGGCAGGTAAGTAAAGGACCCACGGGGGACGCGTGCAGTGTGGATACACAGGCGCGAATCGCCGTTAACTTCAATGGGGCAAGTCGCGGTTGGAAATAAAGAGTTTTAGGATACTTCGGGAGAACCTACAAGCAAGTCACTTACAGGGTAAGTAGTTCTAGGGCCCACACCCACAGGAGCACCGTAGTGCTGGAGTTACCTCACCCAGGGAAGCCGGGTGCACAGGTGTCCTTTGGTGTCGGGTCGCGGCGTCGTTTTCAATGGCGAACAAAGAAGACTTGCTGCTTGCGGGAGCTGAAGAAGTGTCCGGTGGAATCCAAGCCTGGATTCTGAAGAAGGATGACCTGAAAGCAGAGGGGACAGTGTTCAAAGTCACTTGGCAGTGACCCGGGGCAAGGAAGATGGATGCCCACCGTCGTCGGTCGCTTCAGGTCGGTTGCAGGTGCCTTGACTCTTCAGCCACGTGGTCCAGGAGGCGTCGACGACGACCAGGAGCTGGATTCGGTGTGTCCCTCGACGTCTGCAGCTGACTGCGGTGTCGGCAACTCGATCGGAGCCAACAAGCCTTGGCAGCCGCAAGTCTCGGGGAGATGAAGAAAAGTCGATGGCGCAGACCAGCAAGGTCTGTGGAACTCACCCAGCGAGGGTAAGTCAGGGCAGGCCTGGAGCAACCAGGGGAGCCCTTTGGTTTCTTTAAGAAGTCTTCTGGGGACCCACAAGCCAGCGGGCAAGGGATCGCGAAGACACCTCGGGCGGAATCACTCAACAGGGGCCCACGGTCACTCGGGACGGTGTAGGCCTCTGATCTTCGGAGGGATTCCTGCTGGAGGTCGGGACCACACGTGGTCCAAAGCACAAGTTCGTAGAACGTTGTGAAGGGGTTGCACTCGACAATAGTGCACGGTACCCAGGGGTCGCGGTTCCTCGTTACTCGTGGGGTCCACTTGCCTCAGCTTCGCTGGGGACTCACGATGGCCTGGGAGAGGTCAGGAAATCCACTTCCTGGGCTGCAGGGACTTCGGACTCCGGCGGGAGCGGCGTAGTTTGCGACCGTCGTTGTCGTTTTGGTGCCTGCCAAGCAGGGGAGTCACTCCTTGACTCCAAGGGAGATTCTTCTGTCTTCCAAAGGTAGTGGAACGTCGAAGGGCCAGGATTCTTCTGTAGAGCGTCGTCCAGGGGTTATCTGCTTTGCAATGGCAAGGTTCCCCCTCTTATACTAAAAAGAGGGGATGGACTAGCTCTATGACCCCACCTATGGGAGGGTCAAGGGAGGGGGTGGCTACACCCACTTCCCTTTGTCCAGTTTCGCGCCAGAGCAGGGGCAGGTAGCCCCTGAGCTGGTTTGAACTGGCATATGCACAGAGGAGCCTTCTGCTCCCCCAGTGCAGGACTTCAAAGCACTCTAAGAGTGCACCCACCCAGCCCCAATACACTAAACCCTGTCTGGAAGGTGGTTACACCTCCCTGTGACAGGATGCCTATTGTTGGGCTTCCTCCACTGCGAGTTTCGGTCATCAGCAGGAGGGCAGCCCAGTGTCTGTGACTGGTGGCATCCATTTTGTGATGCCAGGGCTCTTTAGGATTCTACCGCGTTTCCACAGCAGGTACATGTCTTATCCCTCTAGAAGGGTGGAATGCTACCCCCGCCGCCAAGATTGGCGGGGGGGTAGTATTCCAAGATGTTTGACACCAAACACGACATGTTTTGATGCAGCCATTCCAAAGTTAGCATTTACCGCGAGGATATAATGCACTTAAATAGTATATGGTTTAACCGCATCCACAAACAGCACCAGAGAATGGACTCTGAGAACTGCAGAGGGGCCCTGCTCATGCAGAGGCACCCCCTCACATAGAAGCCAAGCACCCTGCCCTCAGGATTGATAGGGCCTGCCATAGGGGTGACTGATAGGTTTATATGTGTGTGCAGGAGAGATATAGGAAACCTATATCTCAGTGAGGGGTGCTAGCACCACCTCACCCAGGCTGCAGTAGCAGGCCTGTGGTGTCAGATTTAGACTGCTTCCCAGGGGTGGCATAACACATGCTGCAGCCCCTGGGAGGCCTGTGAAGTACCTATGCCCTTGGCACCTAAGGTACCATATACTAGGGACTCATAAGGCACCACAGTATCCAATCACTAGTGCACCTAGAGTGCACTCCATGTCGTTTAGAGAGAACAGAGAGGCTGGGGCCCTGATTGGCAGGGACCCAGCCAGACTATAGCCAGAAACCAGTGCTAACATCAGAAAAAAAGTGGGGGCAACATAAGAGGCAGATCCTACTCTCCTACACTGAAGGAGATAATACTGTTGTGCATGAGAATGAATTTGCTGTTTAGAGCCAAACATGTGCCAGGAGTTTTAAACCACGCCGCTGATGCCCTCTCTCGCTTTAAGATGCAGGTATTCAGGTCTCATCACCCAGAGGCGGCAGAGAACCCAACGCCTTTCCCAGAACAGCTTTGGCAACTTAGTGCCCCCAGCTATCGGACCTCGTGGCAGCTAGCCTAGCACCCAGGACCAGGAGGGCATACAAAGGGGCGTTTGGGGCTTACTGCTATTTTCTGGGGGACAATTGGCCAGAAAAATGGCACAACACTGAGTCTGTCATTTCCTATTTGAGGGCCATGAGAGATGAGGGGCGCTCAGTAGCATCGGTAAGTCGGCATATGGCAGCCATTTCCTTCTTTGCAAAAACTAGGGAAAAGAGGGATCCCACTAGCACTTTCATAGTGCGGAAAGCCTTAAGAGGCTGGCAACGCCTACAGGGGGGACAGCCCGATGTAAGGAGACCAATAGGTATTAAGACACTGCACACTGATGGATGCTTTACACCAGGTGTGCACTTAAGATGGGGAAACACTTTTGTTCCAGACAACTTTCTGTCTAGCGTTCTATGGCGCTTTCAGGATAGGGGAATTGGTAGCGAAAAACAAAATGGATTGGCGGGGGGACTCCAGTTGGCCCACGTGCTGCTTCAGGGGGACTCCCTATTGATATCTATACCCAGGTCCAAAACTGATCAGGAAGGCAGGGGTGAAGGAGTGGTATTGCGTAGGGCTGAAGGGAGCACTTGCTGCCCCGTGGCCAGGCTGGAGAAATTTCTGGTGCAACGTCCAGGGGGCGCGGGGGGCCACTACTGGTGCACGCAGAAGGGACTCCCCTCACTATCTTCCAGTTCAAAAGGGTCATGGGCCTAGCCATGCAGAAAGCCGGTTTAGACCCGGGCAGTTTTGGGACACACTCTTTCAGGATTGGGGCCGCCACCGAGGCAGTGGCCAGGGGTTTCTCCAGGAGTGAGGTGCAAAGGATTGGGAGATGGTCCTCAAATTGTTATAAACGCTATGTGCGCCTACACATGCTATAGAAGTGTCAAAATAACGCACTGACGGTTGGTTTTCTTTCATGGTTCTTGCAGTTTCTACATCCTGTGACGCAGGGGGGAAGCCTGCATCGGTCCACCGTCCAACAAAGGTGGCAACATCCTGTCAGGCAGGAAGACAACGGTCAGCGGGTCATCATCAAACAGCGAATGTTACAGACCAGGTGCACGCCTGGGACCGCAGAGAACAGGAGGTGTGGATAATCGGCCACTCATATGTAAGGAGGTTAAAACAGTTTTTTGTTGCAGGTTCCTATGAGGCCAGGGCACGCCAGGCAGGCGCAAAAATCTCATTTCACGGGCAGGTTGGTCTGTGACTAAGCCAGTTCAGGGCCCTGGTGGCACGCGCTTTGGAAAAATGTGAGGGGCCTCCTGCGGTATGGATTTTGCATTTAGGGGGTAACGACCTAGTGCACCTTGGGCGGAGGGGCGTAATTGAGGCACTGCTGACTGAGGTAGGGTGGTTGGCAAAGAGATGCCCCGAGTCAATGATAGTGTGGTCCGATATGATTCCTAGATTAGAGTGGAGGGCTTTAAATAATTCGGTTAAACGGATTAACAAGAAAATGGAAAAGTTATTCAGGACCCTGAAACTAAGATCTATAGGTCATGGGGGCATCCGAGGGGAGCAGTTTTTCCTGCAGGATGGGGTTCATCTCTCAAGTCGTGGCAACCAGATATTCATGGAGAACATAATGGCATGGTTAGAGGGCGCAAGGCGCAGGACATGACCTTCCAGTAGGCAGAGGGGGGAGGCCAGATAGTCGGGCAACTATAGTGGCCTGTGGCGGTAAGGTCATGATTGGTGAGCATAGTTTTCGGTCCTTAGCGGGCATCACCATTGTAAAATGGGGACGCCCGAGGGGGAGACAGAAGGTCTCTTATGGAACTCCAGGGGCAGTTACAGCTGGTAGCTGGAGGGGTGCGGGGGGAAGGGAAGTCTCGCTTCCAGTAGTCTGGTTGGCCAATCCCCGCACGCGCATGCTCTCAAGGGCGCAAGGAGGCATAACTGCCACGCCCCGTCATGGACTTTAACGTAGAGGGCGTAGGGGGGGGCCGGGGAAGGAATCCATCTGGTAAGCTGGGCCCCCTACGCAAGGTCACGCCGGTAAGGAGGCAGGGACCTAGCTGGATCAGGATCTGGGGCCGCCAGTCATTGACCTTGCCATAGGCTCTAACAGGGATACGCAGAAAGTTAATTTCTTCATCACCTAGATTATGGTAGGATTGGCACTGGATTAAAAACATGTTAAGGTTAGCCAATTGACATCATGTACCTATCAATGTATTGGACTTTCTGCGTATTGTACATAATGTAAATAAAATGATTATTAATGTTTTAAGATTTTATGTAATAAAATACGGCCGGGGTTACTACGACCCCTAATCCAAACAGTTGTGGTGTTTGCATTGTTTTGCCTTGGGGGAAAGTGAGGGTCGGGGAGCCTCCAAGGGAGTGGGGAGGGTCCCTCATTTCACCAAGGGTATATGTCCATGGAAGGGATGGGGTATTAGGCAGTACCAGACCATAGTGGAAGGCGGGCCCAACTTGGGCACGCCGCCATTATGGCGGTCGCGCCAGGCTCCCGCACACAGGGGAAGGCAGGGAGCGCCGCGCACAGTAGTGACGTGGCGCCCTGCCTCCCCTGTTAACATCCACCTGATTGGGTATCTGGGCGTGAACCGGAAGCACTTTCAAGTGCTTCCGGTTCACGCATTGGAGCAACATCGGGCAAGCCGGTCGGAACCGGCTTGCCTGGCAGCAAAGGGTTAAAAGGCTGGGGAGCAGAGTGAACAGTCTCTGTTCACCGCTCCCCAGCCGCCGACAGGACACGCAGGGACAGGGCCTCAGGCTGAGACCCCAACAAAGCTTTTTCACCCACCCACCATCCCCTAAGGCAGATGTTATGGTTTAATAAGTATGTTTTCTGTTTACAGGAGGAGTATGTAAATTAATATACATGGTTGGATGTTGTTTTCTTAATGTTTGTAATAAAAGAGTTGCGTTTTCATATAAAAAATATCAAACTCTGTAAATTCTCCAAAATGTTTTCACCTATTTTACATACTAGCAATTTACATTAAAGATAATATAAAAGAAGGTAATTCTTCATGTTCACAATAAAATCAAAAAAGATGGAATGGAATGTGGCTCCCAGCGATCGCCAGAGAACAAATAAGTGTTCAAACATTCATTCCATCACATTGCTGTTTAACACAATAAAATCAAGGGTCAATTGAAGCATCGTTGTCGTCATATCTCTACTTGGACATGCACAATATATGGCGCAGCAATAAAAAAACGGCAAAGCATTAAAAGACAAAATCAGTGTATATTTAGGTGTGAATCGGTCACCCATCTCTCAGAAATGTTGAACAATTACATGTGTTTACTCTGTTCTCTGTTTCAGTTGACTCTGACTTTGTCTAATTGTACAATTCTTACAGACCTGGAGAATGAGTATGAGGATGGTGATTTTTATGTGGAGCACATCTTGTATTGCATATTAAGGTAGAATAAGGTGGAGCCAGTGTGGCAGCGGAGGCGATCCTCCTAGGTGTTGGGTGTGGCTTGTTGCCACTCGGCTCGCATGCTTAACCCCCCCTCCCCCCCCGGCCATCCACCTCTAGTGCTCTACATTTTTATACAAGCTTCAACCTGGTCACAAGCAGAAATCATGAAGCAGCTGACTGCATGAGGTGGGACAGTAAAAGCCCGCACCCCAGCCAAGAATTCAAAAACAAGTAAAGCACCAAAAACGCGGGTTGGCAAAAAACAGATTGAATCACTGAGCCCAGGAAATTCCCCCCAGAGGGCTCGACATGCCGTGCGTATCCTGTGATACAGAAAAATCTCAGTGAATGGGACTGTTTGCCCTTCAGGTGCTTCGGGGGGGGGGTCTAAATTCATCTTCGGGGTATAGGTCGGCAAAGGTATAGAGGTTCATTTTCAGAGCCAAGTTTTTACCCATGCTATCCTGTATGCAAGGCAGCATTGGATTTTGCGACAGTGGAATGGAGGGGGCGTACAGTATCGGGATCCCAGCTCTTTTGCGCAATTCCTCCCAAGACCAACACAGTGTTCTGGCAGAGTCTATGTCCCCACGAGGGCGGTGCACATTTTGGTATAATGCAACTTTTAGTGGGATTGGAGCCATCGCATCAGTTTCGACCGCCACATGCGGCTGAAATGGGGTCGGATGCGTCCAGAAATGCAAGAACTGCGCCTGGGCACAAAGCGCATAGAGCTGCATATCAGGAGCTCCCAGACTGCCCTGACGTAACGGGAGTGTTAGTAAATTCCAAGAAGCCCTGACCTGGCCTCCTGCCCACGCCAGCGTGAGCAAATGTGATTTAAGGGTGGTAAAAAAGTGTCGAGTGAGTGGGACTGGAATATTGACGAACAGGTACAAGAACTTAGGCAGAATGACCATTTTAACCAATGCTATTTTGCCGGCCAGTGACAGAGGGAATTTGGCCCACACCTGGACTTTCTCCTCCAGCCACATCATAGCCCTGCCATAATTCAACCTCCACACCTCTTGTGTGACTCGGCTAATCCAGACCCCCAAGTATTTCACCTCATCAGCCTCCCATCGCAAAGGGAATTCCGACATCACCGGGGGGGTGCCATCCGTGAGTGGGAAAATCACTGATTTGGTCCAGTTTATAAACACACCAGAGAGCCCACCAAAACGGACAAACTCCCTCAACAAAGGATCTAGGTTCTCTTCGGGGTTTACAATATAGAGAGTGACGTCATCTGCATATAAGGAAACAAGCAGACTTCGGGTGCTGAAGCCAATGCCTCGCGCAGTATGATGTTGTCTTACGCGCGCAGCCAGAGGCTCCATTGCAATCGCAAATAGCAGAGGTGATAATGGACACCCCTGTCTGGTGCCTCGCGATATCAGAAAGGGGTCAGAAATCACGCCATTCACTTGGACACGTGCTCTAGGGGATGTATATAACAGCTTGATACGATTTATGAATAGTGGGCTGAAGCCTATGCGACCAAGAATAGAAAAGAGGTACGGCCATTCAAGTGTATCAAACGCTTTGGTGGCGTCTAAGAACACCACTGCAGCTTTTACATCTGGGTGCAAATAGTGTAGTACTGAGAATATTGTCCTTAAATTATGGGCCGTGGATCTCCCCGGAATGAATCCCGATTGATCAGGAAGCGCTATCATAGGCAACAGGGGCTGTAATCGGTTTGCAAGCAACTTAGCTAGTATCTTTACATCAACGTTGATCATAGAAAGCGGTCTGTAGGAGTCCAGCTCTTCTTCCGACTTCCCAGGTTGCAGAAGCGTAAGGATTGTCGCCTCTCTCATGGATAGGGGCAGTACACCCTCCTCTAGTGCTTCCTCATACACAGCCAAAAGCCTCGGTGCTAATTCCTCTGCATACACCTTATAGAACGCCGTGGTCAGGCCGTCAGGCCCAGGGGCCTTGCCAAGCGGTAGACTTCTAATAACCTGAACCACATCTTTCACCGTGAAAGGGAGGTCCATGTACTGTCTGTGTGTATTACTGAACCAGACCAGCGCTAGTGAATCTAGGAAAGACTGTAGCTCCTCTGTACATGCAGTATGAGTGGTGGTTTATAAGCGAGAGTAAAATGCGGAGAATTCCTTGGAGACTTCCCCCTGACCCCTAACTATATCCCCCTGCGGAGTTCGTATCTCATGGACATATGTCGCCGCCCTTGATGGCCTAATCATGCCAGCTAGAGTGCGTCCCGGTCTGTCTCCCTCTCCATACCGTCACGCCTCAGCATATTTGCCTAAAAATTTCGTTTCACGTTGTGCCTCCTCAGCATAGTCTAGCAACAGAGCTTTCAACTTTTGCGCAATTTGAGGTTCATTTGCAGAATAGAATGCATCTTCGAGTGTCTTGATCTGGGTCTCCAAAGAGGAGAGCGTTCCCCGAATTGCCTTCAGCACCCCAGCCTGTCTCGCAATACACTGGCCCCAAACCACCACCTTGAATGCCTCCCAAAGTGAAGCTTCAGTGGTTACCGATCCCACGTTGTTGGTGAAATATTCCACAATGTCCACCCTTATTTCCTCCTTGAAGGCCTCATCAAGTAAGGCATGCGGTGGAAGGCACCAACTAAACGCCCTGGGGATAGATCCTGGTAGTGATAGCTGCAACAAGCAGGGGGCGTGGTCTGACAGCGTACGCGGCAGGTGCGAGGTATCTACGGTCCAGGTAGCGACGTCTCTAGAGACCAGCCAAAAGTCCAGGCGGGACCATGCGCTGTGGTGGTCAGATATACAAGTACCCTCCCTCACCAGGGGATGCCTGCTATGCCAAATATCCACCAGATTCCCACCAGTAATTATAGATTGTAAGGCAGTAGTTGCGGCCGGATGTAAGGACCTAGCCACCCCTTTTCTGTCCATCGTATCATCGAGTATCGCATTAAATTCCCCGCCCCATATCACAGTATCACAACCTGTCATTTTGATTCTAGACCAAATGTCCAGAAAGAACTCAGGGGAGTCAACATTCGGACCATACACCGCTGCAATCACCAAAGACATCCCTCCCAATGTTCCACACATAACAACAAACCTCCCCTCGGGATCTTTATGCACTTCTCCTTCGCGCCAATCCACCCCTCGCCTGACCAGTATAGCCACTCCCCGGGCATAATTAGAGTAGATGGAGGAGTACATGTGTCCCCATCTATTATGCTGTAACCTTCTTGACGGTGTAACGTTTAAATGCGTTTCTTGCAATAGACATATGTCAATATTATGCCTGGATAAATAAGTATGCACAAGCCTGGACTTCCTACCGTCATTTAACCCTCTAATGTTCCAGGTAAGCAGATTTAACGGTGCAGCGTGTACATATCCCCAACAAGAGTTTCAATTTGGATTGTGCACTTTGGGTGTGTAGTATG
Source organism: Calotriton arnoldi (assembly GCA_963921515.1). NCBI lineage: Eukaryota > Metazoa > Chordata > Amphibia > Caudata > Salamandridae > Calotriton > Calotriton arnoldi. The sequence continues at coordinate 403,299 of CAWUFW010003607.1, read as the reverse complement.
TAGAAGAGATTGTGTGCGCGATGGCCTACATCCCAAACTGACACTGGCGTCAAACAAACAAACAGACCCCACCCCCAACCCACCACCCACTCCAACCCCCCGATCAGGTTGTAGAGTATCCCCCCATACCCAACGAAAACGTAGTAGACCACAAACAAAAAAGGGGACATTTCCCATGGGGGCGTAGTGGCGTTAGCAATCACCCCTGAATTAACAGGGTGGCCGGGAATTCTGCAGTGCTCGTTACAAGCCCCCCCCGACACCCCTAAATAAAGTAAATATTCAACCAAAACATGGTCCATGACCTCACAATCCAATGTACATTTGCTACCACATGACTCCTCGACGTTGAACAACCGGCAACTAGCTCAAAAATGCATCAGAGTACAGGATTAGTCATTTTCACTTAAGTGGCCAGTCGCCGAAGCTTCAGCTACACGGGATTCCTTCGCTTTCTTACCACCAACGTGTTTGGCGAACTTTAAAGCGGATTTCGCATCCGTGAAGTAATGGGCGGTGCCATCATAGGAGACCTTCAGCTTGGCTGGGTAGAGCAAGGAGTAAGGGACCTGCGCCTGCAGGAGTATGCGTTTGGCTTGCAAAAATTTGCGCCTCGCCGCCTGTACCGCTGGAGTAAAGTCCGGGTAGAACGATATGTTATTGCCCTTGTGAGATTGTTGGCCCTTTTCCCTCGCCATTCGCAATATATTGTCCCGGTCCTGATAATTCAACAATTTGGCCAAGATCGGTCGAGGTGGTGCCCCCACCGGAGGCTTCTGACCAAGGGTCCTGTGTGCTCTCTCTACCACGAAAACAGGAGACAGATGAGGGTCAAACAGTTCATGCAATAGGTCAGCCACAAAGGTTTCCATCTTGGAAATGGCGGTGGTCTCCGGAATACCAGTAATGCGTATGTTACTTCTCCGTGACCGCGCCTCCAAATCATCGTTCTTAGCGCGGATAACTCCAAGGAGTTTGTCCATATGCAGCAGCTGTTCCTTAGTCTCCACTTGAAATTCGTGGAATTCGGTTTGGCGGTTCTCCAGAACGTCTAGGCGAGTTTCATGTACCGACACTTGAGTTTTGACCAAGTCTAAGTGCGCAGTCAGGGTGTCTAGTTTAGAATCAATGTTGCGTAGGCTAGAGCGCATTTCTAGCATGAGTGTGCGTAAGTCCTCACCTCGATCCTCTGCAGGCGTGTCTTGGTGGTCATCCATTGGTGCGTCCGAAGCTGGATCTGTTTGACGCGTGGATATTTTATCAAAAGTGAGCTTCGATTGTTTGGTGTCGGTTTTACCCATGTTAGAATGACCAAACTGACTTCCAGTGTGCGCAGAAACAGTGGATGTTCAACAACTTCAGAGTACCCTCTGTATAAATGTCGTCCCCTCGGCCACCAGGTCGTTCCCCGTACCAAGCACCATGCAAGACAGTCGAAACTTCGTGGCGCAACCCGGGTCTGTCCCCGCCTCACAATGTCTAGCTATATGCGCCAACGCCTCCTTTTACAGGTCTCCCTATGCCAACAATCCCAACCATATGCCACAGGAGAAGGAGATCAAGACGGGGCCGCGCTGCCACAGGAGTGAAGAGGGGTCCGAGTCCGAGACCGGGGCGCACCGGGAGGACAGAGATAGCTCCACGGGGGGAGGAGGCAATTGCAATCGTCAGCAGGCAGTCGTGGGCTAGGGTGCCCCGCAGGGAGATGGTCCGCTCCTACCACTTCTCACCTTATGTGGAATTCCACCGCCAGTGCGTCGCACCCTCCGCAGGTAATGATCCACTTCTCAGCCTCAGAAGCGCCCGACCTGTGCTCCAGCAGACACCCTCTCCCACCTGCGGCACTCCCCAGTAGCCCGTGGGGGTCTGGCAGAAAGGAGTTGGTCACCAGCACCCAGGGACAGTTATGAGGCCTTTTTCCCCCGTCTCCTCCGCCCCGACGTGAAGGTCAAAAAATGGCGGCCGAGTGTCTCTGCCCAGCTCCGCACCTCAGGGCATGTCCTCGGCCATCCAGGAATCGGAGCGGCTCCCGCAGTGCTCGTCGTCTTGTGGGGTGTTCCCCAGGCTCCAAGCGCAGCCGCGACGGCAGGAGCTGCCTCCACAGGGTGTTCACAGCTCCACTTTCGAGCCGCGGCTTGCAATCTCCCTGCAGCCCGGGGCTCGAGTTTCGGGACGGCTGCGTCCGGTCTCCTTACAGGCCGGGGGGCGCACAGGCAGACAGCAGACAGCGGTATCACCACTCCGCTCACAGGCGCACCTCCCGGTGTCCATGGTGCGAGTATGCCACCGCGTTCGATTCCGCTGTGGGTCAGCTACATAAGGGTGTCGGTCAAAGGCTCGCCACCGCACCTTTTGTTAGAATTAATACAGAATTTCGTGCCCAGCCGGCGGAGCGCACTCAGCGAGCGGCCATTCCGCAGCTAGGCAAACCACGCCCCCCAACTCTTTGCGGTTATTGACTGAGTGTTTCCTTGGCAAAGTTTTGATGGATTAAAATTTTGTCACCATTAACCATTAGAGACAGGATCTCTCTTGCCACTTCTAGATCATCACTAAGTGATGGTGCTGACACAGTACTTTAAAGATCATTTGACAAGGTTTTGTATGACTTGGTTTACGATGCAAAGGAATTCTATGCGCCTTCTCAATTTCAAATTTTTCTGGGAACTTTAAATGCCGAAGACCAGGTAATAAGTTTTCTGAATAGCAGCTACAGTCGTTGCCTTCTCCATCTTCTGTCAAATTAAAAATGTGCAAGTTATACTGCTGATTGCAATTTTCTAAAGTTGCAAGCACCTCCACTTACACTTCATCATGGCGTCTTAAATTAAAAGACCTCTGGCAAATAGCCCCCATGACGGGCCATTTGGGCATTGAGCACCGGCTCAACGAGGAGCCACCCAATGATGAAGCATGACACCAATCTGGGTGTGTGAGTTCTTGCTTCTGAGCAATCTGATTCCCCTGATATGCTTGCCCAGACCCATCCCAACCTACTGCCTGCTCTGTTTCTTTTTCTGATTCTTTTAGGAACTGCTTATTGCACTTCTATACATGTATAATTATGGAGCTTGTATGCTGGACCTAGACATGCTCCCAGTCCCCCCATTATTGTGTCCTGAGAGAAAAAATGCACCATATCATAGTAGATATGGTACATTGTTTCTTTCACTCTTTAAAGCAAGGCTGCACAGCATCCTTGGTGAGGCGTTATCTTACATCAAAGAATAGTAAATCTGGGCTTCAAACTCACAATCTCACATGCTACCTGTCACTAACTCTCAAACACATTTTCTCACAAATACATACTTACACATACAGACACATGCTAACACACACACACTCTCTTTCACATAAACACACTCTCACCTGCAAGCACACACACAACATACATTTAAAATCTCTAAAATAATTTTTACTTACCACAGCGGCCACCAAGGGACCCATTCCACATGTTTGCTCCATTTTCATGGCAATATTAACGACTAATAGAAAAATATTCACTATTAGTAGAAAGAAGCAGGCTAAAACTAAGGAATGTGAAGTCGGCTCTGAGCTCCTGGCACTGATTTTGCCACCTTTGAGGCCAGGGGTCCCAAAGGCAGTGCTAGGAGTCACAAGAGGTAAGCCAGGGGCCACAGCTGCACCCCTTGGCAACCCCTAAATGATGCCCATGGCAATGGAAATACGGCGTGGAGGCGAAGTGATTTCCTCATTTGCATGATGCCATGCCTCCATGCAACTGAGAGATCGCCAACTCAGGATAGCATTGGCACTACATGTGCGTCAGAGCTATCAGTATTACAGAAAGGCCACACAAGCATCTGCGACCCCTTCTGTAAATCTATAGTGCCTGGAGGGGGGGCGAAAATTATTTTATCAAACCATATCTTGCACATTAAATATGCAAATATTTGAGTGCATGTATTACTGAACTGAAATTTAAATTACTATTAAGATTGTTTCAATGTTTCATCAGACTGCATTACATTTCAAGCAATAACAAAATACTCCTAAAAAACACATCATTTTGTAGTTAGTTAAATATATAGAATTATTTGATACATAAAGGCATTTGTTGAAAAATTGCAGTTGACATGGGTGTTAAGTATTCAAATTAAAATCCCCCAAAAATTTGTCTAAATGGATTGTCTATCTGTCATTAAATTACATTACAGCATTATGTCATGGAGGACAAAGAGGTTAAAATATTTTTCAAAACATTCAGTTTGCCCACTGTTAGAAATGGGGTATCTGGTTGGCTATGGTATGCACCTAAGCCAGGCAGAACCCACCACTCTAGTCAGGGTAAGTAAGTTACACACCAAAGATAACCTGTGTTCACCCTCCGGTAGCTTGGCTCAGAGCAGGCAGGGTTATCATCAGAGGCAATGTGTAAAGCATTTGTGCAACACACTCACACAATGACTACCCCACAAAAGAGACTCCATGAAAGTTTATAAAAATATTTATAGTATATTGTCCATAAAACATAGACCAAAATGGCGTGAATCATAAGGATTGTGCAATGGTCACTTACTGAAATAGTACTCATTATCCTGTCAATGCAAGATTCAAAACAACATACATTATTATATCAGGACATGAAATGCAAGAGGTTATGAAATAAAACATGAATCATACGACATTATATCAGCACATGAATCACCAAATATCAGCATAAACTCATAGGGCACCGTGCAGCTGTGTGCCTATTATGTGTACTACAGTAATTTCGCATAGTTCCTCAATCAGGCTGATTCATAGCGGTGACCGGTGGCCTCCATTGAGGTTTACCCCACAACAACACACCAGAACAATGCCCCCAAGTTCAGTGCGTCCTGAGCCCTCCGGGGCCTCTCAGACCGTGGCAGAGACAGAACAATGCAGGCATAAATCGTAGGCTGCAGGAGCACCTGTGCACCTCTTATAATTAATATGGTAATTTCGGCTATCCCACATAGCGCAAGCTCCTAGCGGCGATCGGGACCTCCATTGAGGGGTCACCACATAATGCTGGCTGAGCTCGAGTGCCCCCAGGTATGTGCATACATACTGTGAACACAGCAGGGAGACCTTGCTGAATCTCCTGCATTTGCGAAGTGCTCAAATGTAGCTTCCTGCGAGCGTGCAGTGCAGCTGCTACAGTCCAGCCCCTTTCGGTCCTGGCGCCTCTGCAGTCTCTTCCAACCTGGGCAACAGCATCCTGGAAAGAGAGGGGGGCTCCTCTGGGCATTCACGATGTGGGCGACTTCCAGAGCGGGGCCAACCTTTGCAGATGCAGGCAGTTCACTAGATGAGGGAGGCAAAGTCATGCCCATGCAGTTGCTGGTGGGTCTCTTGTGTTGCCCCGGCAACACGTCTTCCAAGGGGAGAAAGGTGGCCTAATCCGACTTCGGGTGATGTGAAGCATACCTGGGGACATGTCGATCCCAACTGCTGCACTTCCCGCTTGCAGGGCCTCTCTTGACCTAGTGCGCTTGAGACACGCTTTGTAGCACTCACCTGAGGTTTGGTGGAATTTTTTTTTATCCTGGGATTCAACAGGGAGGGGGCTGCAAACCAAGAAGCCCCTTGAGAGCACTGGGGATCCCTCAGGAAACAGCAGGCAGGCAGGCCGGGACATAAAGACCCTCAGCAGAATGGCAGTCCCTCCAGCAGCCAAACAGGCAGAAAGCCAGCACAACAAAGTAGGTAGTCCTAATGGTGGTTCCTCCTGGCAGCACAGCAGTGCTCTGGTAATTTTCAGAATGAAGAACCAGCAGCGTCTGCTTACAAGTTCCACACAGTGTCTAAAATCATGGGGTCAGAGCCCATGTTCTTATACTCAAAATTGTCTTTGTTCAAGGGAAAACTTCAAAAGAACCTTTAGACATGTGCAACAATCTCTTTCAACCCAGCCCTGGCTCCAGACACCAGTATGCGGGTAAACCAGCCCTTTGTGTGAGGGTAGGGCACAACCTATACAGATGTAAAGTGTGAACGCCCTTCCCTCTCCCAGCCCAGGAAGGTCATCAGTATGAAGATGAATGCAGCTGTAAACCTGTCACACCCAACTCTTCCTGTGTGATGGCTGTCTGAAAAGTATGCACAAAGTGTAGCTGTCACCCAGCCCTAGACGTGGAGTGGAGTCAGCTGCAAAGCACAAAGAGTCATAAGCATAGAGAAATGCCCACTTTCTAAAAGTGTCATTTCTAAAATAATAAAGTAAAATCCAACTACACCAGTAAGCAGGATTTATCACTACCATTCCAAACATACTAAAAATGGCAACGCTACTCCTTTCAGATCAGGAATTACAACTTAAAAGTATATAAGGAAATTCCCAATGTTAGCCTATGAGAGGAGTAGGCCTCACAGCAGTGAGAAACAAAAAAGGCTGTTTGTCACTACCAGGACATGCCACACAATAAAGGCACATGTCCTACTTCTTACTTACGCAGCATCCTGCCCATATGGATACCCAGGGCCAAACTTAGGAGTGAACTATATGTAATAAAAGAGGAGTTTAAGGCTCGGCAAGTAGTTTTAATTGCCAAGTTAAAGTGGCAGTAAACTGTGCCTGCAGGCCCTGCAGTGGCATGCCTGAGACAGGTTTGAAAGGCTACAAGTAATTTAAATATGCCAATTGAGTATACACCAATGTTACCATGTTTAGGGGAGAAGCATATGCACTTTAGAACTGGTCAGCAGTGGTGAAGTGCCTAGAGTCCTAAGGTCATAAAAAAGATACAGCAAAAAGAGGAGGTAAGAAGGCAAAAGGTTTGGGGTAAGACCATCCTAAGGATGATAGGTCTAACAGCCACCTAATAATTGAATCGAATTCCAGCCCAGCTTAGGGGCCGATTCTGATGCGGGTTGGAAAAGCTTCCCGACCGAGGGCCTGATTCTGATGCGGTTAGGAAGGCCTCCTAACGGCATTTGCTCCTTCCAAATCGGATCGGGAACGTGTCTTCCCGACCGAGGGCCCAATTCTGATGCGGTTAGGAACAAATGTTCCCATTGAAGTCAATGGGAGTTCAACCAAATCGTATCTGGAAGCATCCGGATGCATCCTACTCCGCCGGTCGGACTTTCCCGATCCGAGTGGGTCGGAAACCATTTCCCAACCGATTCGGTCAGGAAGCTTTTCCAACCCGCATCAGAATCGGGCCCTTAGTGTTAGAGATCAGTTATTTTCCTTTACAAAAGCCCTTACAACCTGGCCTTTCAGTGTATAATGTAACTGTTTGCCTATACTTAATTAAGTGTGGTATAAAAACCCAAATCACATTAAATCAGATGTTCCAAACCACAATGGGGAAAATGGAAATACCATATCTTGCAAACATGCCAATGTTTAAGTCTTCCCAAATAAAAGTTAAGGATCCCTGTCTCAGTGCTTCATAGTGAACAATTTCTCTGATTAACGCAAATAGTAAATGCTATTCAAAAATGTTTGACAATAGTTTAGCACTGTTATTAACAACTTAGGTTGTCCTCCTTCTGGGTTGCAATGCCACGGCCTTGCAAGCATGGCTGCTTCCCTTCTTGATAAGCAATAGAACACAAAGTCACTACAAGCAATGTTTTGCATTTTAAGAAGGCACTTGATCAGCTGCACTCATACGTTTATTGCACAATTCAGTCACATGTGCTTTCCATGACAGTTACTCAATATGGTAGTCTATAAATTAGAGTATGGACAACAAACTAGGAACAGCCACAGAACATCCTTGTCTTCTTTTATGATGTTTCTGTTTTCATGCATTCTCTAAATACGGCAGACAGCAAATACCAGTTTCGCAAGACTGGAACACAGACTTATCTGGAAAAAGGTTTTCTTTGGTTGGTAAACTTTGAATAGCAACAGTCATAATCTTCAATTTATGAATTATAGTCCACCGAAATATTTAAAAAATGCACCCATCTGCACATATTGGCTTGTTTTCTAGACTGTCAGAGGATTTGTTACATAAATACATAACTAAAGAACATTAATCAATTTATTATTGATTACTTATGCCATTATTAAGGCATCTTGCAGATTTAGGTATTTTCTATTTCTATAATTAGACTAACTACTTTTTATTGGGTTTGATCCACAATTTGAAGTGTTTTAAATTCCTCAGTTATCATGCAGTCAGTCATATATTGGTCTATGAACATTTCTTTTGAATTTATAAGGAACTCAAATAAAACTAGTACTTTAACCTGGAGAGATAAAGGCTTCTATTTATTAGCATAAACACTTAGTTTAATGAATGTATGTGGCATTTCTAAAGTGCAAACCTAGCTAGAGAAGAGCAGAGAGGTCTACAGGGTCAAAGACAAGCAGAAAGTAGATGACTGATTGGAGAGATAACTGGTTTATAAACTGCCAATGGATTGTGCTGTAGTGTTCTCTCAAGAAGTGCATCTTCAATTCTACCCAGTGCTGAGGCAGACCTGATAGAAACAGGGATCTAGTTCAAGATCCTGGGTGCATAGAAGGAAATGGCTTGTTGAATTGTTTTTCCTTTCTACGTCTTGCCTACTAGACAGCGCATCCACTGTATGATGCAAGACGCATTGTTAGCTTGCAGTGGACCTAGAACTCACCAACTGCTTACCATTGGTTGTCATTTTTATCACTCTCATTTGCTTGCATCTTATGTGTCAGCTTGTGTGGGCTTTCCTTCCCCTTATGTTTGTCCCTCCTCTGGACACATTACTTGTGTCCTTCCACTGCTCGCTTTCCAAGCACTACTTTTTTCAATTTGCTTAAGGACACACTGAGAAAGCATGTGTTTCTAAGCCGACTCCCTTGTTTACATCTCTCCCCTCCTCTGCCGTTCCGATCTCTCTTTCTCTTGTGGTTCTGCCCAACAGCTTCACATTGCTCTCTCTTGCCCATTTGCTTTTCTCCCACCCGAGCCCTCCGAGCTGCTTGTGCCACCAACCCGCTTCCTACGTGTTGCTTCCCCCCACCCATGCACTTCACTTTGCTTCTGCCTCTCTGCTCCCATGTCAATTTCCCCCACCAGTGTCCCTATGTTGATTCCGCCCCTGTTGATTCTGTCCCCTATACGTTGCCTCCCCCAAACTGTAGTGGCAGTCCCTTCAGCAGCCCAACAGGCACCAGGCCAGCACAACAGAGTATGTTGCCTTAATGGCGGTTCATCCTGGCAGCACAGCAGTCCTCTAGTAATGTGCAGAATGTAGAGCCAGCAGCATCTAGCTATAAGTCCCACGCAGTGTCTAAAACATGTACTTATACTCAAAATTGTCTTTGTTCAAGGAGGAACTTTAAAAGAACCTTTAGAAGTGGGCAGCAATCCCTTTCAACTCAGCCCTTGCTCTAGACATCAGTAAGGAATAAATCAGTCCTTTGTGAAGGGCAGGACACAATCTATACAAATGTAAAGAGTAAACACCCTTCCCTCTCCCAGTCCAGGGAGACCATCAGTATGTAGATGAATGCAGATGTAGTCCTATCACACCCAACCCTTCCTGTGTGATATTGGACTGGAAAGTATGCACAAAGTGTAGTTGTCACCCAGCCCTAGACGTGAATTGTAGTCAGGCTGCAAAGTACAAAGAGCTGTAAGCACAGAGAAATGCCCTTTTTATAAAAGTGACATTTCTAAAATAGTAATGTAAAATCCAACGACACCAGGGGGCACCAAACATGGCAACGCTACTCCGTTCAGATCAGGAATTACCACTTAAAAGTATATAAGGGAATTCCCAATGCTAGCCTATGAGATAAGTAGGCCTCACAGAAGTGAGAAACAAAATAGTCTGTTTGTCACTTCCAGGACATGCCTCCAAATAAAGGCACATGTTCTACCGTTTACATAGACAGCACTCTGCCCATAGGGCTCATTAGAGCCTACCTTAGGGGTGACGTATATGTAATGAAAGGGGAGTTTAAGAGTTAGCAAGTATTTTTATATGCCAAGATAAAGTGGTAGTAAACAGCCCCTACAGGCCCTGCAGTGGCAGGCCTGAGACAAGTATGAAAGGCTATGTCTGTGGGTGGCACAATCAGTGCTGCAGGTCCACTAGCAGCATTTACTTTACAGGCCCTGAGTATATGGGATGTCACTGTACAAGAGACTTACAAGTAAATTAAATATGCCAAATATGTGTAAACCAATCATACCATGTGTAGGGAAGAGAGCACATGCACTTTAGCACTAATTAGCAGTGGGAAAGTGCCATAGTCCTAAAACCAACAAAAAGAAGGTCAGAAAAATAGGCGGAGGAAGGCAAAAAGTTTGGGGATAACCCTCTGGGTCAAGTCCAACACCCACATATGAAGGAAATACTACCTATATTCAGCTGTCAAAAGATAAGTGTAGTTCAGTGTATGGAGATCAAATGTAATGCTGACAAGCAGCAGATAACTAATTTCATACTCAAATGTTTTCCATAACATTTTTACCAGTACTGTTTCTACATGCTGCTTATTCAAACATTTGCATATATTTTCAAGAGCTAATTTCAGGGTGAGACCACCAAACTACTAAAGAAACTTTTTAATCAATTGCATAAACTCTGATTTACAACTGATTTGTATTAATTAGCACAACACAGTTTTTCAGAATTATAAAAAAGTGGGTACATCCATTGTGGGATATAGCAGCAAATTCAAAAGGTGTTTTTCTCTGAATGTAAGGTGATGAAAAGAAATTGGGTAGGATCATGACCTTGTCAATTGTCATTCTGAGTGATGCTAAACAAAGTTTAGTGAATTGGTGCCCATTGACTATGAATGCAATTATGTAAAGGTAAATTCTACGTTTTTAATTTCAGATGTCCAGACTGGAACTCTCTAAGTCACGCTGGTGATGCAAAGACAATATCTGATTAAAGATTGTCAGTAGCATAGGGGGCTGTACAGTTCAAGAGAAAAATATTGCAACCAAGAGTCTTTATATTTAATTGAATCTATATCATGCTTATTAATCTAAAGTTTAAAACATTATTAAAAATGAAAATAATAAAGTTAATCAAATTTGCAGTTGATTGCAAGTAATATCAATAATGTCTTTATCATTCAAATAGTTCAATATTTTTTGACTGAGACAGATGTAACTTACCTTTAACATCTTTATGACAAACAAAGAACTAAGGTCCAGATGTACAAAAGGGCAACCTTTGTTGTGGATTTGTAGTGGTGAGCCTTAGCCGCGAGGATGCCCTGCCGCGTATACAGCGGATCCGCATGGCCGAACCAGGTCGTGCTTATGGAATGGGGAGTCCGCATTTGAATGATGGATTATTAGCAGTTTTCAGCAACTCCTGCCACACATCTACCCACTGGGGTTTTGACATTTGAGTTTATTTGAAAGTACGGCTGCACCCACGAGGGTTATACTGAATGTGAACTGCAAAGGCCAGAAGGCCTTGGGTGCCTACGCCTATCAGGGCGGGACTTCAATATTTAAGCGGATGTCACACGAAGCGCAGCTGTTCTTTCTCTTTCTCTCTACAGCCTGTGAACAAGGACGGCAAGCGTCTGAAACGAGTCAGGCTTTTAATTTGATTTGTGTTGGGGAACTGAAACTCTGCTATCTTCAAATAAAAGGAACTAACACTCCCCATGTGTGGCGCTCTCATTAAGGGCAACCTTTGTTGTGGATTTGTAGCGGTGAGCCTTAGCCGCGAGGACGCCCTGCCGCGTATACAGCGGATCCGCATGGCCTAACCAGGTCATGCTTATGGAATGGGGAGTCCGCATTTGAATGATGGATTATTAGCAGTTTTCAGCAACTCCTGCCACACATCTACCCAATGGGGTTTTGACATTTGAGTTTATTTGAAAGTACGGCTGCACCCACGGGGGTTATACTGAATGTGAACTGCAAAGACCAGAAGGCCGTGGGTGCCAACGCCTATCAGGGCGGGACTTCAATATTTAAGCGGATGTCACATGAAGCGCAGCTGTTCTTTCTCTTTACAGCCTGTGAACAAGGACGGCAAGTGTCTGAAACGCGTCAGGCTTTTAATTTGATTCGTGTTGGTGAACTGAAACTCTGCTATCTTCAAATAAAAGGAACTAACACTCCCCATGTGTGGCGCTCTCATTAAGGGCAACCTTTGTTGTGGATATATATATATATATATATATATATATATATATATATATATATATATATATATATATATATGCGAAAAGACAACACCCTCAAAACCTCCTTTACGGCGAACTGAGAGAAACGAACACCAGGATAATTTCGGCAAGTTGTTTTATTTTCTCACTCCTCTGTCCTCCGTTGACGCGTTTCGAGCACACAGTGCCCTTGATCACACGATATATATATATATATTAGATGCAGTACTCTCTGTGTACTGTTCCACGCAGAATAAAACTCGCACTCGGGTTATCATACAGAAGGAGTGTGAATGGTGTTGACAAATGTTTGTTCCTTGCGTATTAACGGTGTGTGATTCCAACTCAACTGAGAATGCTATTTGAAACCAAGTTGTGAAGAGAAGCCAAGCGTGCTCAGGAGTTCGAGTACATTCAAGGCTATATTCTTTGTGGTTGTTTCCATGATGGTAGAAACTATCTAAGACAGTCATATAAAGACAATAAGTTAAAAGGAAATCACTTATTTTCTGCATGAGATATTTGGACTTCCGTGTTCTGATTTCTGGATTTATCCCGTCTTGGGTATTCATGACGTGCTGATAAAAACCAGCTTTGTTTCAGTTGTATGATTTCAAAAGGGAGATTCTGGAATTGCACATTTTTTCTGGATGCCACGATTATGGAGAATAAATAATCGATGATATCTCTCTCAGCAAACATTGCCATGTGAAAGAAAAAGCAAGGTGTTATGTTCTATGTCTCTGATTAGGATTTCATTATTTGCTATTTCTCACAGGCGGTTTTATGAGTCCTGGGTGATGGTTCACCCCCTGTGATGCAAGACCATTTAGTTTGTTTGGTAGGTCTCCACTATATTGGTTTTCAAGACGTTATAGGGGTTATAAACATAATAGATGTATAATTACCTTCTTACTGTTGCAGCATTATACTAAGAAAGAACATAGAAGAGTTGAATCCACATGGTATCCATTTATGGTCCAAAGTTAAAACAAAGTTATTTTATTTTCCAGGTAATTTATAATCCCAGGGACTAGATTAAAAATCATTGCAGTAGTGTCACCATATAAAGGGTGTTGTGGTTGTTTTTCAGGTCTCCTTCCCACTGTTCTTTCCCCTTCCTTCCCTCACTTGATCACCTTAAGATTCTGTGTTATGCTAGCAAGCTGTATTAAGGCTAACAAGAGCTGGACAAATTGAGCAATGAGCCAACCCGAGGGATTGAACAATTCTGATTAATTCACCTTTACTACATGCACAGGGCATATCTAATGCCCAAGGCTGAGGCTAAATCCCCCAGATGTACTGAATTAGACATAGCATTCTATTATGTGCCCTGGGAATTTTGTGACCTAACCTATTATTGGAAGAATGTGGTAAACTTGATTGATGCCTTAACAGAGAGAAACAAACCCAGATCCCCTGAATTGTGTATACTGGGCATCTTGCCAGACCAAAGGCCAAAAAGTGCCAACTAGGTTCTGGCTCCGGGAGATTGCATGGAATTCTCATGGGGCCTAGTCAGCACATTTGGTATACAGGACTGATAAAGTGGGCCGAAGCAGAGGATGCCCTCCTTTATACAGAAGTGAAAAGGGAACAGAGAAAAATAACGTTAATAGATTCTGGAGCGAAATAGTGACCTCTTCCCCAGTAGTGGGAATGGGAACTAATCTCCCAGAAGAACATGCAGAAAACTATGCAGGGCAATAAAACACTTAAATCCTAGTTACAAGCTAGATCTCTCCCATTTCCCCCTGCAGATACCTCTAAATTCGGTACAAAATGTAGAGAACACATTGAATAATTGAAGATCAACATTTTAAGTTAACCTCTAGATCATAATGACAAACCAATGCTATTTCTGGTCAGAGATGTCAATGACTATAATGACATCTGTAAAGTGCCAATATGTTGAACTTTTATACAATCAATAAAATTTCTTTCAAAAAGTACCGAGGTAGAACCTTAACTAAGTGTTATGAGGGACTCTGATGCAAATTATATAAGCCTGTTGGGCTTCCTAGGGGAAGATGGACAGTTCTAACCTTGTTTGTTTAAGAGAACGCTACATGTAATCACCAAGAATCTTCTCCCAAAGCTCCTATAGGACTTCCAGTGTCTCCCAAACCCAGTACCAGCACAGGTTCTTTCTGATGGCAAAACAAAGCCACTTGCACTCCCGAGACTCCCAAAAATATTATTATGGAGCCCAATTTGTCTACATTGCTAAATCAAGATAACAATAGGGCATGGGCAATCATAGTCCCTCAACCAGGGCCTGGATGGAAAGGTCACTCATCCCTATGAATGCAGAAGTACTCATGAAACTCAGAAATCTTAAAGCAAATGCATATAATGTGGAGCCCTCTCACCCCTTAATAAGGGGAACCTATATTTAGCATTTGTCGACTTATCGTCAGCTTTTGATTGCGTTATACATGCTAAGCTCTGGCAAAAAAATGACAGAAATGGGGGTGGAGGCACCGGTTATCAGCCTTTTGGGGGATTTATACTAGGGATGCAAATCCAGGGTTAGATTCGGCAAAAGGGGAGAATGCACTGAAGCCTTTAGCGTGGAGAGAGAGGGGGGAGACGGGGATGCATTATGGCCCCCTTCCTGTTCTCTTTATATATAAATAGTGTGGGAGAAGTACTCGCGACATCTACTAAAGATCTACCACAAATAGGAACGCGCCCTGTCCCGGCCCTCCTCTATGCAGATGATGCCGTCCTCATGGCTCGTACACCTCTAGCTCTCCAGGCCCTGCTGTCGAATTTTGCAGAATATATGAAGGGCCTTGGCCTCCTAATCAATCTAGGGAAAACATTCATCATGAAATGTGGTAGGACAAGTAAAAAGTGTAGAGACATTAGACTAGAGGACACTACCATTGGCTTTACTAGCACCTTCTGTTATTTGGGGATTTTATTTGACAGAGATGGCCTTTTGAACAAAGCCATCGCTAACAGGAAGTTACAATTTAGTAAATCCTGCATGGCCCTTAGGAGCTTTGCAAAATGTTTGGGTGCAAATCCTCCTGAGGTGATGATGAAAATTTATAAAGCCAAATGTCACAGTATAGCCACATATGGGGCAGGATTTTGGGGACACAGAAACTGCACAGACATTCAAATGGTGGAAAACGTTTTTTTTAATATGCAACCTTATCCTAAATCAGTATTGAATGGTAGGTATAGGTTTGTTTTGACCCGTCTAAGACTAGATATATTTCATCGACTAGTCAGTTTCCCAAACATGAATGATTGGTCAGTTAATTTGATTAATTGTCCTTGTGACAATATGATGCCCCAGGGCACTAGCCAAGTGGTCCTTTTATAGTCATTTACGGAAAAGATATATTTTGCCAATAATCAAACCTCTCTGTTTTACTCAATGTCGCCCGGCATACTTATATTTGCAATCATTGCCTACCTTCGAAATATACTGTAGAATGTTGTCATTTTTATGGTTAGCACTTTACACCAGAAAGAACATGGTATTAACAGTATGACTGGATTAGATCACGCATTGAAACATCTTTATAGTCTCAGTAAACCCGATATAAGTAACTGATGGAAATAATGTCTCGACCAAGACTATGCAATACATTGTTTTTATATATTTTTTTACTTTATTTGGAACTGTGCAATATTTTGTATTCAAGTATTTTAACATGAACAGATTAGTATGCACGTGGTCTTTATTTGTCGGAGGGCACAAGGATCCTATAACAATATCGCTCCACTGTTTACTTATATGGCTTGCGTTGAATCACTTGTCTTGAATCCGGATATATGGTATGAGAGTTAACTCTTATGTGTTGACCCTTCATTTTTGTTTAGTATATGACGACCTGGGTATCTTTATTTTAACATTAATGTATATGCACTTTACATTTGGGCATCCTTATTTTAATACGTACGCACCTCATACACTGTCGCCGGGAACGTCTGCCACTGAACCTATCCATGTACAGCAGGTCATCTTTTATAATTTAGTATGTGCAGATAAGTATAATACCCGTTGACAAGTGACCATTTTAAGATCTAATAATGCTTGTGTGTATTTTAACCAATTATTGATGTTTTTCATTTGGGGACAATTATTGTATAGTGATGCTTGATCTGTGTGATGCTTTTATGGATGTATTTTATACTTCCGAATAAAGATTTCATTCATTCACTGATGAATGGAAATATAGAAACCTTGCAAGTGCTTATGGCCAGACACAGACTAAGAGAGGAAGCACAATGGACCAAACCTTTTTGGTAAAACACAGGCTTCTTGCCAGATGTAGGAAAAATACAATTAGATGCACATTTCTATAGGGCAACACAGTCACAACATTTGACAGTCTTAAATTGCAATTCAAATTGTCACAGACCTCTATAACTATTTCAAAATAAGGCAACTGCATGATGCAAAGGTCAACTCAAGGTGAGAATTAGTAATGATAACCTTTTTAGGCCAAACCAAGAAAGGCAACTACATTAGACACTTGGAACATGATTTATAATGAAAGGTTTTACATGTACACCCTTAAACATACTCCTACCCATGGTTGTCAATGTAAAACGTTTGGCTATTCACAAACAATCCCAATAGTATGCTTGGAAAGGTGCACCAGTTGCAGATTTCTGGCCATCAAAGTTGACAACATCGTGTGATATCTGGTATTTTCCAAGCGTATTTGAATGCAGGGTAGAGCCCCACACTGGGCAAATGCATTCCGTTGTGCCAAAGCACATGTTTTCCCTTTGTTTCTCTCCAAAGGGTTTCCATGTGAATTATTGAAATCGCTCAATTGGAATGGAAAGCATGTTTGCTTAAACAATTATTTAAAAAGGACTATATTTAAAAACGGAACGTTTTAAAAATGCTTAAGCAAACAGGCTTTACACATTGCAAACAGGATTTACACATCACGAGAGTGATTTAAGCTAATCAATAGAATAATGACCAAACTGTTGCAATTCGTGTTAATGTATGAAAATGTGAGTTGCATTGCTCCTCTGTGCTCTTTGAAGTGGGTTCCAACATCACTAAGCCATGGAGAAACTAATTGCAGCCTTTTTTTTGTCATTATTGGAATATCCCACAAGGAGAGAAATTCCATTCTCTTCAAGATGTTAAACAACTTAATTGCTTGATGCACGCACCTTAGCTATACAAACTGATGGAGCAAGGTAAACGAATTTTTTTGGGGGAACCCCTAATATTAACATTAATAATTAATAAAATTGTTCGTTTCAGTAAATAACCAACAACGTATGTTTTCTTCATAAATGTTTTGGTAACATGCCACTTCATGTGCAAACTAATCCACTTACAATTGTTAATGTGAATAACGCTAACATAATGATTTGCGTACTAATTAGAATAATATTGCAAGATTTGTGCTTCGTAGTAAATTGTATGGTGGCAAAATAAAGCGATTGGTAAGTAAGGAATAGCTTTATATGTTGCTTCTGTTAGGTAACACCTAATTGGGGTACGTAGAATGATGGGAGGGAAACGAAAAGGCTTATTTTCCTTATTCTTAACTATTTTCTGTTTATTTCTATGATAGTTCGCTTAGGCCTGCTAGGCCGTGCTGTAGAAATGGCTGCTGAGGCGAAAAAGCTAAAGTGCGCGTGCGCAAGATGGCTTCCAAACGAAAGAAAGAAGCTGTAAATGAAAGCGTCACGTGGTTATTTCCAAAGCCTGGGATGGAAGCGGGATCAAGGCTATGATGACCTTATCACCCGAGCGTGTGCCAAGGGGGGCTTAGCGAAAGAGCGTGAGAAGTCGCAGTGTATATGAGAATGGACAATGAACTGTTCAAAATAAAGTATCAGAAAGAAGATACAAATAGAGACGGTCGATTGGATAGGTAATGTCCTGAACGTGAGAAAGGATCAAGTTATATACATTCCAAAGAACTGGTTAGAACAAGGAGAAGAATAATGAGATGTGTGACACCCCCAAATGGACCAATTAGAGTGAATCTCGCCCCCAAAAATGTAACTTTTCTGTTTAGTAAGCTAGTATTAGGGTATAAGAGGACCTACTCTTAAGTAGGAGGAGCGCTGTTTTTACATATTTTTATTGAGCACTGGACGCTGACGGAGGAGAAGCCGCTGCTATTTTTCTATAGGCCTTTATATTTTGATACGATTAATCTTTTGCTCATAATTCTGATTGAGAAGGAACGAGAGAGATTGGCGGAAAAGCTATATGAGTGGTCCGTCGAGGAGGCCTGTTTTGTAGAACAGACAGTCAGTTTTTGGGAATTCTATGCTGAGATCTGAAATTAGTTGCTGTGACGGACTTTATTTTTCCATCTAAAGGGTATGCATTGCAATTTCAATTTATTCCTAATATTGATAATAAATGTATGGATCTGATTAATAAAACTGATTTTATTCATGCTTATAAAATTTAGATAAACTATATTATAATTAAATCTACGAGTCTGTGGTTCTTTAGCTCAATGATAAATGTAAAATGTTTAATAAGAGTTTATAGTGATTGAGCTGGTCTTAATCACCATCAACTGATTCCTACTAGTTGGTCCATCGACCAATGAGCGGAATACCTGAGAGATTTGAGAATTATTATGTTGATTTAAAAAGGTATCCCGTCTCCTTCCAGCAAATCATTAACTTTTTCTCCTAAGGTAAAGGTGGATGTGTTCCAGGGAATATATGTGAGAGTGATTGTTTATTACGGTGTTATGGGCCCCACCGTCATATGGGTATAGTTGTGAAGAGGAATGTTTTTCAACCTGAACATCAATATCTAAAGGAGAAGAAATTTTATTGATAGCGCTGGATCAGATTTCTTGGTAGCAGAGTTATTGTTACTATAGATTAGTTTGGTGATTATCGATTATTGATTATTGGTTATTTTATGTATAACACTATATGTTGAACTGTATTACGTTATATGTAAGTCGAAGGTTTTGAAGCTTCCGGGAAGTAGGAAGTGGACACGTGTATCAAGAGAAGTCACATGGAATAGTGCATTGTCTGAATTCATATTGGTGATAACACAGGTTGTGTTATGATAGGGACAATTTCCGTATAAAAGGTGTGTGAGTGAAATAGCGAACGGTTTTCTTGTGAAACTATGACCTTAATTCTCAGGAGCAGTGTAGTCTCCACATGTGTTTTATCCCCAGAGAAACGGGTTTACCTCTTGCTTGAAAGAAGGGTAAGGTAGAGGGAAGTGCTACACTTATCGAACAAAACTGTATTCTTGTGAAATAGAGTAAAGCTGTCACTTTTGTTAGCGAAATCAGACAATGGAAATGTGTTTTTAATGTCGTAACTAACCGAGAATAGTTGAAAACAATTGCCGATAAAATTTGTAAAGGAGGGGTCAGGAGCAGAACTGACGTCGACAAAGAGCCGCGCTGGAATTGGTCAGTTCACTGGTTATATTGAAAACGCCCTGATTGGAGCGTTGGTGTGAGACGCGCTGTGATAGGTTGAATAAGCTGTGACGTAGAAGCTTCGGATTGGAGCGTTGGTGTGAGACGCGCTGTGATAGGTCCGAATAACGCATAGAGAACAGTGTTGATTTGCAAACTTTGAAAAAAGGAAAGAAATCGTGAAATAATGGCTTATTATGAGTATGGTAGAGAGAAAACGTCGTGGATGGCGAAAATTACGATTTTTTTTAAGAAAGACAAAAAGGTAGTGACTAGAGAGGGACAAGTAATTCCTCTGCCGAAATCACCATCTTCGCATATGATGCTGAAATACGGATATCATACCTGCATATGGTTAGAAAATTGGACTAAATATACTCAAAATGATGGAGTATTAGCTTTTCCCAAGAATGGTTCATTCAGCGTAGCTGTACTTCGGAATTTGAGAGAGAAAATGACGAAGCTTGAGCCTAAACCTAGACCGACACAGTTTGAAGCGTTGAGTGAATGGGAGGATGAGATGTATGAACGAGAAAGATTCAGAGGAGTAAAGAATCATGATTTCGTTCCTGGAAGGTTGTGGGGAGTGAATCATGAGGACAGAATAAAGCGTTGGAGATATGCTAATATGACAGGAGGTTTGTTTCCGGCTTTTACGGTTGAAGAGGAAGCAAGGAGAAAATGTACCGAGAAAAAGAAACATTTAGTTACTGAAAGGTACGGGTCTGGTGGTAGCGAGACAGAGGATGAATTGCTGGAAGATATTTTAAACCGAAACCCACCTCCATACCAACAGAATTCTGCGGTGGTGACACCTAATGCACCGCCAATGGAAACTGGGAGGAATAAAAGTCCAGAACGAAGATACGAAATAAATAGGTCAAAAGAACAGTTGAAAACCCCACAAAGCGAAAAGGTTGAAAGTGACAATACAACCGAATTAGCAAAAACCACGAGAGAGTTGACTGAGAAAATAAGAGAGTTAACCATGAATATGGAGGCCGTAACTGTACCAGTAACAATAGGTCCAGTAATACCAGTTATTGAGAATCAGAAAATAGATGAACATTCTTTAGTCATTCCAATGAATTCGAATTTGCAAAGAAGAAAAGAAGGGATGGAACTAGAAAAAGAAGGTGCAAGAAATTTGGTCAGCTCATATAGACCAAGCCCACCTACTAATTTGACAGTAAATGAGAGTGAGTTTAGGAGGATTCCTATGGGAACTGAATCTGCGTCAGAAACACCAGAGAGGAGTAGAAATTGGGTAGAATTAAATAGTACACCTGTAGGTCCGACTCCAGATGAATTGAATGAATGGATGAAAACCCTGCAAAAGAAAGAGACAGAACCAAAACCACTAGATGTAATTAGGTTAAAAATAGATATGGAAGAGTTAATTTTAGGGACTATTGGTACAGAAAAACTGAAAACATACCAGGACGATGAGATAATGTTCTTATGTAAGAGCATTACATGGAGAGCAAGAAATTTGCATGACAAATTAGAAGAGACAGCGAATGAACTAGGAGTAGAATTTGTAAAGGTGAGAAGTTTGCAGAAGCCATATAGGGTAGATTTTTGTGAGAAAGATATAGAAAATCTAAACACTTCAGGATGGTTGACCCAGATAAAAGAATTAATTGTTTTATTGAGAAAATGGGGTGATGTGGACAGATGGAGAAGCAGGTGGACTAAAAGGAATGAGAAAACGACCGATAAAGCGTCTTTGGCTTTTGCGGTGACAGACAAAGAACCAATTGTAAGGGAGTACCCGATGAGAAAAACTCCAGGAGGTAGTTATGTGCATGTCCCCTGGTCCAGACAAGATATATTGTCATTTACAAATGACTTCCCCAAATTAAGAGAAAAACCAGTAGAATGGTACAGACAAGTGGAAAGGTTTGTTAAAGTTTCGAAAGTGTTGTGGGTAGATTTGGATGGATTATTTGACATTGTAGTACCAGCTGATTTATGGACAGAATGTAAGATTACCATTGATTGGCCAACTGTAGAATACCCGAGAGACGCAAAAACAGGAGCGCCAGGACTTGAACTCATGAGAAAATACGATCAGGTTATTACCTTTTTGAAAAATAAAATTCCACCCAAAGAGACGGATTGGGTAAAAATAGATAGAACTACACAGGAGAGTAAAGAATCTATACATGCTTATTATGAAAGGCTACTTCTCGTTTTTAAACAGTATAGTGGTTATGAGACATTAAATGAGAAGGACATGAGTCATTTTGTATATAGATTTGTTTATGAATTAAAACCAGAGATAAGTGAAATGATCAAACAGCATATGATCTGCTGGCAAAACAGCACAGTAGATGAAGTGTTGAGGTATGCTAAATATTGTAGTGATGATATTGAGTGTAGACAGCGTAAATTAAAAGAGAAAGCAATGTGGGCACAAGTGAAGGTTGCAGAAAAACAAGAAGCTCAACTGAATAATCAGATTACTGAGGTAGGACAAACTAAATCCAAACCGAATATAGGTAAAGGAAAAGGCCAAATGAGTATAGAAGAGGCAAAGAAAAAGTGGCCATGCCACAACTGCGGAAAGCTAGGGCATTGGAGAAACGAGTGTAAATTTCCTCCAAAAGCTAATGCAGAAAATCAATCATTAAATCCACAGGTGCAGAGTGAGGTGAGTTACCAACAGCTGCAGCAACCGCAGGTAGTTACTCAGCAGAGTCAGGTGCTTCAACCACCACTTCCCAAGAGTGTAAATCAACAGAGATACAGTGCAGAAACAGGATTCTACGGAGGAGAGCAGGTAACAATTGCCGCGCGCAGCTGCAATATCTCAATCCTGGTTACGACAGGATGGGAATGAGTCGGATGAAAGTTTATGACGGTGCCTAGGAGAGGAGGAAGAGTGCGTGCTTGGCGCAACTCTAGAGGTAGATCAAGCAGGTCCATTTGTGGATGGAGAAGTGAATGGTGCAAATGTAACATTCCTTGTGGACACTGGAGCTACCCGTTCTACTGTTAGATCAGTGGAAATTCCAAACCTTCCTCTCTCAGGTGAACATATCCAAGTTGTTGGTGTCTCAAATCAGCAAATTAAAGCACCTCTTACCAAATTAGTAGAGGTAAAGATTGGACCATTCAGAGAAATGCACCGATTTGTGGTATGTGATTGCAGTCCTGTGAACCTATTAGGACGCGATCTACTTTGCAAAATGAATTGCACCATCTATTGTACTCCAGATGGGATTGCATTTCAGACCCCCGATGAAGATGTACTGTATAAAATGACAATGGTGAATTTAGAGTCAGAAGTGAATGATTTATTTCCTGTGTTTGATGTAGAGAAAATCCCAATAGAGCTGAAAGAAACAGTAAAACAGGAAGTGTGGGATTTTATGGGTGAAGATATAGGGTTAATGAAAGGAGTAGACCCTGTTAAAATTTCTGTTAAAGAAGGAACAAATTACCCAAATACTCCACAGTATAAATTAACGCCAGAAATAATTGAAGGTATAACACCTGTAATAAACAAAATGATTGAACAAGGAATTCTGAAAGAAATAATGAGCAGTCCGTGTAATTCACCTATAATGGGACTGAAAAAGCCAAACGGAACATATAGAATAGTACAAGATTTGAGAAAGATAAATAAAATCGTTGTTCCTTGTTGTCCAATTGTACCAAACCCTGCTGTAATTCTATATCAAATTCCACGTGAAGCAGAATGGTATACCGTCATTGATTTATGCCATGCATTTTTCTCTATCCCATTACATTCAGATAGCCAGCCATTATTTGCGTTCAGTTTCGGAGAGCGTATTTTGGCATGGTGCCGAATTCCTATGGGGTACACAGAAAGCCCCTCAATCTTTAATCAGATTCTAAAGAAATCACTGGAAGATTTAAAAATGCCAGAAAAATCTGTGATGGTTCAGTACATTGATGACCTATTGGTGGCATCATAAACCAAGGAAGCATGTGTTGTCGACACAATTGCTTTGCTGAACCATTTAGCAAAAGGAGGACATAAAGTATCACCATCAAAATTACAGTTTTGTCAACAGGAAGTCCAATATTTAGGTCATAAGATTGAAAAGGGAGTGCGAAAAGTAACAACTGAGAGAATAAAAATAATTCAAGGAATGAGAGCTCCAATGACACAAAGAGAGGTAAGAATGTTTCTGGGAATGGTTGGATATTGCCGACAATGGATAAGTGGATTTTCATTAATTGCCAAACCATTGCAGCGTTTGACAAAAAAGGATATTAAAGATCCTTTTGAATTAAATGATGAGGAAATGAAAGCGTTCAGAGAATTAAAAACGAAATTGTGTGAAGCCCCGGCACTGGGAATGCCTGATTATGAAAAAGATTTTGAGCTGTATTGTAGTGAGAGAGATGGGTGTGCGCTTTCAGTCTTAGTGCAGAGACATGGAAACATGAAAAGACCTATTGCATATTTTTCAGCTGTTTTAGACCCGGTAGCAAAAGCGTTGCCTGGATGTTTGAAAGCAGTTGCTGCTACTTGTGTGAGTCTGGAGCAGAGTGAAGGCATTGTGATGGGATATCCATTGAGAGTATATGTTCCTCATTCTGTAGAAATTCTTTTGACAAGAACAAAAACTCAATACATGACACATAGTCGGCTGACTAGATATGAAAAAGTGATTTTGAGTGCAGACAATGTAACCATTGACAGATGCACTAATGTAAATCCTTCAACATCATTGCCAGATGAAGAGAGTGTGATAGATATGGATGAAGTTGATCACGATTGCCTAAATGTACTCGAGTATTGTACAAAACCACGTCCCGACATCAGAGACGAGCCTTTAAAAGAATCAGATTATGTATTGTTTGTGGATGGCTCATGTTTGAGAACGAGTGAAGGAGTTTTGAGTGCGGCGTATGCAGTATGCACAGTAGCTGCTATAATGGAAGCATCTTGTTTGAGAGGAATACGTTCTGCCCAAGTGGCTGAACTAGTTGCTCTAATTCAGGCATGCAAATTGGGAAAGAATGTTCGAATCACAGTAATCACGGATAGCCAATATGGCTTCGGAGTGGTTCATGATTTCGGGCAGATCTGGTCTCAGAGAGGTTTCTTGACGTCTGCAGGGACTCCAATCAGAAATGGTGAGTTCGTGAGAATAGTTGCTTGAGGCGATACAGCTGCCTAAACAGATTGCGGTAGTGAAGTGCAATGCACACAAAAATGGGGAAGACTACATAACTGTGGGCAACAAATTTGCAGATGAAATAGCTCAGTACTGTGCCAAAAATGTAGTCTCATTGAACCGAAGCAGAGAAAGAGAGCATATTTCATGTCCTTTGCTTTTTACTAACACTGTCGAGACATGGGACGAGGTGAGACAATTGTAGGAAGCAGCAGATGATGAAGAAAAAGATAGCTGGATAAAAGCAGGATGCAGAAAAAGGGAGGAAAATGATGTTTGGGTTTATAGAGACGAAAGACCAGTTATGCCTGATAGCATGATTGCTGACATGGCACGGATGTACCATGGACAAGCTCATATTGGAAGAGATGCAATGATCAGACTTTTTAGACAAACCTGTTATAACCCAAAATTCAGAGCCATAGCTGAGAGTCTTTGTCAAAGATGCCTTATTTGTCAACAGATAAATCCAGGAAGGAAGACAGTAGTGAGTCTAGGAACAATAGGACGAGAGGGAGGTCCTTTCACCAGAATGCAGATGGATTTTATCGAAATGCCCCCAAGCAACAGGCTAAGATATGTTCTTGTAGTCGTCTGTTTGTTTTCTCATTGGGTGGAAGCCTACCCGACTAGAAGGAATGATGGGATTACAGTGGCAAAACTCATGCTGAGAGAATTCATTCCTAGGTACGGTTTCCCAGTAACGATTGAAACAGATAGAGGAACACATTTCCAGAACGAATTAATTCAATTGATATGTGAAGCACTTGGTATTAAACAGAAACTGCATTGTGCATACAGACCAGAGGCTTCTGGAGTAGTAGAGCAAGTGAATGGAACGATAAAGAACAGATTAGGGAAAATGTGTCAAGCCACAGGACTCAAATGGCCAGATGCCTTGCCCTTGGTCTTAATGACTATCAGAAGCATACCTGAAAGAAAGACAGGTTTGAGTCCCCACAAAATAATCATGGGACGAGCAATGAGGCAAGCACATGTACCTGTCAACAAACTGCTGACTATAACTGATGATCTCGTATTGGATTATTGCAAAGGATTGGCTGATGTGGTACGTTCTGTGTTTCATCAGGTTGGACCGGATGCGACCACTCTCGAAAGAAAACCAGCTCATGACTTGAATCCTGGAGATTGGGTCCGCATAAAAGTCCACAGAAGAAGAAACTGTTTGGTTCCCCGCTGGGACCAACCACGACAAGTGATCCTGGTGACAACCACTGCAGTAAAATGTGCAGGAGTGAAGCACTGGGTACATGCCAGCCACACCATCAGAGTTCCAGATCCTGAAGTTCGACCTGTAAGTCGACATCCAGGAATATCCGATACCAGTTCAGCATCCAATGCAGAAGAAGAAACGAACAGGGCCCCAGAACCTGAAGATCGACCTGTAAGTCGACATCTGGAAGTCCCAAGTACCAGTTCAACGATAGAAGAAGAGAATAAAATAGCAAAGGTTCCAGAATCTGAAGATCGACTTGTAAGTCGACATCTGGAAATATCAGACACCAGTTCAGCCTCTGATACAGATCACTCAGATTTTGATGAAAATCTGAAACAGGATTGGAAATTTGATATCATAAAAGAGGAAACTGAGCAAAAAGACAGCAATAGTGAGCAACTAAGTACAAACTATGGTAAAGATCCTTCAGAAATAATTTTAATAGATGAAGAAGGGATAGTTTCAAACAGAAAGGTAGAAGAATCGGAAGATTCCCGAGGAGCAATAGGGACAGATCGGCGAATAAAGGAACAAGGAAATATAGAAACAGATAGAGCGATCGACATAGAATCGGAAGAACCTCGAGGAGGGACAGAAGTAGGCGATCAAGGAAAGAGACAAGGAGGATCAGAACTAGAGGAAAGAGGTGAAATCATAAAGTTCAAGATAAGAGATAATAAAGAAAGGTCTGAATCAGAATCAGAAGAAAGTGGAGAAGAAAGAAAACAGAAATTAGAAACAAGGAAGAGAACTTGGAGAGCAGAAAGAGAGGAAAAAGAAAGTGAACCAAAAAGGCCGAGAAAAGGAGATAATTGGCCCCACGAAATTAAAAGATTGAGATACAAGATCATAAACTTGAATGGAAAGAAAGCAGAACAAGAAAATGAAATAACAAGTCAAAAGGAACAAGAAAAACAAGGTGGAAAACACTTGCAGAAAACAAAAAGAGTAAAGAAAGCTAATCTGAAGTATAAATCTCCTGAATGGCTATACATTGCGTTGACTGATATCAAAGAAGAAGAAATCACTCACGAGAACCCTGAACCAAGTTACAACCAAATGGGTGAAAGTGAAGTGCAACAAGTTTAAAGAAAATTTGAAAGAAATTTCTACCGGATTGGACAAAACCCCGAATTTGACAAGAAAGAGTTCTGAAAAGGACTAAAGAAAGTACCAAACAAGACAAAGTGAGAGAGTAGGGTGGCTAAGAGGTCATTTCTGAGGTGTGGTGACACATTTTCTGTACATATTATAAAAATAGGTAATAGAACAAAATGGTAGATACTAAAAATAGAACATGTAGATGTGAGTTCTTACGTAGATGGTGTAAGATGAGTTTCTTTTGTACAGGATTATTAATGACCGTATGGATTATTTTAGCAATCACCATTCCAATTAGATTAGCTGTAGAAGAAACGTCTATATTAAAGAATAACACAGAGAAGGAAAAAGGAGCTAACATGCAGGAAACAGCTATATTAAAAGGTAGTGCAGAGTTACATAAAGACAAATCAATAACAGATTTTTCAAAAAATGTTTTCACTAAATTATTGTATGAGTATGTAGAAACAATGGATGTGAGAGATTGTTATGTTTGTATACAATTGCTTGCATCTGTTGCAAAAGGTGTGACCTATCATCACCTTCCTTTGACTTATGGAATAACATGTAGTGTTTTAGCTAGTTTATTTTATAGAACAGGGAGATTAGAATATTATTATACTGACATAGTTGAGATTTTTGCAAAGATTCCTATAGTTTCTGAACTAAATAAGGTGAAAGAGGCAAGAACGTTTGGAGAATTTTTCCTAGAAAATAAAATCAAATGATATAGTTAAACACAACCTTACCTGTGAGTTAAGGAAGGAAGAAAAGGTGTTTTTAGAAATGGTTGAAAACAGAAGAGTAAAATTTCAAAGAAAAGTGATAGAAGAGACAAAAACACCTCTTTGGGCGTTTGAGGAAGAAAATAATGACAAGAAAAAGACAAATGCAGCTATGACTTTGGATTGGCCCCAACAGGGAAGGTTGTGCATTAGTAGAAATAGAACAAGATATGATAACTATTTCGTGGGTTCCAGTAATTGTCGAGACAACTATAACATTTTAGGAGGTTGGGGATTCAAAGGGGGAAAAGATCCAATATTTCCAGGGATGTATTATATTTGCGGAAACAGAGCTTATTATAGGTTGCCGGACCATTGGTATGGCTCGTGCTACTTAGGCCTGGTCTTTCCAAAGATTTTTCATGTCGATAGAAAAGAAAAGGGAACACACGAAATGGGTGAGACATTCACACGTAGAAAAAGGGAAAGTTTTTCAGAAATAGTAGGTGATATTTTTGGAGCAATGATACCAGCAGTGGGAATATCTTTGAATGCATTTAAAATTCGGAAGTTATCCACAGTAGTAGATCGTTTATCTACAGATACTGCTGGAGGGTTCTTGATGGTAAATACTGAGATGGTTGCCATGAGAACTATGTTAATGCAAAATCGACTTGCCCTTGACATTCTTTTGGTAAAAGAGGGTGGAGTCTGTGGAATGCTGAAAGTTCAACATTGTTGCACTTACATTCCAGATAAAAGTGTAAATATACAAAGGTATATAAAGAATATTACAAATTTGCACAAAGAACTTGTTCCACTGGAGGTTGAAAATGCCTGGGAGAGACTTGGTAAGAGTTTTTCCTCAGTATCAAATTGGTTTTCTAAGATAAGTAGTTTTATTATAGGGAAAGTTATGATAACAGCAACGATAATTCTAGTAGTATTAGTTGTGAGATTCGTTATTATATGTATCAAAAGAAGAAAAAGACAAAACAAGATAGAAAGAGAAAATAAGATAAATGAAGAAAGAAAAAGAGAGATAGGTGAAATAGAACTGGAAGAACTAAAAGAAAGCATGTATAAGAAAACAAAAAGACAGAATGAAAAAGATACAGTTGTGTAAAAACTAACCAGAAGCAAATGGACAAGAAATATGCTATCTGACAAATTGGTGTGACATGGGTTTTTGTGGTGATATTAAAAATCACCAAAGGGGGGAGTTGATGGAGCAAGGTAAACGAAAAAAATGTTTTTAACCCCCTAATATTAACATTAATAATTAATAAAATTGTTTGTTTCAGTAAATAACCAACAACGTATGTTTTCTTCATAAATGTTTTGGTAACATGCCACTTCATGTGCAAACTAATCCACTTACAATTGTTAATGTGAATAACGCTAACATAATGATTTGCGAACCAATTAGAATAATATTGCAAGATTTGTGCTTCGTAGTAAATTGTATGGTGGCAAAATAAAGCGATTGGTAAGTAAGGAATAGCTTTATATGTTGCTTCTGCTAGGTAACACCTAATTGGGGTACATAGAATGATGGGAGGGAAACGAAAAGGCTTATTTTCCTTATTCTTAACTATTTTCTGTTTATTTCTATGATAGTTCGCTTAGGCCTGCTAGGCCGTGCTGTATAAATGGCTGCTGAGGCGAAAAAGCTAAAGTGCGCGTGCGCAAGATGGCTTCCAAACGAAAGAAAGAAGTTGTAAATGAAAGCGTCACGTGGTTATTTCCAAAGCCTGGGATGGAAGCGGGATCAAGGCTATGATGACCTTATCACCCGAGCGTGTGCCAAGGGGGCTTAGCGAAAGAGCGTGAGAAGTCGCAGTGTATATGAGAATGGACAATGAACTGTTCAAAATAAAGTATCAGAAAGAAGATACAAATAGAGACGGTCGATTGGATTGGTAATGTCCTGAACGTGAGAAAGGATCAAGTTATATACATTCCTAAGAAACTGGTTAGAACAAGGAGAAGAATAATGAGATGTGTGACACCCCCCCCAATGGACCAATTAGAATGAATCTCGCCCCCAAAAATGTAACTTTTCTGTTTAGTAAGCTAGTATTAGGGTATAAGAGGACCTACTCTTAAGTAGGAGGAGCGCTGTTTTTTACATACTTTTATTGAGCACTGGACGCTGACGCAGGAGAAGCCGCTGCTATTTTTCTATAGGCCTTTATATTTTAATACTATTCATCTTTTGCTCATAATTCTGATTGAGAAGGAACAAGAGAGATTGGCGGAAAACCTATATGGGTGGTCCGTCGAGGAGGCCTGTTGTGTAGAACAGACAGTCAGTGTTGGGGAATTCTATGCTGAGATCTGAAAATAATTGCTGTGACGGACTTTATTTTTCCATCTAAAGGGTATGCATTGCAATTTCAATTTATTCCTAATATTGATAATAAATGTATGGATCTGATTAATAAAACTGATTTTATTTATGCTTATAAAATTTAGATAAACTATATTATAATTAAATCTACGAGTCTGTGGTTCTTTAGCTCAATGATAAATGTAAAATGTTTAATAAGAGTTTATAGTGATTGAGCTGGTCTTAATCACCATCAACTGATTCCTACTAGTTGGTCCATCGACCAATGAGCGGAATACCTGAGAGATTTGAAAAGTATTATGTTGATTTAAAAGGTATCCCGTCT
This sequence comes from Calotriton arnoldi, assembly GCA_963921515.1. Classification (NCBI taxonomy): domain Eukaryota; kingdom Metazoa; phylum Chordata; class Amphibia; order Caudata; family Salamandridae; genus Calotriton; species Calotriton arnoldi. The sequence goes on along the minus strand of CAWUFW010003607.1, from coordinate 372,902 downwards.
CCTTCCAGCAAATCATTAACTTTTTCTCCTAAGGTAAAGGTAGATGTGTTCCAGGGAATATATGTGAGAGTGATTGTTTATTAAGGTGCTATGGGCCCCACCGTCATATGAGTATAGTTATGAAGAGGAATGTTTTTCAACCTGGACATCAATATCTAAAGGAGAAGAAATTTTATTGATAGCGCTGGATCAAAACCAACAACGATAATAGCAGCCAGGTACATAGAGAGCACTGAACATGGATTTGTTTCTCTGTGCTGTTAACATGTGGAGGTCGGGGGCATCGTTATTAAACTCCCCCTCCATCGTATCCTTGACTTCAGGGTTATCAGCGACCTGGGGGTCTTGAGAACTGATCAATGTTGGGGCCGCCATTGTTTTGTAGCGCGGTGCCCCTCCCCCATCAGCATCGAGTGCTTCACTGTGCATCAGCCCTGAGGGCACCTGAACGTTTGTGGTGGTGGCTTGGTGGCTACATGGATTCCGGCTCTTGAGCCTTGCTGGCTCCATGTGGTGGCTTGGATTGGGCGTGCTCTGACCTGTCTGTGCTTCTATTTGTTTTGGGGGCACAGGAGCTTTGGGCAGCAGCCATTTTTGGAGGACGTTTGTTTCCCACATCATCCACGGCACAGAACACTTTCACTGGAGCTTTTTGAGAGTGCGGAGCGAGTTGACCCTTTACATTTATTGCAGGCACGAGCCCCCCACCCCCTTCACTTGAAGTACCTCAAGGCTTGGCCATGGCGGCTCCGCTTCCCGCGGTGACTTCCGCCTCGCTTTGCCTCCTGTGGCTGCTGCTCTCTGCCCGCGAGCCGCTTCATCGGATGGTATGGCGAGTGCCCGTCGTGACGCTGCCGCCCTTTGCTTCTCCCTAATTGATTCCCAGCGACTGGTGGAGAGAGCGGTGAGTTCCTGGTTTTTCCGCTCTCTCATTTTCCCGTGACCGAGAAGTCCTTCCCCCTTGATTGGTGTCTCAGGGTTTGATGGTCTGGGTTTCCGCCATTTTATGCTGAGGGTCGATATGAAGCCGATCTGAGCCCTCCATCTTGATGACGCGGATTTGTTTCACAACTATCCGCTTGCTGCCGATCTCTGACTTTGTTTCCCCAGCTGGACTGTCCCCTCTAACAGGACGCCTTATCCCCTTTGACAACGAGGATCTGTCCGAGACTTCCACTTCACCCCCCCTCTTCTGACCCTTCCCCATAGCAGGTTGCGCCAGCGTGGTGTCGTGAGGCCGGCCCAGGGTGCTGTGGATTCCTTGTCCTTGATCTGTCTGGTTCTTTGTTGACTTTGTGACTTTATGATGTTTAGTCGTTTTTGTTCAGGTGTTTCTTTTTTCCCTCGTAGTCTATACAAAGCTGTGTTTTTTGTATTCTAGTAACTGATGCAGTTCTGCACTATTGCGTGCTTACTGTGACTTTGAGATGTTCCCCTGATGCTCTTTCCCCCTGGCCGGTCTGCCTGACCCGATCAGCATGCTAACCCCTTCTATTCCCCCACTACCCTCTTTGATCCATAGGACTGTTTCTATGTTTAGCTTCACCTTTGCGTTCCCCACATCCAGCCTAAGCTCTCCTCACCCTTTAACTCGCTTTTTACTGCTAGCCCTCCCATTTTAGACCATGAGGGTATCTGATTTTGATTAAGTTACGTTCATTTTGGCAGACTATTCATATTATTTTCTTGGCTTTTCCTACCACCCCCTACATTAGCTGCCCTAGGGCAGTAGGCGTCTGTACCAGCGTACCTACTCTCTTTTCCCCCATTCTACTTTATAGGTCCTCCCCTACCGCTCAACTGTCCCTAAACGGCCTCCATGAATGTGCCCCTTGCCAAAGCACTCACTCTCCCCTTGTTGGGGAGGGATCTAGCATTTTTGCCCCGGAGTCTCAGATTCCCCTCTGAGAGAGTCCACAGTGTTAAGGGATTCACACGTAGCGGAAAATGGCCTTTATTGGCCTCCTCTAAGGTGCCCCTTGCCGAAGCACTCCTTCTCCCCTTGTTGGGGAGGGATCCTGCATTTATGCCCTTGAGTCTCAGATACCCCTCTGAGAGAGTCCACAGTGTTAAGGGATTCACACATAACGAAGGTTTGGGAATGTTCCCATTATCGCTGGTAACTCAGCACCGCACACCGTGATAGGCGCTCTCTTTGAATCCTTTTTTGAAGACCTCCCCGAGACTGATACTTCAACCCTCGGATGTACCTCGGCGACCAAGCAACCTTTGGCCGATGACCGGTGGAGTTGCCCTACACAACTATTGAGGAGTCTGGCTCTGGTTCCCCCCCCTTGGCTGGCACCTACCCTCCTGATCGTCGGACACTATCTCTTTTCTCGTCGCCCTGTTGTGTTCCCTTCCCCCTCCCTCACTCTCTATTCTTCCTCTTCTTTTCCCTCCCTCCCTCCCCCAATTCTCTCTCCCCTGCCTGCTTTTTCTTCCCCACACCTGATCCATACCTTTGTTACTCATGTATCCCCAGAAATCTACGTACCTGAAACTGTTGTTATTATGTAACTATGTTTTTGAAGCAATTCTACCTACTCATGTAAAGCGCTCTGATACCTCTGGGTGTAGCCAGCGCTATATAAAACTTTTCAAATCAAATAAAAAAAAATCAAAAAACATGCTTTTCTTTCTTGTTTATGTTTTTCTGGTTTTATTAAAAATACACCGTACAATTATCATAACAATCATAATCATCCTAATTCTGAGCATAGCAAGTATATTATCAATATTAAAATGTTAGATTTGTGTTTTAAATAATCAGGAGATAAATAAGCAGGATTGATGTTTATTGAGTGTAAAACATACATTACAAACAGGAAGAAATGTAGATCTACAAAATAAAGGCTAAAAAGAGAATGCTAACGGATGCAGAAACATGTTAGTATCACACAGCAATATGAATACTTGTATATCAAATTAAGATGCAAAGCAATATGAATATTTGTACATCAAATTAAGATATATCATTTAAGAGATTAGATAATGCTAATTTAAATCTGTTTCTTTTTAGCAAATTTATTTCAAGGTGTGGTATAGAATGCACCAGCTTGACCTCTATGGTTGCAAATTTTCTTAGGGCAGACCATCCTCAAACCTCCCGTGAAAGAGTTGGCATCCTTCACTATGCTTACATACTCATCGAAATTTAGGACATATGTTTACGCTTCACCACTGACAAAATGTCATTACATTGTTGTAGCAGAAATATCATATATTATAAATATTGGTGCTAATTGAAAGCCAAATATTAAATACTATGTGACAAATTGTGAAAGGTTTGAAGTGTTTATATGTTGCAATACTTCACAATGTCTAAGGAGGCTTGTTTTATCCTTGTTGCTTAGAGGGTATATGATAATTTTAGTAATCTGTTGGTGTTGTATGGAGAGCAGTCATAGAGTCTTTAATTCCTAATTGTAATCTCACATCCAGAGGTTGTAGTGAAGACCATTTGATAATCATGTTAATTCAAATTAGTATATAAAGTATTGAGGAATTATTTGAAATCTTCATTTAACCAGCTCTTCCCCCATACGATGCATACATTGATCTTTTATAATTTCAAAAACACTATTGACTCTACCATTACTTTCCAGATGCAATGTTCATCTGTAACATAGTATCACTTTAAAAGAAACCAGTCATGTCACACCCAACACAACTGATTTAAATGTATGTTAATAGTGCTATTATTTCCACTATCATTTGGAATCTGAATATTATCAATGTGTCTTTCAATGCTTGTCAAAAATATCTCGGCCATTATTCTCAAATGGGAAGACACAGTAATGTAATTTTTGAATATATTTGATCGATACGTAGCTTTGGATGAAAATGTCCCTTCTTACATGCTGTTTTCTGACCTTTTCTATACAAACCATAAACGTTATACATGTGTTCAGGTGAGAAGGTATCATTTAATGTCTCCAGGAGTAAGGAGTCTGTGGGTAGAGGAGGTGAGTTAGACCTGACAGCCTTAGGGAGGTCTTTCCCAAACATTTTGCCTGCTTACCTCCACTTTTTGCTGTATTCTTTTTGTTGCCCTTAGGACTCTGAAATTCTAACCACTGCTGACCAGTGCTAACATGCATGTGCTTCTCCACTAAATATGGTTATATCCACTTATCCAAAATTGGTATATTTAATGTATCTGTAAGTCCCTAGTAGATTGCACTACCTGTGCCCAGTGCCAGTAAATTAAATGCTACTAGTGGGGCTGCAGCACTGATTGTGCCACCTACACAAGTAGCCCTTTAAAACCCTCTCTCAGGCCTGCCACTGCAGGGCCTGTGGGTGTGGTTTGCACTGCCATGTCGACTTGGCATTTACAACCCCTTGCCAAGCATTAAACTCCCCATTTATTCCATATAAGTCACTTCTAATGTAGGCCCTAGGTAGCCCATAGGGTAGGGTGGTGTGCAAATAAAAGGTAGGAAATGTACTTTCAAGATCTACATGTCCTGGTAGTGAAAAACACATACATTATTTTTTCACTACTGTTAGGCCTACCCCTCTCATAGGTTATCATTGAGAATACCTTATTACACTTTTAAGCTATAATTTCTGTTGAGAAGGAGAAGCTCTTTCTTGTTTCATATCATTAGAATGGTAATAATCAATCCCCTTTGCTGGCAACGTTGGATTTAACATTACTATTTTAGAAGTGCCACTTTTAGAAATATGGCATTTTTCTGCTCTTAAAGCTCTGTGTGCCTGAAGCCTGTCTCCAATCCATGTCTGGGGTGGGTGACAGCTGGAATTTGTCCATTACCTCTAGACAGCCACACTAAGGAATGCTAGGTGTGACTGAGGGCCGATCTGCATCCTGATGGCTTATCTTGGGCAGGATGAGAGGAAGGAGCTGACCCTTACACCTGAATGGGCAGTGTCCTGTCCCCACACAAAGGGTTGATTACCCTGCAGTGAGACTGGAGCCAGGGCTGGGAAGGGAGGACCTCTGTGCACTTCAAAACCCCTCACTGAAGTCTCCTCCACTTCAAAGGCACAACTGGGTATAAGTACTGGTTCTCTAATCCCCTCAAATCTGACACTTCTGGACTTGTAAAGACCTGTAAAGAAACTCTGCCAGGAAGAAAGACTGCTGTACTGCTACAATGACTGCCACTCTGCTGGATTGCTGCTCTGGAAGAACTGCTTTTTCTGCTGTGTTGCCCTGCTACCGGTACACCCGCCACTGCTGAGGAAGAACTGGACCCTTGCTTGAACCCAGAGTGATTTCCAAGGGCATGCTTGCTTGCCCCCTGTTTTGAGACTCAGGGTTATCAAAGTCTCACCTCCTGCCGCTGCGCCTGGTCCATTGGAAGTGGATCCAGGTGCTTACACCAGTTGATCCAATGCCTCCTCTGCTGCGTGAAGCAGAATTGACCCATGACCGCAGTTGCACGAACAGACACGGCGCATTGCACTCGGAACCAGTGCATCGCCTAAAGAACTGCAACATCGGAAATGCCGCATCGCCGCTGCTGCAGTCTGAGAAGGTCAACGCATCCCCTCATCTGCATGGAGAAATCCGGCGCATCAGCTTCAGAACCAACATACCTAAGCTTTGGTGATTCATCTTCAGAAATGGCGCATCACTGTCGTTGAGTGAAGAAAAACAACGCATCATCTCGAGTGCAGGGATCGACACTGATGCATCGCTTTGCTGCGCCCCACATTTCCCTGTTGCGACCAGGATCAATGTACTTGTTCAGCAGGCCATGCATGGCACCTGTATCTGGCCTGCACTACTTCATGGTCGGCCTGAACTCTTGAATTTGCTCGGGTCCAGTGCAATCAGATAACCCCCTTTGGCACTTATTGCTTCTAAGCGCTATTTTTACATTAAATCTTTAAAAACTCATCACAAATTCTACTTATTGGATTTTTGTCGTTTGGTTTTATTTATAAAATCATTATCTATTTTTCTAAACTGGTGTGGAATCTTTTTGTGGTGTTTTCACTATGTTACTGTTTGAAGTATTGCACAAATACTTTACACATTGACTTTTATGTTAAGCCTGCCTGCTCTGTGCCAAGCTACCAGAGGGTGAGCACAGGTTAATCTATGGTATCTATCAGACTTACCCTGACTAGGAGTGGGGTTCCTGCTTGGACAAGGGGCATACATCTGCCAACCAGAAGCCAAATTTCTAACCTTGGCATTGCATCACATAGAACTTTACTACAACTCGCTTGTTTATTAATTAGAATTCTATGAAAGAATGATTTGCAACCACTTGCCTGAGGTTATTGATTTTAAGTAGCACTTCTATATTTCAACAGGAAGCCTGGATTGAGGTGAAAATTAAGTTACCTTAAACCCTCGACTTATCCTGCAGTGTCCCTGACCACACTAACTTCCCTGACAAGCATTTCAAGGTGAGGTAAATGGCACAAATAAAAGCTAGGAGACATATGCTGAATAATGCACACTTCATTCCCATTTTCCAACATATATTGGCTTCCCTACGCTATAGGATGCTGCAGGAAAAGGCCTTGCATGATCACCCCATTTTTTTGGATTGATGCTGCCGGATTTTTGGCTAAGTCCACTGGGGTTCTGCTGACCAGGCCCCAGTTCATATGCCATGACCCCGCAAATATACTAACATTGGCTATACACCTTACTAGTAAATTCATCTTACCTATAAGTATAAGTATATCTTGCCTATAGTATATTGTACAAAGTGTACCCAAAGCGTACCCAAGGTCTGTAAGGTAAATGTTACTAGTGGACTGTAGCATCCATTGTGCCATCAATTCCAGTGACAGTGCAAACATGATTGAAGGCCTACCATTGTGGACTGCCTGTGCAGTTCTAAAAATTCAAATTCAACCTATCAAAATAAACACATTTGGCAGGCCTAAAACCTCCTTTAAAATATTATTAAGTAATCCCTATACAGGCCTTGTAAGCTCTAGCAAAAGACACACAATTGATGGACGGAATGCAGAACAAATCAAAACATTCACCCCCAGTCAAGAGATCTGGGTTAAATCCATCATTCTTTTGCTCACCATGCCACCCCAGTTTAGACCTGGCCATATGCAAATCAGTCTTGACCCTGTGCCTCATGGGAACAGTCCAGCCCGAACTGCCTAGCCAGGTCCTCCCTGGACCGGAAACAAGCATCCTAGGACCGGTTTCGGGGTTTCACCCCTCTTCAGCCAGGATAGCTTGATTCCAGTGGCACAGTGAGCCCGGGACCCACATCTGGGCATACCCGGCGCACTTAGGGGCGAGGAAGCAAAGATACACAATTGATGGACGGAATGCCAGAACAAATCAAAACATTCACCCCCAGTCAAGAGATCTGGGTTAAATCCATCATTCTTTTGCTCACCATGCCACCCCAGTTTAGACCTGGCCATATGCAAATCAGTCTTGACCCTGTGACTCATGGGAACAGTCCAGCCCGAACTGCCAAGCCAGGTCCTCCCTGGACCGGAAACAAGCATCCTGGGACCGGTTTCGGGGTTTCACCCTCTTCAGCCAGGATAGCTTGATTCCAGTGGCACAGTGAGCCCGGGACCCACGTCTGGGCATACCCAGCGCACTTAGGGCGAGGAAGCAAAGACACACAATTGATGGACGGAATGCAGAACAAATCAAAACATTGACCCCCAGTCAAGAGATCTGGGTTAAATCCATCATTCTTTTGCTCACCATGCCACCCCAGTTTAGACCTGGCCATATGCAAATCAGTCTTGACCCTGTGCCTCATGGGAACAGTCCTGCCCGAACTGCCAAGCCAGGTCCTCCCTGGACCGGAAACAAGCATCCTAGGACCGGTTTCGGGGTTTCACCCCTCTTCAGCCAGGATAGCTTGATTCCAGTGGCACAGTGAGCCCGGGACCCACGTCTGGGCATACCCGGCGCACTTAGGGCGAGGAAGCAAAAGACACACAATTGATGGACGGAATGCAGAACAAATCAAAACATTCACCCCCAGTCAAGAGATCTGGGTAAGCTCTAGGGCAGAGTGTATGTTATTTAAAAGTAGGGCATGTAGAAATTTAATGTTGTGCATGTCCTTACAGTAAAACGTCCCCAAATGTTATTTTCAATGTAGCAAGGCAGGCTGTTCCATAGGAAAATACTAGATTGAATTATTACATTTAATAATGTTAATTTTGGTTATGAAACAGCTAGAAATACAATTTAAAAAAAACAAAATTTAACAGTTATTCTAAATTAATATAAATTCATGGTAAAGTCAAATTTTGTATAACTATTAAGCAAAAGGCAGTTTTAGAAAGTTATCTTTTCCCTGCCTAAACTCTCTGGAGGCCCATTTGCATGAGCCCCAACCGTCCCCCAGGAGCTGAGCAGCTTCTTTAATGAGGTTTGAACCCACAGCGGAGACAAAGGCCAGGCATGTGGGGAGGTGTTGTTGTTCCCATGACAAGATGGCCTGTGGGCTGAGCCCAGGAACTTGATTAACTTCAAAGGGGCCAATCCTGTCACAAGCAGATTTAGCAAACACATGGCCCAGCTCTTTCCTTTGTCTACCTAGCCAGGCAGACACTATCCCAGTTGGAGTGAAATGGTTTAGCGTGACAAAGGAAAAGGAGGCAGCTCATTATCATGACCACATATCTGGGTCTGTACACAGGTTCTGAACATGGGAGTACGGGTTCTGCCATGTTGGATTTAGGCAGAGAGGTACGATGTGGGATTGTTCACTGTGAATCAAACAGGAACTGCTGCAAACAAGGATAGAGTTACCCCTAGGAACTTTTTCCATATTGATCACAGAGGGGCCAATTCTCCCTCACCCAGAAGCTAGTGCCAGGCATAATTGTGGCAACCCTTGGTACCTCCTTCAGAATTCTACAGGACCTGGAAGACAGAAGAAGGACTACAACTGCTGTTGAGACCTGTGAGGAGACCTGAATGTCTGGACCTGCTCCCACTTGTACCCAGGACAAAGATGTGGACTCCAAGAGTCAGTTGGCTGACCTCCTGTTAGGATACTGTGGACACAACAAGCTTCAAGAAGCCCTTCTCCTGAAGAGCCCAGCTGAACAATTCCAACAGACCTGTCCTGGACCCTGGTGGTGGCTTCTGCTGGAGTTAGTCCGTACCCCCAAGTGCTGTTCCTGAGGTCCAGGGACCCTTGGCTGTGTGAAAGTGTACTCCTCCTACCATCCTGAAAAGCCTGTGGCTTAAAAACCATTGGTTCCAGAGACTTCTGCAGGACCAGGACAAACCTGTCAAGTTAATCCAACAAAGGTGCTTTCCTGCAGCAAATTAGTTGAGAAGGTATCCGGCTTGTGGATACTTGTTCGGCTTCAGCTTGCCCCGCTGGAAGAATCCGAGCTCCAAAAAAAAGTCCAAACTTAGAAATCTTCAACAGGTGAAGGTGCCAAAGGTATTCGGCTAGAGAGAGACCTTTCATTGGGTGTAATTTTTTAATTTCTTCTGCTCTAAGAGTTCCTTCAAAAAGTCAACTGCTTCACCTGGACCTCAGCCCATGACTATCCAGCCTAGTGGAGCACTTCTCTGTCACAGCCTGCTGCCTTGCATCACTGAGGATATTTTTCTTCCAATTTAGAGACTAAGTCAAGAGCTAAAGTTTCCAAGAGGGACGAACCTGGTTTCTGCATCTGATCCATGTCTGTTGTGGTCAGACTTAAATTGCGCCTAGGAACCGGTCAAGTGCAACCAGATGACCATATTGGCACCTGATGTTTTTTGATGCTATTTTCATTTAAAATTTAAAAAAATCAGATCTCTGTTTCCTCTTACTAGATTTTTGTCGCTTTGGTGTCATTTTGTTTATTAAATTATTCTCTAGTTTTGTAAATTGAGGTAGGATTTTATTGTGTGATGTTTTCAACTGCCTAACTGTTTTAGTACTCCTAAATGCTTTACCTATTTTGTAGGTTAAGCCTGTTGGCTCTGTGCCGTAGTTAGGAGGAGTTAAGATCAAGTTTAAATTACTCAAAGATTTACTGGACGTAACAAGAATAGTGACATTGATACTTGCGGTGAACTGCCATCCACCCCAACTAATAAGCCACTGTCTCACAGAATCTCCATCCTACCAAATTCTCTGCCTCAATGTAAACAAGTAGGAATCCAAACACAGTCCATATATCCTTGGTGCAGTGTTCACCTACACAATTTCTTTTTAAGCAGTTACATTGAATGAAGAAAACTTTTACCTGTATTAAAAACCCATTTCTGTGAAGAATTTTACATAACACTTTGTACTATTTTTGTTGAGAAGAATGCACTGCTGATGCTTGTGCTGTGGCTTTTCTGTGTTTGTTCACTTGCAGTGCTGCAACGTTGCTGCACCAGAATTGGGTGCATGTGTGGAGCTTGCATGGTTAATAGCAGTGTCGTAAGTTTATGAAACACTTGTATGCTTTACTCCTTTTTATACTGTATCTTCTCAGTTACGCGGTGGAATCTCACACTATTGTTTCACAGAATCTGCCATTGCTGCATATGTGGTAAAAGTGTACACTTGTGGCCGGGGCGGGTGGGTTTGTGTGTGTGTGTGCCTGTTTGCATGTCAGTTGCCCACAATGTGTCTGTTGTTTGAGGTGAGGTGTGCCCCAGTTTATGAGCTAATACCTGACATGTGGTGACCAGACTTAACCTTATGCTGGAAGTAATATGGGATATATATATAAAAAACTATTTTGATGCAATTTTTCCCGTATCTGAATTTTGACGGATGTTGCAGGTATTTAAAAATGTGTAACTACCCCTGGCTTACAGTTTATAATTAGCATATTTCTAGTAAGATAGAGGCACAATCTATAAGGCACTGCTTGTATGAGGCATATTTTCCTAAAACAGTTACATAACATGATTTGTTGGACAAGCAGAACAATACACTATGGTCCTTTAGGAGGCCCAGACAGAATGGATTATTTTAAACCGACAATATAATGACTTGATTGCCAATATATTTGAAAAAAGACATATAACCCTTTTTTGCTACATTTCATTTGGGGAATAACTACCCTAAGCTGCCTTACAGTAAACTGGGCAATTTAGTTATGCTTGCAAGGCAGTCTAGAGTTTACATCCCATTTTTTCAAAACTTCACCAGATAACATTGTTTTTCCGATAAAGTATACACTTCAAAGATCATTCCAATCCACTGTACAATGTAGGTCTTTCTTAGGTCTGGCCATGAAGACTCACCAGACTATTGTATATAAGAAACAATATTATATTTAATACAAACATATAGGGGCTTTTTGTCATCCCGCATCACCCACCAGTGTGCGCAATGGTCTTTCACTCCTTGTTTCTCCCTACCACATCATACGGCAGGGGGTAAAAGATCAGCCACTGCAGCCATCAGCTTACCTCACTCTGAGTGACATAATTTTGTCCTGAACAATGCTCAATTATGCACACATATTAGCCATTTTCACAGCCAGGTATTACTGGGTCAACAATTGCTTTTCATGTAAAATAAGACTTTTCCTTTCCACTTATTTTTGTGGCAAGGTCCTGGCATCTCTCTTAATACTGCTACCGGGCTGCTCACAGTGCTACTGTGCCTTCATATGTTTTTCTGGTGACAGTCTAAAATGGCATTCATTCACATTCACATGTATAGGCGGCCATCTAACAAAGATTTTTACTCTCATAAAAACTAGATTCAAGCTAGCATGGCTGATGAGGGGTGTTACCCTGAAACCAGTCCCAGGATGCTTGTTTCCGGTCCAGGAAGGACCCGGCTTGGCAGTTTGGGCTGGACTGTTCCCATGAGGAACAGGGTCAAGACTGATTTGCATATGGCTGTGTGCAAACTGGGGTGGCGTAGTGAGAAAAAGAACGATGGATTCAACCCAGATCTCTTGACTAGGGGTGAATGTTTGATTAATTCAGCATTCCGTCCATCATTTGTTGCCGCAGCACTGACCTTAAACAATGATATTCGGTTGCCCCAAGCGGGACCAGAGCACCTAAATCATGAAAAAGACGCAGCGTGGGTGCTTTACTCACTGCCCAGGATCCGCTAATGTAACACTCATGGCTCCATGGCTGGCACCATATAAGGGCCTGCATGGGCTTATTTGCATATTTTCTCGGTACTTGTAGTGCCCTGAAAAAGGGCAGGGGCACCACCAATGGATGATTGACATGCTATGGGAGACTGCAGGGAGTGCAGCAGCCCCCCCCCCCAGTTTTTCATTAAAACTGATCCTAAGTTTCAGAACCTATTGAGTTCATAACCCCCAATAGAGGTTCACCATTGGTTTTAGAAACCATTGGTCTGGAGCGTTTGCTCTTAGGTTCTAGATTGCAGAGACCTTTAGTGGTTGCTCGTATGTCTGCATTTTGTGGCCTGAAACAGAAATAGAATGACTATTACACACAAATGTATGGTTCTTTTTAATTGCAATGCTTCATTGACAGTATTAACATGAACAACAAAATGTTTTTCATTTATAATAAGTGCTTTTCCATACTGTGAATGTCTTTTGTTAATTCCGTTGGCGGTTAATTTGCGAATGTACAACATGAGGTTACTTATTTTAATGTAGAACCCGGTAGTCCTGCCTTATGTATTGATGCGGTGAACCCTTGACAAAGGCCATAGGCCTGCCTTATATAAATTGAAGTGGTGGCCCATTGATAAGTCAGCAGGCCAGCTTTATGAATAATGACACACCCGCTGTAGAATGATGTTACATCAGGCATAGGTGGGGTCATTGTGAGTATGGGGTTCAGCACTCACTAGGGTGAAATGTGATATGAGGGTGTCACAAAGGTATTTATATCTACTTGATGAATATATTTGTAATTTAATGCCTAGCATTTAGCAGTGTGTGTGTGCGTGTGTGTCTGTGATAAATGCACTTTTCCTTTTTAAAATAAAAAGCACAGACTAGAAAGTAATTTATTGAATGTTGTTGAGTGCCAGAAAATTGGGATTGCCATCTCCCCTGACCAGGCCTTGGAGACTCAAGTCCTACAATGGGATACTTGATTACCAGTAAAAAGACAATTGCAGACTTATTACTTGTGCAGTACTTCAATCCCTCACAACTAATAATCCATTAAATTCTTACAGTGTGATTGTAGATACTTGGGTCTACTGGCTGCTAGGACTCATTCCTTACAGGGGCACAGCTTTTGGAGCGGCTTACATTTTTCACATATAAATTACTGTTAATGATCTGATGTGTGAATATGAGAGTGTGGGCATGTATATGTCAGGGATAAGAACATCGCAGAGTTTTTCTGTTCAATACAGATGCATTCCTGTGAATTATTGGTTAGGTTGAACAACGTGGACATTAGTTGTTTGTGAACTGCATGTTCTTCCACCGATTTTAAAATGGTTTTCATGTTGCCAATACGAGGACTTACCTTTCCACATTACTGAATTTAAAAAAACAGTTCAGGACATATATAACTACATTTTGCCACAGTGCATTATTTATACTGAGGCAAAAGACTATTGAGTGGAACTGCATCGAATGTTCATGACTTTTAATGTGCACCTTTATGACTGAGATATATAGATTGTTGTTACTGTAGTCTCAATGGCTCGGTGTCATTTTAAATACGTGTATCATTTATCAAAATTACTTGCAAACACAAACTCTAGTTTGGCTCTTTTGGTCTAAAAAAGAAGTAAAAATACAACCCCTATTGTCTTATGCACTTCCTCCACTTGGTTGTGTTTTCACTCCTGCTTACTGCAATTTAGAATTTCTCCATTTTCCAGCAACAGGTATTTTTGGCCAGCCCTCTTCATCCGTACACCTGTAAACAACAGGTAGTCTTCTTCAGCCAATTCCTAGCTTCACTATGAGTGAAAGCATATTTCTTTTGCACATGTGCATTCCCATCTAAAAATGTATTTGCCAATTGTTCTAATGACACTTTAAATGGATACTGCATACATGTGCCAAAAATATATACATAATCAAATGAATAAATTAATTAATTTATAAATAAATATTTAAAACATTGAAGGTTTGCCAGACCGATTGGATTTGCTATTGCTTGTTAGATTTATTATGCAATGAGCTATATGTGAAATAAAAACATCTGCAGGGACAATCGGGTAACTAGTTCTTGTTGCATTCATAAAACATGTGAATAGCTTACTTTCACCCTCGAAGGTAGCACACTGCACTAGTTTTTAGTTCTAGGTATGACAGCGCCTCTGTCACCGGACAATTAATGGTAAACCTAAACAGTGGGTTTTAAAAAGCACTACCAGTAGATGGACCATGGCTCTGCCCACATGTTGGTAGCCAGGAGTACATGTTTTGAATGGGCAGATGTTGTGTGCTTCCATAAAGTGATTGTCCTCCAAGCAGATGTGATCATTTTGTTTATTTATCCAGCTACACAAGCTTGAATTTTCAGGAGCACACACATGACATTGTAATGCTATTAAACATAAATAGATAAATTACAGTTTTTATTTTTCTCTGGAAGCAGCAGATGGGGCAAGGCAGTCATTATCTTTAGACTTTAGAGTGCAGCTTTGTGTGTGGGAGTCCAGAGTTATGTATTTTTAGGTTTGGTTTGACAGTGCAACTGTCTCCTGACATTATCTGATCAACAAATGAGAGCTTATGCTCCCCCCACGTTAGTTCTCTCGAGTACAGGTTTCATTGGGCTGACTGTGTGCTTCCACAGAAAAGACAGATTGTATTGCACATTTTGTCTTGTGGCAAAGTTCATACTCAATACAACATGACTGAGTTGGTTATGGTGGCAAGCCTGTGATTATATTATGATAAAGGCATTAGGCCTGACATATTTATTGCAAAAAGCATATGTTAAAGTCATTAGGCATTTACGTGTTGATTGTTATTACTCTATAATAAAAGTCTACATATAAGTATGTTGTTACATGTAATCTTACAGATTACTGTAGTAGACAGTGCTTTTGTTGTTGGTCACTCAGTGTGACAAACCATGCCTATAGAAGTTTTGCTCTGTGAGAATCCTTGTTATACCCTCTTAGAAGAGTTAATATTTTGTCTTGTGGGCACACTTAAGCTCTGTACAGGAGGCCTCAGTTAGTTTGAATGAGAAGTCAATGATAAGAGCTACAGGCCTGATTAGTTCACTAAGGAAAAACATTTCTTATACAATAGATATAATCTTTTTATTATAAACTGTTATGATAAACGCAGTAGACCTGACGAATTGATTGCAAAAGGCACATGTTATAGTCAATATTCATTAAAGGGTGGATTGTTATTTCTTCGTTTTAAAGCCTACAGTTAGGTATTTGCCACAGATTACTTTTATAGGGAAGGCTTTTAGTGTTGATAAACTATAGGGGAGAAGATTTGTGCTGTAACAATTGTGATTATTCGTGCTAGAGTGTCTTCCTGGAGCTTATAGTAAAGAAAATCATTAAATAATACATCCATCCATGTATCTAAATATAGAAATGTTAGACCTGGCCCTTTTGACCGGTTTATCCCCAAACGTTTTGCCTTCTGCCTCCGATTTTACTGACCCTGTTTTCGTTGGCTATAGGATTCTGGGCACTTTACCACTGTTGACCAGTGCTAAAGTGCATATGCTCTCTATATAAATTGTGACAATGATTGGTGATCCATGATTGGCATATTTGATTTACTGGTAAGTCCCTAGTAAAGTGCAGGGTGTGTGCCAGGGCCTGTAAATCAAATGCTACTAGTGGACTTGCAGCACTGGTTGTGCCACCCATATGAGTAGCCCTGTAAATGTATCTCAGACCTACCACTGTAGTGTCTGCGCGCGCAGTTGTAAACTGCCATATTGTCCTGACAAGTGCACGCACTTGCCAGGCCCAAACCTTCCCTTTTCTTAAATGTAAGGCACCCTTAAGGTAGGCCCAAGGTAGCCTCCATGGGCAGGGTGCAGTGTATCTGAAAGGTACGACATGTACTAGTGTGTGTGACATGTCCTGATAGTGAAATACTTTGTAATTCGTTTTTCACTGTTGAAAGGCTGCATTGGAGTTGCACTGTAACATTTTTACATGTGTAACATGCAATAGGGACAAGATAGGAAAATTAAGTTTAGACTCTCTGAACTCAGAATTTATTAACACACTTTTTGGTAAAGGTGGTTTTTAAAGCCTGTGTTTGAAAATGCCACATTTAGAAAGTGGGCATTTTCTTACTTTACAATTCTGTGTGCCTCTGGCTGTTTGTGTATTCAGCATCTGGTGTGTGAGTGACAGGAGCTGAGATATGCATTCACTCTAGACAGACACTGGGGGGTTGAGGTGTGCCCTGCCTTGCCTGGGTGACTCATCGCAGGGCTGATTAGACCTGGTCTGCATTTAGAATGGTGGGAGGAGTTGTACTTACACCTGAATAGGCTGTGATCATGCTGCACCAGTGAGGGCAGAACTGGTTTGGACTGGGTTCAGAGACCCTTGCCACAAAGAGAACAAAGACATTTTGGGGTTTAAGTATTACCTAAAACCCCAGGACTTTAGATTACTTTAAGGAACAAGAGGACCCTACCAAGAAGAAGAGCTGAAGAACTGTAAGGAGGAGTACTGCCCCGTTGCTGTGTGCTGTGTGGGGTTGGCCTGCAGTTGCTGCTTCTGTCTATGGTGGAGGAAAAGGACTGACTCTTTTTGCCCTGTTGTGGTAATCCAGCTTGTGAAGAATCTCCAAGGGTTTGTGTGTGCTTGCCACCTGTTTTGGAAGACTCAGGGATATCAAAGTCTTCCTGGTGCTTATACTTTAATGAAACTTCTTGAGCTTACCGGAAGTTCTTTGTGCGGCTGTAAATTCATTTGGCTTTATTTCCTGATAAGCCTGCCTGTGCTTTTCATCCCTGGGGAGGCTGCCTGGTGCTCCTTTCATTGCAACCTGCATGGGCACTGCCGCTGAGATGCCTATGGACCTGAGTTGGGCTGACCTCCCATTTGCTTCATGAGAAGCCCAAGAGGTTCACTAATTCTGAATGCGGGCGCCCGTCTGCTGAACGTGCACCGCACTACCACCAGGTGATGCCTGGCAACCAGCCCGAAGTAACCGGAAGCAGGAACCTCGCAGCTCAGCAGCTGTGTCACTCAGCCCAGCCCAGCACAGCCCCCCTCCCTTTCCAGAAGGGGGACCGCAGCGTGCAGCAGTGCGGGAAACCGGCTGGAGCCAGGTTCCCCTAGGGCCAGTAATCGGCTGCCAAACCACCCCCCTTGTGAGGCCCCCTCTTCCAGAGGGAGCCACCTTGCCTTTGCTAGGCACCACCGAGGTGACGCCTGCGGACGGCAAGGCAGCCCTGCCTAGCAGGATGCCGCGCCGGCAACCAGGAGCCTCACAGCCACGCTGCGGCAAAGAACCGCCCCTGGCGCCTACCGCTCTGTGCTGCCAGAGGCGCCGACATCAGGAGTCAGCTGATCTTGGTCAGGGTATCAGGTGGGTGCACTTCTCCCCTCGCTGTGGAAGCCTTCATGCCCCTGCGCCGTGCTGCCAGAGAGGCCCCGCTGACTCACGCCATTTTGCCCTGACTGGGGACCGGGCGAGTGCCCTCCCCCCTCCTCATAGTTTTTGTTGAAAAGCCCCTCACTGCGGCATGTCCCATTGCGGGCAGCTGCTTGTCAGCTCATACAGGTATACAGGGATGACCAGTTAAGGTCTCTCTGCCAACGGGGGCATCTGTGTTGTGGGGAATTGCAACTTGTGCACAACGGTATCTGGGGAGTAGGTTTGGGGTAATGGCTACCTTTTGGGACCCTAACGTTATGATGTAGGCCTTTCTCTGGCCAGGTCCCCAAGTATTATGTTGTCATAACATGTGCAACTTACAGGTATTGCCTTAGTGCACTACATGTATTATGACAATTGCCTTATGGCAAAGTGATGAAAGTTTATGATTTATGCATTCTTATGACCAGTGCCTAGTGGCACAGTAATTCATGTAATTACGGTCATGTGATTTATTTGCATCTTTGTGACAAGCGCCTAGTGGCGCAATGATTTATGTGAAGTCGTCTAATGTGCTTTACATGCTATGAAGTGATTTACGGTCTAATGTGTTTTTTTATGTACAATACAAAGGATATTTTTTATATAACCTTGTGTGCAGTCTCTTTTGTGGTGTGCCTAGTGTGTCACTGGTGTGAGTGTGTGTGTGTGTGTTGCGTAAATGCTTTACACATTGCCTCTGGGATACGCCGGACTGCTCTGCCAAGCTACCAAGGGGGTGAGCTCCCTTACCCTGACTAGAGTGGTGGATTCTACCTGGCTTAGGTGTATACCCTAGCCAACCAGAAACCCCATTTCTAACAAGAAATATCAAGGTACACAGAGGTCCTTTGGGGCAGCTCTGTTCTACAATTGGTCTGTCTGAGTGTCATTTAAACTCTTCTTCCATCCATGACAGCGCTTGAGTTAATGGCTCAGTCCACAACAATTATTGGCACTCTTGCCCTGTGAATGACAGCATTTTCTGATCACATATGCACATCCACCTGAAAATGAGTTGTGTTTCATGGTCAGGCTGGATGGCCTGTTCTTTAGTTTTCAATGTTCTACTTTTATAGTTCCCCCCTTTATTCCTTTACTCTTCTTATTTTTATTTTAATATTTCTAAAGAGGTTTTTACAGCTCTACAGGCAGTGTTAACGGGTTTCCTGCTTGCCACTCATTTCATCTGCAGTACACAGCAACCCTCATGACTCCTTACTCTAAAACAAGAGACCATTACGAAATGCTGTAGTTCATAGTATATAATTATTTTCTTTTCCATATGGTTGACATGCTGAAAATTTAAAACAATAGTCTATTTACAATACCTTTGCAATACGGACACCAATTGCTATGTTAAGTATTAATATTGCAAGCATATGCCCACTGTGTTTAGATGTCAGCATGTTTTCTTTTTTCTGTTTCAAATATTTTAATTAATTGCGCTCATGCTGTTGAGTTTGAGAGCGTGTGCACTTTTGTCAGAGGGTGAATGCAAGAGTGAGTAGGTGGATGGATGAATTGATGCATGAGTGTAAAGATGAGTGAAAGAGTGCATGTAAAATAACTTATTGAGTGCCTACACCTGTCAGTGATGCAAAAAGCAATTTCATTCATAAGCCAGATGTATCAACATTGTCAATGCTTGTTCAATTAAGTTTTAGGAGTACTCAGTGGTTTCGCAGAGCTTTTTTCTTGAACGAAATCTGAAAGCAAACCAGAAGCACGAAAGATCCCAAAAGTTAATGATAATGGGTGGAATAGCGGAGGTCAAGTTTAGAATGTATGAAGTCATATTTAAAGGACACATTAATTAACTCTTTGTGATGATGAATGAAGAAAGATTCATTCAGGGATATATGTGGCATTAACATAAGTTGCCATCTGGTTACATGCAAAGATATTGATACTTAGAAGTGACCAGGGAGACTTGCTTTCGAATTACGTTTAATGCCCATTATTCACATTTGCTAGTGATATTCCTGTGTATGTGATTTATTTTTGAATTTTACAATGCATGTTTGTGTTCCAATTATTCAATTTCTCTCACTAAATATGTCACTATAACCTCTCCACCATATAGGCTTTTCCGTATACCTCTAACTCGATATCATTTGTCACGTAGGGGGTGTGGCTCTAAAACTGCTTGTACACTGACCATACTGTTGAGTGGTTCATACTATTTATTGAAAGGCTGGGATAATGTTAGAGTCATGGTTTTTCATTTTTTGTCATCTTTATATCTTGGCACTTTGCTGTGATGTGTTCCTCTGTTTAGTCCGACTTTGGGTATGTAAGGTAAAATATAGGAAACACGTTGCTAGCAAAAACGCATAGCTTTTCTCTATCGCAAAGGAGACATTATTTGAATCAATGGCCCTTCGCAACCATTCAGTCTAAGGCATTGTCATGACATGCCCTTGAAAATGAATAGGGCTGCGTCTCCCATGCTTATCAGAAGGGAGGCTATTTCATAAAGCTCTGTAATAGCTGATAACTTTGACAAGCGTTGATTGCATACAGCATGTCAAAAGGGAAATTTTTACAATTTTCAAAAGGAAGTGATGTAGTTGAAAACAAATGAATATCACGATGTTAACCCCTGCCGGACCTTTGAAGCCAAACCACTGTCTTTGAAAGATGAGCGCCGAATTGTGCTAATGACTTTCTAGACCCTGAAATTGGTGCGTTTTCTTACACATGCCTCTATTAAAAGGCTGCTATAGGTACAGTACGGATGTAGAGTGTTGCTTCATTGTGACATGGCAACGCAACTCCTTTTGTTTTCAATATTCTCGTCCCTTTCTGCATTGTTGGGTTACGCTCACTCTCAAGCACAATCTAATGTACAGCCAGCTCTGCTGTGCATGTTGACGATGACCCCATGCTCTGGATTGAGCTCTGATGAGGTGCTTGTGTGACCAACGGGCTGTAGGGCACCGCCAACTCTTTGTCCAGAGTTCGTTCAGCTGGTTATTGGTGCACTTCCTGCTAGAGTGAATGTGAGACAGAGTTAGCACCGGATCCCGGGACCAAGCACCTTTAGTGGCTGAGACGTTTTGCCATAGAAAGGAGCCTGTGTATGCTTGTTGAAATGGGAATAAAGCCATAAGTCCCCCAGGGGAAGGTAATTTTTCTTATTTTGTCTTAACCAATTGTGGATTGATGATGAAGCCGCTGGCTCCTATGTGGGTTACTGTGGATAGACAAAGGCTCTCAGGAGGACAAAAACTGGAGATCCTGGGAAGGACAAGGGGAAACAGAAAAGTATCTCTTACAAAAAGGGGCAGATATTAGGGACGCCTGTAAGGAAGATATCATTCAGTCACATGGTTTAGGTTATTCAACTAAGAGTACTGTTCTGGCTCAATTTGGATTAAGAAAAATAATGGGGCAGTGAGTATTGTGGAGAAGAGTCCTGAGTGTGGCTCCATTAAAAAAGCTAAGTTAATTAGCACATTACAGCCCACGTTTGCAAAAGATTTAAAGGCTAGTAGCCACATTGAGAACAAGACCAAAACCACAACTCGGGTAAAGAGGCACTTTAAGGCAAGTGCATCTGTAAGATGTTATTCAAAGGTAGTTTCACATATGAGGATGCATTTGAGGATGTGGTCATGAGTCCAGAAGTTAAAGCTGCATCCCGAGACCAATTACCACCTTGTTCAACTCCCCTTTCTAGAGGCAAGTTGTGATAGTGTGCAACTTTCACAGAATTCAGTTACAAAGAATTTGCCTGCTATGGAGAGAACACTTACAGCTATCAATCTAATGCAGCTGAATGACGCAGGTTCAGTAGATGTGCTCTAGATTGGGTGCTAGGCGAAGAATAATGAAGACAAACCAATTTTTTTTAATCAAGGTGATGTATCCCCAAAGTTATTGCAAGGGATCTTAGAGTGAGTTTTAGTGGTAATGCCACCACCTTAAATCAGTGTTTAGCTTTGGCCTTGCAAGACCTGGAGGTTGTAGGTTTGGAGGCAGGTTCATCAAAGATAAACCAATTACTCATAGAAGAGACTCATACTATACTGGCTCCTAAGGGCAACGAAATCCATTTCACCCATGTTGGAGGGTCCTATGATTAGCAAGTTGGAAACTATGCTTTTGGCATTTAATAATGGAATGATAAGTTTATTTGAGACTTTGGAGTGCAATCAAAAGGGAATACAACCCGTCTGTCACTCTCTAGAATATAAGTTGGATGACTTGGCCCAAATACCTAATGTAGCAGAGGAATCTATGCTACAAGCAAAGAATAAAACCTTGAGAATGCTCCATTTTCAAACATTTTGAAAGGCTTGGCAGTGAGTCAAAGAGGAATATCTTAAGGCTTTTAAATGTTTCAGACTAATCAGAAGGGAATGTAATATAGACCTATGTTATCAAACTGCTCCAAGATGCGTTTTTACAAACTGAGGACAGTATAGACCTTGAGAAAGAAATTCAGCGTGTTCATAGAGATTTGTCTCTTTCAGTGAAAGAGCAGATTTTATTATCACCATAAAGTTAAGTCCTTTCAGACACAAGCTTTGAAATTTAAAATTTGATCAGATATTTGTCCACTCACATGAGCACGACAAAGTAGTTTGGGTCAAAAGAGAGATGGATGAAAAACATTTGGTGCCAAAGTACAACTCAAGTACCTAGTGATGCTACAAATAATGCAGAGAAATAAGGTGTCAAGCTTGAGACTGGTGGAAGAAGTTGATGATTTCATCTTTAAAATTAAGAGACATACCCATTCAAATATATTATGGTTTGTGAGATTGGTGGCAGGCAAGAAAGCCCCACATCAGCACTTAGCGGTGCTGGTGGAAGATTTGGGAGGGTGCCCTTGGAGAGGGTCCCCATGGCAGTGGAGCATTTAAAAAACAAAACAAATAATTGGGCTCTTTGAATGAGATTCAGGGATGTGTTTTCGATTTTTTATTTTGGTAATGGATGATGTATTACAGGAAGGCCCAGCCAAAATTCCCTCCTCTCTTGGAACATTAAGCCGAGGACCAGAATTTTTTTCCAGAATCCTGACTCTATATATTGTCATTTGTTTAGACTTGACTAGTTTTTGGCAGATAGAAAATTGGCACGAAGTGTACTATAAGGCGTACACCCCCCAAGTCTGGCATTCCACTATGGAGAGTATATATGAACGTTTTGTTGATTTATGAAGTACTGTCCGAGATCACAATCCAGACTGAAAGATTTTCAGGATTAATGTTGGAACATCCCACATTTGTAGGACAGTGTAGGATGGTGTGTTAACAAAGACTGCATGACACAGATTGCAGGAAGAATGAACAGAAGATGATAAGTTAGAATTCCATATTCAAGAAATATCTTCCCAACTGGAAGATCATACCTTTAATAGGGGGATGGGAAGAAATGATTAGCTAACTTGGAGAAAGTGCAAATAAATTATAAAAGCAGGCAACTGTGGAGCAGCAATTTGAATATGATGAGATATGTGGGGCCTTGTTATTCTAGAAAGCATGAACAGAATAGAAGTTAGCTTCAACTACTCACTTCCCAGTCTCTGAGACACAGGAAATGTTGTATGTGTTTTGCAACTTTGTCCAAAATCTCTATAAAGAGGAACTCTCCCAGGATGATATTTCTTTTATTAATTGGTTAGCCACACTACAACTGCAGACACTTACACCAGAGCACCAGGCAAGCTTATATTTCAGAGGAAATCAAGGAATATATATCCCATTTTAAATCTGGAAAGGCAGTTGGCCCAGATGGTATTCTGGCAGAAGTTTATAAGATTATATTAGAAGCTATCCTTCTGATGTGAACGGGCCATTTAATGGCATATTGCTGGAGACGTATAATATACAGAGTTACTAAAATGAGGGTATTTCAATAACCTTGAAGCTGATACTGACCCTAGATGTTATGATTATAGCCCTATCTCCCTTCTCAATTTTGACAATAAATTTTTTTCAGGCAAAATGGCTAGGAGGTTATTTAAAGTTGTCAGAGGTGTAATAAGTGAGGATCAAAAAGCTATATTCCCAGGGTGACTTCTTTACAATTTAATATTTTTGATTGTGGGGTCGACTGACCTAGCTGTTGCCCAGAATCTAACTCTGGAGATTTATATTTTAGTTGCAGCCAAAAACTTTGTCAGGGTCAACTGAACCTACCTATTTATTGATTTAGATTTTTTAAAATAGCGCACCTGCACCAAATGATAGCAGAGCTTCACATAAAACAACTTCAACATAGGAGAAATAAAACATGGAACTGGTCAAGAAGGAAATGAAAATACACATACAGGGTACAAAGGCAAGGTGCACTGCTGTAAGGGGAAGGCAGGAGGGACATAACTAATAGACACCTATCAATGCAACAGTAAATTGCGGAGAAAACAGAATAATATTGAGTGTTGTGTTAATAGACAATGGTCTTTAGAAACAACCTGAACCTAATGTTGGAAATTACCATCTTCTGTGCAGCAATCACCAATTTTTTTGACTGAACATTTTTAATTGGCTTTAGGACTCTGGGCACTTTACCCCTGCTAACCAGTAGTAAAGTGCTATCCTTTCCCTTAAAATGTGCTGAAAATGCCATGTAGTTGATTGGCACATTTAATTTACTTATAAGTGCCTAATATATGGTTATACATGTACCTAGGCCCTGCAAATGAAATGCTATGAGTCGTTTGCAGAGCTCATTGTGCCAGCCAACACAGGCATACTGTAAAGCAGGTCTCCAGGCCTGCCACTGTATCCTGGGTGTGCAGTTTTTCGACTTGATAAAAAATCATCCTTTGAGAGGACTAAAACTTCCTTTTAAATGTGTACATTTTACCCCTGAGGTTGGCCTTATTGCTCGATAAAGCAGGAGGCATGGTATTTAAAAATAGGAAATGTAGAAATTAATGTTGCACATGTCCTGACAGTGAAAAGGCCCCCAAAGCCTTTTTCACTGTGGCAAGATCAGCTGCCCCATGAGGAAAACAATGGATTACATTATAATCCCTTCTAATGATAATTTTGTTTTGGAAGTAGCTAAAAATAGAGTTCAAGAATTCATCTTAATAGGTATTCAAACTCCAAATAATGGCAAAATCTAATTTTTACTATGTTGGAAAAGGTTCTTTGTGGAACGTTACATTTTCCTACCTAAACCTTTGCAGGAAGCCTTTCTGCCAGTATTCAGATAACAAAGGACTTGTGTGTGGGGAGGTATTGGCCTTCTCTTGACAGGATGGCCTGGAGGCTGTGCCCAAGAACTAGTTCCACTTCAAAGAGGCCTACGCTGTCACACGCAGATGAACCCGACACCAGGCCTGCCTTATTCCTTTGTCCCTCTACTCACCTTGGCTCCGAACCCAGTGTGGATGGAGCTGGCCCCTAACTGGTTTAGAGTGACCACAGGGACGGTTTGCCTATTATCATAGCCAGACATCTGGGTGTGCCCAGGGAGCTCTGAATGAGGGAAGAAAGTTCCTTCCATCTCGAATTTAGATTGAGAGGGGCACAGTGTATAGTTTACCATAAAACACACAGGAAGTTGTGTAAAAGCAGATAGGGTCAACTCTGTGAACTCATACCTCATTAGGTAGGGTGTGGCCAGTGGCTGACCCCAACAGGCTGGCACTAGACATAAATGTAGTCTCTCCAGTAGCCTCATCAGAACACTCCTGGACCTGAGAAGAGTCAGAAGAATGACTGCCCTACTGTCTGAAGAACATTTCTCTGACCATCTACGGGTAAGCAAATTTACTTAACATGTCCATTTTACCAAAACACATATTATATTTGATTGCATTCTTTTGAGTTTAGATAGTAAGGAATTGTCCAGTCCTCAGGGAAACCTGAGCAGTTTTGTCTGAGGTCCTTGGGGCCAGGGATCTCATGGAAAAAAGTCATGCATTCCAACAGGGAAGGAGGTTTATATCACAGAGTTATATGGGTTTTTTTCCCGTTGGACTGTCCAGTTGAACTTTAGATGTTTGATAGACTACCCTACAGGAGATAGGTTAGGACCAATTTTTATTTTTATAGTTACTGGCCTCTGTAAGGCAAATTTCTACTATAATTTCTCCTCTCCTAAGTACTTCAAAAGATTTGACTAAAGATTTTAATAACCTGCAGTCACATTATGGTCCGATGTTGCAATCGTTAGGCAGTTATAGACTAGCACTAATCTGGGACTCACCAGGAAGGCCTGAGTCTCCCACTCAGTGAACCCGAAATCAACCACTGGGGTGATCATCTAAATCTTAACAAAATAAGGTCATGGGAATGTGTGTGCTAAACGCGGGGAGCCTCGTTCAGGTTCATATATTTCCATTTCTCATCTTAGATATCGGCAAGATATCTTGTAGAAGGGACGAGTTCCAGCGATATAGGAAATGAATTGAAAGATATATCAGGGTGCAAGATGGCATAGAGGATTATGTGAAGCAGCAGAAGACAGCATGCTCCAGAATGCTCCAGCGGATCTGCCATGGGTCGAATGCTTATCAACATTGGACAGTAAAGCCATATGGCAAGTATCTATGAGCATGGAATATTCCATAGTTTGCAAAATCATGCACCCTATGCAAGGAACTTCTATTAAGCTTTACACTACATCCACTTGTGATTCTAAAAATGTTGTTTACATGCTAAAATATCCATGTGGCCTCGTATACGTAGGCAAAACTGAGCGCAAGATGAAAACTCCACTGACTGAACATAAAAGTAATATTCTTAATCACAATGAGAAATCACTGGTTGTTGTACATTTCACCGAAGTACAAACACAATTTCAGCCAATTAAGGTTTCTTATCTTAGAAACTGTGCCCATCCAAGAAGAAGGAAGAGATAATAAGAAATGGCTACTCCAACGAGAATTCTTTTGGATTAATAAATTGGACTCATGTAATCCTAAAGGTCTAAATGAATGGTTGGATTTAAGTTGTTATCTGTAATGTGTTATCTGTTTCACATTTTATTGGAGATTTGCTTTTTCTATTAGCCCATCCTATTGGATGAACTGAACTCTTACACATTCGCTATATGCATTTCATTTTTACCATGCATTTTGAATCTTGTTTTCTTAGTTAATTTCATCTGGTTTGTTTTGATCACTACTGTTCTTTATTATGAACCATTCATGTAGGTAAACTCTTGTTATCTGAACTTTAGTTTCCTTTAATGCACTTAAAAACCTGTGCGATCATTAACTGTATGATTTAACTACTTTTGTTTAGTTCGTAACATTAAGAGAATGTGGTCTCACGACTTAACCCGATATCTTGTGTACTTTCTCACTTTGTTTCAAGATGGCGGGAATTATAATTTAATTTGTTTGCCAGTTCACATACCACATCCTTTTTCTTTTTCTAATCGCGTCTTTCTTCTATTTCTACACTTGTTTGAATGGCTATTTCAGTAGAGTTACAGCGATACATGCTGGCTAAAACTTCGGTCTGTTGATGAACGGTATGTATCTTTTTTTACCAGTCCACGTTGTTTGCCCTTTCACGAACCACGTTTCATTGCGTTCACTTTTTATCCACACACCTGTTCGAACGGCTATTCCATTTGCATGCTACTGCGTACATACCAGGAGTGAAATGACGAAACGGGACGTATCTAATCCTTGCCTGACTCATTTTTCCATCGACATTGTGGCATTGGTGATCACATGATTATAGCTAACCGAGCTTGTTCCTGCATCGTATGTGTTTTTGAAGTTTCATTCGTATTTATTTTTCTCACTTTGCCTCACACGGGAACCTTTGCAATTGCTTTCCATATTTGTGTAGTGTTTTTCATTATGAATTTTCTTTGATCTTCCAATCTTAATTTCTGACTTTGTGTCTAAATGAGTCACTTTAAGATTTGGGAGACTATTCCTTCCACTTTTTCTATTTTTATTAATGTTTCTTTTGGAGTTTAAGTGATTTCCACTAAACTTGCAATATTCGTGTAAACTGCCTTTCTTGTATCATTGATTATGGGTATTCTGGTAAAATTTTAGGATACCTTCCCCTGATGAAGGGCTTGTCCAGAAATGCATTGAGATCTGTTTAACAAAATGAAAGTCAAATGTACGCTCTTACGTGTGATTACATAACACGTTGAACATGAATTATGAATAAGGTTCCCCGTTTTCCGTTTTTACGGATTTTTACAGATCAATAAAGACAGAAAACAATGTGTTTTCTGTCTGCATTTATTTTTAAAAGTGGATAAATACAGAAAATTGTGCGTCTTTTAAGTGACTCTTCATGCTGTCTTTCATGAGTTATAGCCCAACAGCTGAACAGATAGACAGCATGGAAAACTAAAAAACTGGATGAAATTTCTTTAAATAACTGCATTTGTTAACATACATTTGTGGTATAATGCTCAGATTTACCAGTGAATGTACTGTTATGTAATATTTGGCAGCTTAAATAGCTAAAACACGACAGACCTCAAAGTATGAGTATGCATCTATCAGTTAAATAATGATGGAAATTTACAGTTCAACAACTTCATTAATACACAAAACACAAAATAAATATGGATAAATACAGATAAAGTGGCCCAAAAATAAATATGGATAAATACAGACGGAAATGTCAAAAAAATAATACCATAAAACCGGGAGCCCTAGTTATGAATAATGGATCAAGTAAACAAATACATTTTCATTTGAAAATCATGATGATATGAATGAATATCAATTATTGGATGGAATTTACTCAGGAGTGCTAAGTGGGGACATTGTTCTCGTTTAAGACAGCGCAGACTGTACGTTTTGATAATATTCCATAGTTTAAAATGCTGCACTTATAAGAAATCATTTATTCACTCTGCAAAAGAGGTATTGGACACTGAAAAAGATTTTGAAATGCGGTCAAAGTTTGTATATTCCATTACCTAAGTATGAACAAACAAATGTGGTTGACTTATATATGCTCTTTTACTGTCTGGCTTTGACGTATTATTGGCACTATAGGAGTAGTTTAGCCTCCTCAATACTTTGACAAGAAAGAGAGATAAATGCCATTTTGTGTCTATTTAGCACGAAAAGCAAGATGCCACAGAAAGGGCAAGGATTACGTTTTTTATCTTATGATGTTGGCAAGGAGAGATATTTGCAAAAATTGAGTCTAGGAACCAAGCTCCATTGCCTGCAATTATTTATTCTATAACTAAGCAGCACTAGTGAAATAAGAAGGATTTGTTAGAGATATGGTTATGAGAGTGAAGAAAAGAAAGATTTTTTGAAAAGAGTGAAGAAAAGAAAGATTTTACGAAAGTCCTTTGATTATCTCTTCCCTCTGAAAAGGATATATGAGCGGATGTTAAAGCCTCTTCGAGATGGCGTATGTCAGTGACAGAGAGCCAGCCTATTTGGAGGGTTTTGTTAGAAGGTCTCTTTCTGAAATAGATCTCTGAAGGTAAGACAAGGACTAAAAAACACGCATAGGGTGAGAAAATGTACTGAAGATGAAAAAGGTGAGTTAAATTGCGAGCACCATGTCTGCCACATCACAGACACCTATATCTAACCTTGTATTATGCTGAAAAAAGCAACAACTAAAAGTCTTGAATCAGCAGGCACGGGTGATTAGAAGGTGAGGACTATATATGGCCCGATCGTTACAGTAAAAAAAAAAAATCAGTGATTGTGCAATCAAGTTCGTGAAACACGTTCTTACACACAATCTAGGCCACAGCAGGTCAAATTGTACCTGTGGTGCTGAAGGGATAGTGAATGTTGAGACACAATCAGCAAACAAACATTCTGTAAAGTTGTCAAATGTAATGGCATTTTATACATAGAATAGTTTTTATTACGTTGTTTAAACATTGAGTAACCATCTGTAAGTAAATGAGAAATAAAATGTACATACTGCCAGCTTTCTTCGACTGCTCAGCATTTCATTTTGATCTTTAAAGCTAGCGGCACCGACACTGCCAACTTCCACTTCTTTCTCTGTAAGCCACGAATCAAACATACACTAAAATAGAGAAAGATAATTCAGCCTTTGGTTAAAAACAATAACGAACGTTATTTACCACTCCATATTTCATCATAAGACAGAAAAGCCCTAAAAGCTGTCACGTACCTGCTCGTTGGTGAAATGCTGCCACTTGAGAAGTATGTCTTGCAGAAGTACCCATCGCTCTTCAGTCCATCTGCAAATGGTGGCCCACCGGTCCCCGAGATGCTATAAGAAAACAACCCAAACAATACTATTAGAAAGTAAATGTCTAAATATTAAAGATAATTAACATTTTGCAATATCCTTCATATCAACGAGGATCTCCAGCGAAGCTTGCTTTCTGTCATTGACGGTTCGGTTGCTTTTTCCCTCTTGCCTAAGCTGGTCTGGTTGCCCACATAAACTCACCTGTAAAGGCCTACCGTAATGTATTGCAATAAAATCTGTCCTACGTTGTTCCGAGGTAGTGCTCTCTACGTTACTTGAGACTATCTGAACAAGTATTCTTACCGACACAACTACACACTCATCACAACCGTTCTGGAGGCCTCTTCTCATCCTACAGTCACATGCATCTACCTCCATAAATCAAATTATTCTGCTCTTTGGCCCTAAAATATTAACCCCATTCGTCCATTAGTAGGGAAAGAATCCTTTTTAAAGACAATTTGTCTATTAAACTTCAAAATACAAAATAAAATCATCAACAGTTAAATCAAATATTGTTTAACAGCGACATAAAACGGGCTAGCCCGATTTCACTGTCTAAAATGAACATATTTTGCTGAAAGGTCAATGGCTGCTTGCCTTGTGTGAGTAGAATACTCTATAAAAATGGGTATTAATAACTTTCTTAAAATCTCCAAGAATAAAGGGCAGTCCATTATCACATGGGAGATTGAACACTTGAGGGCATATTTGTTAAATGCTCACGCATTGCTGGGCAGCAAGAAACGTTGCTGTGCTGCTTTGCGTGAACAGGAGAGAGCTGAAGAGCACCTTATCTACTAAGATATGATGCTCATCAGCTCTCTCCCTGCGCTGGCACACTTGACGCTGCCTAACGCCAACACAGGCATCCTTGCAACGTGGTCCAAGAACGCCTGTATTATGGGCAGGATTGTTTTTGTGCATTGCACAAAAACAATCTTAAGAGGACATTTCCATGTGTGATGCAGAATGCATCATGTATAGAAAGAGGACATAATGAGGAGAAATAAAAATATTTCTTCTCGTTATCCACAAATCATGGAGTCCAAATGAATACAAGTGAGTGCTGATGGGTCCCACCTGAAACTGCCTCAAATTAAGCATTGGATGAAGTCAGAGGATTAGAACTCGACCTGCAGTCTGCAGACCACAGCAGGTGTCTGCAAACGTTTAAACGAGTAATTTACGGAGCCATTTGACCAGCTTGTAGATTAGCTTCAACAGGGTTCTTGCTCTGGTTAATCTATAACTTCGCTATTTCCTTTTCTCTGGAGGGGCATTTCCATTGTCTGAGCTAACAAGGGACATCATTTCGTGGAGGCCCGTGGTTCAGCACAATGCTATCGCCGACCGCTGACCGATAGCTGCAGAGAGAGAGCGAGCGAGGGGCGAGCGAGGAGCAAGAGCAAGGAGCACCGCCAAACACCACACGCTGTGGTTGTGGCTCCGTTGTTTTTTTCCCCTTTTTTACTCTTTAAGGCGGGGGCTTGACGATCTGGGCTCCCCGGTGTTTCCGGCGTTTCCAGGTTTTTTAGCGCGATTGAGCCCGACCGAGTCCTGTCCCCCCCCCCCCACAGTGCTCCTGTTTGCCTCATTTCATCCTCCTGCTACCACCGCACTTCCCGCTCAGCACCGTGTTGTAGCAGATTGGAACTATTCACTGGAGTGAGCAGCGAGCCTCGTGCCCAGGTGGATGGCAATAGACGGCGGTGGACGGCGGACACAGCGGTAGGTGGTTGGCGTGGCTTCGCATGTGTGCGCAGCCGCCATCTCCCCTCTCCGGGGGCACAGCACCCACGGAGGCGTTAGTGCTATATTGTATTGTAGAGCAAGTAAGGAGCGGGCCCAGTACAACGGAGCACCAGCATTTAAGACACATCCAGCATTTCAGCGGCAGTATTCTGAGTGCGGAGAGATGTGATAGGGGGTAGTGGAGTAGGTGGGTGGCTGGCTGGGAGAGGCCTGTGAGCGCTGCTGCCATTAGAAGGCGGCAGCTGAGTGTGTGCACAGGCGGGGTGGCAGAAGCGGCCCAGCTAGGTCTGGGTGCGGCTTGCTGCCTCATCGAGTGTGCCCTGCTCGACAGCATCTCCCTCCCACACCACAACACACCCTAAGCACCCCAAGCTAACCATACCGGCTCTAGCCCCAACGTGATAACTCACCCCCCAAAGCAGGAGAGCGCCACAGGCTCGGATTGGATTGGATTGGTAAAACTGGACGAAGCAGTAAGGGTAAAACACCTATTTCCTATTGTCCAGAGCTTAGGCGCCCCCACCCTGGTGTACCCTATTGCATCACTAACTGCACAAACTGCACTACCTGCACTACCTACACTAACTGCACCAGCAGCGTGAATCTACCACAAGTATCGTAACTCTGCCAAGGCAAAATAAAAAGGCAGAAGGCACCAGCAATAGAAACAAAAAGAAAAACAAAATCACAACGGCAACGGCAAACTAACTGCGGTAAAGGCCATCAGAGCGATAGAGCAAATTATGCATCCCGCAAAGCATCCAGCGGCTCTCTGCTTATTGGTCTGTGCCAGTTCTGCCTGGCCATCGCTAACTAGGCAGAGCAATGAGATCAGGCAGGACAAGGAAGCAACCTTTGCAACCAACAAAGCGAAATTATAAGTCAAAACCAAACCCTAAAGGAGTTGAGTCCCCCCTGGGCGGTTCATCAAAGTCATTGCAGAATCAAGGAACAACATTAATATCATCAACCAATTCAATTTTTGGTTCAATGAACTCAACAAGGAAATTTACCTTCTTAAAAGGACCCAGCTGCAGCCATATACTCTATGCCGGCAAAAGTCAATGACCTCCTTAAACCACTGACGCTATACAAACTAGCCTCTACACAAAACGAAGACAAAAAAGAAATAGATAAAGAATCACATAAGGCAATAGTAACTGCAATGCACTTAGCCCTAAACAGTAGCGGGGGCAAACAAGCCCTCCAAAGTGACAGAAGGCACCGAACATGAGGTTGCAAAACCAGATTATTGGAGCACTAAGGTGCAAGTTATTCAAGCACAAGTACATTCGAGCACTGAAGTACACTTTAAGGACGAAGTCTTAGCACACAGTAACAGCACAGATGCTATTCCGGGAACAGAAGATGCCGTCTAAGAGGTTAAAATGCCAAACTGCCAGAGTAGCATGGTGCAAACCATGCAAAAGCAAGTTTACCCGCACACAGAACTGGATTTTACGTCCAGGATTGACACAAGGTCCGACAATACAACGGACAATACCAGTGACGCGGTAAAACCTAAAAATCACTCCACTCCAAGACAACAGGTAAAGCAAAACAACAAGAATCAGGACACCTATATTACAGATGATTTCAGTGGCTCCTGGATGGAGTCCCAATCAATCCTGAATAATAAGGACATACTGCAGGCAATAAGTACTACGTCTAATCCCCCAGTACAACTTGGTAAGTCGTCAACGCCCCAACCGGAAGTGCAACTAACAAGCGTAGAAATATTAAGCTCCCCGGAACAAGCAAAAGCCATGACAACTAACCTAATCAACAATAATACAGTACAAATAAACAACAATATATGCAGCAACCAAGAGAGGAAACTAGAGGAAGACAAAAAGGCTCAGTCCACAAAGCCTAAAAGTACCAGCCTAGTACAAGAAATGGGACGAATTGACAAGAGTTCCACAGAGGACCAATTAAGGAAAAATATAACACCGCGACCAACAGACCAACAGCGAACAATAATCAACATTTCTAGCTCACTTGAGCAGTCAAGAACAGAGGCCTCTCATTTAGCTATTAAAGTTCATAGCAAGAACAAATACACCAGTGAACAGCGGACGCGCATAGAAAAAACAAAGATAATAATAGCACGCATTACCTACCTAGCAGTATCACGGAGCGTAACCATCAAGAGAATCATAACATTACTAAACACCCAACGGAGCAGAACCAAGAATCGGAAAAAAAATTGGAAGTCCTTTCGAACCTGCACTCTTTTCTATTGAAAGCACTGCAAACTTCTATTAATACCCTCAACATGCAGTCAGATAAACTCGACATCCAAATCAATCTAATGAACGTCATAGCAGAATATATTTCCGGTATAAATACCAAACTTGACTTTATGATTGGCCAATTAATCATAAATAAAAATAAAACACCTACACTGGCACAAGCTCCTAACTGTGCCTGTTGTCCAAATCTGGAAAAATTAAGTGATCTCCCGACAATACTAACAAGCATTCTTCGGGAATGTAAACAGGCAAATCATTTCCCAGAACCAACCAGCGTTGCCAGCAAAGAGCCACAGAGTGGGGAAAGAAGCCCGCAACTCATTGCCTTATCAAATACTCAACAGATAACCCTCTTAGCAACTGAAAAAAGGACAAAGGCTGTGGAGTTAAGCGACGGGGCACTCACCGGACAAGCACCCGCATTACATCCTGCTACCCAGATTGATGCCTTACAATTCCAAGCCGCCCAACAACAATCAACCCCGGCCGACCAAACAATTAACCACCCCCCTCTTTTAATGAAAAGACAGAAGAAAAGGGCCAGGAAAGCGAGACACCGCCCCCAAAAAAGTAAAGTACTAAAATTACAGGTAAAGGACAATTACCCGATCTTCAATTTCAATGATGGCAAAGTCCGGTTACTAACAGCCGCTGAGAAGAATCAAGAGTTGAAAGAGGAAGAGGACGAACACTGCACAGATCAGTCGGGGTCAACTGAGTCCCCAGACTCACTGTTAAGCGCATCGCCAGGACTAAATAGCCCAGTCTCGGCAAATTTGAGAGTAGCTGCCTTTCATTAAATAGAAAAAAAGTAGAAGAAATCAATCCTACTGCGCGCAGTGTTGCATACCCCGGGGACAACATAAATAAAACAAAAAATCCCAAAGGAACTATAAGCCTCCAGTCGAGCACGACCAATTGCACAAAGGAAAGGTGCTGTTCCCATAGGAGCCTAGGTCCTTCCTTACAGATTCACTCCAAGGTGGAAACAGGAGATAGGGAAGTTAACTCAAAAATAGGCCAGCAGTCAAGTAAAGTGAAGAGAGACCATATACTGATAAAAATAAATTCGCAAAGCGAAAAAACGAGCCGCAATGAACCAGACGAGCTGGTAAGAAATCAAAGCGCTAGACTGGCACCAACAATTTACTCACAAAAAAAATGAACCCAAACTAAACTTAAACAACAGGATCTTTCTAACACCACACTATTCCTCACAAGGACCACAAGATTATCTAAATAGAGGAAACATTTTGCGCCTCATGGCAGTTATACCAACTTTAAAACATTTGACATCCACAGACTTATTGGCGATAGAATTTATCGACCAGGCAAATAGCACCGGAAGGGAAAAACCCTAGCAACTTGGAAAACGGAAGAAATGGTCTCAGTCATCTTAAAAGAGGTCTCGAAGTTTGAAGAGTGGGGTATATCTCGCTCTACTCCTTTGAAACAACGTTACCAGTCACCTCTCTTATCATTAAACAAATCCCCAAACAATAACCCTAGTAAAAACCCAGTTTTCTCGGTCCTACAAGGTGCAATAGGCGCAGATGATAAAAATTCACAACAAATGATGCAAAAAAAAAAAAAACATACCAAGGACCTCAAAGACAAGACCTGCAAGGAGAATGACATGCAGCGACACAATGTACACCAGAGTTCCCCTTAATCAAATTCTTGTCATGGAACATAGCAGGAGCAAAGAGATGCCTGCAGGAAAATGGACCATCCGAGAGCTGGGATAATTATGATATCATTGCCCTCCAAGAAACATGGAAGTGGAAGTCCCAGGGCGGATCCTCCACCATGTTAATGCAACACGAACACAGCAATATGGTAGAGCTAAAGGCAGCCTCGCCGTTTATATTTCCACAGCACTAAACATGTCCTCGGTCCAGTTGTCAACAACCACATCTGACATGCAAATAATAAAAATGGAATTGGGCTCTCAGTTAGTGGTTAGCACCGTAATACTTATTAATATTTATGCACACCCGAAGCATAAGATAAAAAAAGAATTATTTAAAAAACTCATCGCTACCATTGCAGAGCTCCGGTTTGAACAACTATCCTGGGAAATAATCCTTACTGGAGACTTCAATTCAAATCTATTATACACACCAGAGGAAGACGATAATATCACTGCAGCAAATGCAACCTGGGCAGTACAAACACAATCCTCCTCCATCCCAAAACGAGCTGACAAGGTAGGACAACAACTGGTTGTTTCCGGTCCAGGGAAGATGTGGCTTGGCAGTTCAGGCTGGACTGTTCCCATGAGGCACAGGGTCAGACTGATTTGCATATGGCCATGTCTGAACTGGGGTGGCGGAGTGAGCTAAAGAATGGTGATGGATTAAACCCAGATCAGTTGACTGGGGGTGAGGGCTTGCAATGTTCAACACTCCGTCCATCATCCCCTTTGGTTTTGCTATGTTCGCCCTAAGTTGGCAGGGTATGCCCAGACGTGGGTCCCTTGCTCACTTTGCCACTGGATTCAAGATAGCCTGGCTGATGATGGCTGTAAGCCAGAAACCGGTCCCAGGATGCTTGTTTCTGGTCCAGGGAAGACGTGGCTTGGCAGTTCGGGCTGGACTGTTCCCATGAGGCACAGGGTCAAACTGATTTGCATATGGCCATATCTGAACT
Organism: Calotriton arnoldi; assembly: GCA_963921515.1. Lineage (NCBI taxonomy): Eukaryota > Metazoa > Chordata > Amphibia > Caudata > Salamandridae > Calotriton > Calotriton arnoldi. The sequence goes on along the minus strand of CAWUFW010003607.1, from coordinate 336,646 downwards.
GGGGTGGCGGAGTGAGCTAAAGAATGATGATGGATTAAACCCAGATCAGTTGACTGGGGGTGAGTGCTTGCAATGTTCAACACTCCGTCCATCATCCCCTTTGGTTTTGCTAGGACAACAACTGGTAACAGACCTCAAACATCTAGGGATGCGTGTGCTAAACGGCAGAATGAAACATGATAGACCCCCGACCTGCACATACCAGTGTCCCCACTCGAGTGCAGTCTTAGATTACACAATAGTAACTCTTCCACTCTTAGCGCAAACAGCAAGGTTCTTGATCATATACACCACCGAGAGTGACCACTCGGGTCAGCATTTTGAATTAACAACGACATTTTTAAGACACACAGAGGCCCCGACCATGGAGGGATCCACATCAACAATAAACCTGAAGCGACTGCGATGGACAAATAGCACACTACCACACATAGCCTTGAGGGTGAAAAACCTGATGGTGACCCTTGTATCACACAAAAGCTTGACGATTAATACCTGGATTTCCTTTCTAGCAAGTCTCTCACAGCCAGGGGCATCGACAAAATTTCAAAGCGAAAAAAGGACAAATCACAACAGATATCTAAGTCAAAACGGCCCGAACCCTAAGGAAGCAACTAAGAAGAGCTATTAGGTCGACTCAGCAACAAAGTGCATCCACTATAACATGGGAGCAAGTACGCCAACTGAAGAAGAAATATAAAAAACAAATTTGGGAGGACAAAAGAATACAACATAACAACTTTTGGACAAAACTATTGTATAACGCAAAGCAATCGAATGGCAGAGCTTTCTGGGACCAAGTGAATTCTCTGTCCAGAACAACGAAAGTCCTCAATGTGACTTGTGTCACAGAGCCTGCTTGGGTACAACACCTAATCACCACGTTCTCAGTTTCAAACGAGGGCGGGACAAATTCCCTTGAAACCATTTTTAAGGCAGATCAAACAGTTTCGGTGAGCCCGAATAAGCACAGAAAAAGGGAGGATACGTTCTCCAAAACCATCAAAACAACAGGATATAGCACAACATGTGATGGGGTAGCACAGCAGCCATATCTACACTATTCCGAAGAAGAAATCTCTAAGGTGATAGCAAAAAGTAGGCTTGATGGGGCCCCGGGCCCGAATGGAGTACCCCAAGCAATTTATAAGCAAGATCCCAACTTTTGGGCAAGAAAGATGTACTGTCTGTTTCGCCTGGTAGGCACAACTAACTGCCTCCCGGAAAGCTGGAGAGGCTCAATAATTAATCCAGTATTTAAAGGAGGAGAGCGCTCTGACCCTGCCAATTATCGTCTGATTGCGTTAATAGAAGCTGAGGCCAAATACTATGCCTCCTTGATTTTAGCAGACTTGACAAGCTGGTTCGACGTGAATAAAATAATTCCCATCAACCAGTCGGGATTCCGCCAGGGCACAGGTACGATCACAAATGCACTAGCGTTAGGGATAATTGCTGATAAAAGCCTGCGGCAGCGACAAAAGCTGCAACTATGCTTTGTGGATTTTAAGGCAGCATTAGATCGTGTCAGTAGACGCCTTTTGTGGGGCAAACTGAAGCAACAGGGTCTAGCAGAATCAATACTGAAACCAATAATGGATTTATATACCGACACCTGGATGCAGGTAAAAATCGCTGATGGCAAGAAGCTCACCAGGAAGATCTATATTCGCAAGGGATTAAAGCAAGGTTGTGTCCTGGCCCCTCATTTGTTAAATCTATTTATGGCCGATTTGACACCAAGGCAAGATGTGGTTAACTCACATCCACCGCGTCTGGGTACACTGACATTAACACACCTGTCCTATGCGGATGACATTGTGCTTCTAAGCCACACGCGAATCGGCTTGCAAAGAGCAATTAATGAGCTAGCTGACTTCGCCAAAACAAACTTGCTGGAAATAAATACCACAAAACCAAAAGTCATGATCATAACTCACAGTCTACATAAACAAACGACGTTCACAATCAATAACGCGAGGTTGGAAGTGGTGAGCAGTTATAAATATCTTGGGGTATATTTGGATCAAAGATTTTCCTTTCTTAAACAGAATGAGGTCACAGAAAAAAGGGAAACGCCCTAATATTTGAGTTCTGTAGATTATCAAAAACTCTAAAAGGTCCACTGTTCACCCCATTACTAGCAGTCATCAAAGCCAAACTGCTACCAACCACAGCGTATGGAAGCGTTATTCAGCATGGAAACAATGCAGCGATTTTGGACAGCCTTCAAACACGAGTATACAAAAGGGTATTTTCCTTGCCATGTGACTCTTCACCGGCCGAGGTTCGACTAGAGTTTGGGTTGCAACAACAACAACTATACAGAAGGTATGAGGCGATTAAAACTTGGTTTAAAATCTGGCTTAATCGAGGACTTGAGATCAATAACGCAATTTGGGACGCCCTACAAGGTGACCCTCAGTCTGTCTACGCAAAGTATTTACAGGCCTCGCTACAAATCACCAGGACGGCCGACCTCTGGCAGCGGAAATTACCTCTGGCCTCATTTCAGCTTATCATGAAGAAGATGGTAAAAAAGCATTCTCTACTAGAAGATAAGGCATTGTTAAGTCGGCGAGCCCATGCATGGATGGTATTGCATTCCTACACAACATCAGAGCCAGCAGCATATCTGGGTCTTCCCTTTTCCCCCTACTTAAAAACTAAGTTTTTAGAACTACGTATGGGGAACTTGCCCTCCAATGAAGACCTGCCCCGCTGGAAGTATCTGGGCTCAAAAGCATGCACTCTCTGTGGGTCGACCACACAGGATTTCATTAATTTAATATGCAATTGTCCAGCCTTAGGTTTGTTACGCCGTCAACTGTTGAAAACACAATTTAATGAAAGAGGCATCCGTTCCTGCAGATCTGCCATATTAAAATGCCATGACTCGAAAGACCCGCAACTTATCTGTCACTTAATCAAGTTTTTAATTAGTTATAAGAAAGTATTGACACAATGAAATGGGTCACAGAGTTGTCTAGCGGTTGTTGTTTGCTACGCCGTCAACTGTTGAAAACACAATTTAATGAAAGAGGCATCCGCTTCTGCAGAACTGCCATATTAAAATGCCTTGACTTGAACGACCCGCACTTATCTGCCACTTAAGCAAGTTTTAATCAGTTATAAGAAAGCATTTACACAATGAAATTGGTCACAGAGACGTTTAGGGGGTGGTCTGTTTTTTAAAAAAAAACAACAGTACTGTAAAGAGAAATAACAATTAATTTTAACATATTGTATAAAAAAAGGTGGTGTATCATACGTTCATAGCAATTTTTGAACTTTGAAATTGAATGTTTAAAGAAATGGATGTAACGATAAGTTTTAGCATCTTTATATGTCCGTGTGCTTTTAATGGTACAATGTATCTGGTATTTTGGACCATTGTTTTGGTTTTAATTAACTAAACAAACATTTTTTTCACTTTTTCACTTTAATGAATACAGGGCTGACTTCCTGTTTGAAAGCGATGGAATTGAATTAAATTGGTCAGCCTTCATAACATCCTTTAAACTGTTAGCATATTGAGCAAGCTTGGGAGTGGTCCACAGGCGCCTCAAGTTCAATAAAGGCTGCAGGCAAATTGTATGCGTGAGCCTAGTAACTCCTAGATCACAAAACTGTGGGTATAACGGAGTGCTGGTTGGGAGTAAAATCAGGTTCCTAATTAACTTGTTAAGAGAGTTTACGATGTCATCGTGTTTGGAGAACCCCTACAGCTCAGCCCCGTACAAGGCTGACCCCAAACCGTTGGCTTTGTAGATTTTGAGTGCAGGAGAAATGGGTTTAGAGTAAGATGTCGAAAACTCTAAGTATTGCACCAGAGATCTTTTTTAACTTGGTGGTAGCCTTGCTAATATGTGGTTGCCAAGACATACCCTCTGCAATGGTAACCCCTAGGTAAACAAAGGAATCTACTTGTTCTATGCGGGGTTCCTCCCAAGACTAGTTTACTCTTGAAGGATTTATGCTGCTTAAAGGATATCAGCTTGGTCTTTGAGGTGTTAATTTCCAGCCCCCGATCCTCACAGGATTAGTTAAAATGATCCAAAAGTTTCTGGAGGCCTGACGGGGACTTGGAAATCAACAAGGTGTCGTCAGCAAATAGGAGGATCAGAGTTTTAAAGCCTGCCAAAGATGGAACATTAGCTTCCAGTTGTAGCAAATTGGAAGCAATATCATTAATAAAAAGTAAAAATAGGGTGGGTGTCAGCACACAACCATGTCGAACAGCTTTGCAGACCGGTACTCTTTCTGTCAACTGAGTTTGATCCCTTCCCTATCTTATGCGTGCATAATTGCCTTCATGCAAATGGATTAAATGAGATAAAATCATGGGGGGCATACCCAGGTCAGCCACAATACTCCAAAATTTTGATCTTAAAATCAAATCAACAACCGATTTTAGGTTGACAAACGCGACGTACAAACTGATGCCAAGGATCAATACAGTTCTCCAGTGTACTAGCATAAATTGAAAGGCCTGGTCGATAGTTGATACCCTAGTGCGGAAGTCTTCTTGAAAGGGGCTAAGGATGTTATAATCGCCTATCCAATTTTGAATCTTATTCAGTAGGCACTGACCAAAATTCATCATGTATAGAAAGAGGAAGTAAAAACATTTCTCCTCGTTATGCCATTGTTGGGGTGTTGCACCATTTTGGTACAATACCAGGTTGAATGATTTTAGTAAATCTGGAACTGCGCCAAATTCTATGGGTGGATGCATGGGAACGTCAATGCGCCATCCATGGAATATCTACCACATTGAAATGTAATGCAAAGCAGTAGAAGCATCTATGCTGCGTTACATTTCTTTCCAAAGTCATGCAAGGGGCCGCAAATTATCCCATGCGTAGCTTTGTACACCTTACTTATTCCTTTGTGTTGCTTTGCGTCACCTTCCCGACACAAGGACAATGCAAAACTTAGTAAATCTTGGCCCAGAGTTAAATGTGCCCAGTAAAATTTCATCTTTTGCTTGCACCATGGAACAGAAAATAGAAATAGCAAAAATTGGGTTATATCTGAAATAAAATTTTAAAGACTCAAAACTTAATTTGTGGTTCAATAGTCCAGGGGTGTATGGGAAAACATTTTCATTTCCTATCGATGATATGGTAATGGCAATAGAAGATTTCCTTAACAGATATTCATTATTCTTTATAAGAGACTAACATTGTGCAGAACTGACTTAGGAGGAAATGGTTCCCAGGTTGTTATATTGCCCCACCAAGTGCGATTACTTTTAAGTTTACTTATATGTTTTAATGATGATGTTTTTCAATGATGATGTTGCTCAGTCTCTCTCACTACCATGGCAAGATAAGACATTTTATTTGGGGTTTCACATAAATCTGTTACCACCCGAAAACATGTCGGAATTTTATTTCTTCAAGATAGTTGGGGAAACAATAAACCTAGGGCCAGGTTTACAAACCTTTTGCACTAAGTTTGCATCACAAAAGTGACTCAAATCAATGCAAAAAGTTTTTTGTTAAATTTACTTTCCAGTGCAAAACATCGTTCTGCACTGGGATGTTTCCAAAAGTAAAGCAAAGCAGTGCAAAGTGGTACTTTGCATTCCTCTGCATCAGAGGAGCGTTACGTGTGGTACATGGGCATTCATGTGCTACCATCCATTCTTTTTTATGCAAAATCCTATTTACTAACAATGAGTAGACAGGCTTTTGCTAAAAAAAAAATGCCACTTTGAAGCAGGCGTTAACAGGAGAAATACTTTTATTTCTACTTGCTTTTCTGACTTTCCATGTGTGTTGCACAGTACAGCATACATACAAAGTAATAAAAGTTTTAAATTTAGTCTCAGCAAGGTATTTTGCACTGGAAGGGTTCCCTTCCAGTACAAAACCTAGACTAGACTTATGCAGATACCCTTGCACTATGGTACAAAGATGTGTGTGTGGTGCTCAGCAGCCTGATTCTGTGTCATCACAAGGGAGAGCAGAGGAGGGTGTCATATCTCTGCGGATATGGCACTTTTCTGCTCTCTCTTTGTCACGCGCCATAGCAACTTTGGGTGAGGCACTACGCTGCATGGCATCTTTGTAAATATGGCCCACAATGGGTGACAATAGCATAACAGACATTCATAAATATCTGTTGTACGTTGTTTATTACTGTGAATTCTTTTTTTGCCAATATGCTAAGGTAAAGTACAGACCATAATTGTCAAAACATTCAACTCACATATGAACAGTTTCTCAACATTAGCAATTAATTTTCTATTTTAGAAATTGATATTTTGAAAAATTGGCAGCTGGTAGGTTTTGTCTGACATTGCAGGACACCATACAGAAAAGGAGGAATAATCATATCACAGTACTGCATATGTTAACTAGTTGATTTACAAAAAAGTGTGTAAACATGTCTTTAGGAACGGTGGGTAGTGAACTTCGCTCCGCCGGCAGAGTTCACAGAGTTTTGGCACTCCGCATTCCGATTACAGCTTGGAATTCTGTAGTAAGGTGTCGAGACTTTGACGTTTTGATGAAGAAGTTTATTGTCAAAACATACAGGTACTGTGCAGCAGTCACATCAGTTCCCAGCAACCGCGCAACTGACAACACAGCCACATTCCACAATAGAATACAGAACATTACCTCACATAGGGTTCTAACTATGGATGCTGGGTGAAGAGGCATCAATCCAAGGTGAAACACTACATTATCTTCTCCCTCCAGAAGTTTTTTAAAAAGAACTAACTAACAGTATAACCACTAACCATGTTTTTGTAAATAAAAACAAAACTACACCTAAAACAAAGAAACCATGTACAAAAAAAAATACATGTAAGTTTTGCAAAGAAAATATACAATAAATAATATCATCGAAATCTCAGTGGAACATTGCAATGTCGCTTGCTCCTACGTAGAAAAACAGAGCAACCTTCACCTTTTTCATTGGAAGCCGAACCAAAACGATCATTCTTGACATAGTTTCCCTGAAACCCATCGGCTCTTTTTTCATACTCCTGCTGATCCTTCAACTTAACCACTCTGGCAATGTTCCACCAGTTCTTGTTACTAACCCTAATGGCATTGCCACATACCTTGTCAACAATAACAGGTTCTGAAAATGTTATACGTCCCTTAGGTGTGTGGACAGGATTTTTAATGCGCACTGCATCACCCACACTGATTTTCTGAGGAACAGTTTTCTTCCTCTCATCAAAATGGTTTTTCTGCTGTTCTTGAGCCCAGTTTACATTCAACCTGACAAACTCATCCACATCATCCATAACATTCATCTTGACCCATTTTGACATCCAACCTGGACAAATTTTGGAAGATGGCTTCCTGCCCCTCAAAAGGCGAAATTCTTGTAGAAGAATGGGAGTCGTGCGGTAGAACCAAAGCATGGAACGTACTGCATTTTGCACCACACACTTGCTGGCAATGGCCCATTGGACACAATTGCTCAAAACTCTATTCATATGCTCTACCAGCCCATTAGCTTGGGTATGGTATAGCGAACTCTTGTGGTGCATAATTCCCCCTTGTTTCAGAAAATTTTGAAACTCAGTACTGATGAATTGTACACCGTTGTCTGAAATGATAGAAGATGGAAACCCTTCTCTTAAGAAAACATCTTTTAGAAAATGAATGATGTTCTTAGAAGTTGGTTCACTTAAGAACCGAACTTCAGGCCACTTGGAGTAATAGTCGATAGTGACCACAGCAAATCTAGAAGATACAGAAAGTACATTGAAAGGGCCAATAAGATCAATACCAATTTTTTCCCACGGTCTACTCGGGGAATCAATGGGTTGCATGGGTGGTGTCCTCACTTTGAAACCTTTCTCCGCACTTTCGCAAACCACACACTTATCAATAAGCCCATCATTTCCTATGTCCATCTGTGGCCACCAGAATACCTCTCTTAATCTGCATTTGGTTAAGGTTTTTCCCAAATGCCCTTCATGCGCACCATATAGCAATCGGGTTCTTAAACTTTCAGGGGGTACCAATCTCTCTCCTCGCATAAGAATACCATCTTCAACCGTGAGTTCTTGTGAAACTTTTACAAAAGTTTGAAACTGATAAGTGACATTCTTTTCTTTGGGCCACCCTTCTTTGACATATTTTATGACCTGCACAAGAAGATCATCTCTTGCCAACTCTCTTCTCCACTCTGTTTCACTCACAGCACACATATCTTCAACATCAATAGCGGCAACAAAACAATCATCCTGATCTTCCTCTTTTTCCAAATCTGAGTTGGACTCGGACACCGGGAATCGGGAAAGAAAATCCGCTCTTATATTCTTACTGCCAGGTAAGTACACCACATCAAAATTGTACTGCAACAATTTAGTTGAAAGTCTTGTAATTCTAGGTGTGTGCTCCTTAATTTCCGTGCCTGACAGGATGGAAACTAAAGAACTATGATCAGTCCTCAAGACAAAATGGTTTCCCCAAATGAAAGGATTGAAAAATTTCCTGATGGCCCACCAACAGGCTGACAATTCTTTCTCAATAACAGAAAAAACAGAAAAGATTGTTTCTGCCCCCCTCAGTATCCTGGAGGCATATCCCAATGTGTTTTCAGTGTCACCATAGTCTTGAGTGAGAATAGCTCCCAACCCGAAACCACTGGCATCGACAGTGATGGTACATTTTTTGTTTGGATCAAATGGCTTAAGAATCCTGTCACCAACCAACTGTGATTTGATCCAATCAAAAACCTCCTGACAGCTCTTGTCCCATCTGAAAGGTACACTTTTCTTCAACTTTTGTTGCATAATCTTTGAGAAATCCCGAGTAGAATTCACAAAGTCCAATGAAGGACTTCAAACCTGCCTTATCAGTAGGTGGACACGCATCCACAATGGCCTTGACTAACCCTGGTCTTGGCTCCACACCCTGTTGCGACACCACATGACCAAGATTTTCCACTTCCTCCTTGAGGAACAAACACTTTTCAGAACAACCCCTTTGTCCTGCATGATTCCCAAAACCTGTTTAAGAGACTTGTCATGGCTCTCTCTGGTCTCACCAAAAATCAAGACATCGTCTTGGAAAACAGCAACTCCCGGGACACACTTCAACATATGATTCATTATCCTTTGAAAAACAGCTGCCGCTGATGCTAGGCCAAACAGCATTCTGCAATATTGATAAGTGCCACTAGGTGACACAAAGGCCGTTAAATGTCTTGAAGATGGATCCAACACCATGTGGTGGTATGCGGAAGCGAGATCCAATTTTGTGAACCATCTAGACCCTTTTGTCAATGCCAATAACTCAGTTATTTTTGGTAACGGATGTGAGTCAATCCAAATGTTCTTATTTAAACTGCGTAAATCCACACAGACACGCAAGTCCCCATTTTTCTTTCTTGCCACAACCAAGGGTGAAAGCCACAATGAAGATTTGATTGGCTCTATAATTCCCTTTGCACATAACTCATTCAGTTCTTTCTCCAAGCACTCTTACACTAAAAGGAACACTCCTTAATTTGTGTTTCACAGGGATAGCACCATCCTTCACTTTTATCTCATGTGTGAACCCTTTAATCTTTCCTAAACCCCCACCGAAAACCGTGGGGTATTCTTGAATCAGGCTTTCAGTGTAATCCAATGAATCAACTACACTAACTTGTTCTTTAGTACCAGGTCTGAGAACCATCTGAAACAGACCCTGGTGAAACCAGCCTAAAATAGACAACCCTTTGATAGCCACATAAACCTTACCTAGGATTTTTCTACCCTTGAATTCCAGAATGTCTTCAGAGAAACCAGCTAACTCAATTTTGTGCCCTTCATAGGAAACTGGTGCCCTGTCTGGGGGTTCTAAAGGTCGATCACGCCAAGTTTCTGCAAATAACTCGCCCACTCCAATCTCAACATACGAATCAACACATGTGGAAGTATCCCCAGTGATGACTTGTCCGTCATTCACAACCATAACCATATCTCTCAAATCATCCTGAATGTTTTGAATACTTTCGCATTCGTTATTGGCAGAGTCCGATACATTTGCCACCCCAAACGTACTGCTCTGAACTTGTTCAGCTGGCCACTACTACCATGTTTAACACTTTGGCATATTTTAGCGATATCACCATATTTGCCACAATTTCTGCACATTAAATTTTTGGCCAGGCAAAACTTGTTTCCTTTAGAATGGGAAGTATTCCCACACCTAAAACACAATTCAGTTTGTTTATAAAAGATTTTCTTTTCCAAACGTGGCACCTGGACAGCTTTAAAGTCTTTGACCCTGACAGCCCCCACAATCTCTTCAGTCTTCTTTTCCAACTCTTTTACTGACACTTTAGACAGATCAATGCTTTTTGCTGTACAGACAGTTTCCTCCAATGAAGGATTACCCATAGATAGTAGTTTCTGTTGAATAGACTTGACAGCACACTTGCAAATGTACTGATCCCTAATTAACTGATCGGTAAAAGCCTCAAATTGACAATCTGCACTCAATTGCCTGAGCGCAGAGACAAAAGTGTCCACATCTTCTCCAGGCAATTGTTCTCTTTTAAAGAATTTATGACGAATAACTACTAGGCTGGGTTGTACATCATAACATAACTCGAGTTTCCTAACAGTCTCCACATATTCATCAATATCTTCTTCGTCCTGACCTCTCACCAAAGGTGGTAAATGTTTGAAAATCGTTCTTCCTTCGAACCCTAAACAGTGTAATAGCAAATATTTCTTCCTTTCAGGACAGTATCTTGAAGCACCTATTGCCCCCAGATAAGTCACAAAAGCATCATACAATTTTTTCCACACAATGGGTGGATTTCCTGGTGTCTCTGCTGTAACTGATTGCATGCTGATAGGTTTAAAAACTAACCAAATATAGACCCAGTTGTCAGTTCACAATATTAACACAACAGGAGCAAGTGTTGCGAACTGCACTGTTATTAAACAATACTTCCCTGACACTCGCCTGCCTCTGCCTTGCACAATCAAATTAAATTGACACACTGCTGGGTATGCGCGTAACAGCACATAGAACTCACCCAACACTACTGCAACAATCGGTGTATAGATGGCCTCGTTGAGACACCTAAAAAGGCTAAAACAGCTTTGAAACCTAGGCGTTCGCGTCACAGCGCATCCGTTTAATCAAAATCTCCGATTTTAAGGTGTGCGCATCACCGCGCTGTTTGTCATATACTCTCACTGGCGTCTGCCAACCACGTGCATCCTTTGTTGCCAACCACGAACCAAAATGGCCGATGAGTGCAGAACGTAGCTTGCTTGAGTAATACAGCGCATTACATCATTGCCGATTGTCTTCGACTGATACCGGCATCTGCCAACCACGTATAGCCTTTCTTGCCAACCATTACAAAATGGCCGACAAGTAAAATACGCAGCCTCTGCATGAGTGAAATGGCCGCTGTGAGAGATGCGCAACGGTTGAAACACTGCTCTCATCCTGCGAGTCTCTAGAACAGCGAATGCGCCTCCTCGAAGTTTTACTTATCTCCGCTCTAACATCCTCCGCGACCACCAGCAAGCTTGCAAAGTACTTCCACTAGGAAGGACTGCCTCGTCGAGATGGTCAGGCAGAAGCTCAAACTCAAATCCTCCGCTACTCTGGGAGATTCGCTCCGTGGATTCTGCAGTACCTGAAGATCGTCGCCAACATATTTGCAGTAAGTTGTCGAGACTTTGACGTTTTGATGAAGAAGTTTATTGTCAAAACATACAGGTACTGCGGAGCAGTCACATCAGTTCCCAGCAACCGTGCAACTGACAACACAGCCACATTCCACAATCGAATACAGAACATTACCTCACATAGGGTTCTAACTACGGATGCTGGGAGAAGAGGCATCAATCCAAGGTGAACCACTACAAATTCTTAAAAAAAAATTCTGTCCACCGCTTGCGGAGCTCAGTTCACCGGTGCTGGGCGCCAAAAGCATAGTTTTTACTCAGGCTGTCAACCACGTTTGGGGGCATGGCTTGTTTTGGGTCTCTTTCCTGTTATTGCCAGCAAGAATCGGTCAGGAGAATACCGGAAGGGGGTGTAACAAACCCTGCAGAGCCTTAGAGCAGCACAGGGATCCAGTGGGAAGCTGGAGCTGCATCCCCTGCTGGCTGCGGCCCATCAGACCACATTAGGCCACTAGAACAGCAGAATAAGGCAGCAACAGAGGGATCCCATTCCTCCCCCCCCCAGGCCTAGCGGTGAGAAAGGGCCTACCTGATGCCCCGATATATTTGGTGCAGTGCGGCTGCCGTATCCTTGTGCATCAAAGCGTCTTCTTCAAGCAATGCACCAACGAGGATCTTGGACCTGCTGGTAGTGGTAAGTTGCTCTGCTGCTGTAAATAATCACTTTCCTGACTGGTGTGATGCAGTACAAACAGGCGGGCATGGGCTAATGCTAGTTGCGCGAGCCAAATCCAAGCCCGGTAAATGTTGAACTTGCGCAAAGGAAAAGGAAATAATGACGCTGTTAAAGGTTATAAAGGAGTGTGTGAGTGATGGTGATGATTACTGACCAACATGTTATACTTTAAACGTTGTCTCCACTCTCTCCTGAACACAAATATGCCTATTTGTGAGTGACTTTGTGGTATTTTCTGGACACCTAGAGGCTAATATAGTTATTACAACTCATGAAGAAAATTATTTTCTATGTCTCTGCAATGCGGAACGTACTATGCAGAATTTTGAGGAATTTTGTGGTAACTTCGCGGAATTCTGCGAAGTAAAACTCTGCAAGCTCCTCCCAGCCCTAGTCTTTAGAGGGTGTGTTCAAAAATATTAGGTGAATGATTGGTTGCGTTCAATAAATTCAAAAGATAAAAATATTATTTAGTAAAACAATTAGGACCAGAATGATACAGTATGAGTTGGAAACTTCAGATCCAGAATGATGATATTCATTGTTTTATTAGAGTATTGTAGGCACACTGCTTCTTTTTTGTAATACTTAGTATTAAAGTAACCAGTCTGCTGAGACAAGCTGTCTAGCATGCGGGCTTACAGAGGGACAGACTAGCGGATCTGCAGTATGGATAGGGGACTTTGCTTTGATATCGTTTATTGAGATTTATGCATACAAGATTGCCTAATATCCTCCTTGGTCAAGCAATAAAACCAGCATCTTTTACTGGAAGGATGGAAACTCGTTAAGAAGCCTGCCTTATGGTCTTGGCTTTGTCACACTGAAATTAGTGGTAGCAGTGGCAAATAGAGGAGACAAATGTACATAGTCTGTAAGGTTTCAATTATTACTAAAAATCTAAATCTATGGTGAAAGTAGATTTTTTATAAAGATAGTGGAAATGCAACTTTTAAAAAAGTGTACTATCTGCTCCCTGACAAACTGGATTAGTTCCAAATTTGCCCTGTAGCCTGTCCTTGAGACCAGAATACACCTCCGGGACTGGCTGTTAATAACTGGCCTTCCAGAGAACAATGGGTTTGACTTTTTGGAGCAAGAAGGCCAAAGTGGTATCAACAGTGACCACTAGCATGGATTAATGATCTGGGAGGGCAAATAGAACAGAGGGCCACAGAAACAGCAGCATATACAGCTATTCCTTTTGAAATGGAGATCCTAAATGGGGCTTTAAGAATTGGAAGCCCTTTATGACCAAAGCAACCCAAGACTTTCTATCTGTGCTATTAGGAAAAGCCAGTTCTGGCCAGAAAGCAGGGGTGGAGATCCCACTCACCGTCAAGACTGGTAGAAGTGCAAGGAGGCAGTACCTTGAGGTCATAAGCGCTGCCTGCCTTTCTTCGAAGGAAAGGCTGTAGTCATTACAGAGCGTGGGCACTGGATAGATTTAGGCTCTGCGCATTGGGAATGTTCTCCATGGTAGAGCACTAGCAGCAAACTATGTGTCCCAGGGGGCCATTTACTCAAAGTGTCTAAAGAGATGGCAACCATCTTAGATCTTCAGATTTAACTTTCCTCATGGTACTTGGTGTTTTTGTTAGACAATTATGCTACAGTGTTGCTGTAGCTGAATCTCACAACATGGATGTTAGTTTTCAAGCGTAAAGACATCTAATTCCTAAAGAATTGGATTATGGACATTTTGATTTACAGAGAAGTACCCTGAAGTTGTGTGTGAAATGAAAACAAATGTTGCACACTAGTTTGAACTCTAAAGACTAGGGTTGTATGTTCTGCTAAAAGTTCCTTTGAAGGAGCAGGGCAGATTATTAAAAGGACATTTCATATGAAGAAACTGATAATGACTGGTGTGTATGAGGAATTATATTTACAGCAACTGTATATGATGCTAAGTATAGGGAATTGAAAGTTCAAATTATGTTCCTTATTTTGATGTTCTACAGAAGTCAAATCAGAACTATTCTCATCTTCCACAAAAGTACGTAAAGTGACTCAGTTTGAGGAAGTTATTCTAAATATTGGAAGATGTATAAGTGTAGATGTATGTAGCAAGATATTTATGTTCCTTTATGTTTAGCTTTCAGGACATTCCAGTTATGTGTCAAAGCATGGAGGGTTGGTTATGAAGAGTTATTGCTAAGGTATTATATAATTTCACAATTACAAGTCATGGTCAGTGGTCCAATGACAAGTTACATGAGGCATCTCTTTGTCATGTAGAAACCCACTTTAACCTGCAGATCTCCTTGACCCAGAAGTGTGGTAGGTAGAGGTTGGAGTCCTGCATCTCAGTTCCCTCTCTTGTCCCATTCCCCTTTTACTGCTCCTATCACTGGTATGCAGTTCCATTAGCAGAGATGATGAGAGATAGAAAGGACTATTGCTTTCATTGGTCTTGCACAAAATGTTACTACAATCCTGACTTTCCAGGACTTGTAGAGGGGAGAATGCCACATTGCCATGTGGGAGTGGCTAAAATGGAGGACAAATGGAGGAAGGCTTTTGCCATCTTGGATGAAACACTCTGGAAATGTTTGTGGTAAACTGAGAAATGAAGTACTGAAAACTGGAGGTTGGGTTTTGGCCAGAAAACAGGACTTTGTATAGAGAATTCTCCAATAATGGGTTAGTGTATAGGATAAGATTGGCACCTCACCACCACCTTCGCAGAGCATTCCTAGACGTCGGAGGAAAACAAAGAAAAAAAAAAAGACTCTGCTTAGCTGATGGAGAAATGATGACCCAAGGTCTCTTTGCTGCAGCTGGAATCCGGGAACTGGAACTGTTCTCCAACAGTCAGGTGGCTGCACTCTTTCTGCTACAGGTACATGAAAGATAGGACTTCCTGATTTGAAGAAGGTGCAGTTTACTAATTTGGACTGGACATCGCAGGACCCCTGAATGATGAGAGACCTGATGAGTAGAAGCTTGACTTGAGAACTGGAGAGCTGTAGGAGTCACTGGGAGTAATCTTCCCAGCATCATGAACATTGTGGTACTTTGTAGTTGTCTCACCTCCTAAGTACTGGGACAAGATGCTGAAGCTTCCCCAGGGAGGGAGCATCCTCATCAAGAAAGATATTGTGATTATTGCCACTCAGTGATTTTTACTGCAAAGAAAAAGGGTTCCATGGACCCCACAGTGAGGGTTTTTTAGCCTCTAGGAGCCCTGCCTGGCTACAGCTTCCAGTACTGCCTCAGTGGAAGATTCTGAACATCAAACAAGTGCTTAAAGTTTGATGGGAAAGCCTTAGACCAGGGCAAAGCAGCAAATATACCATCAGGAGCTATGCCCCACTCTGAGCTCCTTGCACCAAGACTGAAGCTTCAATGGGAGCTTGATAATGACAGTCGTCTAGAAGGTATGCTCAGCAGCTTTAGCCTCCTGTCTTGCTCCATTAATAAAAAAAAACAGAATAACTTAAGTCTCAAGTAAAAACTTACACTTGTATGATCTGCTTGATCAATGTGACCCTTGCTTCAATGTGGGGGCCATGAAATAGTGCCCAGGTCCCAGTCAACTTCAAACTGTGACTTTCAGTTGGTGTATTTTGTTCATGCTTTTTGCCTTAAAACAGTACAAATTCATATCTCTGGTTGTCCTTATCTGATTTCGACCTCTTTGCTTATTAGATTTATATTGAGTTTTCTAAATAGGTTTGGGAATTGTATTGTTTTGTGTTATTAACTTTAGTGCTGTTTAGTACTACTTGATTATAACACCCATTTTTCTATAGAACTGCCTGCTGCATCTGCCACAGAAATCAGTGGTTAAGAATAGATCATCTTGGAACTCTGCTATTACCTAAACAAATTGTGTTTAGTAACCTGGTAGAGACACTCCCCTTTTGAATCAATAGCTCAAATTCTGGTACGCTTTCTTGCCAATAGTACCATTAACCACAAATCCAATCTAGGCTATACAAGAGGAACTGGGGCACCTTCATACCCAGCTGACACATACAAAGTTGATTCAATTTGTCATAAATATAGACCTCTTTTTCAAGCAACTCAAGACAACATGGAAACATGTCTTCCTTCTGCCCTTACTAGGTCATTTGGAATTTTGGATAACAGTCCAAACTTTACTCTGCTATGCTCAATGTCCTCACCAACATTATACTTCTCCCCTAGAATCACCCCTAAAAGTCAACCTACTTGCCACCAAAAGATGGACATTTGATGACATCACTCTAAATTTGAACTGAGCCAATGTCCTCTCTCCAAGCCTGCACTATCTTCAATACAAGCTGCATCACCTACAAGGCCCACAGATAAGGTACCCCTACATACTTGAACAAAAAACGAGCCACCTCAGTGAGATAAGAGGAGCCAGGTAAAGGCAAGAAGGAAAACATAGAAGGCAGACCTTTTGCAGAAATGCTTCCAGGACTTGTCATAACATTCTACCAACATCAAAACTGTTACTACCCATCTGCAAGTCAGGAAAGAATTGTAGATGTATCTCCTTAAAGGACACTATCACACTGCTCAGTTGGAATCTGTGTCTACCTTGCCTGATTATAAATAATCTTAAATCTTATCCTTGTACTCACAGACACTATTTACCACCCTTGCTTTCTAAGTAAATCTGTATTATACAAGCAAAGCAGTAATACAGTAATATGTATGTGCATCTTGTGCCTCAAATACTTAAAGACTTGCCCCTGAAAACTGGATTTTGCAATTGTCTTAACAATCACCATCTATAAAGTAAATGCATTATTTGCCTTCCAACCACTCATTCTTCAATAACTGATCCTAGAATATTCAAATCACAAAATAATGTGATATCCTGTTATCTCCTGGAATAGCTGTTTGAATTCATATGAGTTTATGCCTGGAAATGGAGCTTAATGTCCATTACTACAGTAAAAGTGCCCCAAACTGGAAGCACATTTTCAACTTACTCAGGGCAATAATTAGACATGCCATACAATTCATTCTCCTTTCCCACAGCAATTTTGTCTTGTGTAGAATGATAGCTGATTTGATGATGTAATTTCTTTTCATACTTGACTGGTCTGGACAAAAGGCTAACATGAGTAAAAAGGCATCTCATTTAAAAAAATACCCCTACATATCCGATTTATCCATCATGCTCCATTGGAGGCTTACCACCATGTGGTGACCAAAAGCCTACTCAAAATCATGTTTCAGGATTTTGTAACAAGAAAGTAGCAAACTTCTCCCATTAAGACTATGGTAAAATTATACACAAAGTACTGCTTTGAATGGATAGTCTAATCATCAGAAAAATACTTTTTCATGATTGCTGTTGAATAACAGCTTCCTCACAGAGTAAACCTTGCAGCTTAAGTACATAAACTGCATTGTTGAACATCATAGATTTTCACAAAGGGACCCTTTGATGCGCAAAGTAACAACAAGTACAACATTGTTTCCAAACTATTAGTGACACAGGAACATTTAAAGCCCTAGGGCCATTCTCTTTGCATGTCCTTGCACTGACACACAAAGAAAATCGGGTTATATGGCACAACTACACATGCTTAAATCACGCATGCCTTAACCATGTAGTCTTTACAATGACTGCGTCTTTACCATGCATGCCTTTACCACGCATGCCTTTACAACAAATTTCTTTGTAAATGCATGATTGGTAAATGTATATGTGTGGTAAAGATCCCACCCAACCCCCCTGCCCTGAGCCCTAAAATTCGGCACTCCTGCGTGCTAATCTACCCACCCCAGCCCTATTAACTACCCCAACCCCCTACCCTGAGACCTAAACCCGGCCCCTACCACCAAAAAACTACCCCCACCCCAGCACCCCTGCCCTGAGCCCTAAAAACTGGCCCCCAGCCATGAAAACTGCCCCTCCCCCCCTGCTCTGAGCCCTAAAACCGGGCCTCTGCCCTAAAAACTACCCTGACCCCAGCCATCGCCTTGAGCCCTAAAACCAGCCCCCACCCCTAAAACCTACCGCCACCTCCCCAGGGCCCCAGCCCAACCTACCAAGCTGCGTCCCAGTCCTTCCTTCCAGATACCTTCTGGTTCCTCTCCCCGCCCATCCATTAAGACAGCCTTATCCACGCATATGCGTGGTTAAGGCATATGCATGGTTAAGGCAAGCATTGTTTAGCTTGCAGGGAAATGGCATGCGTGCTTAGGCCCGCGTTGTGAAGGCAGCTTCCCAGAAAATTGGTGACACTTAAATCGATTGCTATCTTCAAAGAACAGAAAATGTTTCATTTTAACTAACGGATGGGTGCACATTCATTTAAGTAGAAGTTATGTAAAGCCTATGTGCCAAATAATGGCTATTTCTGAATGGTAAATGATATAGTCACAGATAGCTTGGATCAGCCCTTACAGAGTGGTCAGAGAATTTCAGGGCTTGCAGCCCAGCACATCCAATCAACGACTACCATGCATTTGCCATTTGAAAGATCATTGGCCAGTCAATTAATGTGGGCCGATCAAAGAAGTATCTGGCTTTCTTGTTTTTTTTTATAAACATTCAGGGCCACTTTTCCAGAGGGTCTTATGCCTGAGTCCTTGAACATCATCCTAGATTACTCTAGGAGGCAATGGAGGGACTACAAGGACTATTTAACGTGGTCATTTTAATGCATGGTTTAACATATCATGGTGGTTTGGTTTTTGGAAATTTAGTGTCACAACGTTAAAATCTGAAATGTCTTAGTTTAAATCATTTTTATTAGTTTAGTTAAATAGCCCTTAGTGCAATATTGACAGGCATTTAATACAGATCATAAATGTTGTGCAAATGTAATCTTGATGGAGAAATGTTCCTTCTCATATCTAAAATGGTAGCATGAACATACAAGCTTATGTTTACATATAGGCTGCATACACCTACATTCAAAAGTGCAATACATTGCTCAAATTGCTCTTAATCTAGTTTTCTAACTTTTATGACAAAAACCTCAAATTTGCTTCATATTGATTAAGTATTGCAAACTTAAAAACATTGATTTTGGATACCTACTATCCTTGACTTTGGTTTAAACTGGTCACATTGCCTGTTTTAACCTAGCATTAAAATAGAGAAATATCCTCTCTCCTAAGGAGAGCCTGTTGTGGCTCATACCTAGGTGCCCCACTTCACATCTAATCCCTCTGTAGGTAGAGTGGCCAACTGCCTCATTTCCAAGGCCTGCAATTCAATAAACTGCGTGAAGGAACTTCCACATACTCACTTTACATCTGCCTATCACACAGGGCCAAAAACTTTCTGCTATTCTCTGTGGCTGTTATTTTTCAGTCACTGTGGAGGCCATCCCAGCATTGAGTGTGGATCAGCTATGATCTTGCGGCACTGGGGGTGTTCTTTGATCCTTTAGAGGTAAATAAAATACCTAGCACTGAATGCCATCTATGCTGAATTGGCTATGTTACAACGGACTCTTGGATATCTTTTTCAGTAAAGCAGGAACTGGGTTACAATGTTGCACATATTAGGGGGTGTAACTGTGAGACGTTTAGCTAAATGTACTTATCAATAGTCCCAAATTAGAGACTTGGTTTGCCATTTAAAGACTGCAGGATGGACGCACATGGGGAGAGAATCCTTTTGAGCTGCTTGCTAGAAGAGTTTCCATCTGCCGGTCAGAGAACTATGGAGATAAATTTGACCTCAACTTTATCATAAATCCCAAGAACTGAAAAGTGGGTCAAAAGGCTAAGGAAGACAGCTTCTTACTGAGCCACAAAGATAAAGTGGTATGAGTCCTAGCCCGGGGAATCCTTCTTTACTATAGGGACCCCTTTCCAGAAGCTGGAATGTGCAAAAGGACCAGGAGGCAGAGGAAGCTGTGCCTGAAGAGATCCACTGGAAGTGTGGAATTTCATCAGCTTACACATATCAAACTTTCGAAGAATCCCCTTCTGACTGAGGAATGTATAGCTGCTGCAGTAGGAACATAGGAACCAGTTGCAACTGGATATTCTGTTGTTGGAACTGACTGGCAGCTGTGGGGAAAGAGTGGGTGCCTCCTTACCATCTTAGTTGTTTTTCACGAAGTATAGTTGACTCGTGGGAAATCACATTGTCCATTCATATGTTTTTCAGAGGTCAACAGCCCAGTGGAACAAGAGAGTTATATATTGCTTTCAGAATAAAAAAATACACCTCAATCTTTATATAAGTCCCAAAGGGACACTATAATTCTAAGTAATGGTAATCCATTTGATTATTTTGTAGAGACACAATGCCGACACACACGAAGGCTACACTTTGTTGAGCATACATGGCACATTTTATGGAACTGATCCACAAGCAACCAGGCTAGATGAGACTTCAACCAAACTGCATTTTGGAGTTTATTTTATTTATCTCCAATCAGTTTGAAAAGGAAACAAATAAATTGTGTACAGTTTCTTCAAACTCTAGCAGCTGGATAATCGGGACACATGATCCCCCTATCTGAATCCCCATCCAAGCGTTGAGCTATATTTTGATGATAAATAGTTATCTACGTTTTGGTTTGGCGTATACTCATTTTAACTTTTGACGCATGTAATGTCTGTGTATGTTATTTGTAAATACGGTTTGCGATGTTGATAAGGAAATAAGATTATATTGTTTAACAATTAAATTATGAATATAGATATATTTGTGGTTTTGGAACATTTTTAGACACCAACCATTGTTATCATACCTTCATAAAAAGACTGTTTACGTTAAGGCAATAGAAGTAAAACAGGAATTAATGTAATACTGAGTCTGTTTAAGGACTGCCTGCAGGCCTGTAAAATTATTTTTCAAATTCCCTTAAACGACCATGTGTTCATAGTAGCTTATCCTTGTGTCGAGGGTTAATGAATATCTCCCATTTGGATATTTACAAATTGAATCACATTACTACCATGCCACAACCGTTACATTTGCTTCTCCAAAACTGAATTATGTTTAAACTCGCCTGCACAATCTTCGATCTGCTGCCCTCTCTCAAACCCTGTAGCTGTAAGAGAAAATCCAGCTTGCTGGTTGATCTGGACTCACTGCGAATAAAATGGTATGTTGCTGGTTATTCCTCATCTTGAGGAATAAAGATTCTGCATTTTAAGAAGCCAGTCCCCTGCTTCGGAACTCCTTGAGAGCACCCTTTATTCTTGTATGACTGTCCTGAAAATGTTATTTCAATCTACATGTTTCAGGAAGGCATTGGCAGGGGCTGATCTGATAGAAAGAAGTATAAGCATCAGGTGCTGGAGGATTCAATAGTGAATTGATTTTTGTGTATTATTTCAGAGTATCATTTCAGAGCTGCTGCAGAAGACGATAAAGGCAGGTGTTACTACCAACAGCTTATACTAGAAAGAGGTGCACGTTGCATTCTGAAAGAATCAAGCGGCCTACTGATAAAGAGTTAGTCATTTCTGTTATTTATTTATTTGCAAAGTTTTATATAGCGCTGGCTAGACCCGTAGGTATCAGAGTGCTTTACATGAGGATCAGCAAGTTAAAGATTACATAATTACTTCAGTTACAGATTCCAAGAATAGACATCATAGAAAGATAGAGGGAAGGAAACATAACGGGGAGGCGAGGAAAAACAATGTCATATGTCCGGCTGGGTAGGTGACGGCCGAGGGGGTGAACCAGGGCCAAACTCCTCTATAGCTGCATAGGACAGCTCCACCAGGCATCGGCCAAGGTTGTTCGGACTCCACAGTGAGAACAGACAGTAGAAAAACATGAGATTACACGATAACATAGGTTATTTTCGCGTTACGTAGCAAAGACAAAACGTCTTATGTGGAATGGAAGGTAGAGGGGAAAGGTAAACAGGGGAGAAAGGAATGCAGATGGCGTCAGGCTGACCAGAGGGGGGAAGGGACTTCAGGGGAAACAAGCAGTCAAAGTGAAAGATAGACAAGACCGTGAAGCACCGTTAAAAAACCCCCAAAACAACAATGTCCGATGTCCGGCTGGGTAGGTGACGGCCGATGGGGTGAACCATGGCCAGACTCCTCTATAGCTGCATAGGACAGCTCCACCGGGTAACGGCCAATGGTACTTGGGTTCAGCGGTAATTACAAACAGATTCGGTTTTTCGCCCATGGTGTAACAAGGATAACAGATTTGCATGGTTACATTAGTTAACAGTTGCATAATCAAACATACGAGATCAAGACCCCAGTAGAGGAAGGAGGGAATAAGGGAGGGGAGAAGAAAAACAGGGGTCAGGGAAGCAGATCAGTTCTGGTAGACCGGCAATGGAGGAAAAGTGTCTCATGGGGGCCCAAAGGTTAGAGCAAGCGGGACCAAAACACAGGTGGGGCCACATAGATACTCGGTCCATTGCCAATAACAAACACCATGCAGGGTCATCTCGGCACCTAATTTGAGATTGTTTGTCAGCCCCCAATTGTCAGCTTCCACAGTCTCACCGGCAGCCGATTAAGTCAAGGTGAGGGGGTCATCCAGTGGCACAGTTTTGGTGTTTCTGGGCCACTCCTAACCAGCACAGAACAGTTGTGTGCAGCCACACTCAGGAGCTGCCCTAACGGTCCCCCTTGCAGTGTCAGTGCCATTTCAAAAGGACCTTTTCGCATGGAGTTCCAGCCTGTAAGGCAAGAGTGCACCCCCCCAGGCAGCGCTGCCGAGAGGAAAATGTCCGGTGCCTGCTTTCAGCGCCGGCCGCACCCGGGGGGGGGGGGGAATTACCTCACCTCTGACAGCAGAATGTCACCGAATGATGCCTTCGAGTCCCCCGCAACCACCGGCCAGGAACAGCGGTCCCGCAACGAGCCCAGGCACCTTCGTTCAGGGGTGCGTTCCACGCGGCCGTTAAGTAATTTGCTGCTTGGGTTTGGCTCGCTCAGTGATCTCTCCGTCTGAATGACACAGCACTAGGACCGTTGGTGATCAGCGCGCCTCACTTTCAGAGCCATTGAGGAAGATGCAGGTCAAATAAAGAGGACAGGGGCCTCCCCCCGACGACTGAACTGGGATCAGTAACGCAGAAATCCACCACAGCACCGGGTGTGAGGTGCTGTATGAGCACGAGAAGCCACAGACACAGTCTCATCTGCCCCGTGCAAGTGAAGCCACACATTCATTTAGCCTGCTTTACGTGTAGGAATTTATTACTAGCGGCTCCTCCAGCACAATAAAAGTCAATGGCACGAGTGGAGTATTCAGTATTCATTCAGTGGCCTAAGCAGATCTCCATGGCCGTGCGCAGTGACATCTCCTTACGCACGTCTGTGCCTTCACTCCGCCCAGGCACTTCCTACGCCGCACGGCAAGGGCTGTCGTGCACGCCCACAGCAATGGTGCGCAGCAGGTCTCTGATGTCGCCAATACGCCACCGCTCGGCAGCTCCAGACCAACGGCGGCCTACTCCGCTGCCGGAGCCCACAGCGCAGTGTCTGCCAGCGAGGGGGCACCGTCTCGTAGCTGTTGTTGAAAATGTGATATAAACCAGTCTGTCTTTGGCTTGGACTGAATTCTGTCTATTTACACAATTTTTATGTGACTCATTTGCCCTGACAATGCCATTGAATGTGGATGCTACAGTTTTTTTTGTGTGTTGCCAAGCGACTTTATCAGTTGGCACTTGAGTCTTCTTGGCTGATAAAAAGGCCACATGACAGCATGGTTGTGAATCATCTTATATGGCAGGAAAGCATGTTTATTTGTGCAATGTTCCTAAGCGGGTTCACTGAGTCCTTGTTAGGATCTCCACTCATAGAGAACATCTTTTTCTTTGTTCTTTTCTTCTTTTCACGGCTGGACTCACAAATGAGTGGTGAAGACTGATGAGTTTGGCAGACTTTGGTATTCAGACATCATTCTTGAAAGATCCCTTACTTTACTACACCAATGCTGGGAAAATACTGATGTTGTAAATTCCTTATGAGTTGGAATTAAAAAGAACAAATAGAATAGAGGTCTTGCTTAGAATTGAGGAAAGACGGATAAGTACTTCATTCAAAGTTTCATCCGGAAGACTTGCAGCGTCCTGAAGATCAGCACCAGTGTACAGGCAGGAGGAGGTCTGAGAGCACTCCAGTGCAATTTCAGGAAAGATTCCTGGCTACCACCATAGTTGGCGTGTTGGTGAATTTTGGGGATTATTAGGTGGTGAAAGGGCAAATCCTTGTATTGGTTCCAGACAGGATCTTGGGAATGGCTTTATCAGACCCCTCGGTCTATAGCGTACATGTAAATATTGATGAGTCTCACACTATTCCTGCATGCCTTATAAAAGCCAATTGTACTAGTTACTTGAGGAAAGAAACCCTATCCATCAAGCTACCTTTGTTCTCTGGCAGGAGAATGTTCCCCATAAACCTTTGCATGCAAGTCGGGTAGTTAGGACCAATCAAATGGCTGCTTATTGAGCCCATTCCATCCAAATAATAACCTACGTATTGTGAGAAGTTGGCCTGGCATATGCTGTCCACTAATTATAGTGGGCACCTTGCACCAGTCCAAACAACCCCTTATTGGAGATAGGTTAAAGACAACCTTTATTGAAAGCTATCCTAGTGGTAGCTATGGAGAGCAGCCTTCAGGCTAAGTCTTGAAGGAATGTAAAGCAGCTTGTTTTACCAGTCTATAATCTCTTGAGTGACCAAATGAAAGAGGACCACACCAGGTATATATTCAAAATATATGTATTTATTACTAAACACACCCCTCTAGTCTCTTTATGAGGCTAGAGTTCGAAATACATAAATTATAAGTTAGTTATCTACAGTAATAGCACAAATACACGTTTGAGCCCCAGGGCGTACCAAACCATATACCAATAAAGTGGTATAAGAACCACGACTGAGCTAGACACAAGGCCTAGAGCCTGTAGAAGTGCTTGGACCACAAGGAACCACCCAAGGCAGTGACACAGGGGACCCACGGGGGACGCGTGCAGTGTATGAACACAGCCGCGAACCACCGTTAACTTCTATGGGGAAAGTCGCGATTAGAATTTAAAAGAAAAGGGACACTTAGAGGAGGACTTGGAGCAAACCCTTTGAGAACTAGGCTGTTCTAGTGTCAATACCTACGGGAGCACCGGAGTACTCGAGTTACCTCACCCAGGGGAGCCGGGTGCATAGGTGTCTTTCGGGGTCGGGTATCGTCGTCGCTTTCAATGGCGATCTGCTGCAAAGTGCTGCTGGCGGCCAAGTCGAAAGTGTTCGGGTGGATCCAAAGGTGGATCGAAGATCTGAAGAACCTGAAAGCAGAGGGGACAGAGTCTGGGTCACTAGCCAGTGACCAGGAAGGCGATGAGCAGATGCCCACCGATGTCGAGTGCTTCAGGTAGGTTGACGGTCGTCTTGACTCTTCAGCCACGAGGTCCAGGAGGCGTCGACGATGACCAGGAGCTGGATTCGAGCTGTCCCACGACGTCTGTCGATTGCAGGGGTGTCGGCGACCGGATTGGACCCAACAAGCCTTGGCAACGGCAAGTCTCGTGGAAATGGAAGAAGGACGATGTTGCAGACCAGCAAGGTCTGGGGGACTCACCCAGCAAGGATAAGTCAGGGCACGCCTGGAGCAACCAGGGAGCCCAAGCAGAAAAAGATTGGCCTTCGGGAGGGCCTACTAGCCAACGGACTAGCGACCGCGAAGGAGCCTCGAGACGATGCACGTGGAGCTGGCTCACAGGACACTCGTGGAGTGGAGGCCAGTGATCTTCGGTGCAGTTGGTGCTGGAGGCTGGGGCTACTCGGAGCCCAAAGCACGACTTCGTGGGAGACCCAGAAGAGGATGCACTTGCAAATGCGTTTGGTGTCCAGGGGTCACGGTTCCACGTTACCCACGACAGCTACGGGCCTCAGCTTTGCTGGGGACTCAGGGCAGCCTCGGGGAAGTCTGGAAATCCACCTCTGGTGATGCAAAGACTTCGGCGTCCGACGGGAGCTTCAGCGATGCAGACCGGACAATTGCTTCTTTGGTGCCTGCCAAGCAGGGGAGTCACTCCTTGACCCCAAGGGAGATTCTTCAGTCCTCTAATCTTAAAGTAGAGCGTCGAAGGTCCAGGATTCTGTGTCAGAGTTTCGTCCAGGTAAATCTAAAGTCCTAAGGACTGGGGTCCCCTACTTATACTAAGGTAGGGGTTGGACATACTCTGTGGCCCCACCTATGGGAGGGTCAGGGCAGAGGGGTGGTTACACCCCTTTCCCTTTGTCCAGTTTCGCGCCAGAGCAGGGGCTGGAAGCCCCTGAGCCGGTTTGAACTGGGGTATGCACAGGGACACCAAGTGTGCCCCCAGTGCAGGATTTCAAAGCACCCGAGAGTGCTCCCGCCCAGCCCCAATACACACTATCCTGTCTGGGGAGGTGGTCACACCTCCCTGGGACAGGAAACCTATTGTCCAGGCCTCCCCTGCCGGAGTTTCGGTCAGCAGCAGGAGGCCAGACTCGTGTCTGTGGCAGCGGCATCCATTTTGTGATGCCAGGGCTCTGGAAAGTCAGTACCGGGTATACCGGTGTGTACATGTCTTTCCCTCTAGAAGGGTGGAATGCTACCCCCGCTGCCAGAACTGGCGGGGGGTAGTATTCCAAGATGTTTGACACCAAACACGACATGTTTCCGTGCAGCCATCCCAAAGTTAGCATTTAACGCGAGGTTATAATGCGCTTAAGAGTATATGGTCAGGCTGCACTACAAACAGCATCAGAGAAGGGTCTCCGAACGCTGCAGAGGGGCCCAGCTCATGCAGGGGCACCCTCTCACATAGGAACCACGCACTCTGCCTTCAGGATTGATAAGGCCTGCCATAGGAGTGACTTATAGGTTTATATGTGTGTATGTATGTAGTGATATAGGTAGCCTATATCACAGTAAGGGGTGCATGCACCACCTTACCCAGGCTGCAGTAGCAGACCTGTGGTGTCAGTTTGGATGGCCTTCCAGGGGTGGCACAATACATGCTGCAGCCCCTGGTAGGCCTCTGAGGTACCTATGCCCTGGGTACATAGTATACCATATACTAGGGACTTATAAGGGCACTCCAGATTCCAATCAGAGATGTGCCTAAGGCACATGGAAACCATTTTAAAGAGGAAGCAGCTAGGCTGGGGTTCTGATTAGCAGGGCCCCAGCCAGACTAAGGTCGAAAAACAGTGAAGCATCAGCAAAAAGTGGGGGTACCCATGTGAAGCAGATCCTACTCTCCTACACAACCCCCCAAACGTAGGGACATTAAACTAACCTTGCCCAGTTAAGTCTTCATGTTCTAAGTGGAAGTACCTAGAGAGTCCATCTGCATTGGCATGGTTACTCCCAGGTCTATGTTCCACTGTGAAGTCCATCCCCTGTAGGGAAATGGACCACCTAAGCAGTTTGGGGTTTTCACCCTTCATTTGTTTTAGCCATAAGAGGGGCTTATGGTCTGTTTGAACAAGGAAGTGAGTACCAAACAGGTATGGCCTCAACTTCTTCAGAGCCCAGACCACAGCAAAGGCCTCCCTCTCAATGGCTGACCAACGTTTCTCTCTAGGGGTCAGCCTTCTGCTAATAAAAGCTACTGGCTGATCCTGACCTTCATCATTCAATTGTGACAGTACAGCCCCTACCCCCAATTCAGATGCATCAGTTTGAACAATGAACTTCTTGGAGTAATCAGGACTCTGTAGAATGGGAGCAGTGCACATGGCCTGCTTCAGGTCATCAAATGCCTTTTGACAGCTAACTGTCCACTGAACCTTTTTGGGCATTTTCTTGGAAGTTAAGTCATTCAGGGGTGTCACTATTGATCCATACCCCTTGACAAATCTCCTATAGTACCCAGTCAGGCCTAAGAAGGCTCTCACCTGAGTCTGGGTAGTTGGAGCAGTCCAGTCCATGATGGTCTGGATCTTGCTCTGCAGTGGTTGAACCTGGCCTCCACCCACAAGGTGGCCCAGGTACACAACCTGACTCTGCCCTATCTGGCACTTGGTGGCCTTGATAGTCAGGCCTGCTTTCTGCAGGGCCTGTAAAACATTTCTGAGGTGGACCAGGTGATCCTCCCAGGTGGAGCTAAAGACAGCAATATCATCTAGATATGCTGCACTATAGGCTTCCAGACCTGTAAGGACTGTATTCACCAGCCTCTGAAAAGTGGCAGGTGCATTCTTCAGACCAAAGGGCATCACCACAAATTGATAATGCCCACTAGGGGTTGAGAATGCTGTCTTTGGCTTTGCATCATCAGCTAGTCTGATCTGCCAGTAGCCAGCTGTCAGGTCAAATGTGCTTAGATACTTGGCTGAGGCCAAAGTGTCTATTAGCTCATCTGCCCTTGGTATTGGATGGGCATCAGTCCTAGTGACTGCATTGAGACCCCTGTAGTCCACACAAAACCTCATCTCTCTTTTCCCACCATTGGTGTGAGGTTTTGGCACAAGGACCACTGGACTAGCCCAAGGGCTATCTGAGGGTTCAATAACTCCCAAATCCAACATCTTCTGGACTTCTGTCCTGATACAGTCCCTGACATGGTCAGGTTGCCTATAAATCTTATTTTTAATAGGCAGACTGTCCCCAGTGTCCACTTCATGAGTGCACCAGGTAGTCTGACTGGGTGTCAGTGAGAATATGTGTCTGAACTGATTGAGCACCTGTCTGCAATCAGTCTGCTGCTGGGTAGTGAGGCTGCCTGCCAAGGCTACACCATCCACTGACCCATCACCAGGGTTCTGTGAGAGCAGGTCAGGGAGTGGGTCACTCTCTTCCTCCTGTCCCTCATCAGTAGCCATGAGCAAGCCCATGTCTGCCCTGTCCACATATGGTTTTAACCTGTTGACATGGAGAACCCTGTGGGGACTCCTGGGTGTTCCTAGGTCTACTAAGTAGGTAACCTCACCCTTCTGTTCAACAATGGTATGGGGTCCACTCCATTTGTCTTGGAGAGCTGCTGGGGCCACTGGCTCCAACACCCACACCTTCTGTCCTGGCTGGTAAACAGTCAGTACAGCCTTTTGGTCATGCCAGGCTTTTTGAAGTTCCTGGCTAGCCTCAAGGTTTTTAGTTGCCTTTTTCATATACTCAGCCATCCGGGAGCGGAGACCAAGTACATAGTCCACTATGTCTTGCTTTGGGGGCTTGAGAGGTAACTCCCATCCTTCCTTCACCAAGCACAATGGACCCCTGACAGGGTGACCAAACAAAAGTTCAAAAGGGCTGTAGCCAACCGCCTTTTGAGGCACCTCCCTGTATGCAAATAAAAGGCAGGGCAAGAGTATGTCCCATCTTCGCCTAAGCTTTTCTGGGAGCCCTTTAATCATGCCCTTCAAGGTTTTGTTGAATCTCTCAACTAAACCATTGCATTGTGGGTGATAGGGTGTGGTGAACTTGTAAGTCACTCCACACTCCTTCCACATTGCTTTTAAGTATCCAGACATAAAGTTTGCACCCCTGTCTGATACAACCTCCTTAGGGAAGCCCACTCTTGAGAAAATTCCCAGGAGGGCCCTTGCCACCACAGGTGCTGTAGTGGTCCTAAGGGGAATAGCCTCTGGGTACCTGGTGGCATGATCCACTACCACCAGGATAAACCTGTGCCCAGATGCTGTTTGGGGATCCATGGGACCAACAATGTCAATCCCCACCCTTTCAAAGGGAACCCCCACCACAGGTAGTGGTATCAGGGGGCCTTTGTAGTGCCACCTGCCTTGCCACTGGCCTGGCAGGTTACACAGGAGCGACAAAACTCCTTGGTGTCTTCAGACATGTGGGGCCAGTGAAAGTGAGGGACAATTCTGTCCCAAGTCTTGTTCTGGCCCAGGTGACCTGCTAAGGGAATATCATGGGCTAGGGTCAATAGGAAGCCCCTGAACTTCAAAGGTATAACCAACCTCCTGGTAGCACCAGGCTTGGGGTCTCTACACTCTGAGTACAAGAGTCCATCATCCCAATACACAGTATGGGGACCACTAGCTTTCCCAGCAGCCTCAGCAGCAGCTTGCTGTCTGAGGGGTTCAAGAGAGGGGCAGCTCTGCTGCTCCTGGCTCAGATCTGCCCTGGAAGGGCCCCCTGTCCCCAAGAACTCAACCTGGTCAGGTTCAAGCTCCTCTGGGACAGTTCCTTCCTCAGGACTGAGATCATCCCCCTCAAGAGACTGATCTTCCTTCTGAGCCAAGGGGAAGGCACTGCCTTTACCCTACTACTCCTCTTCTTGGAGGGCACTTGGTCCATTATTCCAGAATCCAAGGCCTGTTCAGTGCTAGACATTTTGGCTTGTGACCTGGTCACAGCAAACACATCTGCAGGGATCCCCAGCATTTCTGCATGGGTCCTGAGCTCCACTTCTGCCCAAGCTGAAGTTTCTAAGTCATTGCCAAGCAAGCATTCAACGGGTAGGTCTGCACTTACCACAACCTTCTTAAGGCCAGTTACCCCTCCCCAGGAGAAGTTAACAACTGCCAGAGTATGGTCTGTTCTGACGTTGCTAGCATTGGTCACTTGGTACATTTCACCAAGTATAATCTGCCCAGGATTCACAAGGTCTTGTGTCACCATGGTGACACTTGCCCCTGTGTCCCTAAATGCCAAAGCCTCTCTTCCATTGATTAAGGGCTGTTGTCTGTACTTGCCCAGATTACTGGGACTCACAGAGGAGGTCATATCCATGCCTCCATCACAGACTAGGACAGCCTGAGTGAGTTCTCTGACTAGGTCAGAGCTCATCTCTTTACCCAGGGTCAACCCTACTAAACCCTTGGCTTGTGTAGTCCCACCACCAACTGTAACTGCACTAGGGGGAGCAGGTGCCTTAGGGGCATTGGTGGGGGCTGGAGTAGAGTCTTTGGACTTGGTGCAATCACTGGTCCAGTGGGTCTTTTGCTTACAGACCTTGCACCATGGTTTCCTTTGGCCTTTCCCTTTGGTAGACTGTGAATCCCCACCTGAAGAAGATTTTTGGGGGCCTTGTGAAGACTTTTGATCTTTACCCTTCTCCCCACCCTTATCAGAGGTTTTCGAATCTTGCTTCTTAGGGTCACCACCTTGGTTCTGTACCTTCTGCTTCACCCTGGTTCTGACCCATTTGTCTGCCTTCTTTCCCAATTCTTGGGGAGAGGTCAGATCAGAGTCTACCAGGTGCTGATGCAACAGCTGATTTTGACAGTTATTAAGAATCTGCTCCCTCATGATCAGATTGTACAATCCTGTGAAGTCACATACCTTACTGCCCAATAACCAACCTTCCAGAGCCTTGGCAGAACAATCAACAAAGTCCACCCAGTCTTGAGTCTGTGCTTTTTGGGTATCCCTGAACTTTAACCTGTATTGTTCAGTGGTTAGGCCAAACCCATCAATTAGAGCACTCTTCAAGACTTTGTAATTATCAGCATCCTCCTCTCTAACAGTGAGGAGCTTGTCTCTACCTTTGTCTGCAAAGGAGAGCCACAAGATTGCTGCCCACTGCTCCTGAGGGACCCTCTGTACTTTACAGGCCCTCTCTAGAGCAGTTATCCATTTGTGGATGTCATCCCCACTCTGGTAGGGAGGGACAATCTTGCTCAGGTTTCTATGGTCATAAGACCTTTCCCTATCTTTGGGGAAACTGCTGCCACCATGGGACTCTAGTCCCAACTTTTGTCTCTCTCTATAGAGATCTAGGGACTCCCTGTCTATAGCCAATTGCTGTTTCCTGAGTTCAAGCTGAGTTTGCTCATATTGAATCAGTCTCTTTCTCCTCTCATGAGAGGATTCCCTCCTATGAGAGGAGACAGAGGTCCCTATTGAGGTGTCAGAGTGGTTAGACTCCTGAGAAGGAGACCTAGACCTTCTGGGCACACTCAGAACTCTTCCTGGGGGGACAAAGGGAGGTCATTCTGATCCTCCTCCTCCTCCTCCACAGGAGGAATTGGGTTTTCCAGGACAAGGTCATTTTCACCTTCCTGGCCAGTTTCAGAGGGGGGCCTGGGTTTCTTCACCCCTGGCCCCTTCCTCATCTTCTGCCCCACCCTCTTTGCCTACCCCTTCAGACCCTAGGGGCCTGCTGAGATCATCAGCTAGTAACACCTCCCTGAGGTGTTGGGTGCTAGCACTTTTGCCTGCCTTCAACTTCCTAGTATTGCATAATGCTCTCAATTCCAAGAATGGGAGTTTATCATACTTGGAGGAAGAAGCCCACTGGCTTCTGGCAAGGACTCACTGGGTCCTGGCTTTGAAGACATTACTAGTGAGGTGTGGTGTATGCACTACCTACTCTAGTGTGGCCTACTAAACTCTCTTGAGTTGTAGAAAGGGTGTGCTATCCCTTAACACACAACTCTAAGTTCAGTAGAACTTACTGTATTACTAAGCTTGATTTATATGTACCTTAGGTACCCTTAGTGGTTTTCAGTTGATCAATTCAATTGAGATTATCTGGTAAAACAATAGCAAGCTGGAATCCCACACGCTGCACACCAATGTGAGAAGTTGGCCTGGCATATGCTGTCCACTAATTATAGTGGGCACCTTGCACCAGTCCAAACAACCCCTTATTGGAGATAGGTTAAAGACAACCTTTATTGAAAGCTATCCTAGTGGTAGCTATGGAGAGCAGCCTTCAGGCTAAGTCTTGAAGGAATGTAAAGCAGCTTGTTTTACCAGTCTATAATCTCTTGAGTGACCAAATGAAAGAGGACCACACCAGGTATATATTCAAAATATATGTATTTATTACTAAACACACCCCTCTAGTCTCTTTATGAGGCTAGAGTTCGAAGTACATAAATTATAAGTTAGTTATCTACAGTAATAGCACAAATACACGTTTGAGCCCCAGGGGCGTACCAAACCATATACCAATAAAGTGGTATAAGAACCACGACTGAGCTAGACACAAGGCCTAGAGCCTGTAGAAGTGCTTGGACCACAAGGAACCACCCAAGGCAGTGACACAGGGGACCCACGGGGGACGCGTGCAGTGTATGAACACAGCCGCGAACCACCGTTAACTTCTATGGGGAAAGTCGCGATTAGAATTTAAAAGAAAAGGGACACTTAGAGGAGGACTTGGAGCAAACCCTTTGAGAACTAGGCTGTTCTAGTGTCAATACCCACGGGAGCACCGGAGTACTCGAGTTACCTCACCCAGGGGAGCCGGGTGCATAGGTGTCTTTCGGGGTCGGGTTTCGTCGTCGTTTTCAATGGCGATCTGCTGCAAAGTGCTGCTGGCGGCCAAGTCGAAAGTGTTCGGGTGGATCCAAAGGTGGATCGAAGATCTGAAGAACCTGAAAGCAGAGGGGACAGAGTCTGGGTCACTAGCCAGTGACCAGGAAGGCGATGAGCAGATGCCCACCGATGTCGAGTGCTTCAGGTAGGTTGACGGTTGTCTTGACTCTTCAGCCACGAGGTCCAGGAGGTGTCGACGACAACCAGGAGCTGGATTCGAGCTGTCCCACGAAGTCTGTCGATTGCAGGGGTGTCGGCGACCAGATTGGACCCAACAAGCCTTGGCAACGGCAAGTCTCGTGGAAATGGAAGAAGGACGATGTTGCAGACCAGCAAGGTCTGGGGGACTCACCCAGCAAGGATAAGTCAGGGCACGCCTGGAGCAACCAGGGAGCCCAAGCAGAAAAAGATTGGCCTTCGGGAGGGCCTACTAGCCAACGGACTAGCGACCGCGAAGGAGCCTCGAGACGATGCACGTGGAGCTGGCTCACAGGACACTCGTGGAGTGGAGGCCAGTGATCTTCGGTGCAGTTTGTGCTGGACGCTGGAGCTACTCGGAGACCAAAGCACGACTTCGTGGGAGACCCAGAAGAGGATGCACTTGCAAATGCGTTTGGTGTCCAGGGGTCACGGTTCCACGTTACCCACGACAGCTACGGGCCTCAGCTTTGCTGGGGACTCAGGGCAGCCTCGGGGAAGTCTGGAAATCTACCTCTGGTGATGCAAAGACTTCGGCGTCCGACGGGAGCTTCAGCGATGCAGACTGGACAATTGCTTCTTTGGTGCCTGCCAAGCAGGGGAGTCACTCCTTGACCCCAAGGGAGATTCTTCAGTCCTCTAATCTTAAAGTAGAGCGTCGAAGGTCCAGGATTCTGTGTCAGAGTTTCGTCCAGGTAAATCTAAAGTCCTAAGGACTGGGGTCCCCTACTTATACTAAGGTAGGGGGTTGGACATACTCTGTGGCCCCACCTATGGGAGGGTCAGGGCAGAGGGGTGGTTACACCCCTTTCCCTTTGTCCAGTTTCGCACCAGAGCAGGGGCTGGAAGCCCCTGAGCCGGTTTGAACTGGGGTATGCACAGGGACACCAAGTGTGCCCCCAGTGCAGGATTTCAAAGCACCCGAGAGTGCTCCCGCCCAGCCCCAATACACACTATCCTGTCTGGGGAGGTGGTCACACCTCCCTGGGACAGGAAACCTATTGTCCAGGCCTCCCCTGCCGGAG
The DNA here is from genome assembly GCA_963921515.1 of Calotriton arnoldi. Taxonomy (NCBI): domain Eukaryota; kingdom Metazoa; phylum Chordata; class Amphibia; order Caudata; family Salamandridae; genus Calotriton; species Calotriton arnoldi. Next base: position 301,949 of record CAWUFW010003607.1, on the reverse strand, counting down.
TTTCGGTCAGCAGCAGGAGGCCAGACTCGTGATCTGTGGCAGCGGCATCCATTTTGTGATGCCAGGGCTCTGGAAAGTCAGTACCGGGTATACCGGTGTGTACATGTCTTTCCCTCTAGAAGGGTGGAATGCTACCCCCGCCGCCAGAACTGGCGGGGGGTAGTATTCCAAGATGTTTGACACCAAACACGACATGTTTCCGTGCAGCCATCCCAAAGTTAGCATTTAACGCGAGGTTATAATGCGCTTAAGAGTATATGGTCAGGCTGCACTACAAACAGCATCAGAGAAGGGTCTCCGAACGCTGCAGAGGGGCCCAGCTCATGCAGGGGCACCCTCTCACATAGGAACCACGCACTCTGCCTTCAGGATTGATAAGGCCTGCCATAGGAGTGACTTATAGGTTTATATGTGTGTATGTATGTAGTGATATAGGTAGCCTATATCACAGTAAGGGGTGCATGCACCACCTTACCCAGGCTGCAGTAGCAGACCTGTGGTGTCAGTTTGGATGGCCTTCCAGGGGTGGCACAATACATGCTGCAGCCCCTGGTAGGCCTCTGAGGTACCTATGCCCTGGGTACATAGTATACCATATACTAGGGACTTATAAGGGCACTCCAGATTCCAATCAGAGATGTGCCTAAGGCACATGGAAACCATTTTAAAGAGGAAGCAGCTAGGCTGGGGTTCTGATTAGCAGGGCCCCAGCCAGACTAAGGTCGAAAAACAGTGAAGCATCAGCAAAAAGTGGGGGTACCCATGTGAAGCAGATCCTACTCTCCTACACGTATTAGCAATGGAGGGGAGAGGAAGTCCACCAAAAGCGTGCAGTAGTAGAAAACCAGCCTTTTTTGTTCGACTGGAGTCAAATTTGGTGTACAAAATCATTAAACTTTGCTCACCCATGTGAGGTAGAGCAATGAGCGGATTTCACTCCTGATCACAGAAATCCACCTTTGATTTTACTGCTCGCCAAATCAACCACTGAGAACAGCACTAGCACAGAGACCTTTCTTTCCTGGTTCAATGAACACAAAACTACATTGCTTTTGTGTCAGCAGTCTGATTGCCCACCCTTTCATACAATTAGAACAGGGCTCTGTATTAGAGCCATGCTGCTTGACTGATAGCAGCCAATCAGACTCTCTGTGGGATGTCAAGGAATGAGTTGCCCCAAGTTGTGTGCAACTCATTCCTTTTTAATCTTTCTGGGGTCCACAAACTACTGCAGGTACTCATATTTGAATTTTTTCCAAGGTGCGATAGCAATGCATATGGACACTCAACTACCAGTATTAGCATGGAGGTAAAATTAATTACTCCTCTATTTCTATTGGCTTTTTTAATTCATTCAATCACAAACAAAGGAGCTATTATATAAACAAATTGTTAAAAAAATATATAGATGTTTATTTTAGCAGTTCCATTCTGCAATAATTGGGGTATGCAGTATGTTATTTTATGTGCATTTGCTTTGCTTTCCGAGCTCTCTACAAATATTTTGCATCAAGCTGTACCACTCCAGAAGTAAAGTTTGTCCATTGTTATCAATGAAGACCTATACATCCCATTAATTGGTTAACTGGGCTCTGTGCATTCAAAGATGACCGAGTAGTCCAATTCAGGCATGGAACGTTCTCTAACACGTCGGGCAGACATGTGATGGCACTGTCGGTGATGTGGGGGCAGCTCTGGACTTGCGGAGCTCAAACCCTCTTTGAGCCTCAGTAGTGCGTCTCACCTCGGAGGATTGGCAACCTTTACGAATGAGGCTGCGCCATGCTGAACGGCTCAGTGCGTGAGTTTCCCAAGTGGCGGTGTTGATCTAGAGGCACTTCAGGGAGGCCTTCAGCGTGTCCTTAAACCACTTATTTTGTCCTCCATGGGAGCCCTTTCCCTGAGGGAGTTCACTGTAGAAGAGCTGTTTGGGGATGCACTCATCTAATATTCTTAACACGCCCAGCCCATCTGGTCTGGGCTGTAATCAGCAGTGTACAAACTGACAGCAGATTGGGTCTGGAAAGGACTTCAGTATACAGCACTTTGTCCTGCCCTCTGATTTTCAGAAGCTTGTACAGACAAAACATGTGGAAGTGATTGAGCTGTCGTGCATGACTCTGGTAGACAGTCCATGTCTCACAGAGGTACAGCAGAGTTGTAAGCAACACTGCTCGGTAGATCTGCAACTTTGTTGGTAGGCTTATCCTCTGACGTTCCCAAACACTGAAGCGCAATCTGCCTAAGGCAGAGCTGGCTTTCGCAATTCTGCAGTTTACTTCAGCATCGATTGACATTGCTCGGGAAAAGGTACTGCCCAGGTACATTTAGTGGTCCAGTGCCTGCAGTCTCTGTCCATTTACAGTAATGGGTGGTTCTGTGTATGGAGCTTGAGGAGCTGGCTGGCGCATGACCTCAATCTTCTAGATGTTGGTGGTGAGACTGTAGTTGCTGCATGCAGATGAAAACTTGTCCATAATGGCTTGCATTTGTGGCTCTGTACTAGCAATCAGAGAACAATCGTTGTCAAAGATAAAGTGTTGCAGCAATTTCCTTCACCTTGGTGATGGCATGCAGTTGCCTCAAATTGAAGAGTTTCCCATCAGTTCTATATTTCAGGCCTATTCCTTCAGTGCAGTGCTGGAAGGCATTGGTCAGAGTGGCAGAGAATATCATGCTGAACAACGTGGGATCTGGAACACACCCTTGCTTGATGCCATCAGTGACTGGAACAGCCTCAGATGTTTCACCATCATCCAGGACATGAGTCATCATACTGTCATGAAGTTGCCGTACCATTAGTATGAATCTGTTAGGACATCCACATTTTGACAAGATCCTCCACAGTCCTTAGTGACCAACAGAGTCAAACGCTTTCTTGAGGTCCACAAAAGTTGTGTAGACTTCACGATTCTGCTCTTGACACTTCTACTGTAGTTGATACGCGGTGAAGATCATGTCAATGGTTCCACATCCCTGGTGGAAGTCGCACTGCATTTTAGGCAGTAAACCCTGCGCCATGTGAGAGATAAGATGGTTCAGCAGAACTCATGCAAGGACTTTCCCCGTAGTGAGAGCAGAGAGATTCCATGGTGATTGCTGCATACCTCACGATTGCCCTTTCTCATACAGAAGGTGTATGATAGACACGTCTTACTGTTCCTGTGGAATGGATCCTTGCTGCCAGAAGAATTGAAACAGCTCAGTGAATTTACGTAGCAGGACAAGACCACCGACTTTGTAAACTTCTGCTGGTATGTCATCTGACCCTTGGGCTTTGCCACTTTGCAGCTGATTGATGGCTTTCTTTACATCCTACTCTTCTGGTGGACTATCCATGGAGTCACTGACAGCAACCTGGGGCATCCTGTTGATGGCTTCATCGCTGATGACAGAGGTGGTTGAGAGCTGCTTCAAAATGTTCAACCCATCTCTGGAGGATCTCTGTCTTCTCTGTAAAGAGGGTAGTGCCATCTGAACTCAGGAGGGGAGAACTCCCAGAAGACTGTGGTCCATAGAGTGTGTTGGGAGCTTCATAAAACCACTTGGAATCGTTCCTGTCTGCATATGCCTGAATCTCATCTGTTTTGGTGCTCAGACACGAGTCCTCCACTTTGTGCTGTTTGTTTTGTACTGTTCTGTGAGTATTGACGAAGGTGGGCTTCTTTGCCGCTGAGGATGGGTTGCTCTGATGGGCACGATGCAGACAGTTCTTTTCAGCTTTAGCAAGTAAGGCCTAGATTTCCACATCACTTTCCTCAAACCAGTCTTGTTTCTTGCATGTGAAGGGCCCTAATTGTCATGACTGTAGTCTTTCTTACCAGTTCTGGTGTGCTGGGATGGTTCCCGACTTCGGTTCTTGAAGGTTCTGGTCAGTCCGAGGTAAGGATGACCCTTTCCGGTAGCCACGGTGATGCAAACAATGAAAAGCGAGAGCAGACCGTGCTTTCCAGAAGGAGTTCAGAGAGGAAAAAAGCCTGTAGGGAAAAACCTCTGTTGCAGATGGAGACTTCAGGAAAGGAAAGAAAACCAATAAACTAGGGCAGCACACCAGCTAGAAGAGAGGACTTGAAGACAAGAATTCCAGGCGAGAGCAGAAGGCTTCAAGGAATTCAAACTGGAACAGAAAACGCCAACAGGGAACAAAAGAATGCCAACAGGAAGCAAAGTAACCAAACAGGAGCAAAAGGCACCAACAGGAGTGAGGACACACCAGCAGGAGTAAGGAGTGTTGCAATGCAAGGAAATGAAGAATTCAGCCCCATATATACTCCTAGCCAGGAAGTGACACAACAGGAAATAAGCAGTCGCCATCTTGGATAGGGAAAGGATAATTAAAAGAATAGGAAAGATCCCCATCTTAGAATGGTGGAAAAAAAATCCCCATGGCTTTCTGGGAAAGAGACTGTGGAATCATGGGAGGAAGAATGACAACAAGATAGCTCCAAAAGAAGAATAGAAATCAGGAATGTAATAATATAATACTAGCAAGCAAAAGGTGAGTGTAAATCTGCCCAGCAGATTTTATATGGAAGCTGCAGATCCAAGCTTGGAGCTGCAGCATTTCTAACTTGCCAATTATTTAATAGCGGGCCGCCGCATGAAGCTGCGGCGTGCCTGACTCCAAAAAGAAACAGGTATTGTGGGAGGCACCCACGATGCCAGAACAACAATAGCGGGCCACTGCGCAGCACCGTAACGTGCCTGGGAAGAAGAGGGAGGCATCGCGGGAGTTGTCACGGGCTGCACTGCGGCCCACAGTAATGAAGCAGGAAGCGTCACGGGTCGAACTATGGCCCGCAGTGCAACACAAATACCTTTAAATCAGCTGTGTTGTCAGTTTTGTGGAATCGCTCCCAATCTTTCTCTGCATCATCCTCAAGAAGAAAATCAGCAGGCTCATTCTTTAAGTCTTTCACTAGATTTCCAGTGTGATGCGGCTGTTCTTCAGCTTTGAAACGTTGATACTTTTGAGGGCCTCACATCCTTGTCATCATCTCTTTGGCTTGAACCAGAACGTCAATTAAGATACTGGAAGCCTGTGATCCAACCAACAGTCAGCGCCACACATAGCCTTTGAAACCCTGACATCCCATTTGTCCCTTCTCCAGATGATGACATAGTCGATCAGACGCCAGTGCTTAGAGCAGGGATGCATCCACAAAGTCCTGTTACTAGTAGGGAGATGGAAGATCTTGTTGGTGATCAGAAGGTCATGTGCTGCATAGGTTTTCAGAAGTTGCAGGCCACTGTTGTTACACTTGCCTACTCCATTTCTCCAGATGACTCCTTCCCAGGCTGTGGCATCGCATCTGACTCTTGCATTAAAATTGCAAAGCAGACTCAGTTTGTCTGTACAGAGCACTGCTGATCGCAGGGCATCTAATTCATCATAGAATGTCTCCTTCATATCCTCAGGGTTGGTCGCTGTGGAAGTGTGTGCGCTGATCAAAATGACTTGTCTTCCATTTCGAATTGGGAGCTGCACTGTCATGAGCTGGTCATTGACACCCTTGGGGAAGCTGTAAGTTTCCAAACAAGATGATTTTTGATGGTGAAGCAAACTCCAGATATGCGCCACTCATCACTCCTGTGGCCACTTCATAAGAATGTATAGCCACTGCCTGACTCCGACAGCTGTCCTTCATTAGCAAGGCAAGTTTCACTAATGGCTACAATGACAATGTTGTAGTGTGCAAGCTCTCTGGTGACAAGTTCTGATCTTCTCTCCGGTCTGTCTGCCATGATGCTGACTAGTAGCTTGCACACATTCCATGTGCCAATGGTAATTGTTGTCACCCTAAGTTTTGTTTTTGTTCGACCACTTACGTAGGATCCCCACCAGCCGCAGTATGCTGGGCAGGGTAAGGTGAAGTCGGCAATGTTTGGGGCAATTTTCTAGCCCCCTCCTCATTCTACAGAGGTGAGCAGTGCAATCCTGAATAGGGCTGCTCAGTCGCTCAGGAAGACACAAAGCTCCACTGCTGCTTTGGTTATTGAGGAGGGACCATTAAGCCTGAGCCACCTGTGTGCAGGTCAATGGCTACAGCTCCCAGTGTATCCACACCTGCTGCTTTGTGTCTCACCCCTTGCCACAGGACTTGATAAGGCATCAAGACTTGTGCGTGAGTTGGATTAAAGTGAGGGAGAGTGACGCAACCTCAGCCTCACTTTCTCATCCCTGTTCCGATCTCTATCAGCTGCAGGACAGAAGTCGAGACAGCTGTAGATAGAGCATGGTGCAGTGGATGACCAGGAAGTTTTACGTGTCTTGTTGTGCATTCCACAACACTTGCTGTCACAGCCTTCCTGACCATTCAACCAGTGAGGTTTCCTCCACTCAGTCAGCCAGATCCAGTCTTCGCATGCATGGGTATACAGACCCTAACTCATTCAGGGTCTCAGACCCGTTCGCTACCCTCACCTGGTTTAGCCCGCCAGTCAAGGCTGTTTCCGCAGTGTGGCGCTGTCGCATGCTAACAGCTTCTTGGAGTCACAGGTGAGAGCTGAGTGTCAGGTGGGGACCAAAGCTGGTGAGCTACTCTAAGTAGTACAACTGCTCTCCGTCAGAGGTACTACCCCTCCCTGACACCCCATACACCTCGAAGAAGTACATGTAGGTTTAAAGGGATGACCATATCCGCGCATCAATGGTTCCTTATAAGAGAACAAGGAAGGTCAGAGAGTCCACAGAGATTCTTTGGAAGCTTGCAATACAATTGGTTTTGTTTAGCTGTTCACAGTGACCAGCTCTGAGTGCTGCCCCCAGAACATGCTAATTGGTGGTGTATTCCATGTTTGCTTACATTTGCAGATGTTGGTATGCCCCAAGCCCAGCGTGTATAAGGGTCCTCACTATTTCCTTTTGAAAGTTATGTTGTGAAAAAAATCCCATTCAATACTTGTAAACGTATGGCTCCTGATCTTAAGTGAAGCCATTGGCATTCACTACAACGTACTCTATAAACTGTTTACATTTAAGTTGGGGAAAGATAAGAAAACATAGTGCTCATTTTATTTGAAACAGGTCTACCAACAGCCATGCCTGCTTTGCATCGTTTTATTGCATTTGGCATAGCAGTGTTGGCTGGATGAAGAAACATTAAAAATGGTCAGAAAAAGTATTAATACCAAATTATATGTAATGAACTGGATTGGTACACAGGACAGAACCCATTAAACAGGACAATATAAAAAACAAACACAAAAAACATAAAACATCCAGTCTAACTCTGATAACGAAAACATCTGAAAATGGAAAAGTACAGAAAGCTAGCTTTGAGTTTAGTTGAACTGACTGATAATGAGGGAGTAGCTTATGAGTGTCATTGTTTATACTGTTTCTTATAGTTTATCTTTTTCTCGTTTGAAGATGTGAGCATAAATTAGTCTTTAAGGAACAGATCCTAATGGCTGCACCTTGAAATACTATTTAGGCTTGTCTGCTTTTCCAGGCTGTTGGGCAATAAGGCATAGACGTTTACAACTGAAAAATTGATCGTCAATTAACTCTCCCCAAAAGGGAGCCAACTGATGAAACTTAAACTAATAAAGTAATCAGCAGGGGTGTAAAAAGAACATGGTATTAAGCATGCTGGTAGGGATCAAATCAAAAATTGGGTCAGTACTTTGACTCAATTTGGTATTACGACAGGTATGAACTCAAACTTCACTGATTGAATGAAAGAGCGGTGTAAAATTGTACACAGGTTACAAGCGCACATCTGTGTATTTATACTTTCATTTAGTAAAGTTGCTGTGAGAAAGTGGATTATTATTTGGGGTGGATGGTAGTTCACTACAAGTAGTAATGTCACTGTTCTTGTTAGGCCCTGTAAAGGTTTCAGTAATTTAAACTTGAGCTTGAACCATAGAAGTTGTGGCAGAGAGCAGGCAGGCTAACTTGAGAAAGTTTGTAAAGCATTTAGAAGTACCAAAAAAGTTAAAAATCAAAATCACAACAAAATACAAATTCCACTCAAATTTATAAAAATAGAGAATATTTTGATGAACAAAATGACAAAAATCCAAAAAAAAGAACCGGAAATAAGAATTTTTAAAGTTTGAAGTAGAAATAGCACCATAAAGCTCAAAGCACCAACTGGGGGCCACTGGTTGTGCTAGACTGGCACAAGCATAAGGCTTAGGGCCAACTGCGGTGGAACTCAGGTCGGGTACAAGAACCAGGTTGGTCCCAGCATAGAGTTCCATTCAGACTTAAAAAACTTCAGATAAGGTAGAATTCTCGGCGGGGCAAGGCTGCAGGCTGAATCCAAAAAGATTGGCTTGTCAACGACGGGTTAACGAAGGACGAGGTGTCAGTGAAGCCATCAACAAAGATAGGAAATCTCCGGGCAGGAAAAGTCCCAGGTTTGCTCCCACGAAGCCATAGACATCGATCTGATGATGCTCAGCATTGGGCATGGTGAAGATTTCTGCCTTCAGAATTAGACTCTTTTCTGGAAGTTGACTTTTGTCAGCCAGACAAGGCTGCAGGCTATAGGTGAACAAGATTTGGCATCGTCGGATGCCAGTCGGCATTGAGCCTGGTAAATCAGATTTGTTGCTGCAGAGAAGAATATAGCAGCAGCTCAGGCCCATGGGTGATGCATTCTCGGCAGATCGGCTGGCAGGTTGGTCCTGGTCCCACACCGATTCTCAAAGCAAAAGGTTTTGAAAAAGTTGTTAAGTCCTAGCTTTTAGGGTGAAGCAGGAAGAGGACACTGACACCAGCCAAGAGATTCAGGACCTCAGGACCAGCACTTGGGGGTCAGAACTCACTCCAAGAGAAGCCACCAGCAGTGTCCAGGACAGGTCTCTTCCAAGAAAGTGGGCTTGTTGCAGATTTTGTGTCCCTGTAGCTTAACGGGAGATCAGCCAACTGACACTTAAAGTCCACTTCTCAGTCCTCGGCACAGGTTTGAGCTGGTCCACCCTTAGGATTCTCTTCACCAGTCTCAACAGCAGGGGCAGTCCTTCTTCTGTCATGAACGGGTCCAGCAGTGTCCTCAAGAGGGTGCCCAGGGTAGTGACATTTATGCCTGGCATTAGCCTGTGGGTGGAGGCGACTCCTGAACCCTCCCAGACCAATAGAGAAAAAGTTACCAGGAGTACCCTTACGCATTTTTGCATCATTTCCTATGTGCCTTACTGGAAACAGTCGGACAGTGCCCCTCTCTACCTATATGTTTCTGTTTCTGTTTGGTGGTTTTATAAAACGCATGGCTGCCCAAGGGCTTCCCAGAGCTGGAAGAGAGAGAGATGCTAGCATCGGTAGAGGTAGGGTAAATATCATGGGAACAACCATGCCTTGAGTTTTTTCCAACATGGCAGTACCTTTCCTTCCTTGTGTAGAGCTCCTGTGCCTAGCATAGAGGTGTGGCCAAAGTAATGAGCAAACCCTCCCCTGTGGTCACCCAAAACTGGTTCTGGGGCATCTCCTCTCCCACTGGGTTGATGCCTGGATGGCTAGAGAGACAAAAGAGGGGCCAGGCCCAGGTGTGAGCTACGTCTGGCTGTGACAAGGTAGGCCCTTTTGAAGATATTTAAGTTCCTGGGCACTGCCCAGATGGTCATCCTTTCAGAGGAACTGGTCCCCTCCCTACATTCAAACCTTAGGTCTCAGCTCTGGGATCAAGTTCACACCTTATCAAGGAGCTATACAGCTCCTGTGTGACAATCGGAAGCTCATGCAAATGGGCTTCTGGAGACTTAAGGCAGGCAAAAGGTGACCTTTTAAAGCCATATTTTGAAAATATTCAGCACAAATCTGACTTGCCAATGAATTGGACTTGTGATAAATGATTTAAAAAGTCCAAGAATAAACTTTTTATCTGGTTCCTAGCCTGAGATAATATTTATGTTTCATATTAATTCCCAATGCTTTCCTATGGAACTGCTAAACCTGGTACAGTGAAAATAGCTTTTATGGCCTTGTCACTGTAAGGTCATGTTTTACATTTAAATTTTATATATCCTACTTTTGAATACCATGCATCCTGCCTTATGGGCATTTAAAGATTTATGGTCTACATAGGGGATATATTTAAAAGGAGGATTTAGGCTTATCAAAAGGGATTATTTGGACCGGTTGAATTTGCAATTTAAACCTGCACAGCCACGCTACAGGTGGCAGACCAGCAGTCATGTTTTACATTGCCACTTTATTGGTGGCACATTATGGGCTGCAGTTCCCTAGCAACATTTAAATTACGGGCCTTGGGTATACTTTGTACCATATACTAGGGACCTATAGGTAAATGTAATATACCAATTCGGAGTAGAGACAATTTCCACATGTTTTAGGGGTCAGACCACATGCAGGGGTTTCTGGTTAGCAGAGTACCAGTTCACAAAGTCATAATATCAACACAGCAGTCTAAAGAAATGGGGTGATCATGCAAAAAGGGGCACTTTCCTGCAAAGCTTTCTATTCATCTTGAGTAGCTAATATATAGGAGTAGGCACATCCCTTCAGACTCTGCCTGGCAACTTCCTCTATTTGAACTGGCTTGCCCTGTCACTTTGTTTAACAACTGTTTTATCCCTCCCACTACTTTTGTTGTGTTTGAACATTAAGTTTTCACAGGTTTCCATTTAGTGCTTTTTCTATGCTTGTCTGGTTCCCTGCCTTACCTGTGGCTTCTTGCAGACTGTTTAGCTTGGTCAAGTTTGGTTCCTGGTCCTCCTTGGATGGATCATGGCATTTATTGTTCAGGAAGTGGGTGAGTGTATTGTTTCCATATACATGTTCTGAACCAACATTATTGCTTCCTGAATAATTATTTCTGTCACTTATAAAGGTGCTGTTTGTGCATATGGAAAACAAACCAGTTACTTAACTTCGGTAATGATATATCTGTAAGAGACATATATTAGTTATAGATTCCTTACCTTAGAATTACCCCCAGGCATCAGACTGGATCCTGAGAATTTTTCTTCAGCAGTACCCCTGCGCGTCGGTAGGTGGCGTCGGTCAACTCCGCGTTCGACGTTGGCATCGTGATCGCCGGAATGACGTTGCGGTATTTTAGACGCCGCCCCTGCGTGCTGTCGTCAGTTCTTTACACCACATTCCACGCCAGAGGTGCAGAGCCATGCAAGACACTGACCACTGGTGCACAAAACTAGGGCCCTGAAAGGGAGTCCCTTGCTCTAGAAGTCAGTTCACAGAACGAGGAGGATGGGTGGGGCGGTAAGGAATCTTTAACTAATATATGTCTTTTACAGATATATCATTACCGAAGGTAAGTAACTTGTTCATCGGAAATAGACTATTAGTTATAGATTCCTTACCTTAGAATAGATACCCCAGCAATACCAACCCCGGTGGTGAGTCTGCAAACCAAGTTCACACCAGAAAGGCCTGGAGAACTGAACAGCCAGGCAGTAGTGTTTAGTGAACCTGTGCAATGATGCCCACGTGGCTGCCTGGCAGATGTCATTGAGGGGGACTCCATGTCCCAAAGCAGTAGTGGCTGCCGTCGCCCTGGTGGAATGGGCGTGCAACCCTACCGGAGGCTCCTTTTTCGCCAAGAAATAACAAATTTTAAGGCAAAGAACGACCCATCGAGAGATGGTTCATTTTTGCACGGCCTGACCTTTCTTGGCGACCACATAGCTAACAAAGAGCTGATCATCCACCCGGAATTGTTTTGTGCGATCCAGATAAAATGATAGCGCACGTTTTGGATCCAGACGGTGGAGCCTCTCCTCCTCTTTAGAAGGATGCGGGGACTGGAAGAAGGTGGGCAAAGTAATGGTCTGTCCTATGTGGAAAGAGGTAACCACTTTGGGAAGAAAAGAAGGTCTAGTTCGAAGGACAACCTTGTCCGGATGAACAGCAAGGAAAGGAGGTTTAGAAGAAAGTCCCTGAAGCTCACCCACCCTATGAGCAGAGGTGATGGCAACCAGAAAAGCAGTCTTTAAGGTCAAGAACCTGAGAGGACAATTATGAAGTGGCTCGAAAGGAGCACACAAGGTAAGTTAAGACCAGATTCAAGTCCCACTGGGGCATTACGAAAGGAATAGGAGGAAAGTGGTGAATAATGCCGTTAAAAAATCAATTTACAATAGGGGACTTGAAAAGAGAAGTCTGATCAGGAAGGCGAAAAAAGGCCGAAATGGCTGAAAGATAGCCTTTAAGGGTGCCTAGAGCAGAGCCCTGCTGGGCCAAAGAAAGAATGAGGAGGAGAACCTCTGAAAGAGGGGCAGAAAGGGGATCCACAGCCTTTGCTGTGCATCATGCCATAAATTTGTTCCATTTACAGGTGTATACCGTTTTAGTGGAGGGATGCCTGGCTGCCAAGATGACATTACAGACTTTGGGAGGAAGTTCATAAGCTGTCAACTGTCGCTGCTCAATCTCCACGCAAGGAGGTGGAGGCTGGACAGGTTCGGGTGGATGACCGTCCCCTGCTGCTGAGACAGAAGACCCTCCCGAAGAGGCAGGCTGATCGGAGGATCGATGGCCATGTTCATGAGCTCCGGATACCAGACTCTTCGTGCCCAATCCGGAGCCACAAGAATGACTTGGGCCAGGTCGCGCTTGATCTTCTTCAGCACTCTGGGCAGAAGTGGTATAGGCGGAAAGGCGTAGAGAAGACCGCAATTCCACTCGCTACAAAAAGCGTCGCCGAGCGAGTGCCGCCTTGGAAATTCCAACGCGCAGAACTGCTGATATTGCGCGTTCTCTTTGGTGGCGAACAGATATAACCAAGGCTCTCCCCATTGCTGAAAGAGACCTTGCACCACCTCCGAATGAAGACGCCATTCGTGATCCATCATGCACTGGCGGCTGAGTTCGTCCGCCCTGGCGTTCAGGGGACCACAAGGGACATGCCCTGATGTTCCAGCCACGTCCAGAGGCGGAGAGCCTCTTGACTTAGGGTCCACGACCCCAACCCGCCCTGTTTGTTGCAGTACCACATGGCGGTGGTTTTGTCCGTGAACACCTGCACTACTCTTCCTTTGACAGAAGGAAGGAACGCTTTCAATGCAAGACGAATCGCCTGGAGCTCCAGGAGGTTGATGTGGAGCCTGGACTCCGCCGGAGACCAGAGACCTATGAGCTCTGCCTCTCCCATGTGGCCTCCCCATCCCAGAAGTGACGCATCTGTCACCACTGTGATGTCTGGTTGGGGAAGGGAGAGGGATCTACCGTTGACCCAATCCCGGTTCGTTAGCCACCACTGCAATTGGTGTGCAGTGCCCTCCAAGATCTGGACAACATCGGAAAGATTCCAGTGATGCTGCGCCCCATTGGAACTTCAGGTCCTACTGCAGAGCCCGCATATGCCACCTGGCATGGTCCACCAGCAAGATGCGGGAGGCCATGAGGCCTAGCAGCCTTAGGGTCATTCTCACAGAAATCCGGGATAGAGGCTGAAACATCGGTATCATAGCCCGAATATCCCGGACTCGCCGCTTGGGAGGATAGGCCCGAAACTGCGCTGTATCCAGAACTGCTCCGATGAAAAGGAGCTTCTGAGAGGGAATCAGGTGTGACTTCGGCACGTTGATAGTGAACCCCAGCGAATGCAGGAGGTCTGCCGTAGTCTGGAGGTGGGCGACGACAGCCTGGGGCGAGCCCGCCTTCAACAACCAGTCGTCGAGATAGGGGAAGACAGGAACCCCTGATCTGCGCAGATGAGCTGCGACCACCGCCATCACTTTCATGAACACCCAAGGGGCGCTGGTAAGGCCAAAGGGGAGCACGGTAAACTGAAAATGTTCGTGGCCTACCGTGAACCGTAGGTAACGCCTGTGGGCTGGCAGGACAGGGATGTGGAAATAAACATCCTGCAAGTCCAACGCTCCAGGGTCGAGGGCAGACAGGACCTGAGCTAATGTCAACATTTTGAACTTCTCCTTCCAGAGGAAGCGGTTGACGTCCCTGAGATCCAAGATAGGATGCAGGCCTTTGTCCTTCTTGGGCACCAGGAAGTAGTGGAAGTAATAACCACAACCTACTTCTGGGACAGGGACTCGCTCAATAGCTCCCTTGGCCAAGACAGCCGTATCTTCCTGACGGAGAAGGGCCAAGTGATCCTCTGACATGCGATGGAGTGTTGGTGGCATGGAAGGAGGGGTAGGCTCGAAGGGGAGGGAGTAGCCCCTTTGGACTATCTGCAAAACCCACCTGTCCAACGTGATGTTGTGCCAGTGGGGGAGGTGATGGTGGATCCTGCCACCCACTGGTAACTGGTGGCCCTGAAATGTTGGACTAGGAAGGCTTAGAGGCTGCTGCAGAGGGGGCACTGGTGGACTGGCCAGCCCGCTGGCCCCCAGACCCACGGCATTGGGTCCCACGTCATCGGCCGCGCAGAGGCTGGGTGGCTGCGCTGGCCTGTGGCCCTGGGCAGAATGTGGTGGGGCACCCCTTCCATAGCCACGAAAGGGGCGAAAGGCAGACTACACAGGACGAGAGGTGGCAGCGAGGCCCAATGATCTGGCCGTAGCTCTAGAATCCTTAAAGCGCTCAAGCGCATGATCCGCCTTGTCGCCAAACAGACAACTGCCATCAAAGGGCATGTCCAAAAGAGTTGATTTGACATCCCCGGAAGAGCCAGTGGATCTCAGCCAGGCATAGCGACTTAGGGCTACTGACGTAGAAATCGTTCTACCCAGCGAGTCGACAGTGTCCAGCCCACAGCGGATAGCGAACTTCGCTGCGTCTCTACCTTCTGCAACCACATGATAGAGTGTGACCCGGGCCTCCTCCGGGCACTGTGGCTGCACTTGCGCGACCGTGTCCCACACAGAGTGGGTGTAGCGGCCCAAGAGACATTTGGTGTTAACCGACCACAGTACTAAGCTGGCAGAAGAAAACATCTTCTTCCCAAGATGATCCAGCTTCTTGGATTCCCTATCTGGGGGAGCAGTAGGGAACGCGCCTTTGGAGGTTGAGGCTTGGACCACCAAGCTCTCAGTGGTAGTGTTTTGGGAGAGGAAAATGGGGTCGCCCGGGGCCGAGCGGTGGCTACGGGCAATCATCCTATCCACAGGAGCCCCTGTGCTGGGCTTGTACCAAGTGCCCCGAAGGGTGTCGTGAGGGCCTCATTGAACGGCAGTAGGGGCTCCGAGAAGGCCGCTGCCGGTTGAAGCACCTCAGTCAGGATGCTAGTCCTGACTGCCATCGTAGGAAGCTCGAGGCCCAAGGCCTCAGCCGCCCTATGCAACACCACAGCGTAAGGGGCTCCCTACTCCATGGCCACGGTAGGGGGAGAAAGCAAACCAAGGTCTGGGGAGGTATTCAGACCACTGGCCTCACTCAACTCCTCTCTCTAGTCCGGCTCTTCTAGCTGGTCTGCCAGAGGGTCCACAGACCCCTCCCAGTCCTCCTCATTCTCCCCTGGCTGCCACTCAGGGTGAAAAGGAACGCCAGGATAGAACAGTGGTACAAAGGTACTAGTCGGCGCCGGGCCGGTCCGGCTCCGTTTTTGGCTTGAGGGGGAGACTGGGGTCGATGCCGGCCAGGGACCCAACTGGCATCGTCAGTGGAATTGGCACCGGGGCAGGTGTCGTAAGGTCAACCAGCGCCGATCCGGATCTAGGCCTAGATCCCAAGGGGCCCTGCGGCGTCGGGGCTGGCGCCACCGGCATCGAAGGCCTAGAGCCCCCAGCCGAGTCGTCGGGGCCCGAAGGCGCATCGGCGGAGTCGGGCTGCCCAAAAATGGAGTGGAGGGCCTCGTAAAAGGCACGAAGCTGGGCAGGGGACTCTCCGGCTCCCTGGAAGGGAGGGAGGCTTAGAGTCATCCTAGCAGGCTCAGCGGGCGGAGCCGAAGGACGACGACCTTCCGCGTCCCACGTCGCGTCTGCCGATGGACGGGTAGAAGGTGGTGCTTCTTCACCTTCTTCTTGTGCTTCGAGTTACACGAAGACTTCGATGAGGAATGATAATGGTGTCTCCGCGACCGGTCCCCTGACCTCCCTCTTGATCGGGACCTTGATCGGCACAGAGCTGACTGCAGGGCCTCCAGAAGCTTTCGGTAACCACTCCCGCAAAGACTTCGGGTTCATGGCCTGACAGTCGGAGCACGACTTCAGGTCGTGGTCGCGCTCCAGGCACCAAAGGCACACGAGGTGCAGATCCGTGACTGACATCAGCTTGTGACAAGAGTCACAAGGCTTGAAGCCGGTCCGCCGATGTGACATCCCTGCGTGCACCAGGAGTCGAACGACTCGAAAAAGATGTTGACAAAAAGTTGAAAAACACTAGTCAAAAAATGACTTAGGGTACCGCTCTCTCCGGATCTGCGCTGGCTGGCGCAGAAAAAGAAAGAACTGACGTCAGCGTGCAGGGGCGGTGTCTAAGTAGATACCGCGACGTCATTCCTGCGATCACGACGCCAACGACTAACGCGGAGTCGACCGACGCCACCTACCGACACGCAGGGGTACTGCTGAAAGAAAAATTATCCGGATCCAGTCTGACGCCTGGGAGTAATTCTAAGGTAAGGAATCTATAACTAATAGTCTCTTTCAGATGTTCAAATTCTAAGGATCCCCATTCGCTGACCTTCACACTACGCTCCTATAGGATCATTGTGCCCCTCTTTTGTTCCCATTCATCCTTTCCTTGGATTCTCAGATGACTCAGCAACCAGTTTAGAAGAGGGTAGGGATTGCATTAGGTGGATTGGCACTTCAGCATGATATGTGATAGTCAGTCATCAAACCTGGTCATGATCTCTCTCTGTGCTGGACATGGGTACTCATACAAATAACGTGCGGTGGCTGACTTTCTCTACAGCCCCTCATTGGCATGTTAGCCCACACATCAAAGACGTCATGGATTGCACTCAACGAAACACTATAATTTAGAGGGAAAGTAAAGAAACACATCTTCGGTACTATTAATATGACCTTGGCAAGCTGGCACCAAAATGCAGTAGGGAAATAACATAACATCCGAGGGTATCATTTCAGATGTGGACAAAGCATCAGTGAAGTGTTCAAAATCAGGTATTGCTGGGTGGGGCTATAAATATCTTACCAGGAGACTGGTCCACCATGGGACTCTGGGGCTCATGGCACAGTGCAACACACTGCACCTGCCTTCCAGACTCCTCCTGTTAGCCACCATTTTATGGTGAAATTCCTGCAGAGTGTGCAACATTTACAAGCTTCGAGCTGGGGTCATTGGGCTGCTGAGTGAATACCAAGGACAGAACCCTTTGAGGGGAGCTTTCCTTGCAGCAGCCCTTTGCACTCCCCTCTCCTTGCACGACAGGCCAAGCACATTTCAGCTAAACCTGCTGCTTACAATACACCTTACGTGTTGTATATCTTTAGTGTCATCCTGATAATGTGCAGGAAGCCAAGTCATACTGCACACATCCGTTTCGGGGACGCGTCCCTCTCTCTAGCAATTTAGGTATGTTTCTCGAATATTAAGCAGAGTTCAACTAGGCAATTAGGTGTTTGCAAATATCAAATGACTAAGTATGGCATGTAGACTTGCATGGTTTGCTGTATCTACCTTAGTGATAAAACTTGCACTGAAATTTCACAGTGGGTGGATCTGTGTTTTTTCATTAGGTTTTGCCTGGTTTCTATTGATTGTATTAAACAGCTGAATTGCAATATATACTTAACAATAACCACAAATGTTGGAACATTAAAAAAAGAGACCGAAAAAACATGCAAGATACAATGCAAAAAGGTTTGTTTGTTCCTCCAATTTAAACAAGCAGGAATTATACTGAAAACCCGTGATTATGAAATATATATGAGCCTGGAAAGACTGTTTCCAACATAAATGATGTGTTATAAATAAAATAGAATTTTAATAATGTATCTTTCTCGTTATTGAATGTTTCTTACGTGCAAAAGCTCAGATTTGGTTTTCAATTAAGTTAAATTGAGTCAACAACCAGCAGTCCTTAAACTGTGTTGATTCATCTTTGAAAATTTAATTTTAAAATTAATAAATACTGTGAACGTCAAACTGTGCTTGAGGGGTGGCGTTTTTATTTAAAAAAAATATAGCCAGTTTATCTTTTTATTTAAATATTAACAATCTTTATATAGCGAGACAGCTGGCATGGATCATACGCACAGCAGCAATGCACAGAGAAGCTTTCCTGTTTTGTAGGAAACCAATCAGAGTTTGGCAGGCGTACCATAATCCGGGGGTACTCCAGTCGCATCAGGAAGAACTTCCGAATAAGGATTGAGATGGCAACAGTGGATGGATACATTCAAGATTCTACCCGAAATCTGTATCACCTCTAAAATCAAGTCCTGGGCTTTCAACCAAAGTACTGTTGGTGTTAACTGCAGTTTTGCATGCGAACGTAGCACTCCATTACTGTATCCACAAGTCACTGACTGCAACAGGACGAGGACTGAAGGCCTGTCAATAGTCAACCCTCTTCAGGGACAACTTCAAAAACTATAGGCACCAAGAGTCCATTTATATAGCCCCGGTTATGCTTTACAAATTCTAATATCATTGCATAAACTAAACAAGAGCACCAAAACCAACCAGGAGGTTCTAAAATACAAACCTACTAAAAGTTCCCAAGCTGAAATTGGCAAGCACAAGGAGTTGAACTTAGTATATTGCTGCACCAAATCTATGCAGGGGGTGGGAGGGGAACATGGTGGGAGGCTGAGTTACTGTTATGAGTACTGTTATGGACATCCCGGATCACCTCCCAGGATGATTGTAAGATTAAGACCGAAAGCCATGGTTTTGCTTCTGTGAAATGAAATGTGAAAGTGGCAAGCCAGATTACTTCACTGTCTTCAGTATCAAGGGACTACAATCATCGCCCGTGCTAAATTGGCAAGCTGCCTGCAGACCTTGTGATGTACCAGAGCCTTATGGCGAGGCAGGGTGCAGTTTCCTGTGTGGGTTCATCCTCCCTGGTAGCTTTGAGTTCAACTCACGAGGCGAATGCCATGGCCAGGAAGCAGCAGAACGCTCCCTGGGGATTCTCTTTCTGGAGGAGTGGAAGGGACAGCACTGACTCGGCAGGCAGCACATGGCAAGTGAAATGTATACAAGGCCGGGAATGCCGCCTAAAGCATTTGAGGACTGAGCAGAGGAGAGTGCAGCCGCAATTAGTTGGAGAAGGTATGAGTTTAATACTGGCAAGGCTGGGCATCAACTATGTTCTATGTCGGCAGGCGTGGGCCGGGGGGGGGGGGCCCTGACTGAACAGCAAGCTTGGAACATATTGTCTGGCAGTGCTTTAAATGGAAAAAAATAAGTGCAGGTACTCACCAAAAGGAGCCGTGGGCGGAGTTTAGGGAGGTGCTAAGGTGGGACAAGGGGCGGGGTTAGCTTTTTGACTTTGCCAAGGTTGTATGCACAAAATCTGCATGCATTGTTAGAATGTCGGATGTATCTGTCCATTAGTTATCTCACTAATAACTATATATATGGCGCTTACTGATAAGTGTTTATTACTACCCAAAGTAGCCTTTTTTAGCATCCTTAAAATAAGAAAAGATTGAGGAAATAACAGCGAGGTTCTAAATATATGCCTTCTTGTTTGCAGGCAGGTCCTTGCTGCAGGGTCATAACTCACTAAGCTATATTACAAGGATCTTAACTTTTGACCTGCAGGTAACACAAGGCTCTATGCAACAAAAACAGTAATGTTTTAATTTGTTCTGCATTCCGTCCATCAATTGTGAGTCTTTTGCTCAGTTTGTACAGCACACACTGTAGGAGAGTAGGATCTGCTTCACATGGGTACCCCCACTTTTTGCTGATGCTTCACTGGTTTTCGACATTAGTCTGGCTGGGGCCCTGCTATTCAGAACCCCAGCCTAGCTGTTTCCTCTTTAAAAGGGTCTCCATGTGCCTTAGGCACATCACTGATTAGGATCTGGAGTGCCCTTATAAGTCCCTAGTATATGGTATACTATGTACCAAGGGCATAGGTACCTCAGAGGCCTGCCAGGGGCTGCAGCATATATTATGCCACCCCTGGAAGGCCGTCCAAACTGACACCACAGGTCTGCTACTGCAGCCTGGGTAAGGTGGTGCATGCACCCCTTACTGTGGTATAGGTTACCTATATCACTAAAAGCATACACACATATAAACCTATAAGTCACTCCTAAGGCAGGCCTTATCAATCCTAAAGGCAGAGTGCATGGTTCCTATGTGAGAGGGTGCCCCTGCATGAGCAGGGCCCCTCTGCAGCGTTCGGAGACCATCTCTGATGCTGTTTGTAGTGCAGCCTGACCATATACTCTTAAGCGCATTATATCCTCGCGGTAAAATGCTAACTTTGGAATGGCTGCACCTAAACATGTCGTGTTTGGTGTCAAACATCTTGGAATACTACCCCCCCGCCAATCCTGGCGGCGGGGGTAGCATTCCACCCTTCTAGAGGGAAAGGCATGTTAACTCTGACGAGTCCGGTAACTTCTTTCCAGAGCCCTGGCATCACAAAATGGATGCTGCTGCCACAGACACGAGTCTGGCCTCCTGCTGCTGGACGAAACTCCGGCAGGGGAGGCCTGGACAATAGGTTTCCTGTCCCAGGGAGGTGTGACCACCTCCCCAGACAGGACAATGTGTATTGGGGCTGGGCGGGAGCACTTTCGGGTGCTTTGAAGTCCTGCACTGGGGGCACATTTGGTGTCCCTGTGCATACCCCAGTTCAAACCGGATCAGGGGCTCGCAGCCCCTGCTTTGGCGCGAACTGGACAAAGGGAAAGGGTGTAGCCACCCCTCTGCCCTGACCCACCCATAGGTGGGGCCACAGAGTAGTCCATCCCCTATTTTTAGAATAAAGGTAGGAACCCAGTCCTTAGGACTTTAGATTATACCTGGACGAAACTCTGACACTGAATCCTGGACCTTCGACGCTCTACGACAAGATTAGAGGACTGAAGAATCTCCCTTGGGGTCAAGGAGTGACTCCCCTGCTTGGCAGGCACCAAAGAAGCATCTGTCCGGTTCGCATCACTGAAGCTCCCGTCGGACGCTGAAGTCATCGCATCACCAGAGGTGGATTCTCAGACTTCCCCGAGGCTACTCTGAGTCCCCAGCAAAGCTGAGGCCCGTGGCTATCGTGGGTGACTTGAGACTGTGACCCCTGGACACCGAGCACATTTGCAAGTGCACCATCTTCTGGGTCTCCCAAGAAGTCGTGCTTTGGGCTCCGAGTAGCCCTAGCCTCCAGCACCACCTGCACCGAAGATCACTGGCCCCCACTCCACGAGTGTCCTGCAAGCCAGCTCCACGTGCGGCGTCACGAGGCTCCTTCGCGGTCGCTAGCCCGTTGGCTAGTAGCCCTTAACGAAGGCCAATCTTTTCTTTACTTGGCATCCTGGTTGCTCCAGGCCTGCCCTCACTTACCTTCGCTGGGTGAGTTCCCCAGACCTTGCTGGTCTGCATCATCGACGATCTACATCTTACTCGAGACTTGCCGTTGCCAAGGCTTATTGGGTCCAATCTGGTCGCCAACACCTCAGCACTCGACAGACATTGAGCACCAGCCCGAATCCTGCTCCTGGTCGCCGACAACGCCTCCCGGACCTCGTGGCTGAAGAGTCAAGACGACCGTCAACGCACCTGAAGCACTCGACATCGGTGGGCATCTGTCCATCGCCTTCCTGGTCACTGGCTAGTGACCCAGACTCTGTCCCCTCTGCTTTCAGGTTCACCAGAACTCCGATCCACTCTTGGATCCACCCGGACACTTTTCCCTTGGCCGCCAGCAGCACTTTGCAGCAGATCGCCATCCGAATCGACGACGAAACCCGACCCCGAAAGGCACCTATGCACCCGGCTTCCCTGGGTGAGGTAACACGAGTACTCCGGTGCTCCCGTGGGTAGAGACTCTTCAAAGTCCTAGATCTCAAAGGGTTTTGTCCTAGTCCTCTTCTAAGTGTCCCTTTCCTCTATTTTCCCGATCCCGACTTTCTCCATAGAAGTTAACGGCGTATCGCGGTTGTGTATTTACACTGCACGCGTCTCCCGTGGGTCCCCTGTGTCACTACCTTGGGTGGTTCCTTGTGGTCCAAGCACTTCTAGAGGCTCTAGGCCTAGTGTCTAGTTCAGTCGTGGTTCGCATACCATTTTATTGGTATATGGTTTGGTACGCCCCTAGGGCCCAAACGTGTATTTGTGCTATTATTGTGATTTAAGATCTTATAACCTATGTACTTGAACTCTAGCCTCATAAAGAGACTAGAGGGGTGTGTTTAGTAATAAATACATATATTTTGAATATATACCTGGTGTGGTGCTCTTTCATTTGGTCACTCAAGAGATTATAGACTGGTAAAACAAGCTGCTTTACATTCCTTCAAGACTTAGCCTGAAGGCTGCTCTCCATAGCTACCACTAGGATAGCTTTCAATAAGGTTGTCTTCAACCTACCTACCATAAGAGTCGATTTGGACTGGTGCAAGGTGCCCACTATAATTAGTGGACAGCATATGCCAGGCCAACTTCTCACACACACTATACGTGGTAGTTATTTATCAAGATAACCATAAAGGAAATGTGACGTCATCAAATGTTATGCTGTGAAGAAAGGCGCAGCAAGATACTGTAAGGTGACCAGTAGAAGCTCCATAGTTTCTTTTGTGAGTTCGTATGCGTTTGGTATGTGTTTAATTGTATGTGTGCATGTTGTGTGTGTGTCTACCGATGGAATGTGTGTGCTTTGTGTCCGTGCTTGTGGTTTTCGCAAGTGTTTGCGTTTGCGTGCTTGGGCATGAATCTTTGGTGCATGTACATCTGTGCAGTATGTACTCATCCGTGTCTGTGCATTATGGTTTGTGTGCATGTATCCATTACTGTGTTGTGTGCGTCACTACTGTGTTTGCCTACGGTGCGTGTCTATTTGTGGAGTGTGTGTTTTATTTGTGCAACAGTGAAATCGAGCATTTCATGAACATTTGTTTTCAAAAAAATGTTAGTAAAATTGAAGGGTATCCGAAGAGTGTGTTCGTCCGAGTGAGTTGTGTTCATTCCTGTGACTCATTCTGAAACAGCAGCCAGAGTTCAGTGCCTTCCTCCAGCACCTACTTGTTTTCTCAACCACGTACACAAACACTTGGCACTTATCCGATATAAAGAAACACGTTTCGTAATTTCGAAAGCCGTGCCTCGTCGTCCCTCTACGGGAGTGTACTCATTCTGGAAGGAGTTACTGTTACACGTATGAGGCATTATTATACTTTACAGAAATAACACATTTCACAACACGATAGAGTTTTAGAATGAAGAGGGACTCTGGAAATATAGATCAAGTTGTAATGGTAGCCAGTGAAGCACTTGCTTAATAAGAGCTGAAGAACGGTGCCCTCCAGTGGATCATACACCCAGGGCAGGCCAGCGAGGCCTGTACCCGGGAGGGGTCCGAGGCCGAGATGGGCAGGCCAGCTGGCGCCTGTCCTCAGGTGCGCTTAAAGTGCCGCTGTTAGATAACACTCAGTGGACATCACTCCCACAGCCATAAACCCACTTTTAAATGAAACGCTGCTGGTCAGTGATAACTAACATTTTCAACAACAGAAAAACACAGAAAGCAGCAGCAGGCAAGTAGGCAATTCACATGTGTGGTAGGCAATTCAGATGTGTGCCGATGGTGAAAGCATTAGCAAACGTTCTTTTGTTCTGTCCACAGAATATTCAATCCTGAACAGTGCGTCCCACCGCCACCCATTTGATTTTACAGCCCCCTCTCAGCCCCACTGTGAAAGAACAATGGATAAGATAACCACTCTGCAGACACCCCCGAATCTCCACCCCCCACCCCCGCTCTGATGACTTCTAAAGCAGCTCACGCTGGGTCCTGGTGACAAGAGCTCCCGTGATTAATTCCTGCAGTGCTCGTTAAAGGTTGAGGGATGAAAGGAGCGCTGCCTGGGTTGAAGTCCGGTCCCATGAGTACCGGTACTCTCTTCGTTCTAGGAAAAGTGCCGGTACTCAAGGGGAGAAAATGAAAAAGTGCCGGTACTCAGTACCGGTGAGTACCGGCCCATTTAAAGCACTGGTCTGGGACCATGCCCAAAGGGAGACAGGAGGGTTCCCAAGTAGGCACTGACACCCTGGTAAGAGCCTCATAAACTGCTTTGAATACTTTATTTCTGTCAAATAGACCATAAAAGTGCATGTGCAATAAACGTACAATACAAATGTACAACCCAAGTAATAAATATACAGTTAAAAGCTTTGTCGAAGTGTACAGTATATTAACCCCAAACGGTCCTTAGTTGATTACACCATTTGCCTACCTCCAACAACATTATCACCTGCCTGCTGCTTCCCAGGGCCAACCCGCAGAGTGAGAATAATCCCCCTTATTAAATACATTTGAGGTAAAGATCACTACTCACATAAAATTGAAAACAACTAAAAACTAATTAAAAACGAGGTTAGCTTTGATAAATTAAGTTAAAATGGGAAATATCCCAAATAAGAAGAAGAAAATACATCAACCTAAGGTTTTCAAAAACAACTTACGCGCACACCACATAGAGATTAAGCAATGGACACTGCATATACAATTGGCCTGTGGGTGTTATGTTACAGTATCCTAGTATCACAGAGGAGACTGCAGAACCTGACCAAAATGAGCCTCCGAGCAGACCACTACAGGAGTTGGGCAAAGGTGCGGATACAGCAGGGATTCAAAGTATGCTGAGAAGCAGCTCAGAGGAGATTAAAAGTAGGTTCACCATTTTGAAATTTAATCAGAATGAAATCCGTTTGTCATGACAGAGGCTGAGTGGAAAGTTGGATGAATTAGCAGAGAGAACAACTATCTAGGAGGAAACTGTAGCAAGGTGAAGGATAAAAGTGGAAAGGAATACTAAGGAACTTACACTTCTTAAAGAGCAGGAAAAAGCAACGCAAGAAACTCGAGAGAGATTCAATTGCATATTACTCAGGCCAAGCACCAACATGGGAATCACCAGGGAACCCCCACTGTTTAAGCATCGCTTTAAGTGTCCCCCTTAGGTTAGCTAAATGTGTAAGCGGGAGCGATCTGATAGATGAGGACGACCTAAACCCATGTTGTGAATTATATGACATGGTACAGGTTGGAAATGCAGACAGGGACCCCTATGGATGCAGGGTTGGAAAGAGACCTGTACAGTATTGGAATGCTTAAGAAAGAAGTGGCAAAGTGGTACAAACTGTTATGCAAGGCATAGGGCAAGGGGGGAACCCCAGCCTATATGAAATGGACCGATTGCTTGCCAAACGAGGATGTGGATCACTATGGCAAGTATCATTTGAGCTTTTATATGCTATGGTCAGCCCAACTATGTTTAAAATTAATCATCTTTTTACCCTACATAGGGCTTATTGGTCTCCAAAGAAAATGGTGAGACAGGACGAAACCCGGGAGAATGCATGTAAGAATTGTGGCTTCATAATGATGTGCATATGTTTGTATCTTGCCCGGTTCAGAAAGCCTATTTGGAGGACGCGAGTAAACTAATCACTATACTGTGGGGTTCTGAGATCAAGGTAAGCCCTTCCATTATTCTGTTTGGTACTGAGAAGCCTGCTGATAGAGGACATGATCAGAAAAAGCTAATTTACTATCTTACGGTCTTGGCCAGGCATTTGATATATTAGAAATGGGATGGGGTCCCAAGGACATATTGAGGCTCGGGAAGGATGGACCCGTAGCCCCCTCACCTTTATTTTAAGTAGTGGCCCTGAGGGTTGGGGTCCCAAGGGCCCAATAAGGCTTGGTGAAGGGAGTCATTCGGCTCTCCTCCCCTTTAATAAAAAAAGGCCCCAGGGGATGGGGTACCCATGAACTAATAAGGCTCAGGGGCATGCGGTCCCCCTCCCCTTTAAGAAAACGTCCCTTGGGGATGGGGTCCCCAGGGCCTAATGAGCCTGCAGGTCTGGCCTTGTGGCAAACACCTCAAAGCCTGGGATTGGATGCATGCAAGGGATTGGCCACTGGTCCTGGCATGCCGCTAGGCCCTGCAGGCAATCCCCACCCCACATGGGGTAAGGCCTTGCACGACAGGGGGTTGGATTTATGTATGATAATTAAATATTATTTCATGTAAAAAAAAAAAAAAAAAAAAGAAATTCACTGGAAAAAACAATGGTTAAAGTAACGTTATAGTGAGGTGAAATGTTCTGTAACAACGTAACATTCTAAACTCTAAAAACCACTGAAATTCACCAATTTTAGTTATAGTTATCTCAAGTAACTTTAACTCTTGCCCTAAGGTAACTATAACTCGTGCCCTCGCCATGCACTGCTAATTACCCACATATCACATTACTCATGACATCTTCTATGACATTATTGCTAATATCACTGCAACATTTGCAGTGAAATTATTGATGAGAAAACTGTGCGAGTTATATTAAAGGCACAATTACAGACACATGACTGTGTTATTTGTCATTAGGCAATCTACCCAAATTCCATTAAATAGACTTTGCATTCCTTGTAATGAACAGACTGTAATTTGTAAAGAATGAAGCTAATGTGGACAGTTCGTCAACATTTGAATCTCCTAGTTCAAAGATTACAAGAGACCATCCTCAGGACTAAGTGTCAAATGAACACAAATGGCCAACACTATATTTGTATCCAATTAATATTGTGGGTTAGAAATTAATATAAAATACCTCCACTTTGATGTACACACACAGTATAGCAGTTACTTTGCGATTTACCATTATTTTAGGAGTGAAACAGGTAGGCAGGTAAACCAACGCGCTTGTTTCGCTTTAAACTAATCAGTGGAATTGGATCCTCTTCATCAAATTAAAAGCCAGAATTTATGCCAGATATACAAAAGCATTGCAAACAGAGGTTCCAGGTCCTTTCCATAAAGGAGGAGACAGAAGAATGAAGACTCTAGAGAAGGTGAGACTCACTCCCGTCAGTGCCACTACAAAGCTCTGTCCAATAGGCACAATCTATTGCAAGCCACAAAATAAACTCCCTTAACAATCAGCATGCAGCCTCAGAGTGTGACATTGGTAGTGTTCACCAACTGGAGGATTCTCTCAAAATCTGAGATTTTAACAGACCAAAAAAACTTTGCTCAAGAGAAAAATAACGCTACACACTGGGCATGTCTGCTTTCCTTTATTTTATGTAGAATGCGCAGCCCTGGGAAAGTGAAGGGAAAGAAAATCACACAAATTCTCCTTACTTAAAAGATATTTATACAACATAGGTAGACAATTTTCCTATATGGTCCTCTCAATTACTATCTACTTATATTTTGATCAATGGAGGATCCACAACCACAGCCTTTCTCATCACCAGATTTCAGTTAAAGATTTATATACTTTATTCATTTATTGTACATCAATATTTTTTGTTTCGTTATATCATCCTACCTTATATTTGATTTGGTTCATCTGCAAAAACAAAAACAGACTTCAAATATAATTATCACCCTGTACCTTTAGGGCCTATAAATACCACATGCTATAAATCATTTTCTACCACTTCCTTATTCAACACTGATATTTACTTCTCTCCTATTACACTAAGTGGTGGAATTTTTGGAATTTCAGAATTGATAGAGAATGATGTTGCTTCAAAAGCCTCTCAAACATTTTACCTTCTCCCCTCCTGTTTTTCTGTGTTAATTTTTGTTGGCATTAGGACTCAGTGCACTTTACCACTGCTAACCAGTACTAAACTGCTAGTGCGCTCTGCTGAAAACTTAGTAAAATTGACCTACATCTAATTGGTACATTTAATTTACTTGTAAATCCATAGTATATAGTACTACATGTACCTAGGGCCTGTAAACTAAATGCTACTAGTGGTCCTGCAGCACCCCTTGAGCCACCCACTAAATTAGCTTTGCAAAATTATCTCAGGCCTGCCACTGCAGCTTAGAGTGCAGTTTCAAACTGCCATTTAGACCGGGCAAAATGACCCTTTTGCCAGGCCTAAACCTTCCTTTTTAATATATATATGTCAACCCTAAAGTAGGCCCTAAAGACCAATAGCCTTTATAGGGCGGTGTGCATTGCATTTAAACAGTAATGCATGTGGGTTTAAGTTTTACAAGTCATGGCAGGAAAAGCTCCAAAATTCGTTTTGCACTGCTATAAGCCCTATCTCTAGCAATGACTAACACTAAGGTTACCTTATTACATTTAATACATGCTGACTTTGGACTGTGTGCAGATAGGGCTATGCTGTTTAGATTCAAATGAATTGTAATCTAAAAGCCTATTTAATTGTAAAGTTGGATTTTAAGTCACCATTTGTGCCCTCTGCCACTGTCCTGGGACACATGACTGTGATAGTGGTTAGTGGATTCCTCCAAGACAATGAAACAAAGGTGATTTCCATCATCTATCTACACAGGAAGTAACATCACTGGATTTCTCATCATCCATCTGCACAGGAAGTGATATCACTGTTTTCCCATCAAAACTGTCTTAAAACGAAGAAGCCAAGCAATAGAGCTCATTTCCATCATCTATCTGCAAAGGAAGAGATGTCACTGGATTTCCCATCATCCATCTGCACAGGAAGTGGCATCACTGGATTTCCCATTAACCATCTGCAGAAGAAGTGATATCACTCCTCTTCCCTCCCCTATAGGACCTACTTAAAGACTGCCACAGAGTGGAAGAGCAGCAGATGTGCTACTGGTGCTGAAGATGCGCCAAAGGCAAGTTAGTCTGCACATGTCTGCGCACGGTTATGCCTGGACAGCGCACAGTGCAAAGAACACTGGTCCTCCCCCTTCTCGCCACGGCTGTGCTGCGATCCTTCATACTCTCAACCCAGCTGCTGCTCCACACGCTGCCTTGCCACACCATACAACACCGAGGCAGCATTCTTCTGCACTTCCTGCAAGTTTTCATACAGTTACCCAGACCCAACACTCACCGCAGCAACAGCATCCAACACCACACTCTCTCACATTCACAGTCATGCAACCACCCGCACAACACTTCACATTTGCACACATGCTCCTCAACATGCGCTCACTCACCAATCATGCCGCAGAGATTTGCGACCTGCTGCACCACAATGCCCCTGACCTACTTTTCCTCACAGAAACCTGGCTGAACCTTGCATTGGCCCCTGACATCGCCACAGCCACTCCACCCCCTCCGGCTACGAGATTGCCAGGCAAGATAGACCTTCAGCTGCACCACATCCATGGACATGTTATCCTCCAATATGGAACATCTGTTATTCAAGATCCTCGTCACAGCCAATTTCACCCTAGGCTACACCCTCAAATACAGACTACCAGGACTATGCACCAGCTTCACAGACACCATCATGGATTTTGTGATACCACTCTCCCTCATCGCTAGCTATTACTTCCTACTCAGGACCATGCCGTCCCCAAGTCAAGAGCTATGGTCTAAGAACGTGAAAGCCTGGGCTTCACCCAAGGACTAGAGGAACCTACGCACATTGCTGGACACCTCCTGGACCCTATTTTTACCAACTTCAACAACATCTTAGTAGACGTGCCTACACCATGCCCCTAGACTAACCACACCCTCATTAAGTTCAACATTCACGTCCCAGTCCAATGTACATGCACCACTGCCAGATCAGCAGCCCCCCAAAAACGAAACAGCATTACTGGCAAGGACTGAAAAAGCTCTCTCAACTCCCACCAACTCGTACATAGCAAGAGCCTCCCCAAATCCATCAAGAATTTCAACATTTGGATCACCTTCTGCTCCGACTCCCTGGACCCCCTCAAACACAGCAATACAACAAGTTCCAGACACCAGGCCAGTTGGTACAGAAAGGAATTCAAACTGATGAAACACCAACTCAAACAACTAGAGTGCAAATGGAGAATGAGCCAGGACAATGCAGATGGGAACATGTTAAAATCCACCCAAAGATGTTACCACCAAATGTGCGACTCTGGTGGACCACATCAATACCAGCACCCACAGATGCGAAGAAATCTTTGCCATTGTGAAAGATTTCACCTTACCATGGGCAGCCTCCAACTCGAACACCCCTTTGCAGAGCCTCTGCAACAATCTTTCTTGATGCTTCAGTAACAAGATCACTGCCACTTACAGCAATTTCAACCTGCAACTAGACTGGACAGGACTCACCAAATGCCCCCAATCTTATCCAAAGGACCAATGTTGACCAAATGGCCAGTCATCACCCAAGAAGAAAAGAAGAAGAAACCACCAACAGCATAAAGTCCATCCACTTAGGATGCCCACCATCCCCTGCCCCAGAGGACTGCAACCCATCAGTGCCATGCTCAGACCCATTCTGAATGCCTCCTCCTCTACGGTGACCTTCCCAGATGCTTGGAAATATGCAACTGTCATCTCATTGCTGAAGAAACCCTCTGCGGACTCTTCAACGCTCGCTAACTGCAGACATATCTCCCATCTACCATTTCTGACCAAGGTCTTAAAAAAATCAGCAACAGACACCTCACCGAATACCTTAACGACCACCAACTCCTCAACACCTCTCAGTCTGATTTCAGACCCAATCATATCACAGAAACTGCCCTCATCTCCACCATGGATGACATCCACATGACTCTGGACAGCGGAGATAAGGCAGCACTCATCCTCCTGGACCTCTCCACAGTGTTTGACAGTCTCTCGCCCCATCCTCATCCAATGCCAAATTGACATTGAAATATAAGGACATGCACTCTGATGGAGCTGCTCCTTCCTAACTGGAAGGACTCCGTCAGTTAGTCTAGTAAAGTACACCTCGGAAGCCGCAAACTCATCTGCAGAGTTCCGCAAGGATCATCCTTGAGACTGACCATCTTCAATGCATACAATATCTCTATAGCCAGCATTATCTGCTCTCACGTCAATGCCCTCTCTTACACAGACAACACACAACTCATTCTCTCCCGCATAGACAAGATGCCCAGTACCTGGATCAAATTCAATGCCTTCATGACTAAAATCCCCCAGTAGATGTAGACCAACTGTCTATAGCTGAACACTGACAAGATCGAAATTGTGATCTTTGGGAACAGGACATCACAGTAGGACTACATGTGATCGCCAACAGAGCCAGGACCAACACCTACCCACACCAAGAACCTTGGGATTATGATCAACAGCAAATTCAATATGATCGCCCAAGTCAATACCATCACTGTCTCAGCTTCCATACACTGAAGATGCTGATGTAGATTTTCAAATGTCACTCAATCAGCACGCGCAAAATCATTATGCATAGCCTGTTTACAGATAACGTGGACTACGCTGGGATCAACAAAAAAGTCCCCAGAAGCCTTCAGACCACTCAGAACTCAACCTCCCATGCCACACTTACATTACACCACACTGGAATGAGCTCCACTGGTTCCCATCACAAAGGAGCACAATTCAAACTCCTCACCCACACTTTCAAGGGGCTATATAACACTGGCCCAGCATACTTCAACAATCGCTTCTGCTTCCACAAACCTTCCAGACACCTCCCCTCGTCTGGGCTCCTACTTGTACAAAACCCACGCATGCAGGTTACCAGATCTGGAGCAGGACCTTCTCCTACATTGCTTCTAAAGCATGGAACAACCTGCTGCTACACATAAGAGTGTCTTTCTCACTTCTTGAATTCTGCAACAAGCTGAAGACCTGGCTTTTCGAGTTGTCCCACTAGGTCCTAGTTGTGGCAGGACACACTCCCGGGCGATAGTGTCCTTTACAATTCTACATAACATAACATAACAAAGGTGTGGACAGGATGGGCCATCCCGCCAGGATGGTTGGGGGAAGAGCTGTACCGAAGCCCCTGACAAAAGTCTTTTGTCTTTCTAGACTTCTTGGAGCGTTGACAGGGGAAGGGAAGAATGTTCCAGAACCAGATGTTGGGGTAGTATAGAGAATCCCCACACTTCAATACTGACACCAGGTATAAATATTAAACCTCCAGAGCTACTCATCAGTACACTCCTAGACCTGTTTACATTACAGAAGAAGGACTACACTGCCTCCAGAGGACTTCCATGTTGCTACCAGACAACTGATCTGCTGCTTGAAGACTGCCTTGCTTTCTGAGAAGGAAGACTGGACCTTCCCCCTTCATCCCAGGCTGACCTCAGGTACTCCTGGAGTCAGTTGCCTGACCTCCATTTCTGAGCTACAGAGACAACAAGCTCCAGAGGCCTCTCTGCATCTGCCCAGCTGACCTGCTGCAACTGGACCTTTGTGGATCTGCAACTGGACCTTCCTGAGCCCTGATGACCTCTTGTGGAGTGAGTTCCTGATCCCCAAGAGGAGCCTCCTCAGGTCCTTGACTCTTAGATGGCATCAGCTGAGCTCCTCCTTTCAATCCTGAAGTTTTGAACTCTGTGTGCCAGACTTTGAGAAAGTAATGTATTTTAGTGGGTCTTACCTGGTTGCTTTATCTGGCCCGCACTTCATCACAGTCAGCCTGAACTTGTGACTTTGTCATGTTCTAGCATGACCAAACAGCCAAAGTTAGTGTTTTCTGCTTCTTGTAGCTAATTGTACTTAAACCTTTAATATTGCTTATCTCTGTTTCTACTGATTAGACGTTTGTTTTTTGGTTCAATTTGTTTTATAAATGTTATGCTATACTTCTAAATTGGTGTGGGATTTTTCTTGTGATGCGTTTCTACTTTATTACTGTTGGTGTTCTGCATAAATACTTACTACAGTGCCTCTAAGTTAAGCCTGACTGACTTTCTTAAAAGCTACCAGACATTTAAGCACAGGTTAATTTAGTGACTTTTGTGGTTCACTCTGACAAGGATTGTGGTTGCTGCTTTTTTTTCAGCCCCCTCAATCAAAAACCCAATTTCTTACATTGGTGTTCAGTGATGGGATTCAATGCTTGTGTCTGTGCAGTACCACTCAGTGATCTTCTGTAACACTAAAATTCAATGTAAATAACTTGATGCCAGATTCAACCTCTTTTTAAATTGTCCTTGATTGGTTTCATTTTCTTTTTCCAAATTCACATTCATTCTACCTGACTTTGTGTATCTATGACTTTGAGGTCAACAACCTGGAGGGCTACACCGTGGCTGAGCTCAAAAGATTCTGCAGGGAGAGGGGGCTTTCTGCAAACAAAAACTCCAAGAAGCAAGAGCTCCAGAAGGCCCTCAGGGCCAGGAGGAGGGCCGACAGTTACAGTATACAGCACTGAAGGATGAGGAGGTGGACTTTAAGGAGGAGCAGGAGAAAGAAATGGGAGGGGAGAATGACAAACCCCTGATTGTAGCCCAAAAGCAGAGGGTGAAGGCCCACAGGAGAGAGGTCCCGTACCAGGTCCAGAGCAGGCAGCAGTGTCTCCCTTCGCAACCTCACCCTAGAGGAGCTATAAGACAGGAAGGTAGAAACTGAGTTCAGGCTGAAGATAGCCAAACTGAAAACAGAGGAGGCAGCTGCCCAG
Organism: Calotriton arnoldi; assembly: GCA_963921515.1. Taxonomy (NCBI): domain Eukaryota; kingdom Metazoa; phylum Chordata; class Amphibia; order Caudata; family Salamandridae; genus Calotriton; species Calotriton arnoldi. Next base: position 268,608 of record CAWUFW010003607.1, on the reverse strand, counting down.
AGGGCTGCAGAGGAGAGAAAAGCTGAGGCAGATAGAGGCTTGGCAAGGGAGAAGGTTGAGTCAGAGAGAGCCTCGGCAAGGAAAAATGCTAAGGCAGAGAGGGCCTTGGCAAAGGAGAAGTCTGAGGCAGAGAGACCCTTGGCAACGGAGAAGGTTGGGGCTGACAGGGTCCTGGAGTATAAGAAGCTGGCCCTGGAAACAAGAAAGCTGAGGATGAAAGGGCCTTGTCCGACAGAAAACTGGTATTGGCTGAGTGAGTCTTAAAGAGCTGGACATCAAAGCCAAACAAGCCTCAGAGTCCAGCATCAATGGTGGCAGTGATACCCCAGTGCCCAATGAAGACAGGAGTTTCCACAACCCCAAGGACGTGGTGCATAATTCTGTTGTAGGGGGATAATTTTGAGAAGCGGTTTGAGGCTTTTGAGGTTGCCTTAGAGATGCACAGGGTCCCTGAGGAGGATTGGAGTGCCAGTCTCTGGGGGCGCATTCTCAATGAAAGGAGGGATGTACTGTTGTCCTAGAAAAGGGAGTCAGGATGAGGTATCCCCATAATTAAGGACACGCTTGTCAGAAAATATGGTTTCACCTCTGAAAGGTATATGCAGAAGTTTAGGGACAGCCAGAAGTTACCCCAGCAGTCTCAGTGGAATTTGTGGACTACTTCCGCAAGGTGCTGGATATTTGTGTGAAGGACAGTAATAATAATAATATTAATAATCTTTATTCGGCAGTAGATACAGCCATAAAAGAAACATTTTAAATCTATGTTGAATTTATTTGTTAGCTGCATATCATCCAAATGTGCAAAATCGCAAAAAAAGTCCATTTAGTCATTGTGCACAGCTAGCTTTCATAACCTCATTAAAATGCCTAAAAGAATTTTTGACAATATTAAAACTAGATCATGCAAGCCATGTACGGGGATTACAAAAGCAGTAAAGCAACATCGGCATAGTGCTGTAGGGGCCATAAAAGAAGCCATGGTTGTCATCGAAAATTCATTTCATTTAAAACAGCAAGGCATTGTGCAATCTCGCAATTATCCTTGTGAACTTCAGTCACCTCTAGAGATTCTTAACCTTAGTGCAGATCTTAAAAATTGGTGACACAAAAAAGTGTGTGAGCTTTAGACAGAAGCTCTAGGTACAATAAAGCGACACGGTCATGTCTAAAACTCAGATCTTTAAAAAGCCCTTTGAGAAACAATCGTCTAGGGTACGTAAAATGTTTGCAGAGAAAAATGAAGTGTAGGGTATCCTGTGGAGACCTATTGTTGCAGCCACAGGGACCTCTATCTTCTATATGCGAAATAAAACCAGAAGGGGAAGCCAGTAAATGGTGGAGCAGGCTCAGTCTAAAACGAGTGATTAAAAATCTATTGTGTGCACTTGGTACAAACGTTAGATAAGGCTCCATGCCCTGTACAGATTTTACTAGGACATGTGCTCTAACCAGGGGTTTCCTAAGTTCCTTTTCCTCATGGTGGGCCATGTCGTATTTAAAGAACAAATCTTTGATATTATTCTTGTTCTGCGGTTTTACGTTATTGTGTAAAAAAATATGCCTGCTCTGCCTAGGGCGGTAAAGGTTTCCTTAATGTATCTTAGCCAAGGAATTTTTAGCGCATGGTCAAATGAGAGGCAGTTCTCAATTACTGCTCGGCTAAAACCTGCCTCCTCATTAGACCATATCTTCGCCCAGCATAGCAGGGGTTTAACAGCCACTGACTCCATTATGTGCTTAGTTCCTAATTCATCATGTACCAAGTACGAGGGGGTTACCCTGTGGAACTTTCAGAATTCGCCTAAGAAATTTATTTTCTTCAGTTTATAATTTATTGGCCACCTTGTACCCCCATACCTCACTTCCATATAGGGCCTTGGGGACACAAAATTAGTTATATAACTTTAGAATTATCCCTGGAGATCATGTGCCTAGTCTATGGGCGTAGTTTGCAATAGGGCCCAATGATCTTTTTATGGCCAAAAGCTTACCCTCCTGCAGGTGTTTAAAATTAAGTTTCTCATCAAATAAAATGCCCAAATTAGAAAATGCTGGAACATTCGCTTAGCTGTGTGTGCCACAGTTTGCTACGGTTTACCGGGTCGAAAGCTGATGTGAGGTCTATGAAGCTCCAGGTTTAGCTATTGTGTATTTCGCAATTAAAAAGTAAGGGTTAAGGCACTGGTCTGTGGTTGATTTTCCTATGCGAAACCCATATTGCACCTCCAAGATAATTCGATTGGTATCCGCCCATTCGGAGAGCCTTTTAATAAGACTCGACCAAGAACTATCACTGTAGCATCGATAAGGGATATAGGGCGATAACAATAAGGGTTGTCCCTTTCACCTTTCTTGAAGATAGGGACAATAGTGGCAGTAGACCTCGAGGGGGGCATTACTGTTGTTACTGCTGCATTTAGAACACTAGTGAGGGCTAAGGCCCATATGTTTATGTTGTTACAAAAAAGGTCCAGAGGAATCCCATCGGGTCCAGGGACCTTGTTCAGGGACAATCCCTCACTTCCCAATTAAACCTCATCCAGAGTAAAAATAATGGATTCAACTCTTTGAGGGAGGTTTAGATCCTTTAAGGGTTGCTCGCAATGGCTGTGATTATAAACTTCCTCAAAGTGAGCCTTCCATTGCTCTGGGGTGATATTATAACTTAGTCGTGGTTAATCTATTTCTGAAAAACAGGGGCTATTAATAATCCTCCAGATTCAGGTGCAATCCTTCTGCTCGCATGCCTCTGTTAGCTCCTCCCAGGCTTGTTTTGTAGAAAGCACTTCCGACCCTTAACGACCCCCTTATAATTACTGCTGCAGGTTGCCACCCAAGAGCGGTCACCTGGGGTCTGTTTCAGAGCACTCTTGAGTTGCCGCAAAGCCCAGGAGCACTCGCTATCAAACCATCTCAGGAGTTCAGCGTGAGAGGTGGCTACCGGGGCTATTAACAAACCAGCAACTGTTTGTGCAATTGGAATAAATGCTTGGATAGTTTCTTCACCAAGGGGTTGCAGGTCTAAACACATTAGAATATCTTGCTGGCTTGTTCTAAATAAAGATTTATTAAAAGCAATGACATCCAGCTGTGACCACCTTAAATGCCTCCCTTGATCAATTGCAGAAATCGTACCCATATTTATCCTACGCTGCATAGCCTTGATTCCTGGGATTGCAAACACCAAGGTCAAAGGGTTATGATCACTAAACGGGCTGTGTTCAATGTTAAAGGAAGATACAAACCGCCTCAGGGAAAACGAGACAAAAACAAAATCAATAAATGTTGCACATCCCCTGCCTTTATAGGTCGGAGGCACCAAAGAATCTGGGGATTTAGCAAGCAAATCCAGAGTGTGTGTGTTAAACCATAAGTATTTAGGAGGGCATTCAATTGCCGCCCTTCCGGAGTATGCTCCAAGTGCAGACCCTCGCTAATCATACATGTGGACCAATCTCGCATGGTCAATGCTAAATCTGGACATAAATGACAGTTAAATTCGCCTAAGAAAATTAGTTGTGCCTGAAGCAGACCTTCCCCCTGTATTTGCTCAAGGCGCCCTCTTAATTCTGCAAGACTTGCAGACCCATGGTTCTTCCGTATCGCATTATAAAAATTCATTAGTGTAAACCGATACGATTTACACGCTAGTATGAGACCTTGTACTACTTTAGAGTCCCACATCAAAAGCTTTCCTCTACCATAAATCCTGAGGTCTGTGAAAATAATTTAACCACCCCTTGCTCTTCCTGTTCTTGAACTCTCTGCAGGGCGGAAAAACGTTTTATACTCCTCAAGGAAGAAAGTATTTTCAGTCTCCCAGGTTTCTTGAATACAAATACCATGAAAGCGTCTGATAAATCGGAGCCACCTCCCATCAGCAAATTTAGCAGCTAAGCCTGCCACATTCCAAGAGACAATATTTAAGTTATCCCCCCTCACCTGGATCTGATTTAAAAAAGGGCCAGTAGTGGCTACCCTTTGGCTGCCAGGCCCAGGAGTACTTCGGGGCCTGTGAGAAATGACTGCGTTTTCACCAAGGTCTATCCCACTGTTTGCCAGTCTCTGAGCTGGGGATTCGACAGGCGTGTCACTAACATTATCTGTTCCATCACACTGTCGCTGTCAATCTAAATCATTAATTTCACTCAGCGGAGCAAAGGGGTTAGATGTTGTTGGTATTCCCCCACAGGCAAAAGAGCCTCCATCCTGAATTGAGGGGTGATGACTAGTTATGAAGTAATGGGAGGGTCTGTAGAAAAAACCCAATGGGAGTGACTTTATACAAAAGTCAAAAGAGATGGGCTGGGAGGTCTGACACAAAAACTTGCGGGCCAGTTCTGGAAATCTAAATGTAACTATAACACTGTCACCCTTGAATGCTTTCCTGGACCTTCCCATCCAGGAGACCCTCCTAGCCATCAAGATATACCTATGGTCCTCCACATTGAACCCAGCATATTTACTTAACCAGTGGGTTACTTTATTAATCAGTTGGTCAGTAGACTCATCCCTCTGAGTTCTGAGAGCTGGCACCCCTAACAGGTCCACAGTATAGGGGCAGCAGGCTGGGGGGCGGTCAATTACTCGCAAACCGGGACTGATGGAGACAGGTAAGCTATCTGTTATTGCTTCCCGTTGCTACATCGAGTGGAGCTTATGAGTCAGCTCCGGGCCATCTTGGCCGAGGTTAGGGGGTCGGGTTGGGTAAACAGAGGATCGGCACCACATATCGCTGCCCCAATTACCCTGATGGTAGCAGAGGGGGTCTGGCTAGTATTTGGGATGCCCAAAGAGGGAATTCCGGGTTGAGCTATCTGAAGCTGTGGGATACCTGCAGGGGAGATTACAAGTTGGCCTGTCTCTTGCTGTGTAATAGCTAACTGGGACGCTTGGGTGATAGAGACCAACGCTTTTTCAACTCTACCTAGTGTATCTCTAGATTCTGACATAGCTTTGGTGATTTTATTACAAAAGTTAGTCAGTAGGTCAGTCAGTACTTCCACATTTTTTTGTTTTAACGAAGCCCATGACTCACCAACATCCCTCAAATCGTCAGTGGCAATACCCTCCCCTCTATTAACAGTTTCGGGTTTCTTGTTGACTCGCTGCATACTCTTGGGTGCAGGGCCCTCACCCAGATCTGCACCTTGACTAGAGGCTATAGGTGCCCTATTGGAGTTTTGGATCCGGGGGTGGGATTACTAGAACTGGTTCTTGGGACATTTGAATCCACCTGTACTGTACTCAATGCCCCATCCGGTGATTTTGGGTTGGTTCTGCTTGAAAGTTCACCCAGCATGGAGCGAGAGGAGCTGCCCAAATCCAAAGAGAGTCGCCTTTCTGCCCTGTCTATTTCTTTTGAAATGGCGCCCACTGCTTTCGCCAAAAAAGACTCCATGGTCGCATGCTTCCTGTTCGTACCAGGCGGTGAGCCCAGGGGGCTGCCTTCCTCTTCCCCATCGTGCTCCAGTTCCAAGGGGCCTCCCACAACCCAAATGCAAAACACAGTCTGTGCCTCAAATAATAACCAGGTACTCACGGTTGAGACTACTGCCGTACTCGGCGTGGTGTCCAGGCAGCTAACCGGGCCCTTCAGGAGGAATATGAGTGACTGGAACTGGCTGCAGTTTTATTGCGCTGCACTCTCACCACATTCATCATTTACATATGGGATTTTAGCATCCTAGATAGTTTTTGAACATCTTAATAAAACATCCCTGAGCTCCTACCTCACAATGAGGGAGTTATAGCCCTCAGTAGGACTAGGTTTCCTACTGGGAGGAGAAACCCATATGATGAAGCATGCCACCTATGGTGGGTGAGGGTTTTCGTCCTTAAAGGGATTTCCCCCTTTTTTATAGGGGAGATTGTGAGTGACTTCAGTCCTTCTACTTTTCTTGTACATTGTCTGATGTGAGTTTCTTGTGTGCTAATATAGACCCGAGGTTGTTTTGTGTTATTATGCTATAACAAACAACAATGTCTCAAGGGTATCGTTTCAAAGGACAAATATACAAGCATGTGTAATGACACAGTTAATTATACAGGATTGAATCCATAGGGGAAAGAAACCAGGGAAATATTGCATTTAAGCGAAGAATATATTTAATGTACTATACATGCTGGACATATTAACTTCATATTCAAGCACATGGATCAGTAGCACTGTGTTACATTCAATGGCATGTAACCAACAAAATACTGTGCACAAGTGCTCGTGAATTGTAGTGACGGCGCAAGTGACACATGACGTGGTATAAACAGTGAGAAGGATGGGCGCAAACAACAAGTGAAATAAAAACCACGATTTACATGTTCAGGATACCACGACAATAAATGACAAGAAAAATCAATTTTTAAATGTGTAGGGTATCCGTGATTGGGGGCGCCAAGAGTTCCACTGTGGGAGTCGACGGCGTTTCGGCCTGCAAAAGTCTTAGGCCATCATCAGGACCAGGTTACATTAGTTCAATTGCAGTGCTAAGGATAGAAGAATAAATATGGAGGGCTCCGTATGCTCAGTGGACCAAGAAGGACAGATAGATTGAGTTTAAAGATAGAGGAGTAGAGGTGGAGCCCTAATAGAATCAAAAAATTAAAAAGAAACGCTGCTAGAAAAATCGCGTGTCTAGGCTCCTGAAGAGAGAAAAAAGAAGTGGGGAAAAGCGCTTGAAAGTAATGAGTTAAACTCACTCTTAACGTCCAAGAGGGATTAATCCCAGAATTGAACTTGGACCTGTCAGAATGTTGCTGGAAAGTTTCAATTTCAAAGATATCTGCAAAAAGGAGAAAGGACGTTCAATTTAGTAAACTCGGAATAGGCATGAGTGTAAGAAATCAGCCATGCGGTAACTGGATGCAGGGGGCAAGGACGCGTGAAGTCAATAATGAACCTAATACGCCTAGCGTGCGAAGAAAGGAGCGGGGAGTACCATGGGGCTAAAGGGCACAAAGGTTACCCCTCAGTGAGGAGAAATGTCCGGGGTATAGGAACCGTACAGTCCCATTGAGAACGCTAAGGCAAAACAACGAAAGAAGCGGGAAACATGTAGAAGGTCTGCCACTAGCGACCAGTCAAGGGGAGGGAGGGGAGGGAGGGGGACACATGAGTGCGGGAGCCAAAAGGCTGTCAATGAGTCGTGATTGGGATAACCAGGGAAGGGGACAAGCAGCGGAGTACTTGCTAGGACGTGAACGGGAAAACAAGGGAACACCGCCGAGGCGGGCAGCAGGGTACTTACTAATTATCGGGACGTAGGACAGAGAACAGCCGAAGAGTCTGTCTGTCTATCAGGAATGAATCACGGGTCGCCGGCAGGAATCAGGCTGTGATTACACGGAAGTGGAGTAGAGCGTGGTAAGGACGCCCAGCTAACCACGTGATGAGGCGGAGAAGAAAACGCTAGAAAGCGCACTTGTACAGTTTAAGGGGGAGAAAAAGTGAGGACAGACTAAGCTAGGCGTAAAACATTAGTTAAAGCGTAGATAGCTGTTATTTGAAGTGCAAAGAAAAATGAAAGTACAATTGTAAATAATTAATTTAGATTACAATTTTTAACAGTACGTATTGTTGACCGATAGTAATATACATTTAATAGGTAACAATTAGCACTAGACATCATTGTGGACCATCCACAGACCGAGATGAATTGTTTCGTCTCGGTCTGTATATAAAGTTACAATTTATAAACGAAATAGTGACAATTTACAACGAAATTTATACGGATATACAATAACAAATAAATACCCAATGTATACCGGATTAAAATGGTACAGAAGGTCATGTAGTGTATAGGTACAGCTACCAGAGTGAAAGAGTAGGAGGGGACTAATTACCCATAATATCTGGAATGAAAAATCCGGGGTAGAAAGTCAGAGAAAATATATATACACACACACCCGGAACGCGTGTATTTACTCGGGTTGTAGTAATTAGAATTTAGACAGATAAAAGGACATGAATGGTGTGAATGAGGCTAGGAAAGTGTTGTATTCCATTCATCAAGAGTGTTCAAGCCCTGTTCAAATGTATTAAGACGGGCTATCCAACGGCATTCGCATCGGTTTAGAAGTCTCTGAATGTCGCCACCTCTTCTGGGGATAGAAGGTTGGTCGATCACCATCCAAATGATGTCATTCTCATTGTGGTTGTATTCCTGATAGTTTGCAACCAATGGTGCAGTAATCGTCCCGCACCGAATACGGCTGCGATGCTGTAGAACTCGGTCTTTTACCATCTGGGTGGTCTGTCCAATATATAAAAGATTACATGGACAGCGTATTGAGTAAATGACATTCTGTGATCTACAGTTGGTGAATGATTTCAGGTCATATTTTTGTCCGTTATGTTCAAAATATTTCGTGTTCGATGTTAAAGCACATACAGAACACCTTTGGCATTTATTGTGTCCAATAAGTGGTGGAAGATCCCATAGTCCTCTGACAGTTGTCTGCCTGATAGTTGTTTCAGGCCAAGTAACGGCATGCACTAAATGATCAGAGAGGTTTTTGCCTCTCCGGTATGAGAACAAAGGCGGTTCGTTGAATGTATTGAGGGGAGTCAGTATGTTCCAGTTAGCTTTAATGACCTTTGATAGTTTATTACTGGAAGGTGAAAAAGTGGAAACAAAGGGGATGCGGGAATTAGTTCTTTTCTCCCTTGGTGTTAGTAAGTTTTCACGGTGATTGTACCATGCACGTTTTCTCGCTCTGGTTACCAGTTTTTTCGGATAGCCGCGTGTGATGAGTTTTTCTGTTAGGACCTTTGCCTCCTAGAAGAAGTCCTTTCTCCACTTGCAATTGCGACGAATCCGTAAAAATTGTCCAAACGGTAAACCATCCCGTAGACCTCGAGGATGGTAGCTGGAGTAATGTAAAAGGGTGTTTCGCTCTGTTGGTTTTCTGAACAGTGTAGTCCCAATCTTGTTGTCTTCTACTTGAAGAGACAGGTCAAGGAATGGCAAGTTATTCTCCTTGGGATCAACAGTGAATCTCAGGTGTTGTTGTTGGGCATGCAGCCAGTCCACGAATTGGAGGAGGGTCGTCTTATTTCCTGACCAGAAGAGTAAAATGTCATCTATGTAGCGACGCCTAAAAGGTTATATTGTTTCTGAATGGGTTGAGGTTCGTGAGAATGATGGTATTTTCCAAATGGTGGACATAGAGAATGGCAAAATTTGGGGCGAAACAGGCACCCATCGATACACCTTTAATCTGGAGATAGTATGTATCTTTGTAGAGAAAGTAGTTGTTCCCCAAAGCGATTTCCAAGAGGGACATCACAAATTCAGTCGGGATTCTAGTCGGTTGTGGTCTTGCGTCCAGAATTTCCTTTATGACCGCGAGGCCCTCTCGGTGCGGGATATTGGTGTACAGTGACTCGATGTCCATACCGACCATCAGTTCTGTGCCAGGTATGAAGGGGGTATCCTCGATGAGATTGATGAGATCCATACTATCGCGGACATAGGTATCAGTCAGGGGCACAAACTCTTTGATAATGTTATCAATATATTTCCCGATGGGTTCAAGGATAGATCCACATCCTGACACGATCAGTCTACCTGGCGGGTTCTGTGGGTCCTTATGGATCTTAGGCAGGACATACAGTACAGGAGTGCGTGGATGGCTGTTGTTCAGATATAAAGCTTCCTTGTTCGTTATGATGTTGTTATCTTTAGCTGATTCAGTTATCTGTACAATCTTGGCCCTGATCCCAGGTAAAGGATCGCCAGATAAAGTACGATAATGCTCGATGTTGCTCAGTTGTCGTAGAATTTCAATATCGTATTTAGTTTGGTCCTGAATAACAATTCCTCCGCCCTTGTCAGCGGGCTTGATGATTATCGTCTGGTTGATTTTGAGGTTATTTAGGGCATGTTTCTCCTGTATTGAGAGATTATAAGGGACATATTCATGTTGGTTTTGGATGATCTTCATCTCATGGAGAACCCGTCTTTCAAAGGTCAGTATCTCGGTTGGGTAAATCGTGGTTTTTATTTCACTTGTTGTTTGCGCCCATCCTTCTCACTGTTTATACCACGTCATGTGTCACTTGCGCCGTCACTACACTTCACGAGCACTTGTGCACAGTATTTTGTTGGTTACATGCCATTGAATGTAACGCAGTGCTACTGATCCATGTGCTTGAATATGAAATTAATATGTCCAGCATGTATAGTACATTAAATATATTCTTCGCTTAAATGCAATATTTCCCTGGTTTCTTTCCCCTATGGATTCAATCCTGTATAATTAACGGTGTCATTACACATGCTTGTATATTTGTCCTTTGAAACGATACCCTTGAGACATTGTTGTTTGTTATAGATTATTGCCCTAGTCTCTTTAGGGTTTATGGGCTACCTCCTGTAGTTTGTTACTGCTTGTGTTATTATGCAGCAACAAACAACCATGAAGCCAAGAGAATGGGCCCAGCCCATCCTCGACCGGCTGCGGACGGTCGCAGACGGGCCCCGTCCTGGGCCTGGGCACGCCCGCGCGCATCCCGCGCTTTAGGAGCCCTGTGCTGAAGATAAGGCGCCTCCGGGCGCAAAAGTGACAAGAACTCTGCAGCAACGGCCGCAAGCGCTGCTGAGGCTCATAGGCTCCTGCCCCCACTGGCGATATCGGGCTTCCAGCGCTGCGGGAGCCCTGTGCTGAAAATAAGGCACCTCCGGGCGGGAAAGTGATGAGAACTCTGCGGCGACAGCCGCAAGAACTGCTGGGGCTCGTAGGCTCCTGCCCCCACTGGCGATATCGGGCTTCCCGGGCTGTGGGAGCCCTGTGCTGAAGATAAGACGCCTCTGAGCGCAAAAGTGAAGAGAACTCTGTGGTGATGGCTGCAAGCGCTGCTGAGGCTCGTAAGCTCCTGCCCCCACTGGCGATATTGAGCTTCCCGCGCTGCAGGAGCCCTGTGCTGAAGATAAGGCGCCTCCGGGTACGAAAGTGATGAGAACTCTGTGGAGACGGCTGCAAGCACTGCTGGGGCTCGTAGGCTCCTGCCCCCAATGGCAATATCTGGCTTCCCGCGCTTCGGGAGGCCTGTGCTAAAGATAAGGCACCTCCGGGTGCGTAATTGACGAGAACTCTGCGGCAACAGCCGCAAGTGCTGCTGCGGCTCGTAGGCTCCTGCCCCCTCTGGCGATATTGGGCGTTTGATTGGGTGGAGAGACAGAAACTGTTTAAAAAAACTGCTGGACCTGGGCATAGACACATCTCTAGTTCATTTCCAAGCACAGATGCATCAGGATGTGACTGGGAGGGTCATGTATGGGTCGAACGGGGAACCCACCTCTCCCATTAAAATGAATCGCAGGGTACACCAAGGGTGTGTGCAAGCGCCTTTTTTATTCTGTTTATACATCAATGATTTGGAGAGCTACATCAATCAAGGGCATGTTGATGTTCCCAAGATAGGCACTAGATGCCTTCTGACGTTATTCTATGCCGAAGACTGCATGCTGATGTCTAGAACCGGTGTGGGTCTGCAAACTCTAGTAACTAGATTTAATGATTTTATGTTAGACTTGGGTTTAAAGACGAATACGGCCAAGTCTTATGTTATGGTGGTAGGCAAACACCCCCCTCCCCCCTGTTAAAATCATGTTTTATCAATGATGAAACTATGTTCCAACCTTTTCCGTATTTAGGGGTCCCCTTTGATCAGAAAGGCTCTTGGAACCACTTGATTGAAACTAGGGTAAGCAGCTTCAACCAAAACCTCGAGGCGCTGTGTAGGTTTGTGAAGAAATTAGGATCCAGACCCATTGGTTTAATCATCAACACCTATAAGGCCCGCTTGTGCTCTGTAATCTTGTATGGTGCTGGAGTCTGGGGCTTTTGTAATCCATCTCACCTTCAGGCAGTAGAGAATTCTTTCCTTAGAAGATTACTAACCGTCCCCCGCAGTCTCCCAATTATTCTCTGTCACAAGGAACTGGGTCTGGCTCCCCTAAGCCATCGCATACAAATTGCACCAACTTTGCTATGGCACTCAGTATGGGCAAAAGATGAGTCGGCCCTTAACCGTGCAATAATATTGGACTGCCTGAACCTTGATTATATGCAAAAGATACCATGGCTTAGCTATATAAAAAGGCAGTTGGAGTCAGTGGGGATGGCGGACTGTTTTTATAATCCTGAACTAATTGCCAAGATTACAAAAACTCAGTTGAAAGGGGATCTTTTATCTGTTTTAAAAGAGAACAGTGAGCGTCTTGAGATTGAGAAGAAGAGTGTCGTGGAATATTTGCCTTAAGTCTGCTCTCCACATTTAGAGCCCTATCTTTCCTTTTATTTTTGTCACTCGAAAATGTTTTATCTTATCAGATTCAGATTTAGTGAAGGACAGTAATATGAATGACTACAAGGGGCTACTACAGCAATTGTTATAGTAAGTAAGCTAACTGACCCCAGGGTGCTTGCTAAGGAGGAGGAATACTGGCTTAGCACCAGGGTCCACAAGAAGGTAACCTGGGAATGAGTGGTTCAGGTTCCCCCAGCAGAGTGAGGGAGAGGTCCAGGGAGACAAAGACAGGCCAGAGAGTAAGGTGGGGTGAAACGGGGCCCCATTTCCGACCCTGTTGCTTTGAGTGTTCCCGGTTAGGACACAGCCAGGGGGACTCTGTCCGTCCCAAGTAACCACCCACTGGTGGAAACTGTACAGGGGTGGCTAAAATGTGCCTTAGAGGTAAGTAGTCCCCAGGAGCAACGGGCTGAACATGCCCTGATCTCTCTTAGTTTAGAGATAGATTGAAAGGGTAGACTTGTTAGAAATGGGGGTCTCTAGGTGGCACAGGTAGCTACCTTTGTCCAAATAAGGACCCTTGCTTCTAGTCAGGGTAAGGGGGATACACACTTTAGATAACCCTGCTCACCCCCTGGGTAGCTTAGCATGAGCAGACAGGCCTATCCCAAAGGCAATGTGTAAAGTATTTGTACTCAAAACACAAAGTAATAACACCACAAATGGACACCACACCAGTTTAGAAAAATAAAGTATCTTTAGCTAAACTCAACAAGACCAAAACGACAAAAATCCAACATACATGTAATAAGAATATGACTTTAAAAATGTTTTAAGCAACTGGGTCCATAGAAAACTATGGATGCGTGATTTCTCTCAAAGTACCTGTAGATGCGACAAAATTCACAAGACCAAACAGCCGCAGAGATGGGAAGCGTTGAGAACACAAAGAGATGCGTCAGTTCTTGAGATCATGGGGAGGCGATGCGTCAGTTCTGCTGCATGCAGGAGTAGTGATGCGTCATGTCCAGTCTGTAGGGGGAAGTGATGCGTCGACTCCATGACGATTCTGGTCCGTGGGTGATGGGTCGGGAAAACTTTCAGCACAGGTACAATGCGTGGAATTCCGGGATGCGTCGGCGATCGATGTAGCGGCGTTGAGCGGCGCTGCGTCAGTTTCTTCAGCTGCAACCCCTCGATGCGTCAGTTCTTGCAGCGGCGACAAGTGCTGCGTCGGCTTCAGCAGCGGCGCGGCGATGCATGGAGATTCTTCTCGCACTGCAGTTCTGCGTCTGAAAAACTGCTGCAAGAAGAGCAATGCATCGATTTTCTACTAGTTGTGTTGCTTTTCCAGCTCCCACCAGCAGGAACAAACTCCAGGGGCCCCACACAGTCACAGGCACCTCTTGGCAGACCAGAACTCCCAGCAAGGAAGTTCAAGGGAGCTGGGGGTGAGGTCTTTGTGTCCCCGAGACTTCAGAACAAGAGGCAAGCTCTACTCAAGCCCTTGGAGATCTTCTTCAAGCAGGGGGACACAGCAAAGTCCTTCTCCTTTCCTTGGCAGAAACAGCTACTGCAGGCCAACCCCAGACAGCACACAGCAAAGGGGCAGTACTTCTCCTCAGTTTCTCCAGCACTTCTCCTTGGCAAAGGTTCCTCTTGATTCCAGAAGTAGTCTAAAAGTCTGGGGTCTGGGCCCCTCTTTTTATACAGTAAATCTCTTTGTTCTCTCCTGGCCCAGGGCTCTGAGCCCAGTCCAAACCATTTCTGGGGGCACTTAAAAATCTCCTTACAGTGCACAACACTCCCCATTGTAAGTGTAAGCCCTGGCCCCAGACACACCACAGGGGGGCTGAGCAATCATTGTGGAAGGCAGGCACAGCCCTATTCAGGTGCAGGTGCTACTCCTCCTACCACTGCAAATGCAGACCAGGCCTATTCAGCCTAGAGCTGACTCATCCATACTCTCTTGAGCCACTGCACCTCCCAGCCCCTGTCACTCCAAAGCCAGACAGTCAATACACAACCCAGCAGAGGCAGAGAGGATGGCTAAGCAAGAAAATACATACTTTCGAAAAGTGGTATTTTCAAACACAGAATGTAAAAATCACCTTTCCTAAAAGATGCATCTTTAGATTCTGAGTTCAAGCATACTAAACTTTATTTTCCTACCTTGTTCCCAGGGGTAGTTATGTTTATAAGATGTTATAAGCAAACTTCCCATTCTATCCTATGGGAACAGATAGACTTGCAATAGTGAAAAACGAAATTGGCAGTATTTCACTATCAGGACATGCCACACACATCAGGGCATGTCCTTCCTTTCACATACACTGCACCCTGCCCACAGGGGTACCTTGGGCCTAACTTAGGGGTGACTAACATGTAAGAAAAGGGAAGGTTTGGGCCTGGCAAGTGGGTGCACTTGCCAGGTTGACATGGCAGTTTACAAACTGGACGCAGGCACTGCGGTGGCAGGCCTGAGTTACCTTTTCAGAGCTACTCATGTGGGTGGCACAATCAGTGCTGCAGGCCCACTAGTAGCATTGGATTTACAGGCCCTGGCACACGCAGTGAACTTAACTATGGGCTTTTCAGTAAATCAAATATGCCAATAATGTATAACCAATCATAATAACAATTTACACAGAGAGCATATGCACTTTAGCACTGATTAGCAGTGGTAAAGTGCCCAGAGTCCTAAAGCCGACAACAACAGGTCAGGAATAAATAGGAGGAAGAAGGAAAACATTTGGATAAAACCCTGCAAAAAGGGCCATTTCCAACACTTGTGAACTCTGAGGGTGGGAATTACCACTTCCATCAAATCATTGTGAATGGGATCCCTGTCACTTCTCTGAGGGATACCAGGGCCAGTCAGAAACATTTTTATTACTCAGATCAGGAAGCTGGACAGGTGTGTAGTGTACAGGCCCTTGGGCAGGACTTTGTCTGCCCTATGGCTCTTTTACCCCTCAAATAGGGTGGAGAAGTGGCCCTGAGGAGGGTGATAATTAGCCGCCAGATGCCCATTGACTGTATTTTGAGAAATGACTTACCACTGATATCAGGAGAGTCGCAGGGGAAGCAGCCCAGGGTGTCCTGAAAGCTAAGGTTTCTGGTGGTACCATTCCCAAATGGATGGTATGGGAGCATAGCTGGAGGGGCAGGGGGTGAAAGGACTCAGCCTGTACCTTATTCAGCCTCAGGGCCCAGACTCTAAGCTGGAGAACAATTCTCAGGCTACCACCCCTGGACTGGTGGAAGGGAGAGTGGATGGAGGGTTTCTAACACCAGGCCTGGGCGTAGTTTGCAGAGTTTTGCTACTCGGAACTCCGCAAGGTTACAAAAAACTCTGCGGAGTTCCGCAAGTGGCGGAGTGCAGTGCGAACTGCAGTTCGCGCTGGTATTCCTGTCGCTCGGGTAGAAATTCTACCCGAGCGGCAGCTCGCGCTCATGAACTTACCATTTGCGGTCGCGAACTTACCGTTCGCAAGCAGGGAAAAACTCCACTGCACTATGCGAAGCGGAGTTTTCTGCACTCTGCGAGCTCCGTGGAGTGCAGAAAACTCCGCAAACTCCACGAACGGAGTGGAGTTCACCGCCCAGGCCTATCTAACACCTGGGGCAGTTGCCCCCCCCCCACTCTGAGAAACCTCAGAGTTCAGAGGACCCTCAGGAGCAGTAAGAGAACTCCTTGCCAGCCCCAAAGTTGGTAGTAATGATTGCCCAAGTCCCCCACTTGAAGCCTCCATCTGGCAGTGGATGATTTTGGACCTGGCTTTTGATACTGACAGATTTCAGTGGCCACTTCTGATTGGTGTCCTTATGGGCAGAGATTTCCTTAGGTTGGGGACAGATGTCTGATCTAAGGGGCTGAATATGCCATATCGCTTGTTGGGCATGGTGGTACTGTTTGCCTACTGAGATTCATCTGTGAGCAATGTAAGGTTAGCTCCATGACCTCTTCTGGAGTAAGGCCCTGATCCCCGAAAAGAGGTAGCTCCCCAGGTCCTGGACCCTTGGCTGTCATCAGCTGAACTCATCCTGTGAAACCCTGACATTTTTAACTCTGTGTGCCGAACTTTGAGAAAGTAACTATTTCAGAAGGACTAACCTGTTCCCTGTTTCTAGCCTGCACTGTGGTCAGCATGAACTTGTGAACTTTTGACTTTATTCTGGTCTAGTGTGACTAGATACCCACAGTTCTCTTTCTGCTTCTTGGCGCTATTTTTACTTAAACGTTTAAAATTGCAAACATCCGTTTCTCCTGATTAAATTTCTGTCATTTTGGTCTCCTTTAATTTAGTAAATTTTACTCTATTTCTCTAAATTGCATGAGATATCTCTTATGTTGTGTTTTTACTTTATTACTGTTTGTGTTCTGAATAAATACTTAACATAGTACCTCTAGGTTAAGCATGACTGCTTTGGTGGCAAACTACCAGACGGTTAAGCGTGGGTCAATTTAGTGACTTTTGTGCTTCACCTTGACATGGATTGTGGCTGTTGCGTAAGAAGTGTTTTCACCAAGCCTCTATCAAAAACCCAGTTTCTTACACCAGCCTATCAGGAGGCAGATGTGTGTGCAGGTTCTGCCATTTTACCATTACCCACTCAATTTTCACCACTACCTGCTCCTTTAGAGGTTTTGGGGTTGCCAAGTTATGCAGAGGAAGGCTCAGACTCTCTTATTGCTCAATATTGACAGTGTCTTTTGTATATTGCCCAGTAAGAAATTATTTTTTTCTTGATCCTGTTTGTGAGACATTTGCCTGGCAAGGTGAACCACAAAAAGTCACTAAATTAACCTGGGCTTAGCCTTGGGTAGCTTGGCACAAAAAGCAGTCCCGCTTAACTTAGAGTCAATGTGTAAAAACGTTATGCAGCACACAAACTGCCATAAAGTGAAACAACACAAGAAAAATCCCACACCTATTTAGAAGAATAGAGTAGATGTTAAGACAGTATTTAGAACCAAAACAACCAAATCCAATCAGTAGAACCAAAGCCATCATTTTGGTATGTTTTTAATAAAAACTAGTGCCTAACAGATCAAAGCACCAACCAAGGACATCTAGTCGTGTGAGACTGGGTCAATGACGAAAAATATGGCTGATCACGATGGAGCGTGGTTCAGATGCAAAAATGGACTGGGCCCAGTCAGCGCTCGCCTTCAGACTTAAAAGAATTTTCAAGAAAAATGCTCAGAGAATGGAAAGTCCAGTGAGGCAAGGAGCAGGCGATGTCCAAGGAGGGAGTGTTGTCGTCTGGAAGCCTTTGGACAAAGTCACGATGAATATTTCTGCATTCGAATTCAATCACTTGTTTGAAGTCTAAAATCTCCAGAGGATGAGGTAGGAGGCTGTAACCGAAGGAGGTTGAGGAAGTCCAGTTCTAGGAGGGAGGATACCCCCTCTGGCAAAGGAGCCCTGAACATGATTTGCTGCTGCGGAAAAGAACATAGCTGGATCAGCTGCAAAGTTGGGTTGACCGACATTGCATCTTGGGCAAATCGACAAGCAGGTTGGTCCAGGTCTTCACTTACTTCTCAGAACAGTTTTTAGCCAAAACTTTTCCAAGTCCCAAGGTTTGGATTTTGGCTATCTGGGCACTGTTGGCACCACAACCAAGGGTCCAGGACTGGTGGGACCCCACTTTGGGTTCGGGACTCACTCAGACTGTGTCCATGTGTGGCTTAAAAATGGTGGGAGCGTTTTATGTCACTGTTGCTCTGAGCAGGTGGCAGGCAAATTAGCCCTTGGAGTCACTCTGGTAGTCCTGGGTTCAGGTAAAGATGCAGGGCTCAAACAGCAGGGTTGGCCTCTGAGGGTTCAAGGCAGGCTCCAGGCAGCAAATCAGCCCTTCCAGGTGCAGCAGAGCAGTCTGGTGGAGTACACAGCAGGCAACAACAGCAGGCAGTGCTCTAAGAGTGCTTTCAGAAGTCCAGAAAGTGAACTGTAGAGTGGGTCTGAGGCCCCTCCTTTAAAGTTGGGAAAGGTTTCTAGAGGTTTCTCTTTGAAGTGCTTTGAATTTTCTGAGTCCACTGCCCTGGCTCCAAGCTGGCTGCAGGGACAGTGTGGAGATGACAAGTGCTTTGTGTGAATGCAGAGCACAGCCTAAATTGATTTGCAAGTGTGGCAGTGCCCAGCTCCGTCCCCATCCTGCCAGCAGATGGCCCATTCAGGCATATCTAATCCCTCTACTGTGTGACTGCCTGGGAGGAATTCACAAAGTCTGTCAGTTACACCCAGTCATGTGATCTAAGACAGGCTGCAGGCACCAAAAGGCTATAGGAAAGAAAATGTGGACTTTCTAAAAGTGGTATTTTTAAAATTGTAATTTGAAATCCGACTTTACCATTAAAGAGGATATTTAATTTTAATTTCATAGATACGAAACATGAAATGCTTATCTGTCCTCAATCAAATGTTAGCACTTACTCAATGTAATAAGGCACCCCAATGCTATCCTATGGGACAGGTAGGCCTCACAGTAGTGAAAAGCGAAGTTAGGAGCTTTTAACTATCAGGACATGTAAAACTAAAGAGTATATGTCCAACCTTTTCATATTAATTCAAATAGACATTATTTAGTTAAATAGGAGTCATAAAAGCACATACAAATAATAAAAATCAGTTAATTACTACAACAGTTAAAAATGAATAAATCACATAGTGTAAAATAAGAATGGAATGCACAAGGAAAATACTCTTAAAGCTCCTACTATATTCTAAAAAACCAGTGCGTTGATTAATCAGACATGGAATGTCTTACTCTTATTACAACTCTAAGAAAACCACACACACTTTAAAAAGTAAAATGCGTATCTGATAAAAGTAGCAGAAACAACAGGCATACGTGCTTGCCTAAAATTAAAAGTAGTCATTAAAGGTTTGATAAACATATTCCTGGGGCCTGTAAAATACTGACAAAAAAATGTGAAATGAAGGGTATCCTAAAGAGACAAGAAGTCGCAGCCAGAGGGACCCAAAGTGCCGGGGGACTCCAACCCTTTGGTGAAGCAAGAAGATGGTGTAGCATATTGAGTCTAAATCTAGTAAAAATCTGTCCCTGACATTGCCGGAATTACACAGACATGGTGCCTTGTACAGTACAGTCTTTAGTAGCAAGAAGCTGCTAAATAGGATTTCAAAAGCTCAAGTTTTTCCCTGTAAAGAGCTTGGTGCTTGAAAAATGTGTGTTTGACCCATTTCACCTCTGCAAGGCTCACAGACTCTGGGCTACAAAATAAATCCTCTCCCCCCAGGCTACTAAAAATGCCCTTAATGTACACAATCTATGGGATCTTGATGGCATGTGCCATTAACAAGCAATCTTTCAAAGTCAGCTTATTCAGATGCAGTTCACTGCCTAACCATATTTTAATCGAGCATATTAATGACCTCACAGCGATCTTATCTGTTAAGTACTCAACTCCCAATTTCTCATGTACACTAAATGCTGGAGTGCTGTGGGGAAACTGCAACTCCCGCCTTAAAAACAAGTTTGACAGGCTGAATGCTGTCAGTTCTCGTATACCCCCACACCTCACTACCATTAATACTGATGGGGGGCGAGACCCCAGACGCTGCACAAATCTATGGATAGAAACTGATGTCTTTAGAAGCTCCATTTTCTTTTAATCCACCAGGGGTTTCCAATTGTTCTCATGGTCAAACAATATCCCAAGATACAGGAATCCAGGGACTTTAGTTAACATATGTGATCCAGCCCTGAATGTTTTTGAGTGTGTATTTCTGGAGCCCACAACCATCACATGTGATTTAGTGAAATTTACTGTAAGGTTCAGACTCACCATAAAATCAACAAACTTATCCAATAAAAGTTGTACACCCACTGCGGTCCTAGCCATCAGGACTGCACCATCTGCGCATAATAGAACAGGTAATGACCTTTTAATTAGAATGCACTGTGTCCTATGGGCTACCTAGGCTCTACCTTAGTGGCAATTTATATGTGGGGAGTTTAAGGCTAGGCAAGGGGGTTTTATTGTCAAGTCAAATTGGTAGTTTATAACTGTATTCAGGCTGCTGTGGCAGACCTGGGACATGTTTTAAGGGGCTACTTGAGTGGGCGGCACAGTAAGTGCTGCACGCCCACTAGTAGCATTTAATTTACAGGCCATGGTTATATGGTATATCACTATAGAAGGGCATTGTATGTAAATTACATATGCCAGTCAGGTGTAAACCAATTTAATAATATTCAGGGCAGTGAGCACAAGAACTTTAGCACTGGTCAGCAGTGGTAAAGTGCACAGATTCCTAAGGCCAACAAAAACTAATTTCAGCAGTACAATTGCGGTAAGTAGGCAAAATGTTTGGAGAAAACCACCCTAAAGCTGACATGTCCAACACTGTTGTTGGCTAACTGGTCTTTACAGACTTACTCAACTTTTATGCTGAAAATTCTAATTGATTCAACTAATGGAACTAACTAATGGAATTAAGTAATGGAACTAATTATTGGCCCTTACTAGACTCACTATATTTCCCCCCTATATTTCCCTCATAGTCCAGATTAAAAGTAAAACTTCCATTTGCAAGGTGCCTTTGCTAAACTTTTCCTCTCTGACATGCAGAACCCTAGGGATTCCCCTCCCATGAGGTGGCAGCCATTCTCCCACTAAACACTCAAGGCGCCGACGGGGCCATCTAAAGGAGTAGTTTAAACGCCTGCAACTATGTGCATTGTGTCCAAGGAACTCCCACTTTTAGAGCAAGCGAAAATCAGACATTTTCAAGGTAGTTTGACGTTAATAGATTAGTTCCTTTTTTACATCTTCAATTGTGAAAATTTCTTGACAATGTAAAAACAGTAAAAATGGGAAACCAATGAAATCTTAAGTTCACAAAATATGCTTACCATCTGCACAACATCGTTTTTTGGTGTAATAAGGGATCTGAGCAATAACATTCTGTGAGCAACCATATGGCACAGCATGTAATCCGGCGCCTCCCAATCCCCCACACATGTTGCCAAAAGCGAATACCTATAGCATTACAGGAGCATTCATAAATACAAAATGCCCAATAACAACACTAACTTGAATCTAAAAATAAAATAATGGTTTCACTTAATATTAAAAACCCGAAAAGAAAATGTGCAATTTGTAGAGGCATTCAACATCAATGTACTTGATAATATAACTTCGAAAGCTCAGCGGACCTCTTGAAAAATATAACAAAAACGTTCTAAGACTCCAAGTCTGAGTCAGCAATTCGAATTACAATACTATAGTTTCTTTGTATGATAACTAAATAGGCTCGGAAATCCATACGAAAATGCAAAATCAAAAAATATTTTATGCCTATGCGCATTACTGCGCATGATAAGGTTTATTTTCAATTTCCACTAGCAGAATAGCAGTGTAATAGGTTTGATGGAAAATATGTATATGCACTGAATGATTTATTTGGTTAACATTCTATTCAGTAATAAATTGAAAAGCGCTGAAGAAAGGCCACACCTGTACAAACATCTTATAAAAAGCATTAATGTAAAAAGACCTTTCTCAATGAGATGTTCAGTCAACTCCTGGTCAGGGACCTGCCCTCTACCCCTGCAGCTCCGCTGATAAGTGCCGCTGCCCTCACTGTGCCACGCTCTCTTCTGCCAGGGGTTCGAGGCCCTGTATTGGGCCCGTATTTCTGCTCGGTTGTCTTGTCTTTAATTTGCTGTACTGTTACTGTATTGTTTTTGTATCTGACTGTGCCTGTTTAATTTTCGTTTTCCCCCCATATTTTTGTCTTGTTTTTCCTCTTCATTTTTCACCTCCCGCCCGTTCCCTTCCTGCCGCTGCTGCCCCCGCGGCCCCGTCCCCCTGCCGATTCCTCGCTCCCACCTCCCAGTTGCGAGTCCCTCCCCTACTTAATGGCAGCTGCTGCAAGGGAGCACGAGCAAGACCTCTGAACTCCTGGTCAGGGACCTGCTCTCTCCTCCTGCAGGTCCATTGATAAGTGCCGCTGCCCTCACTGTGCCACGCTCTGTTCTGCCAGGGGTTCGAGGTCCTGTATTGTGCCCGTATTTCTGCTCGGTTGTCTTGTCTTTAATTTGCTGTACTGTTACTGTGTTGTTTTTGTATCTGACTGTGCCGGTTTAATTTTCGTTTTCCTCCGTATTTTTGTCTTGTTTTTCCTCTTCATTTTTCACCTCCCACCCGTTCCCTTCCCGCCAATGCTCCCCCGCGGCCCCTACCCCCTGCTGATTCCCCGCTCCCGCCTCCCAGCTGCGAGTCCCTCCCCCCGCCACTACTTAATGGCGGCTGCGTCGCTGGCGCGCCAAAGGTAAGCCAAAAGTAAGTCCGTCTGCACCCATCCGTGACCAGACCACAACCAGCGCCAGGGACCCTGGTTCTCCGACCCTCCACTGCTACAACCCATTTGCCCTCCTCGCACTCAACCCTGGGAGGAACAGCAACTGCCAGCTGTCGTCGCCGAACACCACCCACGGCCAATTCTCCTGCCAACACTCCTTCACCATCCACAGCACCCCTCTAACCGCTGCACCCACGCCAGACGCCCGCACAAATGAATCCCTGAAATGCATCCTCTGCAACGTGCGCTCCCTGCACAGACACGCCGTAGAAATCTGGAACCTCCTCGACACACTCTCGCCAGACGTCGCCTTCTTCACGGAAACCTGGACAAACGCCGCCTCAGCCCCCCGACATCGCGACCGCAATCCCCGACGGCTACAAGATCCAGAGGAAAGACTGCTCCCACCGCCCAGGAGGAGGTCTCGCCATCGCACACAAGAGCTCCCTCCGACTCTCCACCTCCAGCACGAGCGACACCCTCTCCAACATTGAACACCTCCACTTCCAGATCCGGACCAACCCCAGAACCACGCTCCGAGGCACCCTTGCGTACAGACCCCCCGGACCCTGTGCTCACTTCACCACCACCATTGCCGACCTCATCGCACCCCACGCCATCGCCTCCATGGACTACATACTCATCGGAGACCTCAACTTCGACAACCGCAGGAACCCCGACGCCACCGCCCTCCTGGACAACCTCGCCAACCTCGGACTGAAGCAGCTCGTCACCACCCACAAGGACGGACACATCCTCAACCCCATCTTCGC
This sequence comes from Calotriton arnoldi, assembly GCA_963921515.1. Taxonomy (NCBI): domain Eukaryota; kingdom Metazoa; phylum Chordata; class Amphibia; order Caudata; family Salamandridae; genus Calotriton; species Calotriton arnoldi. Next base: position 245,242 of record CAWUFW010003607.1, on the reverse strand, counting down.
AGGAGGGACTAACATCCACTTCAGCCACACCTCGAAGCCCCTCTGGACAGACCACCACTGCGTACACTTCTCCAGCACCACCACCGCTCGCAAGCCCTCCCCACGCCTGCCACGAAGGAACTGGATTAAGATCACAGAAGAGAACCTCAACTCTACCCTCGTCCACGACCCCCCCTCTGCCACAACCGACGCCAACTCCACAGCCATGGAACTACACGGCTGGATCTTCAGCTGCGCAGACAAGCTCGCTCCCGCCGCCGCCCCGACAGACAATGCCCTCTGAAGGCCACCTGGTTCTCCACCGATCTCCAAGAAGCTAGACGCTCATGCTGACGGCTCGAGAAACGATGGAGAAACAGCAAAACCATCGAGGACCTCTCCATCTAGAAGCACGCCATGACTGAATACCACCAACTCATAAGAACCACCAAGAGGACCTTCATCAGGAACAAAATCCTCACCAACACCACCAACTCAAAGGAACTCTGCAACATCATCCAGCAGTTCACCAAACCTCCCAGCGAAGCCACGGACATCACACCATCCCAGGACCTCTGCAACAAACTCAGCTCCTACTTTCACCTAAAGATCAAGGCCCTCTATGACAATTTCAACAAACAGACTCCAGAAACCACCCTCCCCTCCAGCAATGACAGCCAGCCCACCATCACCACCTGGACACTGGTCACCAGCGAAGACACCACCACAACCATGAAAAACACCCACTCTGGAGCCCCCACGGACCCCTGCCCGCCGCACATTTTCCACAGAGCCGCCACCGCCATCGCGCCCGAACTCTGCCGCACCATCAACGCCACCTTCGAAGCCGGCATCTTTCCTGACGACTGGAAGCGGGCGGAGGTCAAGCCCCTCCTCAAGAAACCCTCGGCCGAGCAGACAGATCAGAAAAACTACCGGCCCATCTGTCTCCTTCCCTTCGCAGCCAAAGTCTCCGAAAAATTTGTCAACACACAACTAACCACCTTCATCTAGGGGAGAATGCCATACTCGACTCTTCACAATCCGGATTGCGCAGCAACCACAGCACCGAGACCGCCCTCCTCGCCGCCACCGACAACATCCGCATGCTACTTGACCAGGGACACACCGTGGCCCTCATCCTGCTAGACCTCTCCACTGTCTTCGACACCGTCTCCCACCGCCCTCTTGCAACCAGACTCCACGACGCCGGCATACAAGGACTCACCCTCGACTGGATCCACTCTTTCCTCACCGGCAGAACCCAACGGAGTAGACTCCCACCCTTCCTCTCCGAGCCCACAGAGATCAGCTGCGGAGTACCCCAGGGATTCTCGCTCAGCCCCACGCTCTTCAACATCTACATGGCCCCCCTCGCCTCCATCGTCAGACAGCATGGGCTCAGCATAGTATCCTACGCCGACGACACCCAGCTTACCTCTCCCTCACGAAGAACCCCGAAGACACCAGACTCAGCTTTCAAGAAGGAATGAAAGACGTCGCTGCCTGGATGAGCGACAGCTGCCTAAAACTAAACTAGGAGAAGACGGAGGTCCTCGTCCTTGGACCCTCGCCCTCCGTGAGGGACTGCTCCTGGTGGCCCTCTGCCCTCGGAAACCCACCCACCCCGACGAACCACGCCCGGAACCTCAGCATCATCCTAGACTCCACAAGGAGATGATGGACGGAGTGCTGAAACTTTTCAGACACTCACCCCCAGTCACAGAAATGGGTTGAATCCATCATCGTTCTTTAGCTCACTTTGCCACTCCAGTTCAGACACAGCTATATGCAAATCAATCTTGGCCCTGTACCTCATGGGAACAGTCCAGCCCGAACTGCCAAGCCATGTCTTCCCTGGACCGGAAACAAGCATCCTGGGACTTGTTTCGGGCTAACAGCCCTCATCAGCCAGGCTAGCTTGAATCCAGTGGCAAAGTGAGCAAGGGACCCACGTCTGGGCATACCCTGCCAACTTAGGGCGAACAAACCAAACACAAGGAGATGATGGACGGAGTGCTGAAACTTTTCAGACACTCACCCCCAGTCACAGATCTGGGTTGAATCCATCATCATTCTTTAGCTCACTTTGCCACCCCAGTTCAGACACAGCTATATGCAAATCAATCTTGGCCCTGTACCTCATGGGAACAGTCCAGCCCGAACTGCCAAGCCATGTCTTCCCTGGACCGGAAACAAGCATCCTGGGACCGGTTTCGGGCTAACAGCCCTCATCGGCCAGGCTAGCTTGAATCCAGTGGCAAAGTGAGCAAGGGACCCACATCTGGGCATACCCTGCCAACTTAGGGTGAACAAAGCAAACACAAGGAGATGATGGACGGAGTGCTGAAACTTATCAGACACTCACCCTCAGTCACAGATCTGGGTTGAATCCATCATCGTTCTTTAGCCCACTTTGCCACCCCAGTTCAGACACAGCTATATGCAAATCAGTCTTGGCCCTGTACCTAATGGGAACAGTCCAGCCCGAACTGCCAAGCCATGTCTTCCCTGGACCGGAAACAAGCATCCTGGGACCGTTTTCGGGCTAATAGCCCTCATCAGCCAGGTTAGCTTGAATCCAGTGGCAAAGTGAGCAAGGGATCCACGTCTGGGCATACCCTGCCAACTTAGGGCGAACAAAGCAAACACAAGGAGATGATGGACGGAGGCACAGGGTCAAGACTGATTTGCATATAGCTGTGTCTGAACTGGGGTGGCATAGTGAGCTAAAGAATGATGATGGATTCAACCCAGATCTGTGACTGGGGGTGAGTGTTTGAAAAGTTTCAGCACTCCGTCCATCGTCTCCTTGTGTTTGCTTTGTTCGCCCTAAGTTGGCAGGGTATGCCCAGACGTGGGTCCCTTGCTCACTTTGCCACTGGATTCAAGCTAGCCTGGCTGATGAGGGCTGTTAGCCCGAAACCGGTACCAGGATGCTTGTTTCCGGTCCAGGGAAGACATGGCTTGGCAGTTCGGGCTGGACTGTTCCCATGAGGCACAGGGTCAAGATTGATTTGCATATAGATGTGTCTGAACTGGGGTGGCAAAGTGAGCTAAAGAACGATGATGGATTCAACCCAGATCTGTGAATGGGGGTTAGTGTTTGAAAAGTTTCAGCACTCCGTCCATCATCTCCTTGTGTTTGCTTTGTTCGCCCTAAGTTGGCAGGGTATGCCCAGACGTGGGTCCCTTGCTCACTTTGCCACTGGATTCAAGCTAGCCTGGCTGATGAGGGCTGGTAGCCCGAAACCGGTCCCAGGATGCTTGCTTCCGGTCCAGGGAAGACATGGCTTGGCAGTTCGGGCTGGACTGTTCTCATGAGGCACAGGGTGAAGACTGATTTGCATATAGCTGTGTCTGAACTGGGGTGGCAAAGTGAGCTAAAGAATGAAGATGGATTCAACCCAGATCTGTGACAGGGGGTGAGTGTTTGAAAAGTTTCAGCACTCCGTCCATCATCTCCTTGTGTTTGCATCATCCTAGACTCCTCCCTCACCATGACCCACCAGGTTCACGCCGTCGCCTCCACCTGTTTCAACTCCCTCCGCATCCTCCGCAAAACCTTCAAGTGGATCCCACCCGAAGCCAGAAAGACAGTCACCCACGCCCTCATCACCAGCAGACTGGACTACGGAAACGCCCTCTATGCTGGAATCAACAAATCCCTGCTACAGAAACTCCAGACCATCCAAAACACCGCTGCCAGACTCGTCCTCGGCACCCCACAACATGAGCACATGACCCAACACCTGCGAGACCTCCACTGGCTCCCCATCGGAAAGAAAGTAACCTTCAAGCTACTCACCCACGCCTACAAATCCCTCCACAACATCGGACCCAAATACCTCAACGAAAGAATCTCTTTTCACGTACTCAAAAGAAAGCTCCGCTCCGCCGTTCTCACCTTAGCAACGACCCCACGCATCCGCAGAACCAGAGCCGGGGGAAGAGCCTTCTCCCACGTCGCAGCCAAAGCCTGGAACGAACTCCCAGTCAACATCAGACGCTCCCCCACCCTGCACACCTTCAGGAAGAGCCTCAAGACCTGGCTTTTCGGCCAACCCTTAGCTGCACCCACCTCCTCCAGCGCCTTGAGACCCTCACAGGTGAGTAGTGCGCTTCACAATCCCCTGATTGATTGATCGAGTCAACTTATATCCCGCTGCACCCCTAAAATCAGGAAATTGCAATAAGGATTCTTTTCCATTCTAGCTCTGTCCATTTATTAAACAAAACACAGCTGTTCAATAATGGTCCCCAAGCTGTATAACACACACACAAAATACAATACTGCATCATGGTCATTACTCTGTGGGAAGACACAACATTGCAATTTGTAGCTTAACAACTACCCAACTCTGCATCAACAACATCTCTCTAAATGTGCACAGAGAAGAACAAAAGGTACTAGCTCTATAGTTTTAATGGTATGGGGTAAGCAGCCTAGTAAATGTATATGTTATAATCAACTGCAATTTTACGTGGTGTGAAGGAATCCGGTACCTACAATAAATATGTATTATTCATATTCAAGCTAATCACTTTATAGCTAGTAAAATGAATATATCTATGATCTGCCAGAAGAAACATTTCATTGGGTAATAATTCGGTAAGGATTATGGGTAGCCGTGTGCTCTATTCTTAATAAAATAAGGATGTATGCTGAATAATTTAGTAGATTTAACTACTATTCTCATACAATGCAGAGCTTCTAAGACCAATGTAATTCATAACAAAGGAAAAAGATATAATATTTCACTTTATTTACTTCATGTTTGACATTTGTGCTCTGCAGGCATCTCAAGAAGAAAACAACCCTTGAAGGACCAAATGCCTGCATTAGGCTTATCCTAAATAATTGTGGAAATACGTTTTTAGTCATGTAGACGAATGTTATCTCTCAATTAGGTAGATTAAAAGTAGGATAAAGCAATTAGTAGTTGTAGATAAATGGCCCGATTCATGGCATTAAATGTATACTTTTTTGACTAGCAGTTTGCGAATTAGAATTGAGAGTGCTCAAGGCTAGTGAATACACGACTCACAACAGTGCCTATCAATTGAGCTCTGGTGCACAAGTGCCTGTAAAGCAGGAAGAGGACAGATCTGTCTCCGGCCTGCAGTTGACCTTTCTCTGCAGGACTTCTGCACCACGTCAGAACGGCTGTGGGAAATAGAGGTGCACTGTGTCTGTGTGCATAGCGTATCGAATTTGAGGTGCTCCCTCATGTGTGTCTGACACACCATTAGGTTCATATCCTTGCACAGCAATTCTATACATGGCAGTAGATGTGTGTGCACAGAAACATTTGCACACAGACATCATACATTTCATGCATACGTCTTTTGAATTTGCATGTGTGGAAAGTATGTTTGTTGTCTCCACAGGTCAAGAAAACACTTGCCATAAGTCTAATAGGTGCAAATGTTGTAATTATTGCTACAAACCATTGAAATGATTGTATAAGTGCTTCATTTCTGTATTATTCAGTTGGTCGAAAACAAGCCTACCTATCAGCTTGAATGAACAGAATTAAAGTCATTGTGAATTTCTTTGGTGTTGATGTTAGGAAAATATTTCTTGGATAATGATTATCAACTTATATATTACGTTTTTATGAAAAATATAAATATATATATACCCAATAATTTAGGCTTGAAGTTATTGCCCACATATTTTATGCTGGCGACTTATTCAGCCTGGTTTCCGACCCTAGGTGGAGACAGCCATGTCAATTCCTGATCTTCTTTGGGAATGGATTACTGGGAAGCATAAGGTCTGTTGCAGCATGGATGTATCTAAATATCTGATTTACTCTACCTTGAAAAAGCGATACTTGCTGAATTCACACACATTGCCCATTTAGTTCCTTGTATACAAATTTGAAGGGTTCTTGGACCTCGATCCACATATTTTTTTATCAGTATTTTATTCTTTAACTTTAATTCCCTGTACATCTAACAATTGTGCTTTGTCTCGTATTTATTTATTTTATTTTAGCTTATTTATTTTGCCGGTATCTTTTATGATGACCACTTATTTCTCCCTGGCCACCTGCCTTGGGATGGAGCCGGTCACGTCACATCCTGTTTACCTCTAATAACTGTTTACTGACAGGCATAAAATGGTGGCCATATTGTGGATGCACCAATGGTGCAATGAAGGCACTCCTAAGGCAAGCTAATCAGCACCAATACGTAGCAGACCGCAGTCAGCTGTTGGTCATGATACAGTTTTGTTCTATAAAGCCATCCTTTGATCATTACACAGGTGAGACACTCCTAGCCTTATTTGCCAGTAATTATGACCTAGACCCCACAGAAGAATGATCCTACATGAAGCACCTTTCCTTCAACTTTTATAAAAGTTGACCATAAGTCTAATAATAAACTGGACTGGCAGGCCGCTCTACAGTTATTTTAATAACTGCACAGATTACTAATGAAAATCTGCAGATACTGTTTCACATAGAAGCCTGGTTCACAAAGCACTGCAGTCTCATTTTGAAAGACCTTGTACATGCCGGATATAAAATTGTACACTGTGAGCGCACAGGAAGGATGGATGGAGGATGCTGCATTAATCTATAACAAATCTCAATCTGAGCTTTTGTGTACCCAAATCACTGGGGCAGAAACACTGTACCTCGAAGTAGACAAAGTGCTTGGTTGTTTCTTAATATGTCACTCTCATTCCCCTAGCATGGACTAATTTGCATGGCTACAGAGATGCTTTTTCATGCTTAATGTGCCTTTCTCATTTGTTAGTACTTGCTGACGTTAATATGTGGGCCAAAATCCCTAACGTTCCTCACATACCTTGAAGTTCACACTTCATGAAACTGCCAAGCCTATTTCAAGAAGTCACAGGTCCTATTCATAGAGCAGGCCATTGATTAGACCCATTACTTGCTGTAGAGGATTATGTTAAATTAAACTATTCAGGGGGGCATGGCTTGGAGCGTCAAGACGGCGGTCGCACTCTAAGAGTGCTCCGGACCCCTCCGTCATCCGCTCTAATCTGCTTAGCCCTTCTGCAGATCGTCGTCGCTCCCGGTACAAGCCGCTCACCCACCGCCACAGCGACAACCTCCTCCGGTGGGCGAAACATCTGTGGCAACTGCCTGTGACCATCCCAACTCCGCGGTCTACTGGGCAGTCTCCCACAAAATGGTAGATCAGCTCCGGCGCCCAGCAGACAAAAAGACCACCGGCGGACCCTTCATCAGCAGCTCCCAGGGCTAAACAACTGGCGGGCCCCGCACCCCGCCGGGGGACCCCGAGGGCGAATTCCACTGTGGGGCAGCGGCAGTGGAGAGACCGGGCCAGAGGGAGGGCCTCGAGCCTTCGCGAGGCAAACTCTGCAGCGTGCAGCTTCACCTGGGCCGCGGCCGGCACTCCCGACTCCCATCCGCCGCAACTGGGGCTACACTGAATCAACCCTTCACCCGGTCAGGGCAGCCCAGATCCTGGACACGTATGATCTGCTGGGATGATCGGAGCGTCCTTAGGGGCCGGATCCAAGAGGGGGCGAACCCCCCGGGGACGCCCCCAGCACAAAGGGAAGAAGCGAGGGCGGGATCCCCTGGCAGGAGCCCACTGAGACACAGCCGGGCCCTGGGACGGAGTCCGCGCCCGAACTCGGGCCTTCATGAGTTGGACCCCGCAGCACGCAGCGTCACCTGGGCAGCGGCCTGCAACTGGGGCTATACTGAATAAGCCCTTCACTCGGCCAGAGCAGCTGAAATCCTGGACTCGCGTGGTCTGCTGGAGGGGGCCCAGACAGCTGGGAGGGACCAGATGTGAGAAGGGGCGAGCCCCCTGGGGAGGCCCCGACACAAAGGGAAAAGAAACGAGGGCAGGATCCCCGGCCCACTGAGACGTGGCCTGGCCCTGGGACGGAGTCCCCGCTGTGGCTTCGGCGGCATGCCGAACAGGGTGGTGGGAGCCCTATCCCACATCGGAGGCCCACGGCCTGTGGCTCAATAGTGCGGAGAGAGAAACCTTGGAGCTGTGAAGCCCCGCCACCAACATCCTCTCCTTAGGAAGGCACGGCGGCCGCGGCCCAAGCATTGGGTCTTGCCACCCGGGGCCGGTGGCGCAGCCTGTCCCAGCTGGGGCGCCCCCTGCCGGGTCATTGTGGAGGTGAGGCGGGATCCAAAGACCTGGAGCCTGGCGGGCTGCACCTGTTCTCCGCCCCCACCTGAAGCCTCGCCTGGAGGCCATCACCTGGGGCCGAGTGCGTCTCACTGGGGCCCCCACTGTAAAACTCTGCAGAATATCCACGCGCAGACCCCAGTGGGACCTCCCAATAAAAGCCCGCTATGCATCATCCCGGAGACCAACAACTCAGGGGCAATGGGGGATCGAGGTGCGCGGCGACTGTCCACAGAGAAGAGGCCCCCCGCACTGCCCTACACTTCCACCCACGAAACATATGGATACCTCGCCTAACGAGAACCTTAAAAACATTCCAGTCTCCTTGCCACTCTGGTGACAGGGCGGGGATCATCCTCCAGCCCCCGGCGGTGACCGTCTAAGATAACAGAGGACAACATAAGTAAAGACTATCCTCCTCCTTAACACCATGGGGAAAGACCATGGTCCGAACCCACCAACAACACAAACCCAAACCAAGCGATTTAACACAAGTGATTCCGGACCCTCTGAGGCTGCCATGGATAAACCGGTTCTCCCTGGGGAAGACATCCCCACCATCCTACAAGCCATCAATACGTCGCAAGCCTCAGTGGAGAGCAAAATCGGGGAAGTCCGAGTAGACATGGCCCTAATCTGACAAGACCTCCGTAACACTACAGCCAGCATCTTCAAGGCAGAATCCCGTATCTCCACGGTCGAGGACGACGTCCACCAACTGAAAGAACAGGTAACCCACCTACGGACCCACACCAAAGAATTGCACAGAAGGGCCGAAGATGCTGAAAACTGGTCAAGGTGCAATAATCTCCGCTTGGTGGGACTTCCCGAAGGGACAGAACAAGATCAAATGGCAAACTTCATAGAAAAATGGCTGGAGTCATGGATGCCCAAAGACACTTTGTCAGCATGGTTTGCAGTGGAGCGGGCTCACCAGTCCCTGGCGCCTAGGCCGCCGCCTGGTGCCCCGCATCGACCCATCATCGCCAGGATCCTTAACTTCAAGGACAGGGACGCGATCCTGCAGTAGGCACGGGCCCAAAACACCTTGACCTACCAGAACCACACCATAATTATCTTTCCAGATTACACAAGAGAGGTCCAAGCTCAGCAGCGCTCATATACCGAGGTCAAACAAAAACTGCTCGCCCTTGGTCTCCAATAGAGGCTACTCTTCTCTGCTCGCCTCCAGGTTGTATTCCAAGACAAAGCGCAGTTCTTCGAATCCCCACGGTCAGCCTGGACCTGGTTGACCGAAGAATGCCCTCTTGGGACTCGAACCACCTTCCCACCCACGAGACCCCGGTCTGAAGTGGTCCGGCCAAAATCCCGTAAAACTCACAGGAAATGTACACAGTCACGCGGATCTCGGGGATCCCACAGGGACGCGTCTAGGTCGCCCAACTTGGCCACCCCAGATCTGAAGAACCCAACTGACCAGGCCAGTTACCACTCCCAGCGCCGCGGTGACCCCCTGAGAGACCGGACAACTGGAGGAAGCCCCCGCAGGACCCAGAGCATTGAATCCACCAACACAAACCTTTCCCAAAGCCCAGCAATCTAAAGAAAGGGCCCATTCCAGGGACGACATGACCCCTAAGCTCCATCGGGAGCAAGGGACAGGTGTCCCACTGTACTATAACATTCAGAGAAATCTGCAGATGTTTCGGACATATCCGGATCAAGAGAGGGGTCCACCACGCAACTTCTAAGCTAAGTATTTTAGTTTAGCATGTTCATTTTGAATTTAACAGGGCGACAGATGCTTCAGTTCCAGAAGTATAGGGTGGAGGAGGGGGGAGGGTTTTTGTTAATTAATGTTAAGTGTTCACCGCACTCCATCCTTTCACCAGCGCGACTACATGACAATCCCACAAACAAGAAGGCAGAGGCCTGCGTCACACTTGCTCACAGGCTGGCCCGGCCCCCGGATGGGCTTGGTGCCATGTGATGTCCTGGTTCCACACACATGCATTGACGCAGGGGTTAAGTAGGGGTGATCCCCTCCGGGTCCTATCATGGAATGTCAACGACACGCTTGATAGAGTCAAGCGCACAGCAGTCCTGAGATACGCCCAAAGACACAAACCCGACGTACTTCAAGAGACTCGCCTCCTAGGGAGCCACTGTCGGTTCCTAGCAAGGTATGGGTTCGACAGAATATGGCACTCAGTTTCGAGAGGGGCTCCCGGGGAGTGGCTATCCTTCTGTGGCACAACCTTCCTTTCGTACTCAGCCAAGCCACTAAGGACCCACCGGGCCGATTCATGGCCCTAACCGGGACGCTAGGGGGAAACACCCTTAACTTAATGTCTATATATGTCCCACCTGCACGCTCACATCATCACTAAAACAGGTCACTGATATTGTCTCCGGCTTGCCAGTGGGCAAGACAGTGATAGGGGGGGACTTCAATGCAGTCATGCAGAGAGACCATGACACCACGGGTACACCCTCTCCCGGAAGGATGTCAAACGCAAAACGACTGGTAGACTGGGCAACCACCCTATGCCTCTGTGATGTCTGGAGAATATGGAACCCCTGAAACAACCAATACACCCACACTTCAGCAGAACATCATACGCATGTATTGACATGATTTTGATGCCCGTCCTCCACTGCCAGAGAGTGGCCGACATCACTATCCTTCCCCGAGGCATCTCAGATCACTCACCCCTTCTCCTTGGCCTAGGCGACCCCTCCGACACACTTCGCCCCATCTGGCGGCATAACACCTGGTTCTTTCAAGACAAGGACATCAAAAAAGCAATAGCGGAGGAACTTTGACAATACTTCCTCACTAACCAGAACTCCGTTCCCTCTCCGGGTACCCTATAGGAGGCGAGTAAGGCCACCATCCGTGGCTCTGCCAGGGGCCAACTCAAGGCGAAACGTCTATCCCAGGATAGCCGACTGGCTCTCCTCGAGGCACAAGCACTCCGCCTAGAGAAACACTCTTCTGAGGCATCAGATGACGCGCGAGAAAGGCAACTTACGCTAATACATGAAGAAATAAAACAAATCTCGTTAGACTAAGCCAAATTACCATGGAGATCCTCCATCGCCTGCGTGTATGGGTGGGGATATAAAAATGGGAAAATATTACACAGGCTGGCGTCATACCCCATGGCTAACCGTATAGTTCCTGAAATCCGGGACCCTTCTGGGCTCACCCATCGCAAACCAGGCGCGATAGCCCAAGTCTTTGCCGACTACTACTCCCGGCTTTACTCAGCCCAAAAGCTTGAAGCCTCACTCTCCGATATGACCAACCTGGGAAGGGTTTGCCTTCCCAGCCTTTCTGCGCGCGTGGCGGCCGACCTGGACCGCCCCTTTTCCCTAGAGGAAATAGGCGACGCCATCTCCCTGATAGCGGCAGGGAAAACATCGGGTCCCGATGGGTTCCCGCAAGAGTACTACACTACATATCGAGACACCTTGCTCCCCCACCTCTTTGCCCTCTTCAAAGAAGTCACTGAGACAGGAGCATTCCCCCCCGAAACAGATGTGGCAACCATTGTCGTCATCCCCAAAACCCAGCCACCCTCGCCCACCTCCGCGGACTACTGCCCAATCTCACTGATCAACACAGAGGTGAACATATATGCTACGATCCTAGCCCAACGCCTATGACCAACCCTCAGTGAGCTGGTCCACCCGGACCAATGCGGCTCCATGCTGGCGCGTAGTACAAGACATTGTCTGCAACGCCTACACCTGGCCCTAGTGAATCGCCAAACACTCACCCCCTACCTAGCGCTCCTTCTAATTGATTTTGAGAAAGCCTTCGACACAGTCGACTGACAATATCTAGACGGTGTGTTGGCCACAGCGGGAATGGGGCAGCCCTTCCGCCGCTTCGTCCGTGTCTTGTACTCCAACCAAGAGCGAGAGAGCTCATTAACGAAGCCCTCTCAGAGGCATTCTTGATTAGACGGGGGACAAGACAGGGCTGTCCCCTCTCACCACTCCTCTTTGCCCTCGCGATGGAGCCACTGGCATGCCTCATCCGTACGGATGACCAGATCCAGGGCTGGAGGGACTCCGACGAGGACAAGATCACCCTATACGCTGATGACGTGTTGCTCTTTCTCGCAGACCCAGCCCAGTCCGGACCCAGGTGCCTCCAGGTACTCCACACCTTTGAACGGGTCTCAGGCCTGCGACTGAACCCCGCCAAGTCGACACTGGTACCACTTCACCTCTCAAGGGAATGCTTCGACTGGCAATCAACCATCCCCATCAGGCGGCAATCATTTAAATACCTTGGGATATGAATTGCCCTCCTCCCTGACTTGGAATGGGTGCTCAACATCACCCCACTGGTTAAGAAAGCCAAAGAAGGCCTCCGAGGCTGGCAAACCCTACTACTTAATCCGCTGGGTAGAGTGGCCCTTTTTAAAATGATGATTCTCCCCCGTTTCCTGTATATAATTCAAACGACCCCATTTCACCTCCCAAGAAGTTGGTTCAAAGAACTATACAGTTTGGCCACAAAATTCCTCTGGGGGAACGTGAGACCATGTATGGTTCTCGCCCACTGCCCAGTCCCACCTTTCGACGGGGGCATGGGCATGACCGACCTCTATCTATATTATCTAGCCACCCGACTACTCATCCTGCACGACTGGTTTAATGGCGGCTGGGTGGACCCAGCATACAGGACCGAACTAGGAGACCTAGGTCTTTCACAAATCCAGGCAATGTTGTATGGGGGCCCTGTCCCCAGAGCCCTCCATCGGTGACTCAGGCAGTCCTGCTGGTCTGGCGCTCGGCCTTACGTCACACTCGGTGGGACAACAAGTTGACCCAACAAACACCGCTGTGGCAGGTTGTATGGCTTGGGGAAGTGGGAGCCCTGGAGGGATTTAAGGGGTGGGATCTTATCGGCATATCGCAACTGGGTGGCGTGTGGACGGGAGACCACATACAATCATTCCAAGACCTACAACAATGCTACACTCTCCATCCCTCACAATTTTACAAATATTTGCAGCTACGACATGCCCTCAGTACACACCTATCGACTGGCACTACACTTCCAGAGTTTAGCCCAATGGAGGCACAAATCATGATGGGGGACCTGGGGAGGGGAGGAGTATCGTGGATATGCCGCTCCCTAACTAACAATGGCCCGACTGCGCTGGACTCGCTCAGGATCCCCTGGGAGGGTTAGTTGGGTCCCCTCGATGATGAGGACTGGTGTGACACTTTGATGGCCCCTAAAACCATTACCACCTCAGTCAAGCTCCGCTTGATTCAGCTATACTACCTACACAACGCATACCTAACCCCAGACCGCCTTCACAAGGCAGGTCCGCGACCCTCGCCATCCTGTACACGATGTAAGCAAGAGCCGCCTGATTTCTATCACATGGTTTGGTCCTGCCCCCACCTCGCCCCATATTGGGAGGCCCTAGAATCTGAACTCACGGACATTCTGGGTTGGGAGGTGCCACACAGCCCCCTGAACCTCCTCTGGGGGGGCATGGACGGCCGGGACAGGTCCAGGGCGGACAAGCTCTTCCTCTGTACCGCCACCATGGTGGCTAAACGAGATATCGCTGCGGCATGGAAACAGCCTGTTCCCCCAAGCATCTCTAAATGGCGCAAGGGCATAGATTGGTGTGCAATGCAGGAGAAGCCCTTATTCGAAGCTAGGGGATGTCCAGCCAAACACTCATAAGTCTGGGGCAAGTGGTTGAACCAACTGTCCTAAAGGGGTTTTCGGTTTCTTTTCAGACCCAGCTGCATATGATAATGTGTTAAGAAAAGAGAATCATGTACGTTTGCGCATAACAATACCAAATGACTGGCCATTGTGCCAATTTGCTAATGCTTATTTGTGCTGTAATGTTCTGTATGTTCATTCAAAAATCAATAAAATTGATTATCAAAAAAGAAATTCAACTATTCATTCCCTTGCACCTTCTTTACCGTTGCCCTCAATGATAGTAACATGAAAGTTAAACCTTCAACTAAAAAGTCACTTAAACTTGTGCACAGAGCGTTTCTTAAACAGTAGTGAGTATGCGTTACGATGCTTGGGAACTATTTGCTACAAAATATGCTGCTTTTGACCCTTTTTTGGACACTTAGTACAGTTTTTAGTACAATAAAGAGAATAAATAATAAAATTACAGATAAATATCCTAGATAAAACTTGCCGAATAGAAAATGAAGCTTCAAATATTCATACCTCTTGTTCCTCTTATTGGATTTTTTGTCACTCTAGTGTCATTTTGTTTATTAAATGTTACTCTATTTTTGAATTTGTTTTGAGATTTTTATTTTTTGCATTTCGACTTTACTACTGTTTTGGTACTGCATACATATTTTACAGACGTTAAGCCTGTCTAGTCTGTGCCATAGCTACCATGGGGTTCTGCTTAGGGTAATTTAGTGACTTCATTTATTTCTTTATTTAAAAGCATTTGGGTAGCGCAACTGTCACCAAACTGGTAACCTGGCAATAAGCATACATATAGGTACTATACTGCTGGTAATGTGCACATGCACAAGCTCCAGAACCAGGTCTGGTTACTTCGGAAATAGCCACGTCTTCAAGGCCTTCCTGAATTGCAACAGCTCCGTTGAGGCCCTCATAAGGGTCATAGCTCATTCCACAGCTGGGCCGCTTTGATTGGTAAGGCCTAATCTCCTTGTCGTGACCTTCGGAGTTTGTTAATACAGACCAAATTTGCAGAGCTCGAACGAAGATGTTTCCCAGGCGTGTATCCTTTCAATCTACATTGTAAAGGCAGAGGGCCTTGAACACAATGCCCACAGCTTTGAAGATGATTCTCTGCTTCAGAAGAAGGCAGTGCAGTTCATTTAGGGCATTGGATGCTGAGGATCCACAGGGTCTGTTCAACACCAGTTTTGCCGCAACCACTTATTCTCTATACAATCTCTTCACCAAGTATTCAGGAGCACTAAGTAGCAGGGTGTTCCAATAGTCTAATCCGCTCAGTATGACACTATACACCACCAAGGATTTGGCCTGGGTGGGCAGCAGTGATAACACCTTCGTTAGACCATGAAAGAGTGCAAAACAATTGCCTTCTGCTTTTATAACATGGCTCTCCAAAGATAGCTTGTCATCAAACACAACCCCAAGGTTGCGGACTGTGTTCGACGTCTGCGGCTCCTCTCCAGACAAAAGAGGCCAAAAGTTATGGGGAAGTGTCATGGGGATTCTGCTTGCTGAGCAGCAGAAGAATTCAGTTTTATCCCTGTTTAACGTTAATGAATTTGCATGCATCCACTTAACAATATCTGACATGAAACGCTACCATTGTTTCCTCCTGGTTGTTAGTAAGGGATAGGATCAGTTGGGTGTCATTCGCATAATTAACCAGCCTGATGTCTTGTTCCTTTATGAGAGTAATGAGTGGTTTTATATAGATGTTAAACAGGACAGGGCAGAGTGCTGAGCACTGTGGAACTCCATGTTGCAGGCTTTTGTATTCAGAGGAATGTGGGGGCAGGGTAACAGCCTGACATCGATACAAAAGGTAGGATTCCAAACACTTCAGCACTGGGCCCCCCCAGTCCAGTTGAGGATAGTCTGGCCCGGAGGATTCTGTGGTTGATCGTGTCAAAGGCAGCCAACAAGTCAAGCGTGATCAGGACTGTTGACTGGCCACTGTCTACCCTCATTCGCCACTCGTCCATGGCAATGAGTAGTGCTGATTCAGTGCCATTCCGGGTCAGAATCCAAATTGTACGTCCTTGAGGAGGAAATGGGATTCCAGGTATTGGGATAGCCTCCTGCTTACACATCGCTCTACTATTTTCGCGGGGAAGAGTGATATGGGCCTATAGTTGCTCAGGACCAAAGGGTCTGCTGAGGATTTCTTTAGAAAGGGGGTAACTATCGCCTTCTTCCACATATGTGGCAAAACCCCTGACTTCAAGGATTGATTGCATAGATGCAATGTGGGGAGGGTGAGTTTATCTCCTAACTCTTTCCACCCCCTAGGAGGTAGGGGATCAAGTGGGGATCCCAAATTGGTGGACCTGGCAATGAGTTGGAAGCATTCCACCGAGATGGGTTCAAAGGAGTCAAACCTACTGACCTGGCTCTCCCATAGACCTATTCTATTTTGGATTGTGCTGGGACCTAGCACTGATACTTCACTACAACTATGGATATAGCGCGCTCTGGCTCCCTTTTCCAAGTTCGCTAAAGAATTCTCTCCAGAGGGTGTTATCTGTGTAGAAGCACCAATGTAGTCCAATACTTGCTGATCTTCTTATCAAAGACGTCAGCAAGATCATCGCAGAGCTCCTGCGAAGTTTGACTGCCTGCTTTAGCCAGTCAGGATTTGATAGTTCCGTAAGGATGTCAAAGACCTTTTTTGTACCATTCATGGCTGCGAGGATCAAATTAGTATAATATTCAGCCTTAGCTTTGCTGACATCTCTTTTGTAATCGCATAGCTATTTTGAGGGGTCACCCTGACATGAGTTGTAATTATTCCTTGAAGTGGGTAGTCACCCACCCCAAATAATAATCCAAAGTCTTACAACGAGGCACAACCCTATATTGAAAGAAGTATTCAACTCACATTTGGAACTACACCATCCTCCGAAGATGCCACAATAGTTGTCATCCCCAAAACAAAACTGGAAAAGATCACACAAAATGCTCTGCCCACAGATCAATAGAACTATTAAATATCACATACATACTTGCAAATGTAGTTGTTAACATTTATATGATGGCTTTGACAGATTGGCTGTCGTTGCTGCTACCCTCAATGATTCAGGAGAACAAGGAAGGATTTTTTATTTGGAGGCAATCCTTCGACAATATAGGCGGCTCACCTCGTCATGAAGTTAGAGTGTGCAAAAATTTATGATCAATCTTCTTACCGTACAAAGGAGGTTAGGTAGGGGGTTTTTAGTTGAGACAGGAAAGTGGCGCTCAGGCTATTACGTGTACTAACTATAAACCTGTATAGGTGCGGTGCTGCCAGGTCAGGGGAGTAACCCGATAACCCCTGGGGAATGTGTGAATCGCAGGATCCACAAAGTAAAGTAAGCACAGTCCTGGGCACACGCGGTGAGGGTATTTGCAATATAACAATCAGTATCGATACGTTATATAAATGCAGTGGTCGACATCAGTATTAGTTCAAAAAAGGTTTTTTATAAATCTCAACAACGACTATGTTGAATACAATGAACCAGCCGACACGTGTTTCATCACTGGGAGAGGTCCTGTGACTCATCAGGGCTAAAACGAAAGTAACTGGAGGAGTGCTGGACCCCGGAAACCGGTGATAATTCCAACCCGGTATGGGGCGAGCGGGAAGCAGGAGCAACTAGGCAGGCAGGCACTAGATATAGCGCCACGCTGGAAACAACGGTAGGAGGGGACAACGGGCTGCGTGTCAGCCGACGGCGAGAATGAAGTAAGGGCTGGGGCGGTAGTGCCACAGCGCTAGGAGGGTAGATTGACCCTGGAGTAACAGGAAGAGGCTGTCCAGTGTCCGGCGGGGAAATGTAGCAGGGAGCAAAACAGGCGGAGAGCGGAACAGAGCCTGGGTGCGGGAAAACAAGGGCGATATCAGGTTATGCGTAAGTAGGATAATGCAGACGCCTGGGGTCCGGTTCGAAGAGCGATGTAGGGACACTGGAGCCGAGTTAAGAAGGAATTACGCATAACCTGATATCGTCCTTGTTTTCCCGCACCCAGGCTCTGTTCCGCTCTCCACCTGTTTTGCTCCCTGCTATATTTCCCCGCCGGACACTGGACAGCCTCTTCCTGTTACTCCAGGGTAAATCAACCCTCCTAGCGCTGTGGCACTACCGCCCCAGCCCTTACTTCATTCTCGCCGTCGGCTGACACGCAGCCCGCGGTCCCCTCCTACCGTTGTTTCCAGCGTGGCGCTACATCCAGTGCCTGCCTGCCTAGTTGCTCCTGCTTCCCGCTCGCCCCATACCGGGTTGGAATTATCACCGGTTTCCGGGGTCCAGCACTCCTCCAGTTACTTTCGTTTTAGCCCTGATGAGTCACGGGACCTCTCCCAGTGATGAAACACGTGTCGGCTGGTTCATTGTATTCAACATAGTCGTTGTTGAGATTTATAAAAAAACTTTTTTGAACTAATACTGATGTCGACCACTGCATTTATATAACGTATCGATACTGATTGTTATACTGCAAATACCCTCACCGCGTGTGCCCAGGACTGTGCTTAATCTTCTTACCGCTTGGCGTAGAAAGGGCCTGATTCACAGAACTAACTTACGTCAAAAACGTAAAGTTAGTACTTTTTGGTATTCACAGAATACACTTACTCATTTTGGTATTCACAGAAGTTAGTAGTCCTAACTTTAGGACTCCTAAATGCCTTCTGAGAATACCGAAAGTCTTAAAGTTAGGATTTTTCTCAGTTTAGGAGTAGTAAAGTTAGGACTCCTAACTTTAGGACTCCTAAATGCCTTCTGTGAATACCGAAAGTCTTAAAGTTAGGATTTTTCTCAGTTTAGGAGTAGTAAAGTACTCCTAAGTTACTACTCCTAAACTGAGAAAAATCCTAACTTTAAGACTTTCGGTATTCACAGAAGGCATTTAGGAGTCCTAAAGTTAGGAGTCCTAACTTTACTACTCCTAAACTGAGAAAAATCTAACTTTAAGACTTTCGGTATTCACAGAAGGCATTTAGGAGTCCTAAAGTTAGGACTACTAACTTCTGTGAATACCGAAATGAGTAAGTTCAATCTGTGAATACCAAAATGAGTAAGTGTATTCTGTGAAAACCAAAAAGTACTAACTTTACGTTTTTGACGTAAGTTAGTTCTGTGAATCAGGCCCCATGTCTTTGACAGGATAGGTTGGTCATTTATGAGAACTGTTCATTAACATTGACCTACCAAGTTATCAATTTCACCAAAATAACAATTTGGATAGATGGTGCATCCTCACAGCCATTCGATTTGTACAGTACCTCCTGTCACCTCTGCTGTTTGCCATAGTGATAAAACCACTAGTGATGAATATATACTCAGATGTGACAATAAAAGGAATAACTTTTGGTGGGGTATATCAAATTCTTGCTATGTGCAGATGTTGTACTGCTTTCTCTACAAACTATGGTGGTGTCACTAATGTCATTATTGATGGTATTGGGATTCTGGCCAATTCTCAGGATACAAAGTAATCACCATAAAGTAATTGCTCAGCAGTATGCAGTCCCCTTCAAAATCGTAGGACAAATGATTAGGTTTATTTCTGACTCTCTTTTTCAGCCCCTTATATACACCAAATACCCTAACATACATTAAATATATAGAATATGATTTACAAAGGTTCAAAGACCTGTACATCTCTTGGTTGGGCAGCATAGTTGTGATTAAAATAAACATCATCCCTGGACTGTTATATGTCTTACAGGCCCTATGCGTTTGAAAATATAAGCAGACTCTAAAAGGCTTAAATAAAGCGTTAACGCACTTTGTGTGGCAGGGAAAAAGTGTCTCTGAGAAACTTCTGAGGACCCCAAGAGAGAAAGGGGGATGGGGTTCCCTACATAACTCACTCCTACAAAGCAGCATAACTGTGATTGTTGGGGAGTGGCCCATATGTGAAACTTATGGTGGGGATGTCCCTATGAGATTTAATATGGCTACCAAAGAGGGGTAGACCCCAAGACAGAGACTGGAGTCATATAACAGGCTACCAAGGATAAAACAGTGTTTCAACTCACAAACTTTACATCGCATGTTGCCGCCATACATTAAAATCCTGAGTTTTAACCAACAAAGGAGGTATCCTCCTTCAGGAAATGAAGGGAAGGGGACTGCCATATGATCTCCAACATGTTCTTTGGAGGGTAGATTAGATTATTTAAAGTCTACAAACTTACATTTGGTCTATAAATATCTGGAAGAGGTTGGTATCAACAACTATATCATTAAGGCTTGTAGCTGGAAGGTAAATCAGCAAGCACCATACAGCTGACACAAGAAAAGTAACTACTTACGACCTACTGAGGCACTAAAACATCTTTCCAAACTGATAAATATGCCCTTCCGTCTCATTGAGTGATCCTATATATCCAGATGGGGAAGAGATATAAATAAGAATATATCGAGGTATGAGAGGGAGGCTTTGTGGAAGGATGTTTATGAAAATAGCATCAGTAGACCACAGGTAATTCTCAATTAAATTAATGAGTGTGTGGTATTTAACTCCTAACAGACTTTTTCAAGGGACGTTGGACAGGTGTTGGAGAAACTGCAATGGCGGAAGTACACACATATATATATATATATATATATATATATATATATATATATATATATATATATAGCAGCCCCTTGGTGAAGAGCTACTAAAGGAACTTTCAGCCTCCAATAAGCATATTGTGCCATATTATTCATGATAAGTGCAGATACAGCACTTGTTCTACTGGGCCACTGTCCAATAGATTGGGAAGATTAATCTACCAGTTTTGTTAGTAGCTAGAATGAACATAGCAACTCTTTGGAGACAGACATCCATCCCCAACGTGACACACTTGGTGCTGGAAGGTTTGGGAAACAATGACAGTCGAGATACTCTTTTCTCATATAGCCAAAAAAAGAAATGACTTCCTGGCAATATCTTACCTGTCTTACAATCTATGAATGGAGGCAATCTTGAGTTGTCTTGACCAACGAGAGTGAGGACTCTTTTCTTGTTCCTAATCCTATTTTTATTCTTATTTTGTTGTTTTATATAGCACAAAACCAGACACAGTTGCGGTATCAGAACACTTTACAGGTGTCATATGCTACATGAATACACAATACAAACAAGGCATGATATTTTTGTTTTATCACATTAAGGATACATAAGAAAAAAATGAACTTGGAGAATCAGCATACTTTCTGGATATATAGGCCCTTCAAAAAGCAGCCAGGGACAAGAGCTCCAAACTGAAAGAGGCAGTGGAAGACCAGCGTTTCCATTCTCCTTTGAAAGTGCTATTTGGAGGATTTGTCATGATAGTGGGGGGATATTTCACTGAGGATGTTTGACTGATTTAACAACCAATTGAATGAAATGGCAACAGGTGTGCATACTAAATATCGAAGTTGGAATATTTGATGGTACTAAATATCGAGACTATAAGCAAGTAAGTCAAGATATTCTATTTCCAACTCTACATAATGTACCTATGTGGTACATATATCTGCAAGGTTAGGAATCGTAAATCATTGCTTCCCTACATGCACTTGCTTTTCAATATTTAGTACCTCAATATTCTGTCCTCAATATTCTTGTTTGTCAAAATTCTCCATGTCAATATTCAGTAGTGCAATCAAGTCAGCGGTCTCTACTTTTTATGGCAGTCATGTAAGAAAAGAGAATGTGCACGGATGCTGTGTGGCAGATGCTCATCACTAGAATTGGGGAGGGGATGGGGTAAATGTTCACATTGTTTTTGCTGTTTCAATTTTATTCTTCGACGGAAATGGGAGTGCCTAAAGGAAGATAGCAGAGAGGCAAATTGCCGATAAACTTATGATATGCTAAACCTGTCAAGATTATGGTATTCTTAAAATACAAAAAAGGCTTCCATAAAATGTTCATGACACGCTAACCTATCAGCAAAACAGAGACCTAACTAATCATAATACATAATCTTCTCTAGGATGTCATTCTTCACAAGCAGGTCTCCACAAGTTTGTTTTTGTGGCTAAATATGACAACTTTAAATGTCTCCAAATGTGTTTGTAAGGCTTATATTGTGTCAAACATTTTAAATATAACATTAATGCACAGCTTGCATGTGGGGTCCTTGTTCTATCCATGGCGCATGATTTGGCCCACTGCCAACACTTGTATCTTTCTCCCTTAATCATTGAGTCATACAGAGGCTGTACTGGCTGTAGACAATGTTATCATGATTTTGAAAATCAATGTTATCATCCATAAGTATCTGAGCATACTCCACAGCATCATCTTGCTGACACAGAGGTGTGGCACCGCGGTCAGGGCGACTGACGCTGGACATCACGGTTCGATCCATGGCTCCGGCGGCAGGGGTCTGCCCAGCACCATGCGACTCTGGGCAATAGCTCGCTTAATCTTCCCTACGGCCCCCAGCGCCGAGATACCCCTTCGGGGGTGATTCGTGCGCTATACAAGTACTGGATTTACACTGAAGACAGATGTGATGTCCTTAGAGGACTCATACATATTGTGAGTATTCGAATACACCAATTTTGATGAAATACATAGGTGACCAAGTTCCTGCTTCACAGTTGTGGCTGAAACTTAAAGAACAGTTCTTCTATTATGTGGCTTTCTCCCCCCAGTTTATCATTCTCGTGGTATAATCTACGAAACAATCTTGATTGGGTATCGAACAATAAAGTAGGGAGGCAGCACTTCAGTTTCCTGCTCTTCGTTTTTGATAATTTCCACTTCTGCAAAGATGAAGATTAGCAGTGCATACAAGACTTCATCAGATGGAGTGCAATCATGCAGTGCCCCTAATCTTGCCTTATGCATTTTAAGGGCTGACACAACCTCTTTCAAACCGAAGGGCTCAGTTTTTTCTGCCAATTCCACTCATTACCTTTTTTTCAGACAGTATAGAAACTTTTTTGTGTGCTTTGTGTGCTAAGGGCTAATCTAAGAGAATTCTTATAGCAGAGGTTTTTGCCAACATGGGGATTGAAAAAAAGTCCCTTTTTTGTTGTCACCATCATTTTTTTGCTGAATTTTATTACTGGTTTTTAGACTCTGCACACTGAGGCGCTACCATCCAATCCCCAGCCTATGTGCTCTGACCATAGTATATGGTGTACAAACCACACCCATGGCATGGGCCTGTAGAGGGTAGCACTTATTGTGCTATCCACTAATATGACAAGCAAACATGGCTTCAGGCTTACCAATGTTGTCTGATTGCTGCAGTTTAAGCCTGTAGTCCGACCTGTTAAAATAACCCTTTTAGAAGGGGAAAGACCTTCCTTTTAAGTTTTAATAGGTCACACCTAAGAAGACTTTGTAGCCCCCAAGTTAGGTTGCCTTGTATTTAAAAGCGGGACATGTACAAATGTAATATTGGCATGTCCCTACAGTAATTAGCCCCCAAAAGCTATTTTCACTTTGGAAGGCTCTGACTGCCCTATAAGGAAATCTAGAGTGCACATTAATATATTAATTGACGAACATGGATTTGGAACAAGCTAAAGAAATGGTTTAAACACTATTTTTAACATTTATTCTGAAATAAAATTCAATTATAAAATTAGTTTTTTGGTACGTATTTAGGAAAAGTAACCTTTAGAAAGTTAGCACAGCCTGAAGCCCCTGGAGGCCAATTTGCATTAGCCTGTCAGCAGCCACGCTTGCCAGTGATTGACCTTAATGAGATGTGAAAACTGCAGCCAGAACAGAAACAATGCTTAAGCCTGGTACCAGGATGGGCTGGGGGTAATGTATGTTTCACATGTCAGCCAAGGAACAGCAGCTGGGAGGGTTTTAATGTACTTCAAAGGAAGGGAAGCCTTTGATCTTTAGACCCTCTGTAGCCGACAGGGCACCAGCTGAAAAGGAGGGGAGGTGGTCCCAGAATCAGTTTGGTGGAGCTGAGCAGGAGGGGGGCTGTTATTTTCCATAAACATACCTGTGGCTGGCCCAAAGACTCGCTTCTGGGGAAGAAGGCCTGTGCCAACTTGGATTTCTCTTAGAATCGTACAATGTGGGATAGTTTGCAGTAAGGCAACCAGGATGTCATGCAAAAGTGGGAAGGGAGGGCCTGGGCAACATATTCTTCATTGGTTTGCGAGCGTTGTGGGGGCAACACCACCTCTCCCCCAAAAGTGGCACCTCACCCACAGCTCGTAAGAACACTTTCTCAACCTGTGTAAGGACATAAGAGGGCTGATCCTGCTGTCTAAAACTTGTGAGGAGACCTAAAGGGCTAGACCTGCTCCAACTTGTACCCATGACAAAGAAGTGGACTTCAAGGGTCAGTTTCATTTCTGCCTATGTGGCTAGAAGGATATCAAAAGCTGCAAGAGGCCTTTTCCAAGAGTGACAAGTTGCAACTGAAAGAGGACTGGGCCCTGCTGGTGGCCTTTATTGGAGTGAGTCATAACCTCTAAGGAGCCTTAGTGGTGTCCAGAAAGATTGAAATCTCCCAAACATTTGGACATGGAGAAATGTTGTACTTCCAAACCTGTGGAGGACCGGGACAAACCACCCATGTCAATTTCCCCAAGGCGCAACCTCACTGGGGAAGATAATCAGGTTGGCCTGCTCTGACCTTTTTGCCACCTGAAAATCCAGTTTATCTGACTCACATGGCAAGCAAATTCGACTTCGGTTCCACCATCCAGGATACAGCCTGCTGCCTTTTCCTGCTGGAGGAAGTCAAGCTCCAAAAATAGTACACCGCCGAAGGTAGAAATTACGAAGAAAAAGACTAAAAATCCACACTTTGCATGATGGATAAAGTGTATCTGAAGTGAAAGCACTGTGTTACTCATAAATTAAGCGCTTCACAAATGCCTTTGATTTGGATACAAAGAGGCTATGCAATTGGAGAGAGGAGCAGTGTCCAAAGTACCGTTGTCCAATTCACAACTTTTCTGCACGTCTAATATAATATAGGTTCACAATAAAAGTGCTTTTCAAATGTAAAATTACATTCCATATTGGGAGAATAGTGATTGGTAGAATTTAACACATAGAAATTGAACTAATAAATGAAAGATTTAACATGAATAGGACAATTGTTGCATCTTCAAATTTAAGGGCAGTATGCGATATTAGGTGAACACCCACAAACTTGTGTTCACATACCTTGCACGTTGGTTCTCTTCCTAGAAGCGAATGCAAATTTGCTCCATTCAAAGAATGTCAAGTGTATTTGCCAAGGTGGAAATGGAGATTGAACACTGCAATATTTATTATTTACATAGAAAACATTTCACCTCAAGGAATACCCCACCTTTGACCTTGCTATGAAGTAGCCTGTATAATCCTGCTTTAGAAAGATATTTTATCAACCTCTCATATTGACGAAGCAAGTATCTTGGTGCTGCTTGACCGATCTCTGGCATTTGATGCCATCAACTATGAGGTTTTACTTGAAATTCTCCAGTAACAAATGGCAATCTTTGATGTTTCACCTCATGCCTCTTTGTTAGAAAAGGACTGTACAGATGGACCTCCACCAGTTCAACTAGTCCCTCTTTCCTAAAAGCTCCACAGGCATTATTCTCACTCTCATCAGGTACAACCTGTACATAGAGCCACTGGGAGTACTACTAAGCCAACAAGCCAATCCCATGCACCAATTTGTTGTAGATGCACAACTGATAAGGATGCCCAGTTAGAAAATTTTATTTGGTGCCACACCAGTGATGGCTGATGTTATATAAATGTGAATAACATGACAGTACATTACATCACATAACATATGTCTTAAGGGTCTGTGAAATGCTTAACATCAAAACTCTGCTGAATGTCATTCAACCTGAATTTTTGCAGTGCATCTAAAACAAACAATGTCTGTGTTTGCTCTCATAAACTAAGGTACCCTTGAGCCTCTCATCCAGTAATCACTCAACAGCATGATTTAGATAGCTTCCTCTCCTGTCTGCAATCCATAATTAGATCCATGGACTTTATCATTGTTTTGTCTTTGTCCTCGGAGAACAGTCGCAAGAAAAGGACCAAACAGCATTGACCCAGCATTCATTACTACACAGTGTAACAAATTGGGTTGTTGATTGACTGGGGTGTGAGTCCTGGTAATGCAGCAACCACAGCCCTTGTCAGGGTAAGGCACAAGCCAATCCTAAATTAACCTTTGCTAAACCCTCTGGTAGCTTGGCAGAGGGTGGTGAGACTTAACTTCGAGGCAATGTGTAAAGTATTTGGGCAACACTTCAAACAGTAATAACATAAAAAAATATGACACAAAACCGATCCCACACCAAGTTAGAAATATACAGCTTTCTTTAATAAATAAAACAGGACCAAATTGATAAAAATCCAATCGGAAGAACTAGAGATGTGCAATTTTAAAAATTTGAGGGAAACTAGCACCAAAAAACACGAAGAACCAACAGAGGATATTTGGATCCATGTTGAAGATGCGTTGCACAGCCGAACCAATGCGTCGGTTCTGTGGTGAGGCAAGGCTGCAATGTGAGGTCCTGCATTGTCTGGATCATGTTGACAAAGGCTTGCGATGTGATGTCCGGCATCAAGCATGCATCTCGCACTCGCGGCAATGCATCAGTTCCAAGGAACTGCAAGGCTGTGATGCGAGTCCGGCATCGAGGCTGCAGTCGATGAGGGATGCAAGGGCCTGTGCAAAGGATGCATCACGCAGTAATGGTCCCGAAGAGGTTGCGGGCTGTGGTGGCATTGCAGGTCTTTGCGAAGGGTCCAATCCATGCAGCAGAGGAGATGCGTCGGTTCCGCTGGATCTTTTTCCATTTGTCACCCCGAGTGGGTACGGTTATGCCCAGACGTGGGTCCCGTGCTCTCCATGCCACTGGAGTCAAGCTATCCTGGCTGATGAGGGCTGAAAGCCCGAAACCGGTCCTAGGATGCTTGTTTCCAGTCCAGGGAGGACCTGGCCTGGCAGTTCGGGCTGGACTGTTCCGTTCAGGCGCAGGGTCAAGACTGATTTGCATATGACTGGGTCCAAACTGGAATGGCATGGTAAGCAAAAAAACGATGGATTTAGGCCCAGATCTCTGTACTGGGGTGAATGTATGACATTGTTCTGCATTCTGTCCATCAATTGTTCTTTTTGGATCCACAGAGGCTGGCAGAGCAACTTAAACCCACTTCCAAGGGTCCAGACCAGAGCTAAGGTGGCACCACTTGGCAGGGCGGACACTCAGATGGCAAAGTCCAGGTGCAAAGTTATTTGAAGCCTGTTATGTCCCTGAGGCTTCAGATCAGGAGGCCAGCCAACTAGCCCTTGGAGTCACTCTGGGATTCTGGGTTCAGGTGATGCAAGTCCAGTCCCTCTCACCCAGGCAAAAGGACAGCAGGCAGCAGGTCAGCACAGCTGAGCAGTAACCCTTTCAGGTCAGCAGTCAAGCAGAGACAAGTCCTTTCAGCAGCATAGTAGGCCTTCTTCTTAGCAGAGTATCCACAGGTTCATAAGTGTACTGAAGAGTTGCTGTCTGAGGCCCAGTATTTATACCCCGTTGTGCCATTGATGTGGAGAGAACCTTCTGGAAGCAGGCCTTTGAAGTGCACGGATGCCATACCTTCCTTGCCCTGGCTCCGGACTAACTACAGGGGGTATGCAGCCCTTTGTGTGGAGACGGGACACAGCTGATGCTCTCTTCCGGCCAGTGTTGGCCTATCCAGGCACACCTAAGCTCCCTATTGTGTGTGACTATCTAGGAGGAATATAGAAAGCCCAACTGTCAACTGCACACTCCCATCTTGGCTGTCCAGAGCTTACCCTAGTGGTGACCAATATGTATTAAAAAGGAAGGTTTGGGCCTGGCAAAAGGTTTATTTTGCCAGGTTGAAATAGCAGTTTAAAACTGCACACACAGGTTGCAATGGCAGACGTGAGACCTTTTTAAAGTGCTACTTAAGTGGGTGGCATAATAAGTGCTGTAGACCACTAGTAGCATTTAATTTACAGCCCCTGGGCATAGGTAGTGCCACCTTACTAGGGACTTACAAGTAAATTAATATGCCAATTGGGTATAAGCCAATCTTACCATGTTTTAAGGAGGGAGCACAAGCACTTGAGCACTAGTGAGCAGTGGTATAGTGTGCAGAGTCCTAAGGCCAGCAGAAATGAAGTAACCAAAACAGGAGGTCTGAAGGCAAAAAGTGAGAGGGAAAACCATGCCAAGGATGCCCCATCTAACACAGAATATGACACTCTTCCTCCCTATAGCAGACGTCCTTTCGCGAATTCATGTCTTCCTCTTATCACACATTGATGGAGGCAACACACTAAACAATGGCCTCCCAGGGTCCTTGTTGACACCAAAGTTGTTCTTCATGCAGAGACTTGATAAATCACCTATCAAAAAAGATATAGAGAACACTTTCACTTCCTTAAAAGAACTTTATTGGCTCTCTCTTCTCCCAGAACCCAATCCAAAGTCTCTTGTTGATAAGAGACACTAGCTGTGTAAATCTATCATGCTTCTAAACTCAGTGTGCTTGGTGTTGCATGAACTAATAGAAGGACAACCATGTCCTAACTGAAAATCCAAAAGACTCACAAACAATACACAGAGCAAGAGGCTTTGTCACCACATGGATGGAGACGCCAAACAACCTCTCCTTTATACCTCAGTCTTGCTCCTTTGTTGATGCAAATTAGGGAAGGTCTCAAACCCCTCTCTTCACAAACTTCCTAGATCCTAGACCATATGCCCTCCCTTTCCTCATTTTGCCTCACAGTCAGACTGTGTTCCTTATTTTTCTGATGTTTTCTCTGTTTATATGTGGTAGACCTGGCATGCTTGGTGTGGTTTCCCCCTAACTTTTTACCTTCAGACCTCCAGTTTTGCTGACTTCATATTTTCTGGCCTTAGGACTCTGCATACTTTACCACTGCTATCCAGTGCTAAAGTGGCCGTTCCCTTTCCCTAAAACATTATAACATTGCCTTATACCCAATTGGCATATTTAATTTACTTATAAGTCCCTTATAAAGTGCACTACATGTGCCCAGGGCTTATAAATTAAATGCTACTAGTTGGCCTGCTGCACTGGTTATGCCACCCACTTAAGTAATTCTTTAAACATATAAGTCATCCCTAAGGTAAGCCCTAGATAGCCCCAGGGGCAGAGCTCAGTGTATTTAAAAAGTTGGAGATGTACTTTTATGTTTTACATGCCCTGGTAGTGAAAAACTCTTACATTTGCTTTTCACTACAGCAAAGCCTAGCTCTCCCATAGGATAGCATTGTAGTTGTCTTATTACATTCTATAACTGTAATTTCCAAATGAGTAGAGAAAACTGGTTCTTGTTTGCGGTCTCTTGAATCTGAATTTAAATTCCTAATTTACGGTGAAGTCGGATTGTAAGTTACGGTTCTGAAAATGCCACTTTTAGAAAGCTGGCATTTTCTTGCCTTAGCCATTTGATGCCTTCAGCCTGTCTCGGGTCATATGACTGGGTATAGTTGGCAATTGGACTTTGTGTATTCCTCCTAAACATTAACACATAATGGGGGCATCGGTGTGACTGGATGGGCCATCACTGGTATGATGGGAGGGAGGAGCTGGGCCCACCCTCACGTACACCTGAATTGGCTGCATCTTGTCACCAAACAAAGGGCTCCATATCCCTTGTAGTTAGTCTGGAGCCAGGGCAGAGAAGGCAGGGCATCTGTACACTTCAAAGGCATGCCTCCTAAAGCTTCTCTCCCCTTCAAACGCACAAATGTGTATAAAAGGACCTCAGACACCACCACTTCAGTACATTTCTGGACGTGTGGATACTCTGCCAGGAAGAAGGACTGCTGTACTGCAACAAGGACTGCCACTCTGATGGACTGCTGGTCTAAAGCACCTGCAACCCTGTTGTGCTGCCCTGCTGCCCACTTGCCTGGGGAAGAAGAACTGGACCTGCAGCTTCATCTTAAACCCAAGACCCCAGAGCGACTACTAAGGCTAATCTGTTGGCCTCCTGATCTGAGCCTCAGGGATATAAAAGGCTCCCCAACAGCTCCTGGACCCATCTTCAGTGAGTTCCTAATCCCCCAAGCGGTGCCTCTCAGGTCCTGGACCTTTGGTGTGGCTCACAGGCTCCTGGAAACAGGCTTTTGGACTCTTTGCCATCGCGAATGGGACCGCTCACACAGGAACTGCGCTGCCCAACCAAAAATCTTGCTGAGTCACCGCTATCCCATCTCTTCACACAGCAGCATCAACATCCCATGGGGAACTGCCAATGTGAAGCTCCAGCCAGCCCGTCCACAACTTCCGGCCTGCTCTTCACGCCACGCCGACAAACGTCCACACCACTCACCTTGCTTCTGGCAACCCTCTCCAACGCGAACGGGACACTTGGCACAAAACGTGAGAAAGTAGACCTTCAGCGGGACTCATCTGGGACTCCATCTGACCCGCACTCCATCACAGTCTGTCTGAACTTTTGACTTCGACCTGGTCCAGCGTGACCTGATAGCTTGGTTGGTTATGCCTTTAGATGCTATACTGCAGTTTATACTTTAAAAATTCATAACTCCGGTTCTACTGATTGGATGTTGGTCATTTTTATCTTGTTTTATTTATTAAATTAATCTCTATTTATTTAATCTAGTGCGAGATCTTTTAATGTGTGGTGTTGTCACAGTTTTACTGTTTGAAGTGTTGAATAAATACTGAACACATTGCTTCTAAGTTACAGGGGGTGAGAACAAGTTAATTTGGGGGTTGCTTGTGCCTTACCCTGACTAGGATTGTAGTTGCTCTTTGGTCAGGGCTCACACTCCAGTCAACCAGTAATGCAATTTCTAACCAAATGCATGTATTACTCTTAAGTCTCATTGTAAACGTAGTGGTAAGTCTAATAATAACCAAATGTTGGATATGCACCTTTTGCTACATAGAACATTCTGCTAACATTTTGTGCAAGACTTGTGCTTCATGAATGGCCACAATTAAAAAAGGAGGGAAAATAATTTCCCTTTGGAGAAAAATAAAAGTAATCTGTGCAAAAGTACATTTGTATAGTAATTGTGCACAGGTAATTTTCATGTGGTGGTAATTCAGCAAACGTTAGTGTTACATGCTAGAAATTTACAAATGACATAAGTTTCATATAGCACTTCTGGAATCATTTATAAATACTTACACATACATAAAAACAGTAAATCTGCTCCAGATGTAGGGGTAATTATATGTTAGCAGATTTCCTACTTTTCTAAAAGGTCCTTTGTCTATTAGACCCTATGAACTTAAACGACTCTCAAAATGTCTCTCTTAGCCTTAGCTCATGTACAAAAAAACAGAGAGCCTGAAGGAGGGAAAGTAAAGAGCTGAGAGTTTCTAAGAGAGATGAAACATAACTAACCCTAACTGTAAGCTGACACACAAACAAGCATTTAGCCTATAAAGAAGACAGTGAACTGTGCCAGTGAGCAATTTAATATAAATCCTACGACATATGGTACATAAATGTTACAGCTATCAACTCCCAATGAAAAACAAATGTATTCTACAAAGATTTGTTTTACTAAAGCACATATTAACCATATTTGAACAGGTGTGATATGATCTAATTTTATAATTTAATCAGTCTTATTATACTAGTGGTGTTCTTAAAAGACTATCTTTTGGACAACATATTTAGTTAGCTGTTCCTTCCTGATGAATCATGACTCCTTATGGTGCCGATGACTTGCATAATTTCAACATCTTTAAAAATGGTTTGAAAGTATTTGTTTTAACATAGCTGTGGGAGTTTAAGAAAATTAAGGATTTGCAGCATCATTTAAAACATTTCTATTGCTCCTGATGAAGATGAACTTTGAAGGAGTTCAATTCAATTATCCATTTTTGTCCAGGTGAATTTCCTTCCAACAAGGTTAGGAACACATATATAGGGGCGAGACGTTTGGAAGACATCAAGAAGACCTTGGGAAGACCTCAGTAAGACATCGAGATACATGAGTGCGAGTCGCTAAAAGATTGAGACAGGCAAACTAGTAATCTATTGCTGTACCCCCTCGCCCTCCTGTTTCCCGCCGCTGTGTCCCCTGCGGCCCCGCCCCCCTCGCTGACCACTCGCTGCCCCTGCCTCCCGCCTCCCCATATATGGCGGCCGCTGCGCGGTGAGGTGAGCGACCCTTGACCTCTGGGTAGGTCGCCCCCCATCCGCACAGCACCACCTGTGCGTCCAGCTCCCTGCTGCTGCTGATCTGAGGCCCTCCTCCACCCGCAGGCTACCACCTGCGCCTCATCCCTGGTGGCCAGTGGTAGGCCGTAGGTAGGTTCTGGTCGTTGTGAGCGTCACTGTTACTGTCTCTCCCCTCTATATTTGTGCCCCGACTGTTTTTCCACTGTTTTTGCCCTTCCGTTCTGTGCCCCCACTGCTGTGACTGTTTTTTCGTTCTGTGCCCCCACTGTTTTTCCACTGTTTTTGCCCTTCCGTTCTGTGCCCCCACTGCTGTGACTGTTTTTCGTTCTGTGCCCCCACTGTTTTTCCACTGTTTTTGCCCTTCCGTTCTGTGCCCCCACTGCTGTGACTGTTTTTTCGTTCTGTGCCCCCACTGTTTTTCCACAGTTTTTGCCCTTCCGTTCTGTGCCCCCACTGCTGTGACTGTTTTTCGTTCTGTGCCCCCACTGTTTTTCCACTGTTTTTGCCCTTCCGTTCTGTGCCCCCACTGCTGTGCACTGTTTTTTCGTTCTGTGCCCCCACTGTTTTTCCACTGTTTTTGCCCTTCCGTTCTGTGCCCCCACTGCTGTGACTGTTTTTCGTTCTGTGCCCCCACTGTTTTTCCACTGTTTTTGCCCTTCCGTTCTGTGCCCCCACTGCTGTGCACTGTTTTTTCGTTCTGTGCCCCCACTGTTTTTCCACTGTTTTTGCCCTTCCGTTCTGTGCCCCCACTGCTGTGACTGTTTTTCGTTCTGTGCCCCCCTGTGCCCTTTTTGATTTCTGTACCCCCTCGCCCTCCTGTTTCCCGCCGCTGTGTCCCCTGCGGCCCCGCCCCCCTCGCTGACCACTCGCTGCCCCTGCCTCCCGCCTCCCAGCTGCTCCTCCCTCCCACCTCCCCATATATGGCGGCCGCAGCGCGGCCGCGCCGCTGGTGCGCCGAAGGCGTGCCTAAGGCAAGCCCGTCTGCGCCCGTCCGCGCCTGGACCGCGCCCAGTGCCAGAACCCCTGGGCCGTGCGCCCCCCGCTCCAGCCTCGAGGACCGACGCCGATACGATGCCACCACACTCCACGCTCTCAACCCCGGACGGACACACAACTGCTTCAAGGCCGCCCCGAAACGCACCCATGGTCCCTTCACCTGCCGGAACTGCAGCTACACCAGCCTCAGAGCCACCGAAGCGCCCGCCAAGAAGTACCTCAACCACCTCCGATGCATCCTACTGAACACCCGCTCCGCACGCAAACACGCCGTCGAGCTCTGGGACCTGCTCGACACATCATCACCAGACGCCGCCTTCCTGACAGAGACCTGGATGAACGACTCCTCCGCACCCGACATCGCCATAGCCATCCCAGACGGCTATAAGATCACCTGTAGAGACCGCATCAACGCAGTAGGAGGAGGAATCGCCATCGTCCACAAGAACACCATCAGGGTCTCGACCAGCACCGACGACACTCTCAGCACCGCCGAACACATGCACTTCCAGATCCACACGGACCCCAACACCACCCTTAGAGGCACCCTTGTCTACAGACCCCCTGGGCCCCGACCCCAGTTCAGCGACTCCATCGCCGACTTCATCAGCATGCACGCCCTGACCTCCACCGACTACATCCTCCTCGGAGACCTGAACTTTCACCTGGAGAACAACAACGACAGCAACTCCTCCACCCTGATCGACAACCTCGCCAACCTCGGACTGAAACAGCTCGTCACGACGCCGACCCACATCGCCGGACACACGCTCAACGCTATTTTCTCCTCAAGCTCCCACGTCTCCTTCAGCCACACCTCCGAACTCACCTGGACCGACCACCTCTGCATCCACTTCACCTTCCGGAAACCCGCCGCACACCACCGCACCCTACAGATCCCCCGCAGATGCTGGAGCAAAGTCACCGAAGACCAACTCCAGACAAACCTCGCACTCAGCCCACACACCGACCCCTCCAACCCCGACGCCGCCGCCCGCAATCTCAGACGATGGATGGACGACTGCGCCAACACCTTAGCCCCGCTGAAAAAAACAACCTACAAAGACACCAGCAAGAGAGCCAGCTGGTTCACCCCGGAACTTTTAGCATCCAAGCGCACCTGCCGGAAACTGGAGAACAAATGGCACAGCGAGAAGACGCCGGACAGCCGCGCAGCCCACAAAGACGCCATCCGCAACCACCATCACCTCATCAGGTCCGCCAAGAGGACCTCCTTCAAAGACCGCCTCAACAACAACGCACACAACAGCAAGGAGCTCTTCAGCATCGTGAAGGAACTCTCCAACCCCAGCTCCAACGCCAACGCCATCCCGCCGTCGCAAGCCCTGTGTGATTCCCTCGCCACCTTCTTCCACCGCAAGATCGCCGACATCCACAACAGCTTCAACTCCCGGACGACCCCAACAGGCCCCGGCACATCAGACCCGCCGCACCCCATCGACCACGACCCCCTGACAGCCTGGGTCAACGTGAACACCGAGGACACAATCAAGACCATGGGCACAATCCACTCCGGCTCCCCATCAGACCCTTTTCCACACCACATCTTCAACAAAGCCGGCAGCTCCATCGCACCCCACCTGCGCAACGTCATCAACCTCTCCTTCGAGACCGCGACCTTCCCAGAGAGCTGGAAACACGCCGAGATCAACGCCCTACTCAAGAAACCCAAGGCGGACCCGAGCGACCTCAAGAACTTCCGGCCCATCTCCCTGCTTCCATTCCCAGCTAAGGTCATCGAGAAGATCGTCAACAGACAGCTCACCCGCTACCTCGAAGATAACAGCATCCTGGACCCCTCCCAGTCAGGATTCCGCAGCAACCACAGCACCGAGACCGCCCTCATCGCCGCCACAGACGACATCAGGATCCTGCTGGACAACGGCGAGACGGCGGCCCTCATCCTCCTGGACCTCTCTGCCGCCTTCGACACTGTTTGCCACCGCACACTACGCACACGCCTCCACGACGCAGGGATCCGAGACAAGGCCCTCGATTGGACCACCTCCTTCCATTCCGGCAGAACCCAGAGCGTCCGCCTCCCCCCATTCCGATCCGAAGCCTCCGAGATCATCTGCGGCGTACCCCAGGGATCTTCCCTCAGCCCGACACTGTTCAACATCTACATGGCTCCACTCGCACGCATCGCCCGACAGCACGACCTCAACATAATCTCCTACGCCGACGACACTCAACTGATCCTCTCCCTCACCAAGGACCCCCTCGCCGCCAAATCCAACCTCCACGAAGGAATGGAAGCCGTCGCCGACTGGATGAAGTGCAGCCGACTTAAGCTGAACACAGACAAGACTGAGATCCTCATCCTCGGCTCCAACCCATCAGCCTGGGACGACTCCTGGTGGCCCTCGTCACTAGGGGCACCCCCGACACCAACCGACCACGCACGCAACCTGGGAGTCATCCTCGACTCAACGCTCACCATGACCAAGCAAGTCAACGCAGTCTCCTCCTCCTGCTTCAACACCCTCCGCAAGATCTACAGGTGGATCCCGACAGACACGAGAAGAACAGTCACCCAG
Organism: Calotriton arnoldi; assembly: GCA_963921515.1. Lineage (NCBI taxonomy): Eukaryota > Metazoa > Chordata > Amphibia > Caudata > Salamandridae > Calotriton > Calotriton arnoldi. The sequence goes on along the minus strand of CAWUFW010003607.1, from coordinate 209,718 downwards.
GCCCTCGTCAGCAGCAGACTCGACTACGGAAACGCCCTCTACGCAAGAGCCCCGACCAAGCTCATCAAACGACTGCAAAGAATCCAAAACGCCTCTGCACGCCTGATCCTCGACATTCCACGCCACAGCCACATCACCCCCCACCTGAAAAACCTGCACTGGCTCCCCGTCGACAAGAGAATCTCCTCCAAACTCCTGATCCACGCACACAAGGCACTCCACAAAACCGGCCCAGCCTACCTCAACAGTCGACTCTCCTTCTACGTTCCCAACCGTCAACTCCGCTCCGCCGACCTCTCCCTGGCCACCGTCCCGCGCATACGGAGAACCACCACCGGAGGAAGATCCTTCTCTCACCGCGCCGCCAAGATCTGGAACACCCTTCCCCTCAACCTACGACAGACCCAAGACCTTCTGACCTTCAGGAGACGACTCAAGACCTGGCTATTCGACCAGTAGCGGCAACACCCCCCCTCCTCTCCCTCAGCGCCTTGAGACCCTCGCGGGTAAGTAGTGCGCTTTACAAATCTTGTGATTGATTGATTGATTGCAGAAAGCAGGAAAACGTTAAATTTAAAGGACATGCAGTTCACATGTATAATTGTAATGTATCAGCTGGTACACTAGAAGAGTAGTTCTTAACCTGTGGTCTGGGGATCCTTGGAGATCTGTGAAGCCAACTCAGGGGTCTGCCACTGCTTAGAATATGAAATATTAACAGATTAATGAAGTGTATATAAATTAAAAAGCAAAATGGAGAACTGAACATTTTAAAACATTGTGTAAATGTTAAGGAATTTGAAATTGGAGTCTAAAAGTTAAGTTAGCATTATCATATTGATTCGTGTGAGCAGTGCAAGCGCATCAAATAAAATTTAGTATGGATGGATAGTGGCCTCAATTGAATTTGGAAAAGCACCAACCTTTCCATTAAAATTTTGTTTTTTTATATTTGTTTGTTAATTAAATAAATGATTTACCATTTTATGTATTTGTTTGAATGCATGTTTCCGTTGTTTGTGTGTATTTTTTTGTGGTTCAAATCATTGTAAATGCTTAGACCAGGGTATTTTGCTTCCAGTATTGACTCAAGTGGGTAGCCGGATTTCAATAATGAGTCAGTGGGGATCCCCGGGTTCCAGTAATGGTTAAGTTGGGGTCCAAAGGAACTGAAAAGGTAAATAACCACTGCAATAGAAGATAGAACATCTGCTGGAACAGCTTTAAAAAAACACCCGTGACTAATGGCTACATTCTGTGGGGCTACCCAAAGCACCATCTGTATGCAGAGAATGATTTGCAAAGACTTTTTAAAAATGTTTTAAGGTAATAAAGGTAATATTAGCCTATTTCCAGAGAAGGCCTTGCTTAAGTTAGAATGTGCAAATCTGAGATTTATTCCATGTGATCCTTACAATCACCACTTCTAACTAGTTTCTTGTAATACATTAATGTCATTATAATAATTTCCCATTAGGATGATTTATTGCATACTAGTCAGCATGTATTATTGCTATGGAGATAGAACCTACAAATACAATTACTGTAAGACATTTTCACTTCCTAAACTTCAAATTTAACTGCACACAAGTGTACATTGATGGAAATCGGATAAAGGAATTAAACGAAGACCAAGTGTGGCTCTGCAGAAGTGCCCTCAAACAGGTAGGAATTTCTGTTTTTATCCAATTATGCAAATAGAATCTCGTTTGTGAAGCTGTTTTGCCTCAATTATTCAAAAATGTGTATGATCAAAATATGCACCATCAATGCAGCATTTCAATTATATCAAGTGAGACTTCGAGAAAATGGCAGAGCAAGCCCTTGAGTTGTGACCCTAAGCCCTATGCGTCAATTTATCCTTCAGTGCAACAGAAGAAACTTCTGGCGGCTGTTCTGATGCATTTATCTGTAGCTATTTGATAGGATTGGCACCACATGCAATGGCAATATTTTCAGGCACGTTCACTCTAACAGTACACATTTGGGGGCATATTTATCGCTTGGTTGCATTACCCTTGCACCACGTAATGGGGCGCAAGGGTGACTCAAGTAATAAGTCAGATTTATCAAGCCATGCAAGGCCACCTTGCCTGGCCCTGCATGGCTTGATAAATCTAGAGTATTGCAACAAAGCTCAAATCACTGTGTTGCATTACTCTGCCCCAGGGAGCAGTTCAATGGGTGGAGTGTAGGTGTTCCCAAGCATCCACCCATGGATTTTGGCTCACTCCAAGATTTACCATTACTGGTAGACCTTGGAATGCGTCAAAATGCTATGCCTCTCCAGGTGAGGGGTAACAAGGAGAAATACCTTCATTTCTCCTCGTTCTTTCCTCTTTCTATGCATACTGCATTCTTGGCAGTTCAAGCTGGACTGTTCCCATGAGGAACAGGGTCAATACTGATTTGCATATGTCTGGGTCCAAGTTGCGGTGGCGTGGTGAACAAAAGAACGATGGATTAAACCCAGATCTGTGTGACTGGGGGTGAATGTTTGCATTGTTCAGCATTCCGTCCATCTTTTGTTCCTTTTGCTTTTGTCACCCTAAGCGGGAAGGGTATGCCCAGATGTGGGTCCCATGCTCAGTGCTCTATTGGATTCAAGCTAGCCTGGCTGATATGGGGTGATGCCCCGAAACAGGTTCCAGGATGCTTTTTTCCAGTCCAGGGAGGACCTGGCTTGGCAATTCCAGCTGGACTGTTCCCATGAGGAACAGGGTCAGGACTGATTTGCATATGTCTGGGTCCAAGCTGCTGTGGCATGGTGAGCAAAACAACAATGGATTAAACCCAGATCTTTGTGACTGTCGGTGAATGTTTGCATTGTTCAGCATTCCGTCCATCTTTTGTTCCTTTTGTCGCCCTAAGTGGGAAGGGTATACCCAGACTTGGGTCCCGTGGTCACTGCACCACTGGATTCAAGCTAGCCTGGCTGATGAGGGGTGATGCCCTGAAACCGGTCCCAGGATGCTTGTTTCCGGTCCAGGCAGGACCTGGCTTGGCAGTTCGGGCTGGACTGTTCCCAGGAGGAACAGGGTCAAGACTGATTTGATTATGGCTGGGTCCAAGCTGGGGTGGCGTGGTGAACAAAAGAACAATGGATTAAACCCATATCTTTGTGACTGGGGGTGGATGTTTGCATTGTTCAGCATTTCGTCCATCTTTTGTTCCCTTTGCTTTTGTCACCCTAAGCGGGAAGGGTATGCCCAGATGTGGGTCCCATGCTCAGTGCTCTATTGGATTCAAGCTAGCCTGGCTGATGAGGGGTGATGACCCGAAACAGGTTCCAGGATGCTTTTTTCCAGTCCAGGGAGGACCTGGCTTGGCAGTTCCAGCTGGACTGTTCCCATGAGGAACAGGGTCAGGACTGATTTGCATATGTCTGGGTCCAAGCTGCTGTGGCATGGTGAGCAAAACAACAATGGATTAAACCCAGATCTTTGTGACTGGTGGTGAATGCTTGCATTGTTCAGCATTCCGTCCATCTTTTGTTCCTTATGCATTCTGCAGCACACATATAAAGAGGAAAATGCCTCAGAGGATTCTTTTTGTGCAGGAAGGTGCCTCTTCCTGCACATAAATAGCCCTGTCTGCAACACAGGTACCCTTGCACCACGGTGCAAGGGTGCCTGCATTGGCACTAGGCAGCAGTTTGTGCGTCATCGCACGCGAACGGAAAGGAAGGCACTGTATAAATATGCACATTCCTTCCCTTTCATGCAGCGCAGCAAGGTGGCTTGCTGCGCTGCATGACAGCTTGATAAATCTGCCCTTCAGAATCCTCTAAACAACAGATATCATGGCTATGTTTCACAGAGCAGGGAAACTGCAACCTTCAGAGATTTAGAGAAAATAATATGACCAGGAATTAGGTGAATTAATGATCAAGAACATGTTCTTCATGTTTTACAATGTTTAGAAAGGCTGGAGGAGGAAAGCAAGGATGGATAACTTCTGGCCCGGCAGGCCCAGAGTACGAAAGTACAGAAAGAAATTAATTTGATGAAAGGTCCAATTACAGGGTGTGATCTAAATGGGCAGGCGGATGTAGCCTCTGTATTCCATAAATGTTGTTTTCAAGGGTTGTGTGATTCAGGGGAACTGTTTTCAAAGTTAAACTACAACAAGATCAGAATGCCAGCTCACATGAAATTGACGAATAATAAGATTAAACTTTGAGTCAATGAATAAATGGTCAATTCCAGTGCTAATTGAAAGAGTGGGTAGAATATGAAGAAATTTCAATTCAAGACAAGAAGTTAGACTCAGGAATCATTAGAGGAATTTTGATACATTGATCAGAATATCAGCAGACTAGGAGGCTTGTGACTTTCTGACCATTATGATAGTAATAATACTATTACTAATAAAAACACAATTGACAACAAACATCATCATCATCATCATCCCAATGCACGGCCAGACTGAGAACCGAAAACCGACCCTGGCAAACGGCTCTGCCGGCCCCTGGGGGCAGGGGGTGGGGGGGGGGTGCGCCCGAGCTGTTTGCCAGGGCCGATTTTGTTACAGGGGGTGGTAATGGCCCAAAACCGGCCCCCACCCTGGCAGCTCATCGGGGAAACTCCGGGTGCCCACTATGGCCAGTCCGGCCCTGTCCCAATGTCACAGTTCTGTTGACCCTATGACCTGTAAATAGCATTTACAGATACCATTTTAATGCTACTAACTTCAGTGATTTGAGAAAGATGAAAGGATGATTTAGACCTGCCAGGATTTAAACTTTTGAACTACAGGTAATATACAGGGCATTGTCTGAAAATTATGAAGGCACTTTAAACAAAATTATTATCCTGAAACTGCAATGAACTAAATGGCTTGTTTTTATTTTCAGTGCTAAAGAAGGAGATCGATTAGTCATTTGAAGCAACCATTTCAAGAAACATTTCACCACTGTAGAATTAAAGAATAATGTGGAAAGAGAGAGAGAGAGATTGGGATGGGAGGAGACTCCAGATATTATACCCACAACACTTACAAGCACAGTAAGATGAAAAGGGAAGGAGATTGTTCAATGCAAGATAAAAGGATTACTCAATAAGCAGACCAGAGAGTGAAGAGAAGCATCAGGTTTATTCAATGCACCTCAGCCACAATCAATCAATCAAGCATTTGTATAGCGCGCTACTCACCCGGAGGGTCTCAAGGCGCTAGGGGGAGGGGTGTCCGCTACTGTTCGAACAGCCAGGTCTTGAGTTGCTTCCTGAAGGAGAGGTGGTCTTGGGTCAGGCGGAGGTGGATGGGTAGGGAGTTCCACGTCTTGGCAGCCAGGTAGGAGAAGGATCTTCCTCCCGTTGTGGCTCTTCGGATGCGGGGGACGGCGGCGAGGGCGTGGTTGGTCGATCGTAGCTGGCGGGTGGGAGTGTAGAAGGTCAGACGGTCGTTGAGGTATCTGGGGCCTTGGTTGTGGAGAGCTTTGTGTGCGTGGGTGAGGAGTCAGAACGTGATTCTCTTGCTGACGGGGAGCCAGTGCAGGTCTCTCAGGTGTCCGGCGATGTGGCTGTGTCGGGGGATGTCCAGGATGAGTCGAGCTGAGGCGTTCTGGATGCGTTGGAGTCTTTTCTGAAGTTTGGCTGTGGTTCCGGCGTAGAGGAGTTGCCGTAGTCCAGTCGGCTGGTGACGAGGGCCTGGGTGACCGTCTTCCTGGTTTCGGTGGGGATCCACCGGAAGATCTTCCGCAGCATGCGTAGGATGTTGAAGCAAGACGAGGAGACGGCGTTGACTTGTCTGGTCATTGAGAGGGAGGAGTCCAGGATGAAGCCCAGGTTGCGTGCGTGGTCCGTTGGTTTGGGTGCGTTGCCCAGGGCAGGGGGCCACCAGGAGTCGTCCCAGGCGGAGGGTGATGATCCTAGGATGAGGACTTCCGTCTTATCTGAGTTCAGTTTCAGGCGGCTGTTCCTCATCCACTCGGCTACGTCCTTCATCCCTTCATGTAGGTTGGTTTTGGCGGTTGTGGGGTCGTTGGTGAGGGAGAGGATCAGCTGGGTGTCGTCGGCGTAGGAGATGATGTTGAGGTTGTGTTGGCGTGCGATGGCTGCGAGGGGGCTCATGTAGACGTTGAAGAGGGTGGGGCTGAGTGATGATCCTTGTGGTACGCCGCAGATGACTTCGGTGGCCTCGGAACTGAACGGGGGAGGCGGACTCTCTGGGTTCTTCCGGCGAGGAAGGAGATGATCCACTCCAGTGCCTTCTCTTGGATTCCGACGTTGTTCAGGCGTTGCACTAGGGTGCGGTGGCAGACTGTGTCGAACGCTGCGGAGAGGTCCAGGAGGATGAGGGCCGCTGTTTCCCCGTTGTCGAGCAGGGCTCGGATGTCGTCGGTGGCTGCGATGAGGGCGGTCTCGGTGCTGTGGTTGGCCCGGAAGCCGGACTGTGAGTGGTCGAGGGATCCATTCATCTCGATGAAGGCGGCCAGTTATCTGTTGACGGTCTTCTCGATGACTTTGGCAGGAAAAGGAAGGAGCGAGATGGGGCGGTAGTTTTTGAGGTCGGTGGGGTCCGCTGACGGTTTCTTCAGTAGGGCGCAGAGTTTGGCGTGCTTCCAGCTCTCTGGGAAGGTGGCGGTGTCGAAGGAGGTGTTGATGATGTCCCGGAGGTGGGGTGCGATGACGGCGTCGGCCTTGTTGAAGATGTGGTGAGGGCAGGGGTCGGTTGGTGATCCGGAGTGGATGGAGTTCATCGTGCGGATAGTGTCTTCGGTGTTGATCGGGGTCCAGGCTCGGAGGGTACCAACTGCCACAGCATACCAACTGCCAGTTCAGGAGCATGTAGGCTCCTTACTCTACATTCTAGAACTTCATGACCGCAAGGTTCCACTGTACTAGTCTCTTCTACAATGTTCTGGTATCTTCTACAGTGCAAGTGACATAGGTGACGGACAGATACCAAATAATCTCCCTTTTTTCACAAAAGATATTTTTCTCAGATTCCCACCCCAGAAAAGCATAGAAACACATAACATTGAATATCACATTTGAAGAAAGACAAGCAAATTAAACAAATATGTTAAGTAAGGATTTTTATTCATGGCTTTAAAGAGTTAAAATTAGACATGAGTACCACATTACACTTCCAAAGATAAGGGGAAGTTAACAATGTAATAACACTTGCTGTATTATTTGACTACGTAATCTTTTAAGATACTCTGAGGCGTGTCCACCGTCCACTTGATCTGACTCAAACCGCAGTGATTTCACCCTTATGTAGCATAGGACGGTCATTGGTATGTCCACTTTCTGGTCTTGCTTCACTGCTGTTTTCACGTGCCTCCCTATTATGTCTAAGACAGTTATGTTTCACCATCCTCCCCAGATTCCATACTCTACCATCCTGTGTCTTGACCACATTATGAAAGAGCTTTATGATTTTCATGTGTTCTGTAAATTTTCACCATTGTTTGTTGCCTATTGGAGCTTTCCTTGTTACCCAATCGCCCACTTTAAACTCGATAACTTTGGTCTTATGCAATAGGCCAAACCTCTCTTTGCGGGCTTCCTGCAACTCCAACTCATTTTACCTCCACTGTTGGCCTACATCAACCCTCACCCAACCTTTGTGTCACTTCATTCACCTATGTACCAGTCTAGAATTGGGCTTTCTACTCTTTAACAACTCCAAGTTAGTCATAGCTGTTGACTGATTAGGAGTAAAGCGATAAGCCTCTATTCGCCTCCAAACCTCATCTTTCCAGCTCACCCCATTTGATTTTGCTACATGAATGCCCTCTTTGAGTGTTTTGTTAAATCTTTCTACTGCTTCATTGGTTTCTGGGTGATATAGGGCACTACGTTTGTGAGTTATTCCTTACATTGCAGAAATTCCTTCATTTCTTAGGAGCAAAACTGAACACCATTGTGCTTTAAAAGGGTATTGGGTAGTCCCTACCAGGAAGTTTATAAGTGAGGTTAAGCAGATGTCAGTCACAAATTTGATTTCTGGCCACCTTGAATATAAGTAGACTAAAACTAGAATGCATGGGGAATTCCTTTCTTACCATTAGTGGCCCAATGATATCCTGCATGGGTGGAGTGTGCAATTTAGTTACCTTATCACTGGTGGAATAGGCAATTCCTTATCCCACTCTCAACCAGTACATCCATTCCTGGCCACCAAAAGTCAAACCTCAACCTTTGCTTGGTTTTGGTGATCCCTACATGGCCTTCGTGTGCTATGTCAGTCTGTTTTTTCCCTGAGGGTCTTAGGAGGTATCAAGTGTGTGCCTCTGAAACGGCATCCATCTTCTTCTGATAATTCTTCTCTGACCATCCACAAATGGCCTCAGCCGCTCTTCATTCTTTTTCAACACTATCCCACCATCGGATTAACAAATCTCATACTTTACTTAGAATGGTATTTGTTTCTAAGTCTTTTTTTCCAATTTTCCTCCTCAACCACCCCTTTGGGGATCACGCACACATTTTCTTTGTTTAATTCTATATCCTCACTTCGGTTATCACCGACTTTCTCTACCGTTTTCCGTGTCATCAACCAATTAGGACAAGCAATCTGCTGCAAAGTTATGTATACCAGAAATATATTCTACATCAAATGTGTACTCTTGTAAATTAATGATCCATCTTAAAATTCTACTGGAAATTGCCTCCATTCCATTTTTGGTAAATATCTCCTTAAGTGGCTTGTGGTCTATTCTTAACTTGACCACAGTCCTCCAAATAAAGTTCTTCAATTTGTTAGTGCCCAGTACACTGCCAATGCTTCTTTTTCGATTACAGAATAGTTGACCTCAGATTGCCTAAGTGCTCTTGAGACAAATGCAATGATTATCTCACCTTTTCCACTTTCTTGTAGAAATACAGCCCCTAGCCCTTTTGAACTGGCATCTGTTGTAATGATAAATTATTTTTGCTGGAACAAACGCTTACAAGTCTTGGACAGTGGTCAGAGCACTCTTAGCATCTTTAAATTCTCTCTGTCAATGCCCACCCCACTCAAAGGTTACTCTATTTTTCAACAATTTGTGCATATGCTGATGAATTTACTATAAAATTCTATCATTCCCAAACAAGATCTCAGCTTGTCTTTGGTTTTGGGTCCACTAATTTCATTATGGTGTTAACCAGATCTGCTTTGGGTTGTACCGGTTCAGAAGTGAATTTATGCCCAAGGTAGTTTATTTCAGTACATTGAAGTTTACATTTCTCTTTCCGTACTGTAACACCATACTTTTTGAATCTGTCCAAAAACGTGTCGAAGTCTTTTATTATGTTGTGCCTGAGAGTTCCCAACTATCAGCACATCGTCCAGATAACAGAGCACCTCCGGGATTGCAGACAGTATATTAGACATGGCTCTCTGAAAGACGAACGCTACCGCTACCAGACCAAACGGCGTGCGTTTAAATTTGTATGCCCCACATAGGCATGATGAAAGCAGTGACCTCTTGAGAGTCAGGTTGTAGACGGATCTGGTAATAGATGGATGTTAGATCTAATGTTGAAAGGAGTTTTGTTCCAACTACAGTTGTGATCATCTCGGTTATGTTTGGCAGAAGGAACTCAACAACTACCTCTTTGTTGAGGGCCCTAAGGTCAACAAACAGGCAAATCTTGCTGTCTGCTTTTCTTGCCACTATAAGGGGTGCTAGCTATTCACTTGCTTCCACGGGTTCTATTCCATCCAGTTTGCACAATTTTTCTAACTCTTCTCTCACTGAATTCTCTATACTCAAGGGAAGACTGACACTGGAACTGCTTTCAATTTTATCTTGTGCACATATTTTTTAGGCATCCTAACCTTTCTGTGAATACTTCAGAATACTCTTTCTCAAAATCAGATCTCACTTCCACATCTTTGTTAACATTCTGGATCAGAATCTGAGGTTCAGTATTGGGATTCAGATAAGCTCCTATGTTTTTTTTGTGCTGGCCATCCTAAAATGTTATCTTCTTTACATGAAATAAAAGCTTTGCATACTGTATATCTGTTTTTATACTCAATTTTTATTGGCTGACCACCAAACCCTCCCAGGTGTATATCCATTTTCGTGTATCTTCATCTGTTTCTCGAACAGTTTATTAGATACCTCCTATGAAATTATTGCTAGTCTAGAGCATGAATCAAACATGACCTCAACGTCTTCTACCCTTACCACACCTTTGGGGTTGCTATACCCTCCATCAGTCACTGCAGTATAATTTCTTCGCACACCTCAGACACTCCTTGTTTCTCAGGTTTCCTGCTACCAGAGCTACTTCTACAGCATGCCATGAAATGTCCTTTCCTCCCACACTTATTGAATACAGCTTAAGGGCATTCCTTACTGTTTGCCATGTGGCCAACCCCCCTACATCTGTAGCATTGCCCCTTGAAGATGCCAACACTCCTCCTGTCCTTTGTCATAGGAGCACCCTTAACTATTTGTACCTCATTTTTCTCATCCCTAACTATTTTTAAATTTTCCTTACTATTGGTGTCTTGCTTAATTTCTGTCAAACATCTCATCATGTGTTCTACTTGTTTTGCCACAATCAACACATCTCCCTAGGGAGGATCATTTTTTGCCAAAGTTCCTCCTGTATCCTTTCAATTTTACAATTCAACAAAAATTTGTCCCGGATGTGTTCCTCATTTGTTGCTTCAAACTTACATGAGGCTGCCAATTTATGCAACTCAGACACAAATCCCTCTACTGTTTCTACTTCCTTTTGTGAGCGCTTGATAACGCTCTATGATTGTACTGATCCTAGGAGGAAATGATTATCTAATTTCTTGATGCTTATTTCATATTCATTGAACCCCCTGAATTCATCAGCCCTCAGATCAGGTTGATGCTCTAGGATTTCTTGTCCCTCAGCTCCTAAATAATGTAGTAGTGCTATCTTCCTCTCTAGACCCAAATGGGGCCCACAAAATATGGAATAATTGTGAAAGACATTTTTCTATGTTTTCCACTGGTTTCCCAGGGGATGTTAAAAAGAATGGAGGGGGGGGGGAGTAACACTCTGCATACTCATTTCTTCTTTCTGATGTCACATAAAATATCCCCCACCCCACTTTCTTCAACACTTCTACCCTCACAACCAAATTGGGGCTTATGTCTTGCAGTATATGGCAACGGAAAATTTATTTACACACCGAGTTTCTAATCTCTTTTTATCACTGCCAACATCAGTGTGGTTTTTCTCAACTGCCTCCAGGTGACACTTGCTCTGTTTAGAAAGGAATTTACTCTGAAGCCTGGGAGAAAATGCTGCAAATGCCCGGCAGCAGGTGGAGTACCACAGAAAGTCTTCCCAAGACACCTCGCAGATACTCCTTCCATTGTGCTCACTCAGAGCCACACGGGAACAAGGATGCTGCCTGCATCTGGAAGGCAGGCTTAAGGAAAGTGAGAGACCCTACTGGAGTGAGACCCTAATTTGGGTTCTTGGGAGCCAAATTCTCCTCGTTGTGTTGCAACTGAGTAGAGTTAATGCCCGGTTACTCACCGGTAATATTCATTACTCCGAGTCCTGGTCTTCCCGTCCCATTCCTGAACAGTGAGCAGCTAGTCTGCTCCCCAGAAACCTAATACCTAGCAGAGCTTTCAGCACTTCCCCCAACATGGTGCCACCAATCAGGTGAGGATATAAGGGAAAGTGCGTTATACCACATCCTGAGAATACCAAAGAAACCCGAAACCAAAAACAATCACCACAAACAAACCCCAAGGAGGGAGGGAAGGGCTCAGGAATGGGACGGGAAGGCCAGGACTCGGAGTAATGAATATTACCAGTGAGTAACCGGGCATTACCTCCTCGTCCTGTCTTCCCGTCCCATTCCTCAACAGTGAGCCCATACCCAAGCACACAGTGATTGCAAGAAAAAAGACCAGAGAATGCGGCAAACAGGTCAATTTAATCAAAAGAAAGCAGTACAAATCATAAACCATGTACAGCAGTCAAAACATGAGTGCCAAAAGCAGCCGAGGCCGCCATCCCCAACTGAAGACGATAATGAGAAACAAAAGTATGGGGAGAAGCCAACGTGGCAGCATTACAAATGTCACGCAAGGAGGCACCCCTGAACAAGGCCCAGGAGGAGGAGACATCCCGGGTGGACCTACCCTGGATCGAAGAAGGGAGAGGACAGTGAGCAGACTCGTAAGCCGAAACAACAGCACCCTTAACCCAACGAGACAAGGTGGACAAGGAAGGCCGAAGACCCTTCCCAGAGAGGCCGTAGGTGACAAACAAGGAATCAACCATCCGAAAACCACTGGTCCGTTCCAAATAGATGCGGAGAGCCCTCACCACATCCAAAGAATGGAGAACCACCTCCTCCGGGGAGGAGGGGTCCGGAAAAAAGACAGGGAGGACAATATCCTCCTGACAGTGGAAAGAAGACAAAACCTTGGGCAGAAAAAACTGATTAGGACGAAGAATGACCTTGTCAGAGCAGAAACGCAAAAAGGGGGGGGAAGCCAGCAAAGCACCAAGCTCACCAACCCGCCGCCCAGAAGTAATGGCCACCAGAAAAAGAACCTTAGCAGAAAGAAACTTAAGGTCCACCGAGAGCAGAGGCTCAAAAGGGGGCCCCGTCAAGGCCTGGAGAACCAGGGGAAGATCCCAGGCTGGCACAGGAGAGCGAGAGACAGGCTGCTGAATCAAAAAACTCCGCAAGAGGCGAGCCACCAAAGGGGAGACAGAAGAACCCCTAAAAGCCAGAATGGCAGCCCATTGCACCCGGAGCGTGGAGACAGCGAGCCCCAGGACAAACCCATCCCGCAAGAAGTCCAGCACCCGCACAGCCGCACAGGAGGAGGAAGACAGACCCTTCCCAAGGCACCAGGAGGAGAAGTTCTTCCAATGACGGTCGTAGGACTTCAAGGTGGAAGGGCGCCTAGACAACTGGATGCACTGGGCAACCTCAACAGAACAACCCTGACCCAACAAACTCAACCTTTCAAGTGCCAAACCCCCAGCCGGAGGCGGCGCAGGGAGGACATGCGGAGAAGAGGAGCCCTCAGAGGGGAGGGACACAGGGGAAACTGCCAATGGGGGCACACAGACAAAGTCAGAAGAAGGGGAAACCAAGGCCGACGGGACCACTCCGGCACCACCAGAAGAACCTCCGCCCGGTCCAACCGAACCTTCCTGAGGACCCGGGGGATCAAAGCAAACGGTGGGAAGGCAAACATGAGACCCAGCGACCACGGAACGGAGAAAGCGTTGATCGCCCAGGCCAGCCGAGATGGAACGAGGCTACAAAAATGAGGAAGATGGGCCGACTCCTCCGAGGCAAACAGATCCAGCCAGGGAAGGCGGAACCAGAGGACAATCTGATCGAACAGAACCGGGGACAGACACATGGTCACAGAGGAAGGGAACACACTGCTCAGAGAGTCCGCAGGCCCATTCTCCCTCCCCGGAAGATAGACAGCCGTCAGAGACAAGAGACTCCGCTCGGCCCTAAGACTGATCATCATAGAAAGGAGAAACAGAGACCAGCACATGCCCCCTTGATGATTCACATACGCCCGAACAACCTGGTTGTTGGTCTGAACAGAGACAGCACGGCCCAGAAGGAGAGGAGCAAACCACAGCAGAGCCAACCAAACAGTCTGCAGCTCCTTCCAGTTCGAGGACTGGAGAGACTCGAACCAGGACCACCGAACCTGAGCCTTGGAAGCACCCAGGACTGCACCCCAACCCACGGCACTGGCATCGGTGGACAACACTACCACAGCCGGAGGAGGAAGAAGGTCGAACCCCCGGGAAAGAGCCGGAGGGGACAACCACCATTGGAGAGCAGCCCGAATCTCCGGCGTGACGGGAATAAGAGCGTCGTAGTCCTGAGAGGCAGGATCCCAGTGGGCCAGGACGTGATGCAGGAGGGGATACAAATGCAGACGGGCCCAAGGGAGGAGATGCAGAGTGGAAGCCATCTCCCCTTGACTCCGCAACCAGACACATGGACTCCGGGCAGACACATGGGACTGGGTCAGAACCCACAAAAGGTGACGGAACAAATTCAACTGTCTCTCCTGGGAGAGGAACACCATCCCCAGATCCATGCGGAAGAGAGCCCCCAGGAACTTCAGAGTCTGGGAGGGCAGCAGGGAGGACTTCCGGTGATTGATGAGGAACCCAAAGGACTCCAGAAGATGACACACCTGGTCCACATCCGACAGAGCCTGAGAGAAAGAAGGAGAGACAATCAACCAATCATCGAGGTAGGGAAAAACCTGAAGACCCCTGGAATGGAGAATACCCACCAGAGGGGCCAAGAGCTTCGTGAAAACCCTTGGCGCCGATGAAAGGCCAAAAGGAAGCACCTGGAACTGAAACTGCAGGGAGTCCACAGCAAAGCGGAGATACTGCTGATCCGCAGGTTGGATAGGGACGTGCAGATAAGCGTCCATCAGATCCAGGGAAGCAAGGAAATACCCTGGTAGCACCAGATGCAGGACAGACAGCAAAGTCACCATCTTGAAAGTACGCTTGGCAACGTAGAGATTGACCCTCTTCAGATCCAAGACAGGGCACAGATCCATCGTATCCTTCTTGGAGACCAGGAAGAGGATCGAATAACAACCCCTGCCCCGCTCCAGAGGAGGAACCTCAACGATAGCCGCCTTTTCCAACAGAAAGCGCACACCCTCCAGCAAGACTGCCCGCCTCACTGGGTGACGGGGCAGGGGAGTCTGCCAGAAGACCAGTGGGGGAGGAGAGGAGAACTCTAGCTGATAACCTGCCGACACAGTCTGCACCGCCCAGGCATCCGGAAGAGTCAACCACTGAGGCAGAGAAAAGCGAAGGCGACCCCCAACCGGAAAAGGCAGACAGTCATTGTGCAGGAGAAGGAGCAGGGACAGCACCACCGGCCGGTGCCCGAGACTTGGCACCACCAGGGGCCCACCGGCCACGACCCCTGCCACGAAAGGGCTGCGGAGCACCCCTAGTAGAAGAAAAACCAAAGGCACGGCGGTAGCCAAACCCGCGCCCCCCGAGAAGGAGGGCGAACAGGAACCACAAGCTTGCGGTTCTCAGCCGACTGCTTGACCAAATCCTCCAGCTGGGGCCCGAACATCCTGGACCCCACAACGGGCAACTTAAGCAGGACCGACTTCTGAGAGGACTCAGCCTTCCAAGAACGCATCCAGATATGACGCCTAGCAGCAATCGAAGCCCCAGAATCAGCCGCTGCGGCATCCAAATTGTCAAAAGAAATGTCCGACAAATAGCGCACCTGTAGATCCATGAGGGCCAAGAGAGAGGAGGCATCCTCCCCATCCTGCAAAAGAAGAGCCAGGGCCTGGAAATCCTTCAGCAGGGACTGGACCATGTAGTTGGAGTAGGTCGTTGCTCTGACCGCAAAGTTGGAAGCAGCGTAGGAACGCTTCACCGCCCCCTCCACCCGCTTATCCACAGTGTCAGAAGGAAGGGCATCATCTAGACAGAACCAAACCCTGCGTGGAAAGACCAGCCATCAAATTGTCCACCTTGACAGAGAGGGAACTCAGTAACAAACACCTCCAATGGATATCGCTTAACCAAAAAAGCGAGGGAAGACGGACTTATCCACATCCTTCCAATCATGTGCAAGCACCTTGCGCACAGCGCCATGCAAGGGTAAGGACTCAGGATCCGGCTGGCGATATTGAGTAAAAAAGTCATCCTCCAGGACATCCGGCACAGGAGGAGCGAAACCCAAATTGCCACGCAAATGGTCAAACAAGTCAGAGAGCTCCGCACCCTGAACAAAGCGACCACGCACACAATCATCCTCCTCGGTCCCCACACCGTCAGCTGAAGGGTCAGGCGAAACAAGAGACCCATGAGGCACCTTGGCCGGAGGGCCGGCCGCTTCCCGAGCCCGGAAAGCATTAGCAACCGCCTCATTAATCAGGAGGCGCAGGGCATCCAAAGTAGGAGCGGCAGCACCAGAAGCACCCTGGTCCATGGCAGCGCAAGCAAAGTGAAAGGGGCACCAAACGCAACCAGCAGAGGCGGGAACCAACAGAAGACGGACCCGGTTTTCAAAGAAACGAAGTCCCGAGGCTCCTGACCTCTCGCGCTATCAGGCAAGGGGGCGGATGCATAAAAAAGCGTCCGGCCGCCCAAAAAACCCCAGGGGAGGCAGGAATCCCAAAGGACGCTCCGCAGGGAAAAGAACAGAGGACCCCCGCCTGCTAAAGCAGGGCGTGACAGGACCTGCCAGGAGAGGAGCGGCCGCTAAAGCAGGCTGCGTACAATGAGGTGAGGAGCCGAGAAAGGATCAGGCACAAGCGGCCGCTAGAGCGGGCCGCGAGAAGGCAGAAATGAATCCACACCAAACACAAGAAGAAAAGAGCGGCCGCTACAGCAGGCCACCAAAATACACATAAAAAGAACAAAAGGACACTTACCCGACCAGCAGCTCCGCTAGGCAAAAGGCAACTGACGAAGTCAGAAAAAATTTAACAGGATGTGGTATGACGCACTTCCCCCTATATCCTCACCTGATTGGTGGCGCCATGTTGGGGGAAGTGCTGAAAGCTCTGCTAGGTATTAGGTTTCTGGGGAGCAGACTAGCTGCTCAGTGTTCAGGAATGGGACGGGAAGACAGGACGAGGAGGTAATGGTGGTGAATTCTTGGACTGAGCGTTCACCCCTCACGCTCGCAACAGTTCATAGCTGCTTGTGTGGGCATCAATCACACTCACATCAGTTCGTAGCCGCTTATGTAATGAATTCTCATGCTCAGCGCACACCATAAACAAGCAAGAAATGCCAACGACGATGAATTCTCATGCTCAGTATGCACCTCTTGCACTCACAGCAGTTTGTTGCTGCTTGTATGCATCATCAAACATGCTCCCATCAGTTCGTAGCCGCTTAAGCTCAGCATTACAAAAGAATGGGATTCCTCATGTACAATGTGCCCCCTCGTCAGAAAGCCACACACCCTTCATGCTGACATCAGAAGCGGAAAGCAGCATCAGATAGTCATCTCTCTTTCTAATTATTTAACCGCTCGATGGAGATTGCATTCACCACATCCCTCTGGCACACAGTTTCTTTCCCAAATCAATAACTCATGCAGTGAACAGGGGTCACATCGGGATGACCGTTATATCACCACAATGACTGCTGCTAGTAGCCAATTACTCTCTGCTCAGGCTCACAGCCAGCAGCCATCCACAAAAGTAATTATGGTGTACCAGAGTCAGTTTGACACAACTGTGTAACCAGGATGCCTCCCTGAATACCCTTCAGTTCCTAAGAGTTGCCAATCTAGGTCTGCCTGCTGCATCGAGTGTGTGTTGAGGTGCACCTGGACTTATCCCACCCTCATCGCCAGTGTCCAATGCCAGATAAAGAATATTGCAATAAGCAGACCAGAGACTGAAGAGAAGCATCAAGTTTATTCCATACACTTCAGCCACAGCATACCAATTGCCAGTTCTAGAGCGTGCAGGCTCCTCACTCTACATTCTAGAACTTTTGGACCACAAGGTTCCATTGTTCTAGTCTCTTTTACCATGTTCTGGTATCTTCGACAGTGCAAGTGACATAGTAAAAATAGACAGATACCACAGAGATTCTAAAGATTATAGTGTGAATAATGAGACACCAGAAGGGAAGTGTTAGTCAGATACTCCCTACACTTAAGAGTAGAGTAAGACTCAGTGTATGAGGAACACTAACTAGCACACAATGGAGAGTCAGGAGATTGAAAGAAAGAGGTTGCAGAGGGACATGTTACTTACATACTCACTCCACCTGTGAGTAAATCAAGATTCAGAGAGAGGAGATGCCGGATAGTACGTAATGGCAATGAGACTTGATGAGGTAGACACCCCAGAAAAAAGAGAACAGCGAGTGGTAGGCTTAAAGGGACACCCTCTTCACCCAGAATTCGAACAGGATTCTGATATGAAGAACAAACCTCCACATGTCACAAGACAGCCACTACTATGCCTGTATGGAGAAGTCTTGGATTAAGAAGGTAAGAATTAGGGAGCAGGCTACCTCTACCTTTATATGAGTTTGCTGCTAAAACTTGAATGAAGCAGGACTGAGTAAGAGCCTGTTCCTGGACCCAAATTCCCATTTTATTAAAATGTGGACACCGTTAACTTCAGGTTATCCAGTTCTTGATAAAACCATCTTTAAGTTGACTGTATGATATTTACCTCTCTCTCTTCTCTCGTCACCCACTGACAAAACTCTCACACAATCACAAGTCATAATGGCCAAGAATGCGTGGAAATTAATTTTAGAACATTGTACTGTTGGGAGCTCTCCACTGGCAACAATGGAGTGTCTCAGGCTAATAATGGTGGGTAAAGGTCGTCTGCTCCAATAATCCAAATTGTGTCTTTGAGTTTCTGTCTTTTAAATTTAGAACATTCTGTTCTCATGAGGTGGAATGTTCTAATATCCTTTAGCCTTTCTGCTTCAGGCTATACCAGTTGTTAAAGGCTCTCTCATTCGTTACAGGCCTGAGCCATAGGCCAGGGCCTATAACTCAAATTCAGGGCCTTTAATAACTGAAGTAGCCCTCGGCAGTGTGCTATAAGTCTATAGTGAACGTTTCCAGTGTAGAAGAATTGTCTAATATATTAAACCTGCAGGTAAATTCAGGGAAAGCAAAGTCATACATCTGGGCCACAGAAGGTTAAATGTAGTGGTTCACGCTGAACAAGTAGGAATATTGGAGCCTTAAAATACAAGTGCAAATGACGAATCAACTTGTTTTTGTGATGAAAGTGGGAGTTTGCCAATTGACAGATATAACTAAAGGATGAAAAACGGTTATATTACTGTTAGAAATGGGGTTCCTGGTTAGCTGAAGTATACACTCAGGCCAGGTAGGAATCACCACACTAGTCAGGATAAGTGAAGTATACACTAAAAGTTTACCTGTGCTCAGCCTCTGGTAGCTTTGCATGGAGAAGTCAGGCTAAACTAAAGAGGCAATGTGTAAAGTATTTGTGCAACACAACACACAGTATTACAGTGTAAACACCACAAAAAAGAATCCATACAAAGTTATAAAATAGTATTTCTTTTACTCTTCAAAACAAGACCAAAATGACAATAATCATATTTAGAAATCTCAAGAAATGCACTTTGCAAAAAGTATATCGATAACCACAGTGTTCAAATCAAGCAGAACTAGCAGGTTTCACTGGCACAGATCCCAGGTGGGGGTTCGATAGATATGTCTCCTTAAAATTGCCGTGTGCCACGGGATCCAACAGGCACCAGAACTGAGGAACTAAGCAGTTCTCTTGGGATCTGTACAATTTAGGGATTTCAAACACCCGGGATAGCATGCAGGTCCGCTACAGGAACCTCACGGGTCCCTGGCGCACACAGTACCTTTCGCTGGCGAGGTCATCGGCTTCGGGTTTAGGGACCCGTGCTTGTTTTCACACTACGCCATTGGTGCCATGGTAACGTGTGGGGAAAGGAATGTGGGGCTCGGATGCAACACGCTGCTCTTGATCTGGACTCCACTGGCATAGGTGTTGCCCTGGCAATGCTTAAGGAAAGGAATGCAGTGATTGTGAGCATTGCGCTGCTTCTTCATTTGGGCTCTGCTGCCACCCGGAATTTAGTGCAGCTTTTGGGATCCACGGAGCCCCGAGCTCAACTGCAGATTAGGGCAAGCGCTGATCTTGGTGCACAGAGCGCCGAGCTCTGCTGGCAGTTTGGGTAGGAGTCACTGCCTTTGGAAGTGTCAAGCACCAATCTTTGCAGGGCTCAGCTACCGGACTCATGGATGGCAGAGTCCGGTAGCCCTGTAGATGAAAATTAAATCTTTGATGACCCTGAGACTTCGTGAACAGAGGGCAAGCCAACAAGCCCTTGGAGTTACTGAAGCTTCTTCTAGAGGGTGTAGAGATACGTTTCAGGCCAACACAGCAAAGCAAGTAGCAAAGTGGCAGTCCTTCCTACAGCACAGCTCCTCTTCCTGGCAGAGTCTCCTCAGGTCCCAAATGTGATCGGAGTACAAGGTGCCAGAGGTCCAGTATGTATACCCATTTTAGCCTTTGAAGTAGGGAGAGTTCAAAGAAAGGCCTTTGTAGGACACAAGACTCTGTCCTTCCCTGTCCTGGCTCCAGACTCACAACATGGGGGTATGCAACCCTTTGTGTGAGGACAGAACCTAGCCCTTTCAGGTAGAAGTGTCAGCCCCTCCCACTCATCCTGCTCAGGCAAACCCATCAACATGCAGATGACCACTCAGGAACACTTTTCCTTCCTTTTTGTGTCTCTGTCAAAAGGGAATACAGGAAGCCAGCTGTCACCTATCCCAGACGTATAGTCTAGAAACAGGCAGAAGACACTAAAGGGTTTAAGTAACAAAATACTATCTTTCTAAAAGTGGCATTTTCAGAACTGCAATTTAAAAAACAACTTCACTAAATTTTGTGTTTATAAATTGTGAGTCCAGAGACACCAAACTTACTTTTCCCATATTTTCCCAATCTAAAGTTACACTTGTCAAAGGTTACAAGGCAGCTGCAATCTTACCCTAAAGGAGAGATAGGCCTTGAAGTAGTGAAATACAAGTTTAGAGGATATGTAAAACTTACAAGTACATGTCCTACCTCTTAAGTACACTGCATCCTTCCCATGGGCTGTCCAGGGCCTACTCTTGAGGTGACTTATATGTGATAAAAGGTAAGGTTTGAGCCTAGCAATTTGGTGAACTTGCCAAGTCAAAATGGCAGTTTAAAACTGCACACATAGGCACTGTAGTGGCAGGCCTGAGGCATGGTTAACAGGCTACTTAGGTGGGTGGCACAACCAGTGCTGCCGGCTCACTAGTAGCATTTGACTGATAGGCCCTGGGCACACATAGTGCACTTTACTAGGGACGTATAAGTAAAGCAAATGTGCCAATCATGGATAAACCAATTGTCATCACATTTTAGGTACAAAGCACATGCACTTTAGCAGAGGTAAAGTGCTCAGAGTCCTAAAGCCAGCAAAAGCAAATTCTGCAAAAAGGGAAGATGAAGGCAAAATGTTTAGGGTGACCTCAGAAAGGGCCATTCCCAACAATTACTAATGTAATCATTCGTAAAAGTTCATTGATACTAGCCCCAATTCACAAAGATGTTGCTTTGACGTACTCTTGTAATACTCCTGGAATTAAGGAATAATCCTGTAGTGTGCTCGGCTTATTTATAAAAATCCAGGAGTGAGCCAATGTTGTTACAAAAATAAGTCACACCCACTCATTTACCAATCTTTGTGAATTAGGGGCTTTTTTCAGATGTAGAGAGAGCACATCAAGAACAATAAAAGTAGATAAAAGAGAAGCTGCTGAAATGGTTCAAATTTCAAGCCCCCTTGGCTTGAAATAGGGACAAGAGTCAATGCTTGTATACATTATAGCAGTGGAGAAAAAGTGAGGATATGAAAAAAACATTTAAAGTCACATAAGGAATAGGTTTAGTACAGGAAACCAGCCTTTTCAGTCAAAGAATATTCTGAAAATAGAAGTCCTGTTCCAAGACTTGACAGAGTGGTGCAGAGTTGGCGCAATAAACTATATTTTCAGAGAAAGGTAAGTTAAAACATGCAACTGCTGTCCAGTTGAATTAAAAGAGATAAAACGTGAATATAAAAGAAGACTGGGGCAAGCAAGGCAGAAAGAATACTATGACGGACAGTTACGTTTGAGACCATGTTGATTCTGTTGAAAAAGAAAAGAGCAGTGAAAGACCCACATGACATATGCCAGAGACTCATGGCCTGTGGTCTAATTCCATACTTATATTCTTCAACAAACAGAAACACATGAATAGGAGAATAAAAAACGCAATCCGACGGTGATAACGATCAAAGATCCGTGGCTACTATTCTTAAAAGGCATATTCAACGAGCTGAAACTTCATCTGATTCACAATTTATTTCCACAAAGAGACACATGAAAAGCTCTTGCAACCAAATATCCCCAAATCACACACTGAAAAGAC
This sequence comes from Calotriton arnoldi, assembly GCA_963921515.1. Classification (NCBI taxonomy): domain Eukaryota; kingdom Metazoa; phylum Chordata; class Amphibia; order Caudata; family Salamandridae; genus Calotriton; species Calotriton arnoldi. The sequence goes on along the minus strand of CAWUFW010003607.1, from coordinate 187,775 downwards.
CGACTGGCAGCCAGGGGCACCGCTACAGAAGCATCCATTTGTGCTTAATGCAATGATAGCACATTAAGGTTATCCAGATGTTTTTTATCCAGGTAACGTGTATTTGATATAATTGTTCACTGTTTCTGTGCGCTGCAGTCTGCAATGCACACACAATCTATGAGAAATTCAGTTGAACATATGCATTTTATTAAGTACAATTGCGAAACAACAGGCACACGCCTGTGCCCTTCATAAATAATTGTGAAATGATAGGCACACAGCTGTGCCCTCCATGAATACACACCTTGATACGGTTCCTGATAATGCATGAGGGAATTTTGAAAATTGTTAGAAATGGGGCTGCCCGCGGTGCGCACAGCGTAGCCAATTTGGCAGGCAGAGGCATAGCACCGCATCTTAGTGCCAACCAGGACGCTCCCCTCCCCCTAAGGCCATCTGCTTCTGGGGGGTTGCAGCGGTCTATCTCTGGCTATCTCAGCATGTCTTCAGGAGAAAGGTGGGCTCTTCTGGGCAGGCGCACCTGGGGGGAGGGCCACAGGCCTAAGCAAGACCCAGCATTGTTTCAGTATTCTAGGACAATGCAAGGATATCAAGAGTGGGGGGATTGGGTGGTTCTATTGTGATAGAGAATTCAGGAAGAAGATGAGCATGTGCCCTGACCTAGGCTGAGACCAGAAGGAGGTCCAGTTATGGATGAAGTACATGGGGAAATCCATCCCCCCACAGAAGGATTTCTACACCAAGGCCCCCCATGGACAGGCTCCCTTTAAACCCTTCCACCAGGCTCCAAAGCGAGCATTCAAACAGCCCTTTTGGGAGCACAGATGGGGGGGCGGGCCATAAAGGTTTCTCCAAGAAGTTCATGCTGGGAACCTGCAGGCTCTTTAATGTGGGCTCTTGCACCTGGGGGAAAGCATGTAAATTCAGCCTCAGCTGCTCAAAAAGTGCCCCCCCCCCACCCAGTCTCCACTTGCAAAGGAACAACAAAAATCCTGCATGACCACCCAGCAATTGAGGTTAGGTTATCGAACCACTTAACCAATTACCACCCCACTGCCACGACCCCATAGCAGACCAACGACCCAACCCCACCTCCTTCCACTTGCACCAAGGGACCTTCCCCCATCAACCTGGTGGCCCTGTGCAGCTGGTTGAAGCAGTACCCAAACTTTAAGGAGAGGGGGCTATTAGCGAAGGGGTTCTTGGAAGGTTTCAGCATTCCCTGCAATGGTCCTAGGGTGAGCAGGAGTGCCCTGAACTTGAAATCCACCCTTGAGCAACCACTGTAGGTGGACTAGAAGCTACATAAGGGTCTGGGCCTCGGTGGGTGACGGGATCGTTCCCGGTCCCCCCCTTTCCTGATTTTGTAGTATCACCACTAGGTGTAGTCCCGAAAAAGGAGCCAGCAATTTTCGATTGATCCACCACTTGTCACACCCCGAGGCCCACTCAGTTAATGATTGGCTTGACAGCGAGACCTGTTCAGTGACATACAAGACATTTGATGAGGCAGTGGACTTGGTGAGGAGGGCGGTGCCAGGGGCCATGCTCGTCAAATCGGACATAGAGTCAGCTTTTCGACTGCTTCCATTCTAGCCCAGCAGTTTCACCCTCCTAGGCTTCCTGTGGGGTGGGGGTGTTTCTACTTTGGCAAATGCATGCCCATGGGTGTCTCCGTCTCATGCTCCTTCTTCGAGGCTTTCAGCACTTTTCTGGAATGGGCAGTGACGGCATTGCATCCAAAGGGCTGGTCCACGCACAATGTTCTTTGCAAGGTGGCCACAACAGATTGCAAGTCCGTCTTACACGCTTTCCAAGAGTTATCAGGGGAACTGGGGGTGCCCTGGGTCTCAGAGCAAACTGAGGGCCCAGCCACAATGCTGACTTATTTGGAATAGAACTGGACATAGGTAAAGGCAGGTCCAGGCTCCCTGAAAACAAGGTCAGGTCACTGCTAGCGAACATTGAGATGGTTGTGGCAAAAGAGAAGGTGGCTTTGAGTGCCATCCGAGGGCTGCTGGACAAGCTGAATTTCGCATCTAGAATCATCCCAGCTGGGAAGGTCTTTGCTAGGAGAGTTGCCCAGACAACTGCAAAAATCACCCAGAAACACCACCGTGTGAGTCTTAACAAGGGGCTGAATCAAGATCTACTAATGTGGGCTCAGTCCCTGTGGCAATTCAATGGCTCCCTGCTGCGGATGGCCCCCTGGGCCTCCAGCCCTCAACTGTCATTATTCACAGATGCATCAGGTAGAGAAGTTTTCGATGTTATATTTGGGAAAGAGTGGTGTGCACAGAGATGGCCCACGCCTGGCATAAGAAGAAAGTTACAGCAAACAATATGGTGTTAGTACTGTTCCCCATAGTGGCCTCCCTCCACTTGTGGACCAATGAACTAGCTGACAGAAGGGTCCTTTTCTGGTCAGATAACATTGCCGTGGTGCAGGCTATCAACTCACACTCTGCCTCATGCCCCATGGTCCTGAGCTGGCTGAGGGAATTAGTAAAAAGTTGGTTGTACAGGAACACAGAGTTCAGGGCGAGACACATTGAAGGGGCAACGAAAAATGCAGCGGATGCTCTTTCTCGATTCCAGTGGCAATAGTTAAGGGCTGCATGGCTGCAGGCAAACATCTCCATGTCATCTTTCCCACAAGGCAGGTCTCCCCCCTGAAAGCATTATAAAACTGGGCCGGTGGGCGTCATGTCCAATCTGTGTGTGTGTGGGGGAAACTTTAAACGGGCTGATTCATTGGAATGGCATCATGCAGAAGGCCCCAGGCATGTCACCCTTTGTAAATAGGTTTGCAGCGGTATGTCTCGGGCACCAGGCAAATCAGGCAGAAAGGAAGCTGCCGTCATCATGCACCTAAACAGAGGCCTTGTGTTTGCAGTGCTTACTAATGATGCAAATTGTTGTGAATATTGTCCCATTTTCTTATTAATCAAGTTTGACACAGTGACCCAAATTTGCTTTATTCCTTGCCAGTGGTCAGACTCTGGGTCATCGCCCACTCCTTTTTCATAAGAACGGCAAAGCATGCCAAGTCAAGGAAAGGGAATCATGGCTTGTCTCACACCAGCATAATATGGATGGGTTTCCCGGGCATGCGATGGGCAAACCTCAAGAATAGACTACGCCAGGGGCTAGACAGGGACCCCGGGGGCCCCAACATACTTATAATACATCTAGGTGGCAATGATCTGACTACCCTTGGCACGCCCCCCGGTACAGGCCATGAAGGAAACACTGGGGGATATGAGTAGATGCCTGGGGTCGTGCAAGATTATTTGGTCTGAGATTATCCAGCACAGGTTTTGGAGGGAGGCCAGATCAGTGACAGCTATAGAGGCGTCCCGCAGGCGGACCAACTGCTCCATGCAAAGATTCACAGAGCAGAGGGGTTGGGGTTTCATTAGACACAGCCTGTTCAATATGTAAACCAACGGTTACTTTGCAAAGGACGGAGTCCACCTATCGGATGTGGGCACAAATATATTCCTGCTGGATCTACAGGAGGTCCTGGAAAGATCTGGATGCAGGTGAAAAGTGACAAGGCAGCATTGGGAGGGGCCCCAGTGGCAACGGTAGCCACCCCTGTGGGCTTGGCAGAGTTACAGGGTGCTCCAAGGGTTTATGGTCAGAATCCAATGGAAGAGGGATAACTGGCCAACTGGCCAACTACCCGTGAGGCCTTATGGCAGGACCCCAGGGCACAAAGTGACAGCGCCCCGTTAGTCCCACGGGCAGTTGTAGACCTGAGCAACTGGGGGCTTGCCCGGTACCGCTCCACCACCTGGTGTGAGTTCAGCGTACGGGGGTCACAGAGTGAGGAACCCCCAACAGTGTAGCACCCATTGGTATGTAATTCACATGCTATTTGGCCAATCAGGTGGGCGGTCAGTTTAGGTTGCTCATCCACTGGCCGTCCTGGATCGCCCGTAAGCTAACCCAATTTTGTCTTGCCTACATGAGCAAAAATAAACCTGCAGCAAGTTTTCTCCAACACATTATAGTGTCTTAGTCCTTTCTTTTGGGTCACACAATTTATGTCACTTGCATGCTGGGGGCGGAAGGGGCTATGGGGTATCGGCGCAATGCTGTTTGCTCTGAAACCTGTAAACACTGCATTACAAATGTGATCAGCTCTCGTGAAAATGAATACTTTTAATCTTTGGGGCTGGCTATAAAGACTAGAGTTGATGAAGTGGTCTGTGTATTTTTGTTTTCAGTTACTGAGGTACACACAATATCTACAGTGCATATATTGATTTGGAAAATCTACGAGCAAATGCATAAACCGGAGACAGCACAGCTAGAAAACAACGAGCCGCCTTGTTTTCTTTCTCAGAGATTTTCCGGGATTTTTAAATGACCAGTTGTAGGTGCGAGTTTAAAAACAAATGTAGGAACCTCCTGCAGCACGATGTATTGCATGCAGCTGCAATATTAGAGCAAGTATGGCACCTGTTACGGTTTGAATCATGAAGTCCACAAAGCATGTTTACCTGAAGTTGATCCTCCAGTGCAGCGGTGACTCTGTCTCCACTGTTTTCGTCCACGACCACCACCATGTGAGTGAGAGAATTCACTCGAACCTGCTCCTGCTCCAAATCATCTTGCAGCACCTGAAACCCATTCACAGAACACATTTAAAAACATACAGCACATAATGTGACTTCAATTAACTAGCTATTACATGAAATATTTGAATTATTTCCCTCTTTAGAAAAGGCCACAATAGACAGGAAAAGCTGTGAAAAATAAAAAGTTAAGGGCGTAGAGTTTTTAAATGGATTAAGGTTTAAAACTGTAAAGTCCATTGTCAGTTAAAGGTATGTTTATTTTTCTCACCAGATAGACTCCTGCCCCACAACGAAACATACACAATCTAATCCAATCCAGCGGGATTTATAAAGCGAGGCTAATCACCCGTGAGCATATCCAGGCGCTGCGCGCTGCCACACGTCTTAGTTTTACTGGTAGCATGGGGGATTCGTTTCGGTTGCAAAGTTCAAACATGCTAGCCTAATTAAGGTCATTAACGCGTAGGTGTTGTCCCAGAAATTAAGTTCAAATTAGTAAAATGCCCCTTAAGGATCAGCGGTTGCTGGGGTCAATGTGAACATTTAACGCTGTCAATGCAGCAAAGAACTAGCCTAGTGTCACTTACAAGACAGCTGATATTTAGGTGATTACAAATCTTGTGCCCCTCTGTCAGTGCTCAGATTTAAGTAGCCAAAACAGTGCTGAGCGTTTTCATTTTCAATTGCTTCAATTTAACCAACTTGACAAGTGATAGGAAATAAAGCTCAGGTCTAAAAACATAATGTAAACAGAAGACGGAACCTCTCATGTGGACAATTTGTTTGAATTCTATTTAAAGATCGAATGAAAATCAAATCATTTGATCTAAAAAAAAAAATCATTTAAATATCAGTTCTTACTAAATCATAAAATACTGAATCATTAGCATCATAGTGTGACGATTATACACAGGAGCGCCACACGTGGTTTCACATCAGAAACAAAACATATGTGAACATAGTGTGCAACAAGTGTGCTACCACCAGTGAATAACAAGTCGAAAAACCTTTAGGAAAAATAAGGGCATTTGACATAAAGTTCCTGTACCACACTTTCAAATTAGAATACGGCTTATCTTTGCAATAGTATATAATAGCCGCCCTGTTTCATAGATGTCAAAGGAGGGGAGAGCTGGGCCAAGGCTAATCTATTGCACGGAGAGCTGTGGAATTCGCTGGCTGTCATTCTTTTCTTTTATACACATAGCACTCTGCTTGATAATTTAGAAAAAGGCCATTAGCTCCCGGAGCAATTGTAGATGCATTTCAACCCCACTGATTAAAGGGTCTCCTCAGGACTGGGAAGTGGGAATTATTTTTTTTTTTTCTCAAATATCTTTATTGATATTTAAAAGAGAGAATACATTTATGATAGATTGCAATACAACATAGCAATATTAAATATATATTAGGTTAAAAACAAAGGATCAAAAAATAGATTTCATGTCAAAAGTTAATGAGCTGGGATAAAAAGAAGTAAGAACATATCATTAATCAGGCAAGAAAAACAAAATATATGAATTATACATATTTAGTGATAGAAATCGAGTCAAATAATATTACAAAACCCAAATGAATGGACTAAACAAGATCAACATCATATATATTATACTGAGGTAATAAACCAGTCGTACTGCTTAAAAGAAAAAGAAAAATAAATAGGATTGCATAGTAGGAGAAAGCAAAGAAGAAGAAAAGACAGAAAAAAGTAAAGAAAAGAAAAAAGAAGGAAGAAAGAAAGAAAGAAAGAGGTGGGGACATCTGCTTCAATGAAGTAAATCACTTAAAAAATAGAGTCAAAAGGATATTGAGCAACCAACCCCTGAGAGGACAAAATCATGTAATTGTCCAGTGACCGCCAAACGTTGCTAGAAATGGAAGGCGAGTAATGTCTCTCCTCAACAAAAGTATGAGCTCCACGGAGGTATGATACCCATGCCCACCAGGTATGATAAGACAGAAGATGAAAAGATTTCCATTCTGTTAGTATAACTTTAACAGCAATGGATATAAGTAAATCCAATAATTCCATATCCGTATTGTCAAGGGGAAAAGGAATAGGTGTAGCCCATGGGCCCAATAAAATCATAGGTAAAGAAAGCTCTAATGAAATATTAAAGATTACTGATAAGTGTTTCCTTATCAAACACCAATAAGACTGCAAAAGTGTACAATCAAAAAACATATGTTGATGAGTGCCTGGTTCTAAATTACAATTCCAACAAAGATCACTATCCCGCAGTTTCAATTTGTATAAGCGAGCAGGGGTCCAATGAAGGAGATTTAATGTAAAAAATTTAGATTTAATAAGAGAAGGAGCAATCTTATTGCGTAGGGATAACTTCCCAATCAATTGCCAGGTCTCTTGTGAAATATGTTTAAAAATATAATTGTCAAAATGATGAGACCATTTATCATATGTGATTGTAGACTGTGAGGGAAGTGGAACAGATAAAAATTTATATATTTTTGATGCAGTATGACCTGAGCGGGACCACATAGAAAGAAGAGAAACAGCAGCCGAATCTGTAGAAAGGGATACTTTAGAAAGTGCAACCTTTATTTTCAAAAAAGAGTAAAAATCCATGTTATTAAGATTATACTCCCTAGCTAAAAAAGAGAAGGGAAGAGGGTCGTGATTGGAATCATAAAGATCTTTTACCAGTCTGATACCACTCGCAGCCCACGAAGAAGCCGTGCCAGGATCAATATCAGTAACAATTTTAGGATTGTACCATAGCGAGGACCATCTTGATTTACGAATAGGTTTAGATACTTTTTTGTCAATATGTTTCAGTGCATTAATCGTGTCTATTATAATACGATGGGAATGGCCAGGAACGAGCTTAGAGGCCGTGAGAAAGGAGGAAGTAGAAAGAGGGGTACACAATTCACGCTCAATATAAATCCAAGGGGGTGTATGCTGGGAGTCTGGTAAGAACCAGAGAGCACCCTGAGAGGCTAGAAAGGCGATTTGATACAGATTCCAATCTGGAAGATTACACCCACCCAGGACAGGGGGCTTTCTAAGGTATTTATAAGCAATTCTAGCTCTCTTATCATTCCATAAAAATTTGGAAGTGAGTGAATCAATCTCATGGAAGAAAGAAGAAGAAAGCTTTATAGGTAACATGGAAGATAAGAAATTAACAATCGGGGTAATCATCATATTAAGAGTTTGTAGTTTTCCCCACCAGGAGATATATTTAGGAGACCAGGAGGACAAAAGATCCTTCACTTTAGCTATGATGTGGGATTCATTATAAGAAATAGTATCTGAAAGGTCCTTACAAAACCAAATTCCTAAGTACTTAATACGAGACGACTGCCATTTAAAACCTGAGTCGCCCATATGAGAAGGGAAACACATCGAATTAAGGGGGAGCATTTCAGTTTTTTCTTTGTTCAGAGTATATCCAGAAACAAACAAAAACTCTCTAATAATGTTAGAAATAACAGGAATCGCAGTAGCAATGTCTTCTGAAAAGATAAGAACGTCATTCGCGTAGGCTGCTGTTTTAAGTGTATGCGAAACAAATTGAAAACCTTTGATACCCTGGTTCAAGTTGAGCAGACGAAGGAGTGGGTCTATAGACAATAGAAAAAGGAGAGGTGATAAAGGGCACCTTTGTTTAGTGCCCTGACGAAGATTAAAAAAGGAAGACGTAGCCCCATTAACTCTGATGTTAGCTTTTGGCTGCGTTTAGAGAGACATTGCCATATTAATAAAGGAGTTACCAAGGTTATGGTATTCTAGCACTGCTTGTAAAAGAAGGCCAAGAGACTTTGTCGAAAGCCTTTTCGGCGTCGAGAGCGATCGCCGCCGAAGGAAATGCAGAAAGTTTTGCTTTTTCTAAAATATGACAAAAGGTTCGGATATTATCTCTAGCGAGTCTCCCTTTAACAAAACCAGTTTGGGAATCATGGATAAGACTAGGAATATGAGCTTCTAAGCGCTTAGCCAAGAACTTGGCAAAAAGTTTAACTTCCATATTTAATAATGAGATTGGACGGAAATCTTTAGGATCAGAATGATCTTTACCATCTTTCGGAATCACAACAATAGTAGCCTCAGCATCTTTAGGAGTGTATAATTTTTCATAAAAATCACGGAAGACTTCAAGTATTTCTTGAGTATGGAATTTCTTTGAACCATTTTTATCGTTAATATAAGAAATCTGGGCAGATTTAATATTCGTATTTTGATATTTTAAGGTGGCAGCCAATTACTTACCAGCTCTATTTCGTAATAACAAATGTCGTGATTTCTGAGCGTGTACACCAATATAAGCTCTTTTAGTAAAAATAGAATTGAAAGAATATTTTAAATGCTTGATATCCTGTAGGAGAAACTTATCATTAGAGCGTCTATATAGCACCACTTTACGTTTGATCTTGTCTCCCAAAGACTGCAGCGACTCTCTGATGTCCCTGTTTCTTTTTGATTTTTTTTTTAATAATATGACCTCGAATAGTGCATTTAAATGCATCCCAAAGAACTATTGGGGAATTCACCGAAGACTCATCTTTGAAAAAATTATCCATCTCCTCATTGAGCTCTTTAACTTCCTCTTTATCGTCCAAAATTTCTGTATTAAGACGCCAGTTACGGGGGCCTCTCGTATCTGTAAGATTAAGGATAGTCAAGGAAACCGCTGCGTGATCAGAAACGACTATTGGATGGATCATAACATTAATAGTATGCTTTAAAAGAGCAGAATCAACTAAAAGATAATCAATACGAGAAAAGCTAGAATGTGGAGAGGAGAAAAACGTGAAATCACTACCTGTAGGATTATACAATCTCCAAGCATCAACAAGCTGGTGAGATGAACACATATTGAGCATGTGTTTATGCGACCTAGGGGGACGAAATTTAAAAGCAGATTGTCTATCTAAAATAGGATCCAAGGGTAAATTAAAATAAACACCAACGATTGTTCTAGCATTCTGAGGAATATCAGAACGTTTTTTATTTATGGAACGCCAAAAAGAGGATCATCGATGTTAGGAGCATATAAATTCATGATATATAGATCATCTGAGCCATTGGACAAACGAGTAAGTAGCCATCTGCCATTGGTATCATGCTCAACAGTAACAATAGATAAACCAGAATTTTTGGAAATTAGGGTAACCACCCCATTCGTTTTACCAGAGGCTTCGGAGCAAGTAACATCAAGAACCCACTCCTTCGGCATAAGAAGAGCTTCTTTAAAAGCAATCTTAGTCTCCTGAAGTAGAACAACTTCGCCCGATAAACTTTTGCAGTAATCTAAGATTTTGGCCCTTTTAACAGGGTGATTCAGCCCACGAACATTAAGTGAGACTACATTTAAACCAGACATAAATAAATATAAAACAACACAGGTAAAAACAGCTGATAAAGAAGACAAAGGGGAAACCAAAAGAACATCAGGTATAGGGGTAGAAGGAAAGCTACGAAATAGATAAAATACACCGAAGCAGATGTCCCAAGAGTAGGAAAAATAGGAAGGAAGGAAGAAAAGACTAGAAAGAAGAAAAGAGAGAGCAAAAGTACTCCAAAGAAAGAGGGAACATTAAAAAAGAGTAGCCCCACCAGGGGATGTCTGTAATAGGCAAGTTGCACGGGGGAAAACACGTGGAGGAGCAACAATAGAGGCCAACGACCACGATGCAGACAGCTCAACAATAAATATTTCATTAAGCGACGGAACAAGTGCATAAGTATCAATGTATTCTATACTATCAATGATCCATCAATAAGAATAAATAACACAAGATCCCAAAAATATATAATATATTCGATCATAGATAAACCTATTATTATATCTTAAATAGAAAAATGAGAATATAAAATCAGATATATATCCAAGTAGGGAATTATGAATAACCATATAAGGCAACATAAGTAACAATCTAAGGCATAATAAATAGTAATATGTAGTGTAATAAATAACAATCTGCGGCAATATAAATACCAATATCAAACATATAAATCTCAGTCTAAAATATTATAAACTAATCTATTAGTTAATATAGATATATATCAATCAAAATGTAAATAGAAATTACTAGACACTACAGAATTGATAGCATTCAGGAATAAATGTATATATTTAAAGTATTTTGAAAGTTAAGAAGTAGATAGTATATTCTACAATAGGTGTAATTCATAACTTGTAAAACATATATAATGAGAGAAAAAAGAATCAAATTAACAAACAAGTACATAGATAAAAATTAAACATACATACCAAAATGTATAACATAACTTAAAAATACATTAGTGGACAAAAGTACAAATGAGTAAAAAATACATATCTTATCACCAACGAAAAGATTATTAGAAAAGAGAAGTATAAAGTCAAACAAGAAATATAATAATCGAGCAAGGTAGAGAGGACTTGTATAGAAAATGATCGAGCAAAGAAAGGAAAAAGAAAGTGGGAGGTAAAAGAAGAGATACTTACCTTATTATAAAAATAGTGAGAAGGCAAAGCAATGAAAACCCAATTATCTAGAACGTTATTACATCAAACAGACTTCAACAATATGGACTAAGATAAATGCCCACAGAAAAAAGGAGAAGCAAGAAGGAAATAGGTACAAAATTGGAATAAGTCAGAGAAGTAAAACAAGACGATAAGAAAGATGGGGAGAAAGAGAAAAATAAAGACACATTAACTGACTATACTTAACAAAATAGCGCTGGGAGAGCACCAGAATATGCAAAAAGAACCTGTAACATGAAAGTCAGTTAATAAAGAATAGCATTTATAATACTAACAATCTTACAATGCGTAGTTACCATTCCACAGAAGAACCTAGAAGAGCAATATTAACTACACACAATGTGGCCAGGCACAAAAAGCAGGGAACCATCTTGTCAGGAGATGAAGGTAGTTAAAGACGAGAAGTGCCAGGGAGAGAGTCGGAATCCATCTGCGATTCAGATTGATTGTCCAAGAATGTTGAAAGCTCAGAAGGTTCATAAAAATCTGTGTACGACACTTGAAAGTTATTCTAAACCGTGAAGGACCTGCAAATGAAAATGGAATATTCATATCTATGAGTCTTCTGCGTAGATTCAGGAAACCTTTACAATGAATGACGATGTCTCTAGCAAAATCTTGTGATATTGATATTCTGTGACCTTCCCATTGTATTGTTTTAATCTTCCTCATTTGAGCCAAAATTTGCTCAGTATGTTGATGACATAGAGGCTTAAAGATCAACGGTCTTGGAGAAGACAACGTTTTAGGCTTAAAAGTTGGAACTCTATCAGCACGCTCTATTTCAAAATCCTTGTGGAATGAAATGTTCAGAACTTTTGGGATCCAAGAAAGCAAAAAGTCTATCACTGAAGGAGCAGATTTCTCACAGTCTTCCGGTAATCCCAAAAATACGCAGATTACTTCTACGATTTCTGTCCTCCTGTTCAGTCAGGTCCCTTCTTAGTGAAGCCATGGAGCGTTCCAGACTTTGAACGTGTTTAGCTTGCTTGTTTGTAAAGTCCTCTACAGTACTTATTCGTGTTTCGGCATTGGAGACATGGAAGGAAAGATTTTTGAGGTCATTGCGAATTGCCGCAACCTCAATTTGAAGTAAGTCTGAGTTCGTTTTGGTACTCTGTGCTATATCATGAACTGAATTAAGTTTGAGTAGTATAGTATCTAAGGTCGAAGCAAAGTCTATATTGCCCTTAGGTGGTAACTCCGGGGTAGGTGAATTTTGTTTAGCCCTCTTCAGGTTCCCCTTAGAGTCTCTGTCTTTGGGAGTGACACCCATGCTTTCTGCCATCGGAACAAGCACAGTAATCACACAAACTAACTGAAAGAGTGTAGATGTTGCGTTAAACAAAAGAGCACAAAATAATGTAGAAATTACTCAAGAGGGACAAAGAATTAATGCCTGAAAGACTAAAGGCCGACACCTCTGTAAAATGCGTGAAAACTCATCAAGCACTGAAGGCTCCTTTAATGGTTAAATGTGTTATATCGTAAGAGACCCAACAGCAAATGTCCATTTGTATTCTCAATAGTGTGAGAACCTCATATAACCCACACTCAAAAAGGAAAAAATCAAAAAATGATGTCTCCCTACGAAACACCGTTAACAGGCAGATGTTGTTCCAAAGAAAACCGGACACCGTCTGGTTACAAGGTATGGTACTGAGTAGACTTTGCACCACCACCAATAATCAGAGCAGGCTCCAAAAACTTAAACTTGAACAGACGCACTGTTGCACCAATGATAGATCACCCCCACTGAAACACAGCCAGCTGGAAATTAGGCCACTAAATAGGCACTAAGACTTCCAAACGAATCCTGTCAGCATCCGCCATTTTGAGTAAGCGCTGATGCAGTAGAATAACGTCACCTCAGAAATCTCAGGACATGACATAAAGAGGTATACAATTCTCCACAAAATACCTCTTGCATCACAGGGGAAATGAGCCTGGAGACCAAACATGCAGACAGGTGGGTTTCATGCTCTCAGACTGTATATCGATGCAACCTCCGTGTCAGCCGCCATTTTGATATCCCAACGTGAAGAAAACATCACTGTCTGCAGGTTCACCCAAGGAGGCAGTCTGAAACTCCTGCGAGCCGTCCCTAAGGCTCCCACGCTGTTCCGCCGCCTATTGCCAGTAAACGGTGAACAAAAATCACCCGAACAGCAACATTAAAAGAGCGCCCGCACCGGTGATCCGACCGGAGCTCAGAAAAGCGCGGCCATCTTAGCTGCGCACTAAGCCACGCCCCCTGGGAACTGGGAATTCTGAGAGAAACACAAAAGAAGGTAATAGTGCCTTACTCAATGAGTAAAGGTTATCACAACTATGCCACCAAAGTGAGAGCAGTACACAGGACATACATCTACTTCTAAAATAGGATAGGGGTAACCTAAAAGGAAAACGTAAATGTAATTCTGATTAAAAGAAAGCTTGTTTAAAATGCTTATTGGGAAACCCATGGTATGTCAATAGGGACATAAAAGATACGCATATGTGTTTGAGGTGAAGACTTGTTGGCATCAATTGTTGATGCGATGCCCGCGACTTCCCTTATGCAAATCGTGGTAAAATTAAACAAATAAATCACACGGAATAGAGGAGACTAAAAATCTCAAATTGTTGGTAACTGTTGGACCTGACATCCTTGGTGTTGTTGTCCCAAACCTTTATGCCTTCAATCCTCCAGTTTTTGCTGACTTTGTTTTTCCTGGCCTTAGGATGCTGCACACTGTACCACTGCTAACCAGTGCTAAAGTGCTTGTTCTCTCTACCTAAAACATGCTAACATTGACTTTCCTCCAATTGAAGCATTTAATTTACTTGTAAGCTCCTAGTAAAATGGTACTACCTGCATCCAGGGCCTATAAATTAAATGTTACTGTGAGAAGTTGGCCTGGTATATGCTGTCCACTAGTTATAGTGGGCACCTTGCACCAGTCCAAACAGCCCCTTAGAGGTGATAGGTAAAAGACAACCTTTATTGAAAGCTATCCTAGTGGTAGCTATGGAGAGCAGCCTTCAGGCTAAGTCTTTAAGGAGTGTAAAGCTAGTTGTTTTACCAGTCTATAATCCCTTGAATGGCTAAATGAAAGGAGACCACCCCAGGTATATATATAAAATATATGTATTTATTTCTAAACACACCCTACTAGTCTCTTTATGAGGCTAGTGGTCAAAGCACATATGTTACACTTCAAATATCACAGTAAATTAGCACAATATACGATAGGCCCTAGTGGCGAACCAAACCATATATTAAGAAAGTGGTATAAGAACCACGACTTGACTAGACCCAAGGCCTAGAGCCTGTAGAATCGCTGGGACCCCAAGGAACCACCCAAGGTAGTGACACTGGGGACCCACGGGGGACGTGTGCAGTGTGTGAACACAGCCGCGAGCTCCGATAGCGTCTATGGGGAAAGTCGCGGTTAGAGTTTTAAAGTTTAGGGACAATTCGGAGTGGACTAGGAACAAACCCTTTTGGACTTAGAGGGTTCTAGGGCCAACACCCACGGGAGCACCGGAGTACTCGTGTTGCCTCACCCAGGGAAGCCGGGTGCATAGGTGTCAAATGGTGTCGGGCCGCGCCGTCGTTTTCAATGGCAGCTTGCTGGAAAGTGCTGCTGTCGGGAAGATGCGAAGTGTCCGAAGAGATCCAAGCCTGGATCGAGGATGTGAAGAACCTGAAAGCAGAGGGGACAGAGTCTGGGTCACTAGCCCGTGACCAGGGGCACGATAGTCGAATGCCCACCGATCTCGGGTGCTTCAAGTTTGAAGAGGTGAAGATTGTCTCTGCAGCCACGAGGACCAGGAGGTGTTGACGACAACCAGGAGCTGGATTCGAGCTGTCCCATGAAGGAGGTCGCTTTCTGCGGTGTCGGTGCCCGGATTGGACCCAACAAGCCTTGGCAACAGCAACCCATGCAGGAAGAGAACAAAGGCTTCGGTGTGGACCAGCAAGGTCCGAGGGACTCCCCAACCAAGGGAGAGTCAGGGCAGGCCTGGAACAACCAGGGAGGCCCATTGAAAGTAGAGTTGTCCTTCTGAGGGACCCACAAGTTGACGGACAAGGGATTGCAAAGGGACCTCAAGCGGAATCACAAAATGGCGGCCCACGGGTCACTGGGAGTGGCCAGGCCAGCAATCTTCAGTGTATTTACTGCTCGGGGTTGGGGCTACAAGTAACCCAAAGCACAGCCTCTAGGATTGACAAGAAGCTTATGTACTTGCAAATGTGCACGGTATCCAGGGGTTCCGGTTCCACGGTACCCACGAGGGCTACGGGTCTCAGCTTTGCTGGAGACTCGGGTCAGCCTCTGGGAAGTCTGGAAACCCACCTCCTGGGTTGCAGAGTTGTCGGCGTCCGGCGGGAGCTTCAGAGATGCAGACTGGACAGATATGTCTTTGGTGCCTGCAAAGCAGGGGAGTAACTCCTTTACTCCAAGGGAGATTCTTCAGTCATCTGGCGTTTAACAGATCATCGAAGGTCCAGGATTCAGTTTCAGAGTTTCGTCCAGGGATATGTAAAGTCCTGTTGCCAGGGGTTCCTATCTTATACCCAAGGAAGGTGTTGGACTAACTCAGGGGACCCACCTATGGGAGGGTTTGGAAAGAGGGGTGGCTACACCCATTTTCTTTGTCCAGTTTCGCGCCAGAGCAGGGGCTGGTAGCCCCTGCAACCGGTTTGAACTGGGCTATGCACAGGGACACCAAATGTGCCCCCAGTGCAGGATTTCAAAGCACTCTGAGAGTGCACCCACCCAGCCCCAATACACTAAAGCCTGTCTAGGAGGTGGTTACACCTCCCTGTGACAGGAACCCTATTGTCCAGGCCTCCCCTGCCGGAGTTTCGGTCAGCAGCAGGAGGCCAGACTCGTGTCTGTGGCTGCAGCATCCATTTTGTGATGCCAGGGCTCTGTTAGCTGGTACCGGGTATACCGGTGCTGTCATGTCTCTCCCTCTAGAATGGTGGGATCATACTCCCACACCAGTTACTGGTGTGGGGGTATGATTCCAAGGTGTTTGACACCAAACACGACATGTTTCCGTGCAGCCAGTCCAAAGTTAGCATTTACCGTTTAGTTATAATGCACTTAAGAGTATATGGTCAGGCTGCATCATAGACAACCCCGGAGAGGAGATTCTGAAGGCTGCAGAGGGGCTCTGCTCATGCATGGGCACCCTCTCACATAAAACCAAGCACCCTGCCTTCAGGATTGATAAGGCCTGCCATAGGGGTGACTGATAGGTGTATATGTGCAGTGATAGGGTGAGATGGAGTGAACCTATATCTCAGTAAGGGGTGCATGCACCACCTCACTCAGGCTGCTGTAGCAGTCCTGTGGTGTCATTTTGGAAGGCTGCCCAGGGGTGGCATAATACATGTAGCAGCCCCTGGTAGGCCTCTGGGGTACATATGCCCTGGGTACAAAGTATACCATATACTAGGGACTTATAAGGGCACCCCAGAATCCAATCTGTGGTGTACCTAAGGTACTAGGAATCAATTTAGAGAGGAAGCAGCTAGGCTGGGGTCCCGGATAGCAGGGCCCCAGCCAGACTAAAGTCGAAAAACAGTGAAACATCAGCAAAAAGTGGGGGTAACCATAAGAAGCAGATCCTACTCTCCTACAGTTACTAATGAGCCTGAAGCACTGTTTGTGCCTCCCACTTAAGTAGCTCTTTTAATAATGCCTCAGGCCTGCAACTGCAGCCTGTATGTGCAGTTTTAAACTACCATTTTGAGCTGGCAAAATAATCCTTTAACCAGGTCTAAACCTTCCTTTTCATTACCTTAAACGTCACCTCTAGGGGAGGCCCTACAAAGCCCAGAGGGCAGGGTGCATTGTATTTAAACATTCAATTACATGTATTTTTTCACTACTGCAAGGTCTCTCTCTACCTTATTACATTTAATAAGTGGAGCAAGTGGAAATGTTGAGTTTGGTCTCTAAAGAATTCTAATTTAAAACCCTCTTTAATAGTAAAGTAGGATTTTAAGTCACAATTCTGAAAATACCACTTTAGGAAAATTAGCATTTTCTTGCACCAACCATTTGGTGACTGCAGCTTGTAGTATGGGACAGATGACTAGGTGTAGCTGGCAGTTAGGCTTTGTGTATTGCTCCCAGACAGTGCGACAAAGGGGGAATAGGTGTTGGCAGGATGGCCTCTCTCTGATTTGATGGGGGGGCAAAGCTGTCACCTACCTCACTTGCACATCATAAAGACTCTGCCTCAGCACACTCTCAAAGGGTTTTACACTAGTCTGCCTTCAGAAAAGCTGGGGCCACAGAAGGGAGGCAAGAATATCCACACAGCTTTGGGGGTGGAAACCTATAGAAATGTCTCCTACTTCAAAGCTGGCACCAAGGATAACTAGTGGACCCTCAGACCCAACTCTTCAAAACACTCCTGGAGTGTGAAAGATTCAGAGGAAGGACTGCTGTGCTACTCTGCCGCAAGATAGACTGCAACTCTGCTGCCCTCCTGCCATGCTGCTCTGCTGCCTGAGTGAGGACTAGACGTGCATCTTGAAGCCAGAGCAACCTGAGTGACTCCAAGGGCAAGTTGGCCCCTCTCCTGATCAGAGCCTCAGGGACAGAAAAGGCTCCAACCATCTTGAACCCTGCACCTGGACTCTGACTGCTGTGAGTCTCGCCCCCCCAATGGTGCCACCCCAGTCCTGGACCCTTTGAAGTGGGCCTGAAGGTGCTCTGTCAGTCCAGTTGTGGTCTTTTGGGCAGGACCGATGCAGCCTGATCCATCTCCTTGCAGCTACACATCGGCACCGCTGATGCACGCTGCATCCCTGATGCCAGACCACACAGCTCTTCAGAAATGCCACTAAGCGATGCATCCTCGACGCAGGACATTCCATCGCAGCCTGCAGCTCATCAGAACCGCCGCTGCGCGATGCATCCTCAACACTGGCTCTCACAATGCTCTGCAACCAGTATTTAAGATACTTTCCTCAGCAGGCCTAACTTGGCGCTTGTATCCAGCCCATGCTCCATCGTGGTCTGCTTGAACTTGTAACTTTGTCCCAGACCAGCGTGACAAGATAACCACAGTTGGCACTTTGTGCTCTTAAGCACTGTTTTTACTTAAACCTCTATAATTGCATATATTCGGTTCTACTAATTAGATTTTTGTTGTTTTGATGTCAAATAATTTATTACATTTTACTCTATTTTTCTAAATTGGTGTGGAATTTTTCTTCAGTTGTGTTTTCACCTTATGACTGTTAGTGCACAATAAAGACGTTACGCATTGCCTCCAAGTTAAGCCTGACTGCTTTTGTGCCAAAATACCAAAAGATTATGCAAAGGTTATTTTGGGGTTAGCTTGTGTTTCACCCCCCCCCCCCCCACCCAAAACCTGTAACCCCATTTCCTACAGTGACTGTTTTGTAAGGGTATTGCAGAACCTTCATATGCTATTTAAATGCTTGTCTGCTAAGTTCTCTTTACATTTAATCAGGCAAAAATTCAAAAAGAACAAGAGCCGATTAGCTCTCACCAACCTGATTAGCCCTCACCAACCTGTCTTTGACGTAGCTCAGAACCTTGTTGCAGTGTGCCATCTCAGATGGCAGTCTTTGTTCTGGTTGAGGGAAGCTGCAGCTTTGGCAGTATTCTACTTGCACGTGTTAGATATACTGACGTCATAATTGCATTCTGGGATTTGGAGTGAAAACAACATTGGAGGTCAACACCATGAACACATGATGGTGTGGTGTTTATAAAAAAGGAAAATTATTGTTTGCTTTGGAAATGCTATGGCAGAAAAAACAAAGAACGCTTGGAAATGTGGTCTGACTTGCTCGAATTTTCAAAAAATGGTGTTACAAAAGAATTAATGTAACACAGGAGGCTCTTATCTAAGACAATGGGAAGAGAAGAAAGCATCAGATATTTTGTATTTCTGAGAGCTCACTTAGGCCTGTCACAGTAGTATCATATCATAATATTAGTCAGTGATGCCTCTTTCCTTAGTAGGATTGTTTCATTATCACCACCTCTCGGGTTTTTTGTAATGTTATCTAATACTGTTCAGTTCAACTTTTTTTCCTTGTGTAATTCCGTTTTTATATAGCGCAGCTACTCACCCTTATGGGTCTCAAGGCGCTGGGGGCCGGAGTGGAAATTAAGTGAGCTATTGCCCAGAGTCACATGGTGCTGAGCTGAGCTGCCGCCGGAGCCGGGGATCGAACCGTGAACCCTGTGCTCCGAAGTCAGCTGCCCTGGCCGCTGCACCACACCTCTCCACTCCTTGTGCAAATATTCGATGAAGTATTTGATGAGTGCAGCTGTTGGGTTATCGGTTTTTTAACATCTTAGTTTGTTTTTGGAATATATAACTTACTGCATGGATAAAGTATGCCATATATGACATTTCTAGCCTTGTAGTTAGAAATTCTGAGTGTGCCTATTTCTTTTTTAGATATGTAAAGGTAGTGCTTTCAATAGTTTATTCACAATTTGAGCAATTGCCACACTTATGGTGACCTTGTGATGGTGGACCATACCAATGTCCTCACGGGGTCTTCTTTTTAGCAGATTCCGGCAGTGTGATCGCACGTATTTCATGTTTTTTTCGGCTCTGTTTTTTAGTGCAAAAAAGTGGTTGTTCCGGTTTAAAATCCAAGTTAGATCAAATATGCCAGCTTCTTTTATGATTCTTTTGAACTGGTTGGTACTTAGGCAAAATGTGGATACCCAGATACTTTTGTTTGCTCCTTTTTTCAATCTTTATATCTAAAAGAGAATGACATGGTATATACCAAGCTCTCTTCATCACATTCTTGATTAGTTTTCTTGGGCAACCCTTCTCAAGTAGTTTTTGGGTAATTCAGTCGGATGGATGAAATAATCATCTTTTTCAGAATAGTTCCAGTGGAACATGAGAAACTATCCAAATGGTAAATTATCCTTTAAATGCCTTGGATGGAAGCTATTATAGGTCAAGGGGTGGTTTATATCCATTGTTTTTTATATAATGATATTGTCAACTTGTTTTCTTTTTCATACACCAGTGTTCAAAAACCAATAGATGCAAATGTTTTGGGCATGTTGAATTTAATGTCTTTTGAGTGATTATTCAGCCATTCAACAAAAAATTGATACCAGAGTCATCTCCTGTCCAGATGCAGAATGTATCATCTGTGTACCTAACCCACACAGTAAGGTTCTGCAGGAATGGATTATTAACAAAGATGCATTTTTCTTCGTACTGGGCCATGAAGAGGACGGCTGTCTTCGGGGCAAAGGGGCAACCAATAACAGTGCCTTTAACTTGCAAAAAAAGCTCATCCTTGGACAGGACAAAAATCCTTTTTAATTCAATTTCAGCTACAGAAAGGATGAAATCAATAGGAACCCAATGTAGTCATTCTCTGTTCAAGGTAAAGTTCTATAACTTTCAACACTGTTTCTTGTGCTATGTTGGTATAAAGTGAAACCACATTATTTGATTAGCCAATGCATCCTTTTGTGAAAAGGGACAGTTTCAAATTGGTTCCAAAAGTGACTGACAGCCCGATATAAGTGGTCTTCCTGCAGAATATTTGAAATCTATGTGGATTTTTGGATGAAGATTTAACACAGGCATCCACAGAGAATTATTCTTCAGGAAATGTAATTCTCTTGTACCAGCGTAGCCTTCAGTAAAACCCATTTGTCAAAGATTATACAGTTTTTCTTCGATCTCCTGAGGGGGTTGAGATGACAATTTTTATAATAGGATGTGTCACACACTTGGCGAAGTCCCTCTTGTATATATTTTTCTTTGTCCATAAGGACTACTGCACTGCCCTTTCCTACTGGATTCTTAATAATAGTCTTATCACTCTTTAAATTCTGTATCACTTAATATTGAGAAAATAAGATTGGTTTGAAGTGTTCTTTCTTTTTTTACAATTGGTTAATGGCAGAGAAAATAATTTTCTCAAAAAGAAGCACTTAATTTGGCTTTTAAGTGGTAAGTGGACAAAATGTGGACTTGTTTGAAGATCAGAGTCTTCAACAGCTCTGTTAAAATACTTTTAATGTAAAAAAACCACTTAGGGGCCAATTACGATGCAGTCAGAAAAGGCTCTGACTGTCGGCTGGAGCCTTTCCGACCGCATTGTAATATGTCGGTCGGATTCCTTTCCGACTGCCTCATTACGACGGAGGCGGTCAGAAAGGAATACGATTGGCCATTCAGACTGGCTTCTGACAGGTTTGGAGAGCCCGTCTGCCAGTCAGAATGTGGCCAGTAATCCCAAGGGTGGCTCTTTCCGCCCGAGGGATTACCATGTCGGATTTGGACAGCCTTTCTGTGCCGGCCTTTCTGACACAGAAAGGCTGTCGGAACCCAACTTTGGGGGCCCCCATGGGTGCAGGGCCTCCGGTTGGAGGCGGAGGGGACTCCCATGTGGGAGGAGTTTTGAAATGCTCCATCCTAGCAGGAGCAAACACAGGTTTCCGTGCCCACACCAGTGTGCCACAGTGGGTTCCCAGGGACATAGCTAGTGAGCTGGCCCAGGGGGATGGGTTCCTTGGGGCCTTTAGAGGCTCGGGGTGGGGGCTCCCCTTTTTGGCATATTTTGGCCCTGGGGTGGGCTCCCTGGAGCCTTTCATTGCTCAGACAGAAGGGCCACAGGGCCCCCTCTCCTTATTCAATGATTTCAGCCCTGGAGGTGGGCTCCCCAGGGCCTGTTATGGCTCAGGGAAGGTGGCCGCACTTTCCCCCTCCCCATAAGCAATATTTTCTGCTCTGGGGGTGGGCTCAACAGGACCTCCGATTGCTCAGGGAGGGGGGCCATCACCCCCCTCCCCATATATATGAATTTTGGTCCCAGAGGTGAGCTCCCTGGGGCCTGTAAAGGCTACTAGAGAGGGGCAGCACATCCCCTCCCATTATTAAAACAAAGCGGCCCCAGACGCATTTTTTTATATGATCCGGCAGGAGTCCAGTTGGAATGCAGCAAATTTTGCCTATCTTTTTTTTGGGCCCCTGTGGTTAGGGGGGCTCCCTCTGGGTACCGTCCCATGGAGCCTAGGGGTTCAGGGTATCCCTACCCTAAAGCCTTATACGTTTGTTTTAGAAATGATCAGGACAGAGGACTAAGTCCTCGAGTCCTGTAACGGCTGCTAGCAACATTTTCTCATGTTGCTGGCAGCCAATCAGAGCGCTTTCACACACGGAAGTCTGACTCCTGCGGGACTGATTTGGTCCAAGGTAAAACAAAAAGCTCCCTGTGCCAATCAGAACTCTCTATTTTTAAACTGGCACTCCTGTGAGAGTCTCTCGAGCCTCTTGCTGACTCAAGCATCCAGATATGCAATTATATTTGAACCGTCATTTTTCAAAAACTACTGAACAGATTTACACCAAATCATAAAAAGCACAATCTGCGGACCAAAATCTATCTTCCTGCCAAATTTGCTGTAATTAACATTCTGCAGTTTTTGCTGTAGCCTTTGTCTAAAGAAGTCTATGGAAAATGCATGAGGATTTGGTGCTTTAGGACCCCCCTTTTTTTCCCTCGGCCCTCACTTGACAGATCACCCCAAAACATTCCATGCACAAATTAGTCAAAAAGTAGCACCTTTTAGAAAGTTTGGGGAGATTTGTCAAACAGGGGTAAAGGTAATTAACAACACAAAAAAATGCTTTTCCTATGGAATAGCCGACTTAATTATAACTACCCAGTGACGGCCACCACTAGATAATATGTGTATATATAGATATATTCACTGAAAAAACCATAGGTTTCAGACACGTTATAGTTAGAAATTAGCATTTAAAAACCTTTGAAATTCACTGAAAAAACCATAGGTTTCAGACACGTTACAGTTAGAAATTAGCATTTAAAAAACCTTTGAAATTCACTGAAAAAACCATAGGTTTCAGGCACGTTATAGTTAGAAATTAGCATTTAAAAACCTTAGAAATTCACTGAATAAACCATAGGTTTTAGGGACAGTTATAGTTAGTTGGACATTTCACTCGTACAAAACCAGTGAAATTCCCCCGTTATAGTTAGTTCAGCTAACTATAACTCGCACCCCGCAATGCACTGCTGATGATGTCACATATTACATCACTCATGACATGGTCAGTGACATCACTGATGACATCACTGATGACATCTCAAATGACATCACTGATGACATCATCCAGTGACTGGGTGTTTCTGTAAAGTTTAAATATTTTAATATATATAGGGAAAGGCATATTGAAGAATGAGTGGGTGTAGAAGTGTCTGAATGGATGATTTAGTAGGTGCGTGACTGACTCTATAAGTGAGTGATTAAACGTATCTTACTGAATGCATGGGTTAGTGACTAAACTGTGTGAATGTCTGTATCCGTCTGTCTGTTGGTGTGTAAGCGGCTGCATGGGTTTGTGAATAGCTACATGAGTGTCTACATGGGTTATTGATTGGTTGTCTGAGTATCTGTATGGGTGCCTGAGTGTTTGTGTGGTTGGGGTGTGTGTGACTGTGCATAGATGTGTGAGTGGGTGATTCACTGGGTGCATGGTTTCAAGAGTGCATCTGTGATGGACTGTATGGGTGGGTGAGTGTGTGTATGGGTGTGTTAGTGAGTGAATGTATATCTCAGTGGTACATGTGTGAGTAACTACATATGTGGAAGGCAGTATATATGTGTATTGGAGTATATAAATGGCTATAAGTGAGAGTGTGTGATTGTGAGAGTGGCTGTATGGATGAGTGTGTACTTGTATCAGTGATTGTATAAGAGTGTAAGAATGTGCTAGTATTTGTATGAGTAAGTGAGCTGGTGTGTGTATAACTGTATAGGTGAGTAAATGGCAGTGTGATTAATTATTTGCATGACTGACTAGGTGTGTGAGTACCTCTATGGATGAGTGGCAGTGTGTGAGTGTCTATGTAGGTGTATGAGTGCATATGATAGTCCTGTACTGAGTGACCGTAAGTATGAGTGACTGTACGGGTGAGTGAGTGGATGTGTGTGTAGACCCAAGAATCAGTGAGTGGGTATGTAGTTATTGGTGTTGGAGTGTCTATGGTTTTGAGAATGGCAGTCTGTAATTTAGAGTGGGTGTATCAAAGGTTATATTAGGGTGTGAGAAGATGCATCAAATTATCACATGGATGATGTCATCAGTGATGTAATCAGTGATGTCACTGACCATGTCATGAGTGATGTAATATGTGACGTCATCAGCAGTGCATTATGGGGCGCGAGTTATAGTTAGCTGAACTAACTATAACAGGGGAATTTCACTGGTTTTGTACGAGTGAAATGTCCAACTAACTATAACTGTCCCTAAAACCTATGGTTTTTTTCAGTGAATTTCTAAGGTGTTTTAAATGCTAATTTCTAACTATAACGTGCCTGAAACCTATGGTTTTTTCAGTGAATTTCAAAGGTTTTTTAAATGCTAATTTCTAACTATAACGTGTCTGAAACCTATGGTTTTTTCAGTGAATATCAAAGGTTTTTTAAATGCTAATTTCTAACTATAACGTGTCTGAAACTTATGGTTTTTTCAGTGAATTTCAAAGGTTTTTTAAATGCTAATTTCTAACTATAACGTGCCTGAAACCTATGGTTTTTTAAGTGAATTTCAAAGGTTTTTTAAATGCTAGTTTCTAACTATGCCTACAGAGGTAGGGCATGTGAAGAAAGAAGAAAAAACGCACAGAAAGAAGCAAAAGAAATGCAGAAAGAAGCAACAGAAGTCCAAAAAGACGAAGAAAAGAGCAGGAAGAAGCAAGACATGTGCAGAAAGAACCAACAGAGGAGCAGAAAGAGGCCTTGTTGCAAAATCATCCTGTGCCCACAACTTTTTCAGACGGGTACTGGTGGTAACTGACTTGGACTAACCAGGCCTAGAGCCAGTGCTATGCTAAAAGACACTTAGAATACAGTGAAAACACCTCCATACACTAGGGAACACTATGCGTTGGGGTACTCCTGTCATTAGCATGACCTCCTCTGTAAGGCCCTAGTACATAATAGGGCAGGGGGATTAAAACTTCCTCTTAAAATGCGCCCCGGGGCGCGTTTGCACAGTGGTGAAGGTAGGGGGAGGCCTGAGGTGACATGTGTGCAAACAAGCCCTGTGGCCGTTTTAAGTTGGGAGATTAAGTCCCCTTGAATCCTGAGGGTCCCTGAGGTCCAACTAGCCCACTAGGTACCTCCAGTAAGCGCCACACAGCTGCGTTGCAGAGAGGTGTAAAAAGGGGCGTGGCCTGGACCACCTCTCTGCAACGCAGCCCTGTGGCGCGCACTGGAGGTACCTGGTGGGCTAGTTGGCCCCCAGGGTCCCTCAGGATTCAAGGGGAATGAATTCCCCAACTTAAAACGCATCACAGGGCGTGTTTGCACACATGTCACCTGAGGCCCCGCCCCCTCCCTTCACCACTGTGCAAACGCGCCCTGTGGCGCGTTTTAAGTTGGGGTATTAGGTCACCTTGAATCCTGAGGGTCCCTGGGGCCCAACTAGCCCACCAGGTACTTCCAGTAAGCGCCACAGGCCTGCGTTGCAGAGAGGTGGTCCGAGGCCACGCCCCTTTTTACACCTCTCTGCAACGCAGGTCTGTGGCGCTTACTGGAGGTACCTGGTGGGCTAGTTGGTCCCCAGGGCCATCACAGGCTCCAGGAGGGGGGCCGCGCGGCCCCCCTCCCTTCACTTGCACAGCCCCGGGGAGGTGGTGGTCCCCGGGGCTCGGGGGTCCGTTACGGACCCCCAAATTTAAATATTAGTGCCCCGGGGAGGTGGCGGTCCCCGGGGCGAGTGGGGGGGCTCGAGCCCCCCACACAAGTATATATATATTTTTTAAAAGAAGCCCCGGGGGTGGTGGTCCCCGGGGCTGCGGGGGGGGCAGTGTGCCCCCGCGATTATAATTGATCAAAGCCCCGGGGGGGTGGCGGTCCCCGGGGCTTGGGGGAGGCCTTAGAGGCCCCCCAAACTCTAAAAAAACAAGCCCCGGGGGTGGCGGTCCCCGGGGCTGCGGGGGGCCGTGTGCCCCCGCAAATATTGTTGCAAAGCCCCGGGGGGTGGCGGTCCCCGGGGCAGTGTGGGGGGGATTGGGGCCCCCCCACACATTTTTTTACTGCCCCCGGGACCTGGCCCACCCGGGGGCTTCAATTAAACGAAGCGCGGGAGCCCGTGCTTCGTTTTTTTTTTCTCTCGCGGCCGAATCCGTGGATCCTGCGCGCATTTTGCTGATTTTTAAAAAAAAAAATGCTTTTTTGGGCCCTGGGGGTCTTGTGGGACCCCCAAAGCAGGCCTAGGGGGTCAGGGTGTTTCTACCCTGCCCCCTTTTCTTGTTTTGCACCTTAGTTTTTCTATTTTCTTGTGCCTTGGTTACCGAGGCACAAGATGGCTGCCAACACTTCCTGGTTTGGAGTGTTGACAGCCAATTAGCATGAAGCTCGTGATCGGGAGGGTGCGCGGATCCACCGCGGCCATAGATATCGAAACTTTTATTTTTTGAATTTCTCAGGAACTACTAGAGGGATTTACACCATTTAAAAAAAAGGGCGCTTTCTGAACCAAGCACTACCTTTTTGCCAAATTTGGTGTAATTCCGTTCAGCAGTTTTGGCTGTAACCGTGTCTAAAGTTTCCTATGGGAAATTGATTTTTTGACCTCTATTTTTTGATTTTCTCCGCAACTACTGAACGGATTTACACCATTTTTAAAAAAAGGGTGCTTTTGAACCAAGCATTACCTTTTTGCCAAATTTGGTGCAATTCCGTTCAGCAGTTCGGGCTGTAGCCGTGTCTAAAGTTTCCTATGGGAATTAACATGGAGAAAACACGTTTTGGGACTCCCCTTTTTTCTCGGCCCCCGCTTGCCGAATCACCCTGAAACTTTCACGACAGGAGCTGACCGGAGCGCCCCACTAGTTTTGAAAATTTCGCGATGATTCGTCATTCGGCGCCAAAGTTATTGGGAAAACAAAAAACGCATTTCCTATGGAAAGTAGGTCCTAACTATAACTATCTACTGGCGACCGCCAGTAGATAATATATATATATATATATATAGCGAGAGAAATAAGTGACTCAAATTGATAGACTCACCAAAGAACAAAAATATATTTCCACTCCAACGATTCGGCTGCCGCCTTTCTCAAGTAGTACAAGTTTGTTTGCTCAATGGCTGCACAGCTGACAATGCTGGATTTTCAAAAAGCATCATAAGTGAAAATTCCATTTGGAATGTAGAATCAATGCAGTCCTGAGATCTCTTGAGGTATTCCATAATCAGGTGGTATTGTCAGTGATTTTCATTCGATCTGGATGCAATGATTTTAAACGGTACATCCAGAAGTTTTATCTGGAGTCCAGTAGTTCTTCCATTAAGACATGTTCCACAGGCAAAATCTTCAAATCTGATAGCAAATGGTCCACAAGGTTAAAATGATTGGCTAAGGCTGGTCAAGTTCCTTATTAATTATTGCTAATTTGTGGTTCCTGAATTTGTACGAAGGTCATTCACTGTTAGGCCTACATATTGTTTTTACAGCTTTGGTGTTGTCACTGAATCACATAAATAATTCATGTTGAACAGCATGTAAGATGCTGTCTTTTTTGCATAGGTCCTCCACGTAACAGAACTAGTTACTGATGATATTTGTAAAAGGTATTCACATCTGAGGCACCTATTAGAATCACAGTAATGAACTCCTGGATTTGTTGCAGCTTGCTTGAGTTCATCTCTCACAATAAGAGATCATAAATTGGGAGATCTGCGGTAAGCAATGACTAGTGCTTTTAGACAAACCTTTTTCAATTTATCACAAGTGGATAATAAGGGAATGTTTTTTGCATTAGGTTTCTGTAGTGGGAGCTGATGGGTGATAGTCAACCACAAATGGGATTCTGTCACTTGTGTTTCTGCTGTTGGTATTCCAAATAACTGCTTCCCTGGGTAACTGCAAAGACTTGTCAATTTGTTGCTGTATGATATGTAGAGTAGAGGATAGCCCCTCATTTGAAATAATCTAGTAAGCTCCTGTAGATGTTCTTTACAAGTGTGCTCATTGCTGCAGATGCGTCTTATTCGGAGTGCTTGGCTTTAAATGAATCCGAGTTTAGTGTGGCATGGGTGACACAAAGTCCAGTTTAAATAAAAATGAACTACTGTTGGCGTGTGGTACAGATGTTATAAATCTTTGTTCATAAATGGTGAGTAGCACATACAGAAAAGGGAGAGAATGCTTCTGCTTAGTATTTCTGCTGGTAACTTTAATGGTAGGATGGATACTGTTCATATAAGCTGTAGATTCTTCCAGTTTTCTACTTTCTGCATTCCATATTATGAATAGTCATCAATGTATCTTAGCCATGCAAGTGGTTTGATGCTAGAAGTAGCAAGTATATAGTCCTCTAGTTTGCCCAGGAAAATATTTGCATAGGATGGAGCCATCCAAGTACTCATTGAAGTCACTACTCTTCTGGCTACATTTGATCTTACATCATTATATAGCAACATTCCACATGAAAATGGTCTTATGACATTATCTGAAGCTCTTAATAAATGAACTGTGAAAAAGCCACCAACCAACATGCTTACCAACTTTGCAAGAGTGATCCTTAAATCCAACAATTTTACTTTCAATGGTAAACACTATCTGCAGATACAGGGTAGTTACAGTTATGGCCAGCTTTTCCATAGTCAAGGCGTTTTTGGTTTGCTCATAACTTGGGCAACATTTGACAAAACTTCATGAAACTTTCCACAAAAAAAAAGCGAATTCACCTCAGCTCCTTCCTGTAAAGTTTTGGGGTGATTCATCAAGCGGTGCCTGAGAAAAATGGGAGGTCCCAAAAGCAAACTTCCCCATGCCTTTTTCATAGTTTTTTTAAGAAGCACTACCATAAAAACTGATGAATGGAATTGCACCAAATCTGTCGGGAAGCTAGATCTTGGTCCACATATTATGCTTTTTGTGGTTTGGTGTAAATCCGTTTTTGATAAATTAAGGTTAAAAAATATTTGTACATCTGGACGGTTGGATTCGAGGTACTGTTGCTAGAGTCCCTCGAAGCAATTTTAAAAAATAGATAGATAGATTGTTAGAGGGACAGAGGGGAGTAGCTGGGAAATGAGTAATACTTATGACTAAATGGGAGGGGATTAGGGAGTAGTGAGGATGGATTTAGAGTAGGGGTTCACCCACCCACAAATGAGTAAGCCTGTTGCTTTTTATAAACTCCACTTCTAAAGGTACTACAGCCAAAAGAGACCTGAAACATTAGTAAATTACTCCAGCTGAGAGCTGGAGTAAGTTCAGCACCACATATGGTCAACCACTGGTACTGCAACACACTGAGCTAATGGCAGTAGGGGCTTACAATAAAACCATTTAGGGAATAATCTTAAATTAAATGACATTATTATTTTTTTTAAATACAGTATTTAATAATAAAATACTTTAACAACCTTTTTAGAGTTTAAAAATTAATATAACCTCAAATGACATTAAAATTTAATAAATAACTTTTAATTAATCCAAAACAACACTTATAATGATTATTAATGGCTAAAAATATTTTTTTGAATTTAGCTGGGATTCTTTTATTTTAAACTTCAGCAAAATATTTTATATTTTGATTTAGCAGTATATGTGTGTGTATATATATATATATATATATATATATATATATATATATCCAACCAAACTCCCTCTCGATTAGCCAGTTTCCAGGGCCCAAAGAAAGAGCGCGGACCACCAAAGTTCGTCAAACTGCAATGTTTACTTAAACTCCCAAACAGATGCAGCTGCCATGACGCGTTTCATCCCTATCCAGGGACTTGATCACATGACGCGCTATTAGCCTTGACAGTTTTAAATACGTTTCACTT
The DNA here is from genome assembly GCA_963921515.1 of Calotriton arnoldi. NCBI lineage: Eukaryota > Metazoa > Chordata > Amphibia > Caudata > Salamandridae > Calotriton > Calotriton arnoldi. Next base: position 157,819 of record CAWUFW010003607.1, on the reverse strand, counting down.
TTGTTTTCCTTTTTTTTGTACCATGTGACTTTTTCTTAAAGTGCCCTGTGCATTTAAACAAACTAAGAACTGCAAATAAATAAAAGGGAAAACTACCCTTCATCCATTACATTCACATAAAACAACTTTTGGCAGCAATTGATCACCATTTGCCAATGTAATCCGTTGTGGTATTATACATAAAAGAGTAAAAGAGTAAACAGTACATAATACTCATTAGTACCTGCATAAATGCATTTTTAAACAACCAATCGCATAAAATATATAAATATATAAAAAAAATATATATATATAAATATATAAATATACCCATCTTTATAAAAAAATTCTTAAATACAAAATGTTGTCTTGTTTTCTATGGGTCCTGGTTAAAAATGCCTGAACCCCCTCATCTGTATATGTACTGGACCAAAATGCGGCCTAAGAATAGAATTAATTCATTTATGTGGCTACCACAACATACCTTGTTTGATTAGTATTACCCGTTCTTTGTTTGTTACTATATACTAAACCTGTGAAAAAAGTGACATGTGCTATACACCTCTCTGTGTGTCAACTGTCCTAAACTAAATGATTAAAAAGAGAGAATATAAAAGAATATAATTGGGGCGGGTTAGACGGTTTGGCTATGCTGTAGAGAAACTTTTTTTTGGACAAATCTAAAAGAAACCTGAATAAATATATATGAATATATATATGTACATGACTAATTTGATTACTTTGTTAATAGGTTCACGGTTAAATACCCAAGTGCAAACAAAGAGGGGAATTTTATTATTTACAATGAAACTTTTTTTCTCTCTGAGGTTTCAGTTATATAGACTAGCGTGTAATTCCTCCGTGGCATTCAACCCCTTAGGGTATTTGGTGTCGAGATTTAAGATGTATTGCATCTCCAATTTACGGAGTGCCCTCTCTCGGTCACCTCCCCTTTTATTGATTGGAATGGAGTCGATCAGATAGTATTTGAGATCTTTGGGGTTGCCAGCATGTATTTCATTAAAGTGGCGTGCCACCGGGTATGCAGTATCATTGTTCTTAATGGCCCTTATGTGCTGGAGGACCCTTTTGTGGCCCTGTAAAATAGTGCTGCCTACATATTTCAATTTACAAGGGCACTCCAGCACATATACCACATGATCGGTTTTGCAATTTAACGCTTTGTCTATCATCATTTCTTTTTCGCCAAATGGAGTCTTATAACTGATCATATTTATTCCATGTTGGCAAGCTTTACAAATTTTACACTTGTGGAATCCTAATCTTTGGGATAACCATGTATTTTTTGTTGGTGGGCCACATGGGTCATTCTTAACTAAGACATCCTTCATTGATTGACCTCTGCAGTATGTTATTAGATATATATATATATATAATTCTTTTTGTTTTCTTTTTTTCTATGGGAGGGTGTCGCAGTTTGAGTGGTTGGCCATGTGTGATGCTGGACTTACTACTGTTTCCTTTTGGCAGTAGTAGCTTACACTTGTAAGTTAGACTCCACCCCCTGTTTCAGGGGTTGGAGACCACTAAGTTAGAGCTTTTGAGTAGCTTTATACTCAAAGTTTGTGAATAACTCAAAGTAGTAAAGTTAATCAGAAGTTTAAGAGTAAACCCACACATGTAAATTACTTACAAGAGTAAGTTACCATTTGAACAGCCCCAAAACTATCTTGGAATTATTTATAATAAATTCAGTGTTCGGGATAGACAAGAGCCTTATATTAAACATATATTGCAATAGTGTTATGATATTTTGAGGAACATAAGAGAAGAAGAGGGCATTAAATTCTTAGAGGTTTGCATATAATCAGTAGACCTACTGATATCTGTGGCACCGTCAGTTGGAGAAATTGTACTATTTAGATGTTTAACTTGCATAGAAATGTATGGCGTTTTCATACTGAATACGATACTCAATGCCATGCTCAAAAATGTGGCTGCTATGAATTACCTTTTAATGTGATCATTTATTACTATAATATCTATAAAAATCAAATTACATAGGAAAAACATGAATAATGGCCTTTCGTATCTCACAAAAGTGCAAAAGCAAACACATGGGCATGGTTGATATCATACCTTGTGCTCTTCTACTTGTCGCTTAATATTCTCCAGATCAGGACCAAGTGGTTCCGCTTCCATTCGATGTGTCCTTTCCTCAGTCTTTGACAGCCAGTCGCTCAGCTCTTTCAATTGCTGGTTCTGCAAATCCATTAGCCGTTTGTGCAAGCTGAAAACAAGCACATTTAATGCTTAACAATTGTCTTTTTCATAGCTGTGGCTTGTATACATTGAACGCTGCTTCTGTTACATAATATAATAAAGAGTTTAACAATGACTTGGTCCTGTTTATTGATCAGCACTCTTAACCAGAGGTCAGCTCTAGCAATAGTCAAAAAGATGGCATTGTGCTTAAATGTATGGTGAAACCTCTTGTTTAAGACTTGAACATTTTAAAATGGAATACACAACCCCCAAATTATTGCGCCCTATGGGAAAGTTAATTACAGCAGTGCTCAAGGGCAAGATGACAAACATTTAAGCAGAACACTTTCAAGATAAAGAAAGTCACAGTCGTAGTTCTTACATTTTTATTGTCTTCACAATCAATGGACAATCTAAAGGATGTCTCACATGCAAAAGAGAAGCACATCTACCAAAGTATTCATCAATTTTATGTCCGGTGACTGCCTTGCTGTTGGTGACATGGAAAGGCAGCTGTGCAGCTGGTACGGCCTGACTGGTAATCAAAGGCAGCCCTGGCAAAAAATGCTTGAACCAGCCCCACTCCCTCCCACCCCTCTCTTTCCTTCTATACATCCATTCTCTGTCCCTCTTCTTCTCTGCTCTCTTTCATGTCTGATCTCGCCCTATTTTTCTCTCTCTCCTCAGGTTCCCACTGTGCATGCTGCAATTAACCATGGCTGAGAGGTCTAGTATAAGATTGAATACTAAAATTCAATGTTATCTTGATGAAAGAATTGTCCAGGGTTGGATCTGCATACGGAATCATTTGATAATCTTGAATGAATACAATTCGACTTTATAGAGGTTACTTGTGAAAGGGGGGCAACTTGCATATGGATAGCAGTGGTAAAGTCACCCCGCCTCCCCCCACAGCAAAGGCCAGTATATCATCCTGGCACTTAATAGAATTGATCTGCTGTTGAACTACAGAATTACATTTATTAAAACTGTGTCAATTCAGTTCCTTTGCTTCTGTGTTTCTGAAATTGGTTCACTATGACATTTTCTGAAAATCTTTGTCAAGTCCTATGCATTTGGGACCTAAACATAAATGTTGTTCTCAATAAATTAATATTATTATTTTTCATTCTGCAAACATATCTGCCTTCATCATATTGTCAATATTATTTCAAGGCACAATGGTCCCTATGTTAACAATAGCATTGTGAGATAAATAAATATTATATATTGAGATAATATTTTAAATAGAAATTAGAACTTATATAAAGATAGACAAACCCTATATACAATTTAAGTAGGGTGAAAAAAACATGTTTAGCACTTAAACAGTTATGATGTTTATGTGCAATGTAGAGATATGTATGCATCACAAGTCAAAGGTGCAGATGCGGTCCACAATTCACAAATAAATAACATAACAGTGGACCTGTATTCAATTTTGACGGCGTTTTGATCAATTAGAAATGGAGGATCACAATCAGGATGCAAATCTTTATATTCTGGGAAGAAGACAAAAATAGAAGAAAAACTAGAAGAAGAATGGAGAAGTCAAGAGCTTCTCTTAACAGTGATCCATCAGGGAGCAGAATAAAGGAACCAAGCACAGCACTGGTGGGCCGGTTGCCATAAGGTAAGTAATAGATGATGTGGCAGCCAGTCAGCATCCTCAAAGCGCCTGCCACATCCTCAAGGCTGAGCATCCTGCCCACTCAAGATTACCTCAGGATCCGGCACCGGGTGGGACACCGCTAGCAGCGCAACAGAAGGACAAAAAGAGGAAAGAACTGTCAGTAAGAGATAAAAAGAAATAGGAAAAGTTGGTCTGTAGCCTGTGTTTGCTATTTAAAATACAAGGGGCTTATCGGTCAATTACAAGACATCGAAATTCAATTTGAGCCCTGTTTTCTGCTGGTTCAAACCAGCAGAGATATATTGTGGAACTGCTGCTATTATTAAGGAATATGTGGAAGGCTAGAAAAAGGAAAACAGGCAAGTCAGCCAGATGATATGTTAGAAAGTTAGTGTCTATGCTGTATCTAGCAATTCTGACATACCTATGGTATAACCAAATTACAGGTATATAGGAGCGGAGCTGCATCGCAGGATGTATTGCTACAATGAGCATGGAACAGTGTCCAGAAGTAGCTTCCATGTTTGATCAGACCAGATCTGCTGGGTCACAATGAATGAATCCTCTCATACCCAGTCAAAGTTTAGGAAGGACTGGCAATGGCAGCCATGTTGGTTGGGCTTATAGCTCAAATGGTGGGCATTCAACTTTTCCCAATTTGTCTTCAAAAGCCTTTGTGAATTGTCCGAACCAGTCCCCTGTGAAATGGGAGAGGATGGAAGCAACTCTAGTCCAATTCATCGGAATGTCTGGCAACTCACATGTTTCACTTTTCCTTTTGACAGTCTATTTAGAGGTTCCTGATGGAAAGGTGGGGAGACTACTAGTGACTTATATGTAGATGAGAGCTGGGCTCATAGGAGGAAAATGTACAGAATGGTTTGATCACCAGATCATCTTTTCCTGCTGGAGCTTCTATGTTTTTTGCTGCAAAGAAGTCAGCAGAATTGAGCCCCTTTATTAACTTCAGATGACTGAATAGAGTTACAATTAAAGACAGGTATCCCTTAACTTTATTCAAATATATTCTGAAGTCCACAGGGGGTTTAAAGATCTTCACCAAATTAGACCCCCCTAGACCATGGGTTCTCGCATACCTTTCCCTGGGGGCCACAAAGTACTGTCTGTGGCTTCCCGAGGGCCGCACCGATGCCAGCAGGGCGAGGGTCGGGGTGATGAAAGGTGGGTGTAGGGGGACGCAAAGCAGGTGCATGCTAAAAGTGGGTTGTTTAGGAAACATGCTTTGCTTCTTTACCTTTAATTGAGTTAACGTTCAAATAAAGTATGGCCGTTTCATAGCTTTCTCAATGTTTCTACTTAGTCAAGTGAACAACAGCCCAGTGCTGTTGTTCACCAGGGGCCGCAATTAAAGGTCAGGAGGGCCGCGGCCCTCGGGCCGTACTTTGAGTATCCCTGCTTAGACCATACCACCTTCTCCGAATCAAAGAAGGAGACAAAAGGAAGACAACTTTAGAACCCTTCCTAGTCACTTTGAATATTGGGTAATACCCTTTGGGCTGAGCAAGGCTCCAGCTGTTTTACAGCATTTCATGGACGTCTTTGCTGACAGGTTAAACCAATTTCTGGTGGCCCACCTTGATGGCAATCTGGTTTTTCGAGAGATCCTCTTTTACACCATCAACATGTCAGACAGGTATTGAACACACTCTGTCAGAACCAACTTTTCTGTAAGCTATAAAAGTGTGATTTCGACCAGCCAGAAATGGAATATTATGGCATCCGCTTGAACAGCACAGGAATTTCTATGGATCAACGTAAACTTCTTGCTATACTGGATTGGCCTACCCCTTCTAATATTAAGGATACCCAGCATTTTCTCAGGTTTTACAAGCTCTACTGGCAGTCCATTGGTGGCTTTGCTCAATTAACCTGTGATATCACTCTCATACTAAAAAGGATGTGCACTGGCAAGGTTTCCAGTGGGATGCTCATGCCGAAGAATCCTTTTCTAAATTCAAATTAGCCTTTACTCAAGCTGCTGTTCTACGACATCATGATCCTACGAAAAAATGTTTTGTCGAAACAGATGCTTCTGATCAAGCCATAGGAGCTGCACTTTTACAGTTTCAGGAAGACGATGGGTTAGAACATCCCATTTTTTATTTGTAACATATATTGTCTGATGCAGAGAAAAATTATTCTATTCTTGAAAGGGAACTTTTAGAAATAATCATTGCGGGCTATAAGTGTAGGCATTTTCATGATGGGAGCCCCTGAACCTTTTGAATTCAAAACTGATCACTATAATCTACAATGCCTTAGGAATATGCAATGTAGGACTAGTTGACAAGCCCATTGGTCTTATTTTTTCCAACTAGTTTGATTTTTCATTACACATATTCCTGACTCAAAGAACACTTTAGCCGATGCTCTTTCGCACAGATACCCAGAGTCTCCATCTACCTTTGGTCAGAATATTGTTTCTCCACAGAGAATAGTTGGGGTGGCACAATCTTTCCTTGAAAAGGTACAGACTAGGTCTTCCAGGGTATCCATGAAGGAGTGGGAATCTTGACAAAGACTACTCCGTAAAAAAGGAGATCTTGAATTTAAGGGAAAGGTCTTGTTTATACATTCTAAAGAGGTAAGAGTAGAAGTTTTCAAGTTGTGTCATGATTCTCCAGTAGCCAGCCACAGAGGTATCACATCGACTCTGGAACTCATACTCCTCTCTTTTTGGTGGTCATCCATTCGAGATGAACCGAGCCAAACATCGGCACTTGCTCTATTTGCGCTCATTCTTCTGGGCTTTTTCAACCTTTGTCTGATTCACCAGAACCTTGGAATACCACTCCTACTGATATCATCAAAGCCTTGCCTCTGACTGGAGGGAACAGAGTCATCATGGTTACTGATGATTCCTTTTCTAAGATGGCTCATTTCACCACACTGTAAAAACTTTCCTCTGCCAAGGTTTAGGGATAAATAATTTTGCTATAAGCTTTCAGTTTACCTGGGCAACCTCAGGTCATTATATCATACCGAGGTCTCCAGTATATCTCTCGCTTTTGGAAGTCCTATTGGAAGTCCCTTTAGATTGAGATAGCCTTGATATCGGACTTTCAACTGCAGACCAAAAGCCAGATTGAATGGATTCATCAGGGTCTTGAGCAGTTTCTTTGATGATTTTGTAATTTTACTCAAAGTGACAGGTCTTTCTCTTTTCCCCCAGGCTCAGTTTTCTTGTAGTAATTCATTCCTACAGCTATGAAGGCTTCGTCTTTCATCTGTCTTCATGGCCTGTGTCCTAGAACTTTACCTTCTGGTTCTCAAAGTTTGGTCATGGCTCCTGCAGCAGCTAGTTTTGTCTGACAGTTGCACACCAATAGGCATAAGATTATTTCTTTTCTTCAGTTGTCCAAGAAGCAGATGAACTCTTACACTAATGTCCATTGTAATCTTCCTCCTGATTTTAAGAATGGGGATTAGGTTTAGTTATCCACTATGTTTCTGCCTTCACGTCTTTCCCTTAGCAATTTTAAACCTTGATTCTTTATGCCTTTTAAGATCATCCAAATCATTAATCCAGTTGCTTTTAAAGTTCAATTGCCACTGAATTTAGAGTTCACCCAGTGCTTCATTCTTCCCAATTCAAATCATAACATGTGGATCCTTTTTGATGTCTTTTTCCCATACTTCCCCTATTTCAATGAACAGTAAGCCAGAATTTGAAGTACAAGAAGTTTTTAATTCTCACATTTTTAGAAAGAACCTACAGTTCATGAATCATTGGAAGGAATATCCACCTATTGAAAATTCTTGGGATTATACTTCTTCTGTTCATGCTCCATTTCTATTCCAGCATTTTTCAAACAATTCCCACACAAATTCAGAACTTCACAAGGGGGGCATATTGTTGCGCTGCTAACGGCATCCCGCCCGGTGTTGGCTCCCACCAGTTCATCATCCTCATCATCCTCCTCCCCTTCAGCCTCCTCCTCCTCATCATCCTCCTCCTCCTCACCCTCAGCCTCCTCCTCCTCATCATCCTCCTCCTCCCCCTCAGCCTCCTCCTCATCATCATCCTCCTCCCCCTCAGCCTCCTCATCATCATCCTCCTCCTCCTCCCCCTCAGTCTCCTCCTCATCATCATCCTCCTCCTCCCCCTCAGCCTCCTCCTCATCCTCATCATCCTCTTCCCCCTCAGCCTGCTCCTCCTCATCATCCTCCTCCCCCTCAGCCTCCTCCCCCCCTCAGCCTCCTCCTCCTCATCATCCTCCTCCCCCGCAGCCTCCTCCTCCCCCTCCTCCCGCTCCTCATCTTCCTCCCCCTCAGCCTCCCCCTCATCCTCATCATCACCATCATCATCCTCATCCTCCATATCATCCTCCTCCTCATCATCCTCCTCCCCCTCAGCCGCATCCTCATCATCATCAGCCTCCTCATCATCATCATCCTCCTCTTCCTCATTATCATCATCATCATCCTCCTCCCCTCAGCCTCATCATCATCCTCCTCATCATCCTCCTCCTCCTCCCCCTCAGCCTCCTCATCCTCCTCCTCCTCATCCTCATCCTCATCATCATCCTCCTCCTCCTCATCACCATCATAATCCCCCTCATCATTATCCTCCTCATCATCATTATCCTCATCATCCTCCTCCCCCTCAGCCTCCTCCTCCTCCTCCTCATCATCCTCATCATCATCCTCATCATCATCCTCATCATCATCCTCCTCCTCATCATCATCCTCATCATCATCCTCATCCTCAATATCCTCCTCCTCATCATCCTCCTCCTCCTCCCCCTCAGCCTCCTCATCATCATCCTCCTCCTCCCCCTCAGCCTCCTCATCATCATCCTCCTCCTCTCCCCCTCAGCCTCCTCATCATCATCCGCCTCCTCATCATCCTCCTCCCCTCAGCCTCCTCCTCCTCCTTCTCATCATCTTCCTCCCCTCAGCCTCCTCCTCATCATCCTCCTCATCTTCCTCCCCCTCCCCCTCAGCCTCACCCTCATCATCATCCTCCTCAACATCCTCCTCCTTATCCTCCTCCTCCCCCTCAGCCTCCTCATCATCCTCATCTTCCTCCTCCCCCTCAGCCTCCTCCTCATCAGCCTCCTCCTCCCCCTCAGCCTCTTCCTCCTCCTCATCATCATCATCATCTTCCTCCTCGTCCTCCCCCTCAGCCTCCTCCTCCATCTTCATCATCCTCCTCCCCCTCAGCCTCCTCCTCCTCCTCATCAGCCTCCTCCCCCTCAGCCTCCTCATCATCCTCCTCCCCCTCAGTCTCCTCCTCCTCCTCCTCCCCCTCAGCCACCTCCTCATCCACATCATCCTCCTCCTCAGCCTCATCAGCCTCATCCTCCATCATCCTCATAATCATCATCCTCATCCTCCTCATCCTCCCCCTCAGCCTCCTCCTCATCCTCCTCCTCCTCCCCCTCAGCCTCCTCCTCATCATCCTCCTCCTCCCCTCAGCCTCCTCATCATCATCCTCCTCCTCCCCCTCAGCCTCCTCATCATCATCCTCCTCCTCCCCCTCAGCCTCCTCATCATCCTCCTCCCCCTCAGCCTCCTCCTTCTCATCATCTTCCTCCCCCTCAGCCTCCTCCTCATCATCCTCCTCAGCCTCCTCCCCCTCCTCCCTCCTTCCTCCTCCCTCCTCCCTCCTTCCCCCTCCTCTCCTCCTTCCTCTTCTTCCCAGAATCCTCTAGGAAGGATTCCTGGGACAAAATAAGACCTATTCCAAGATAGATTACTAACTTTTCATTTCAATTGGAATCTTCCCAATATAATATTTTTGTGAAGTAATTTCCTGTTAGTTCCACTATATAAGGAAGAGAAATCCTACTGCTCTTTGTGTAGCAAGGTGTCAATCAGCTCAGTCATTGTGTTTGCTCACTCCAGACCTTCCTAGGGTTCTCCTGGATAGTCAGTCTTCTTTCTCTGCTTCCTGAATCATCCTTGCCTTCTCCAGTGCTTCCTGCATTTCCTGAAGATTCCTCGGACCTGCACACTTGTCTTCACTACCTTCAAGTCCCTTCCTTAATTCACAAGTCAAGATCTAGGTCCTGCCTGGGGACTTGCAACTTCCTCAAGGTTTACTGCCCTGTGGCTTTTTCCTCCTTGGGGCTCCATCTGGAAAGCACTTTCTGTTTGGACACTGCTAAGTGTCGGCAGCAACGTGGCTACTGGAAGGGGTTATCCTTATATCTGGCAGACAAAAATGGTAAAGACTGGGTCCTCCAGACCAACACACAGCTAGATCCTTCGTAAGACATGAATCCAGCAATCCTGGCACCTTCAGATATAACTGTAATTCTGCAATTGCAATCTCACCTTTTATAACTAAGTTATAATGTAATAATCTATTTGCCCTCAATCTCTCAAAAGAGTTTATTTTTCATACTTTACTGTCAACTTTTATTTTTTTAAGTTATGTATTCTATTTTTTGTATCCTTATACCCTTAGTAACTTCTCTGGCTTTCACAGATGTACTTCCTGATGATGATCCTCCATTTATAATGGAGTTAAACACCTTTGTCATATAATGCAGATCTGTCCTTATGGTATTAATTTGTGAAATGCAAGCTGTGTCTGTACATTTGACTTGTGATACATAGAGATATATACTTTTCACATAAGTATCACTATTGTTTGAGCACCATGCACAGTTTTCTCACCCCACTGAAATCCCATGTAGATTTTGTCTGTTTTTATATGTTCAAATTTGTATCAAAAGCTTTTCTCAATATATAACAATTGTTTATGTCAGAATGCCATTGTTAACAGAGGTACCACTGTGCCTTGAAATATTTTTGATACCCCAAGTCCCTAGTAGTCCCCAGGTATGTATAGTATGTACTATAATATACCATTATTGCAAACGAGTGATTGCAAGGTTTCCTCGCACTAACCACTTACTGTTTTTTTATACCATCTTTATTGGACTTTTATTATAGGCAGTACAGTGGGCATATCATTCTGTTCGTATATTTTGACAAAATCATTACGGGAATTATGCAACAAAAGCCCCATATCCATGAACACACTTTTGTGGTGACTAGGAAGAACATTTTACAATAATTCAGCAAACAGTTCAACTGTGAGCCAATCTAAATATGGACAAAAAAAGGAAAACATGCATTGTACATTTGTGGCAGCCAGACTGCCCCTGGGATCCCCTGGGACATGGAGGATCATGTTTTGGCCTGTAACATATGGCATAAAGTGGGCCACCAATATGCCCTAGTGATGCAGGGAAGGGGAATTAGAGATGGCAAGGAGGAAAAGGAGGTCTATACTCCTGGAATGGCTCTGTGGAGCTGTTGCACTATGTGATTCTTTAGTCAGAGATGGTGGAACTGTCCTGTGGTCCCTGGTGGGCAGCTAGTAGATCCTCCCAGCAGCGACAATGGGCTGCGTTTTCAGCCCTTGTGTCTCTTCTCGCCTGAGCGCTGTGGCTTCGGCCCTGCCCCACTTAAGAGTTGCTGCCTGTCAATGCCCAATACTTAGCAGCATGCTAGCCTTCCAGTATGAAATCATATTACTTACATTTCACATCATAAGTACACTATCACAGCACCTTGAACATTTAGTACAAGGCCCAAACATACATTGTGCAAATGTTATTTGTTATTTGTCCGTAAGGCGACATAGCTATCACAAGAGGATAAAAAATGACAGCCTGGCAGAGGCCTCGGCATGGAAGCATTGATATTGTTATTATAAATACACATGCATTTCCATGCTCAAATGAGAGGAGCACTTTGCTGTCACTGCAAGGTCGCTGTTGTCGGAGTCTCAGCCTATCTGGCTCCTGTTTTCCCTCTGCAAGGAGGGATGTCCAACTGGAGACCAAAAAGGAGGACCTGCATATACTTACCTTCGCGTATTGGGGAGTTAGATCACCCAGTAGGGGATTTCGACACATCGCCCGATCTGGGCATCTAGGATAGGAAACGCACTGTAGCTTCCTAACCTATACACAGTATTTATTTGCCAGCATATATACAGTGCTTTAGCACAATGGTGGAATTGTTTATCCTTTTCACCGTTCTCATATTACTGCTCACTTTCATCTGCTTCTGCCTATTAATCATTGCAGGGCATATATTCTACACAAGAGTTACTATGGTTCAATAAATATTGAAATGCCTCTTTGTGTACTCTGGGCATGCATGAGTGACTGAGCAAAAAGGTTCTAGATTTGTTACCACGATTCCTTGGGGGTCACGGTTGTCCTGCTCTGAGGTTGCCTAATCCCTTTGTTACCCTCCTAGATTTAGGGGAACTTATGGTGACACTATGAGCTAGCAGGACTACAGGCCAATGTATCCTGAGGGTGCATAGAATTCATCTTGCACCATCCCAACGTTTATGTTGTCCAACAAACGTGCAGTTCCTACCAGGAGGTAGAAGCCATACGACATTAACCTGCCAACATTGGGAGATACAGTTCTTATTTAATGGATCACCTGAGTGGTTCTCTTTTGCTTACCCAAAGACCCCTACTCACCTCCTAACTGGAAACATCCATGCTGGTAGGGACTATCTTCCTCAGCTGAACAGGTAACCCCATGTCTTGGCTGTAGGTTGTTCAAGTTTGAACTTTGCAAAGGATTTTCTGATTGTGTTACCCTCTCTGAATTCCATTTCTTATTATGTCAGGAACAGACAAACTTAACATTGCTGAGAACTGCAACATGTGGTTGCTCAGAAATTGCGACAACATGGTGGAGATGTGATCTTTGTGGTAAAAGCCCATGAAGCATATAGGACAGAGATATTCTATTCATGGGTTATAGTCCCAGCAGCAGATGACATGACAAGGCTGCTTCACAACTACACACCAGCTGAAGTTCCAAACTAATACACACCATATGAAGAAATAGAAATACCATTAACATACCAAGAACATAGAAATTTGCTTAAAGGCACCCTACCACACACAACAGAAGACATTAGACTAGGTCCCATTAGCAATGAGGTAGCAATATGGCCAGTCTTAGACTGGATACACACCACATCCTTATGTCAATAATTGGACAACAGCACAAGTGCATAGATTATAGAAATATTTTGTAACAATTTACAGATGTTTGACACAGTTCATTATGCGAACATTGCCATTAAATCCTGTGAGGACTGCTCAAGCTGTACAACCACAATTGGATACACCAGGCATCAGCCCACAAACACTAAATGCCTTCATGGGTAAGGGTCCCATCAAACAAAAGGGGAATTCATTCTGAATTGCACAAAAAACAAGTCAGCTTAAAGCAGTGTTTCCCCATACAGGACCCCAGGAAAAACACAGGATTTTAACAATGTGCTTGCCGATGAGGATGGCTCCCCTTGTGGAAGACTGCACCACTTGGGGTATAGTTTTTGCTGCAGTATATACCATATATATATAGAAGGGGTTAAACCGTTCTCCGATCTGATTCATCCAGATTTCTCAGGCACACACTGGACCAATGAACACACACACATTCTATGTTCAGTACAAGCTGACATGCTAGCTTCAAAACACTTACTAATACAACAAACCTGGTGATCTGCGTAATTGTGGGGCCATCAGGGTATACCTACATTATATTCAATGAAAGTGACACTGTACCGATGGATCACTGACAAAATATCGAAGGTCAAAAAATCGACCTACAAAAATATCGCAACAAAAATATCGATGTCAATAATATCGAAATCCTATCTACAACATGGTAAGTACAAAAATATCGAAAAAACAATATCGATTGTCAAAAATATCGTTATCAAAAATATCGTTTGTTTTGGTTAAAAATAATATGTAAAATAAACTAAATAATACTTATAATTAAAATAAACATAGTTAAAAATATTTTATAATTTTTAAAATTAATAAGTAACATATATAATTAAATAAAACATTAATTAAACATATACATATAATATATAATATATATACTGACTTTATAATGAGTTTCAATAATTATTTTAATAAATTATAAATTATTAAAAAATATTATAAATTACAAATACATCTATACACATAAAACAATAACATAAATAAAAATTAAATAATTATAATAACACATTAAAAAAATTACATTTACTTTTAATATTTTCAAAAATTAATTATATACTATATTAACTAAAATAATACAAACAATATTAAATAGCGTAGGGAATAAAACTACTATTACAACCCCCAAAAAAACAACAGTAAGATAAATGTTGGATAGCGTAGGGGTAAAAATTACTATTCCCACTCCAGAGAGTGCAACAGTAGGGAAAGTGTTGGATAGCGTAGGGGTAAAAATTACTATTCCAACTCCAGAGAGTGCAACAGTAGGGAAAGTGTTGGATAGCGTAGTGGTAGAAATTACTATTCCCACTCCAGTGAGTGCAACAGTAGGGAAAGTGTTGGATAGCGTAGGGGTAAAAATTACTATTCCCACTCCAGAGAGTGCAACAGTAGGGAAAGTGTTGGATAGCGTAGGGGTAAAAATTACTATTCCCACTCCAGAGAGTGCAACAGTAGGGAAAGTGTTGGATAGCGTAGGGGTAAAAATTACTATTCCCACTCCAGTGAGTGCAACAGTAGGGAAAGTGTTGGATAGCGTAGGGGTAAAAATTACTATTCCCACTCCAGGGAGTGCAACAGTAGGGAAAGTGTTGGATAGCGTAGGGGTAAAAATTACTATTCCCACTCCAGAGAGTGCAACAGTAGGGAAAGTGTTGGATAGCGTAGGGGTAAAAATTACTATTCCAACTCCAGAGAGTGCAACAGTAGGGGAAGTGTTGGATAGCGTAGAAGTTACAAATAACATACTTATAAATAAATTAATTTTTTAAAATAATTAATTAATTATTAAATAACTCTAAACTATTTACCAATACCAATAAATAATTATTAAAAACATAATTACCAATAGAAAATTTATTAACAATAAATTAATAATAAATCCCAATAAATAATAATTAATAAATATTAATTACTAAATAATAAATATTGAGCAATAAAATATTTTTAATAACAAAAACATATAAATTATTCAAACTTAATTACCAATTAACTAATATTAAACAATTAAATGCTTTTTTATACCAATAATAATAATAATTAAACATTAATTATCAATTAATAAATAATTCTTAATATATTAATTAAATTTATCAATAAATAATATTTAATAATATTTATTTACCAATTAATAATAAACAACAATAAATTAATTTTTAGAACCAAAAAATTGTAATTTAAAAAAATTACCTATTAATAATTAATATCCAATAAATTAATTATCAATACCCAAAAATAAATTTAATAATTACTTAATTAGATTTCAATTACTTCCAAAAGTATTCCCCTATAAACGCACAACACACTCCAATGATAAAATAATACACTTAACATAATGATCAATTAATCAATTAATAAAAATTAATAACTAATTAATAATAATTAATTACCAATTAATAATAATTGATTACCAATTATCAATTAATTAACAATAATATAATTATCAATACCAATTAATTAAAATAAATTATAAGTTAATTACATTTAAATTACATGATGATCAATTAATGAATTAATAAAAATTAATCACCAATTAATAAAAATTAATTACCAATTATTAATTAATTAACAATTATATAATTATCAATAACAATTAATTAAAATAAATTATAACTTAATTACAATTAAATTACTTCCCACCCTATTCCCCTATAAACCCACAACCCGCTACAGAACTTAAACGCAAAAAATAATTAAAATTAATTTATAATTCCTAAAAATTTATAATTAATTTAGCATAATTAAATTACTTCCCACCCTATTCCCCTATAAACCCACAACCCGCTACAGTACAAAAAAAAAAAATTTACTTACTTTTTTTTTATTAACATATAAAAATTGTTTACATATATTTTTAAACAAGTAGAACACTTAACAAAAACACATATAACACATACATATTAAAAACATAACAAAATATATAACAATAATACAAATATCGATATTAGTAACATCGATATTAAAAAATTCGATATTACTTACCTTAGGGTCGATATTCTGTCCATCGATATTCTGTCCCTTCGATATTCTGTCCCTTCGATATTTTAACTTCGATATTTTTGTATATCGATATATTATTTTCGATATTTTGTCTGCTCACCATACCGATTGCATATAAATTGCATTTATGCACCAATGCCAAAATGCTTTTTGCACCAATAGAAAAAATACTGACAGTGGTGCAGACTGATGTGAAGGGGGAGTGAGCACTGGCTCAGGGTAAACAAATAATTGTCATGACCCCAGTACCGACCTTAGAGGCCGTCACAAGAGCAAGCGTTCCGAACTCTAAAGCATTACATCAAAGATGAATACAATGAGCTAACTCACTCACAGCAACAGATATAGATTACAGATTAGACTCTACATTACAAACACAAGCCTTTCTGCAATATGAACAATATGCAAACTGCCTAACGAAATAATGTTTCTAGATCAATACGATTACATCATATATACTGATGGTCCTGCCCAGCCTGCCATAGGGACAAAGCACCTGTACCCAGCAGCGTGCGCTGCCAAAAAGGGGCGCATGCAGGATGGAGAATTCCATCCTGAGAAATCCTACATGCAGTCACTTGGTGACTGCAATGCACAGTTGGCTGAACTTAGGGCTCTAATTCTGGCACTAGAGAATATGGATCCCGGATTCCCCATACTGATAGTGTGTGATTTGTATTATTGTGTCCTGTTCCATGATGAGTATTTACACTACTGGAGCCAGAATGGATACAGAGATTCAATAGGGTGCACAACAAAGCATTAGATGCTTTGGGAACAGGTGGTAAAACTGAAAGATTGCTTGCCACGGACTCATGTAATACACACATTCAGTCCCCAATGTGTTAGCGTACAAGTTGCAGGGAATTCCATAGCTGTGTTTTGCTGCAAAAGCGCCCGTGCAAACTGCTGCAGTCGCTGCAATTATTCGCTCAAGTATGAGGATAGATATAAACTTAATGGTGGCTGTCAACACTGCACACAATGACACCCACCTTCCGAAAGCCTTTCCGCTCAAGTACTCCTACAAGTTAGATGCAGAAAATGTACCATTTGCTCATAATCCTGGAGTGGGGGATAGAGTAATATCAAATTCAAACTGCAGGTTAGATTAAATTCTAGCTGCACATGAGGGTTTAGCATCTCGACACGCAGTGGTGGCTGTTACAATTTCATTATTGGAGCAATGCTAGTGGTGGCCAGGTCTTTACAAACAGAATTTGTTCTCAATTGCGACATCTGCCAGCAGATAAAGGGTTCCACTGTGCACATCCACCACAGACACCTCTACTGATTTCAAGCAAGCCTCTGGCTTGTGTTTTACCAGGACCATTGCAGCCCTATGTCATCAGATGGGGCTTACATGTACATCTCGGTATCTGTGGATTCCTGCTCTATCAATTCCTATGGGTCTGGCCAAAGCAGTCGGCTGACGCCCAAACTGTTATATAGGATCTGCGAGTCTTTATCAGGACTTACGCAGTTGGCACATTCCATTGTGACCAGGGTTTGGCATTCGCCTCCAGGGCTTTCAAAAAGGCCATGGGAAGTTTGGGTGTGACCCTGCGATATTCCTCCCCATACTTTCCCAAGGTAAATTCGGTCATGAGAGGAAAAACCAGGACTTAAAGCAGTCTTTCACAGCTAGGGAACTAGGCTCAGGTCACAGTTGGGTCCATCACCTATATGGGGTCCAGAGGGCATTGAACAATCTGCCTAGAAAATCCCTGGGTGGTCGGACTCCCTGTGGGATCCAGTTTGGGGTTAAGATGTGGTTCCCAGTACTCGACAGCTCAGCACAGTGGCTGTTTTACAGGAACTGAGTGGTTTTCGGGGCGAACAAAGCAAAGTCCAGGTAAAACGCACCGCCACTGGTGAACTGAAAGAAATGCTAGCAGCTCCTGGTTGGATCCTGAAGGTTGAAGATCTGGTCAGGGAGAAAATATTGGTCAAAAAATAATTCGGGCCATCCTACAGAGCGCCTGTACCTGTCTGGACCTTTGAAGGTACCAGAACTGTGCTTCTTCCGCCTCTAGCTCCATCGATTTGATCAAACTACACTATGCGGCCGATTCTCAACAGTAGGCCACATGGGCTCCTGGGTAGTTACCTGCCTCCTCTCACTACCATACAGGAAGTTCCAATGGAAGTGTTTTTCACTAATGAAGCCTCCTCTCCCCAATAGGAGATAGCAGTAACCAATAATTAATTATCCCTTCTACCTGTTACTTCAACAACCACTATACAATCAACTTGTACAGAAACAAAGATTTCAATTCGGAATCCTGACACGAATGCTGTTTAAGTCAATGTACCACAGATCGAGCCATTTCCCAGTTCTACACAACCAGCAGAACTGCCAAAAAAAGATTGGACTGCCAATGGCTACTTCATCGACTTTGATGACTTTTCCTTGGATTAATCTGATCCACCAGTACCTCCACCCCTACTGTTTCGGATGAGAATGCATGTTTTCTGTCTTTGACTTTAAAAGACATACTTTGCCGCTCCATGGCTACACCTTTGGATTGCAATTGCATTACTTTTCCTGGTCCTTTAGATTTCTTGGTCTTGAATGGACACTATCTCCTAGAATTCTATGCTGTACAACCGGTGGACTTGGTTCTAACATCACATTCTTCATTACACAAAGCGCAAAGAAACCTTTCCCTGGTGAACATTTTAGCTGTTCCAGTTCCTGATGGGATTGTATGGGATAGGGTATCGTATGACAAGTATGGTCCTGAGGAACCTTTGCAAATACCATATGTTTTCCGTATTTCTCTTAATGATATCATCACCCCTAGTACTGTCTCTGATGACTTGGATATTGATACAGTGCATGAAATGCTAGAAGATCTTGAGCAGTCTACTGTTTTTTATTCTGATGAACTGTACAAAGGCACGTCTAACTATGATGAAAAGTTTTGTTTTCAACGTTATGGTCATCATTTCTTGCATAAAGTAAGTACTCCACAAGCTGTTTTTAATTGTACACAATGGGAACATTGCCCTACACCACCAGGGGGTAGTTCACAAACATTTGCACAGAGGTTTGTTTATTTTTCTGGTTATGATACATTAGACCTAGTATCTTATTATTATTAGCTTTCATCATCACCTGCGAAGAAAAATATGCTGGCAAACACCAAACTGATATACTTTACTTCTTTTCTGTCCCAGCTGTCCACACAAGGGTTTAACTTTTGGAGGGACAACATCAATGGTAAATCAATTTGTGGGACAAAGGATTGGCAGGTTCAGGTGAACAAGGCTTTGTTCAGAACATGCCTTATACCACAACAAATGATTTTCTTGAACAAAACTGTGCAAATAACATAATATCTTGGTTTATCTCAAATCAAGCATTTGAACAAACCAGGTATTCCCACATTTGCATGTTTTGAATAACTGGCAGCAGTTTACAAAGCACATGGAGGAAACACTAGACACCATGCTACGTAGTGGCACATACAATTCTTCGGATACCAATTGGAAGGGATGGTTAGTGTGGCTATTAGATACTAATGGATTTCAGGGCTGGTTCATGGGTAACACCAAGGATTTCAAGATCAGCAGGCATGACCTACATTACGTGCAGACAGAGCACTCCGGGGTGGTGAAAGTTTACAGTGTTAGGAAGTTGTGCCTTGATTGGCTAAAATCCACATCACTGTCCCAGGTGAAACAACACTTGTCCCTTCTTTCTGATGACATGGGACTATAGGACTTCTTGTAAGGCCCTCGAAAACATGTCAAAAACACTTCTTGTATGTGATATAAAATGAGGTGTGGAAAGTTACTCGGCAAGAAGCTGCTGAAAGACTGCACAAGATTGACAAAACTAATTTAGAAAAGACACTAGCAGTGGATAACGGTATGACAACCTTGTCCTGTCTTCTAGAATGCACTCCTTGGGTAACATAGTGTCATCAGCAATAGGCAAAGACTGACCCACGACCAAAGACTGCGGGCCATCGGGCAGCTCCAGAACATGTGCAGCATGTTCATCTGGCTGCGTGGCAGTGATGAAGCCTTGGGGTAGATTTAGTGAAATTTTGCTGGGGTGAGGTATGCCCTGTGTAAGATGTTGGGCTGTAGGTATTGAAAGGAGGCATTGTGGGAGACCTTCCACAGGTACAAGACTATTCTAGCCCACTCCTTCTGGGTCAAAGAGCAGCAATGTCCCCCTCCCACGCATTAACCACTTACTCAGTGGTTTCCCCCTTTTGTTCCCCTTAATTAGTATTTTTAACACATTGAGTATGTCAGATTACACACTGTCTTATTCAGAATATTACATGCAAAATATTCTGAAGCACCCCTCTCTATTTACTAACAACACGCACTCTTCCATTACCTACTACAAATTTTCCTGACCAACTAGAAAATGACACAAAAGTATACTTAACTTCAGTGGATGATAAAAATAATGACAAAGGGCCTGAGTTAGATCTTGGCCGATGGGTTATTCCATCACAACGGTGACAGATATCCTGCCCACTGAAATATAAATCCCATTTCATCCTACGGGATTTATATTTTGGTGGACGAGCTATCCACCACCGTTGTGATGGAGTAACCCGTCCTTCAAGATCTAAATCAGGCCCAGAGTAGCTAAGGTCTGACACCATCTATCTTGGCCTGTAGTTTGGAAATATTCTACATGTTTTTTACTGAAGATAAGACATATAAGCCACATACACACCATATGCTCAAAAAACTGTATGGTTCTGGTTATAGATATAGTACTCGAATATTCTAAGAAACTCTAAGAGAGAATAACTGACCTCAAAAGACACATAAAAGACTCGGACCTGATTACCGATGCAAAAGCCAAATTAGACAAAATTGAAAAACAATCAGTGAATTCAATAGGATGTAACAATAAAATAAAATAAATAAAGCTACGAAAGAGATCGAGAATTATAAACTGGAGAAAGCTTACCCTTACCTTGCAGAACACTTTTATAGGCATAAGAATTATCCCAACAATAATAGGAACTGCCCATAGCCAGATACAATCATAACTCAAAGGTTTATAACATTATCAGAGAGATCAGACGAGATGCAAGATATTTCGGACGCAGGTGAGGGAACCAGTGCATCCATTCTTAGGGGCCTGCGCATTTTTTTTTAGAACAAGGCCGACCACGCAGACAAAGTTGCAGGGAAGGCAGAGAGCAGAAATGGTTCAGTAACACTCCAGGTGACCGACAGACACGTCACAAATACTATCAATGGGGGCCACCCCAATGACAGGTATCTCTGAACTCTGCTCCTGCTCTCCTCGTGCACATCAAGGAACAGGAAGCAGGCCCCACTGACTAATCACAACGCTGCAATGCAGCGTTGTGATTGGTAAGCAGCCAGGCTGCCCTGACCAATCACAATGTTGCAATGCAGCTTTGTGATTGGTTTTGAGGGTCCTGGTTTGATGCTCAACCAGGGAATGGGAGCCTGGGCATGTTCTCCATGCAGGCTGTAATGCAGCCTGCATAGACAATGGGGAAAGTGCGCATGACTGGTTTGGGCAGCCCGAGAGGGCTGACCAAACAGTCATTGTGCACTTTGGAGTGGGCAAACCACTCCTCCACTGCCCTGCTCCAGGAGCAGAGCAGCCCGATAACCCACCAGCTTGCAAAGCAGCATAAAAAGATAATAACACAAAGTTATTATCATTTTATGTTTCTGCTTTGCACTGCATAAAAGCAGTGGGGTGATGCCATAGTGGAGGAGCCACCACTGCTGGCCAGACTGGACATTGAATCTGTGTACACCAACATCCCAAAACAGGAGGGTGCTGGTGCTATCTAAAAGATTCTGGGTACTAGACCAATACAGCACAAAGTCCCAACATCAATCATTATTGCATTGTTGAACTTAGCCTTGTGAGAAGCTGGTTTGGTATATGATGCACACTTATGTAAGTGGGCACCCTGCACCAATCAAGACAACCCTTATGGTGTTTTTAGTGATCTTAGACAACCTTTGAAAGCTCTCTAAGTTGTAGCTGTGGAGAACAGCCTTCAGGCTTAGTCCAGGAGTGTAAAGCAGCTTGTTTTACCAGAGTATAATCTTATTGATATAGATTAAGTGAAAAAGAACCACAGAGTGTATTTATAAAAAATATGTATTTATTATATAACACTCACTAACACATACAGGTATCTCCTAGCCGGAGATACACACAATGCACACAATACTTTTCAATAGAAACAGGTAGGTAGCACGTAATACACAGTGGTCACCAGGGGGGGGGACCAAACCATATACTAAATTAGTGGAATGCAAACCACGACTCGAGTCAAGACTGTGCCCAGCAGATGTAGAATTGTTGGGGACCCAAGGAACCACCCAAGGTAAGTAACTAGGGGCCCTACAGAGGTCGTGTGCTAAGTGGGAACACCACCGCATGATCAATACAAGTCAATGGGTAAGTCGCAGTTGCAATTTTAAAGAAGGACCCTTCCCAGCAGACCCTGAGGAAACCCCGTGGAAGACAGAAGGTTGGAGAGCCACCCCACCCGTGGATACGTTAGGAACCAAGATACCTGCCCCAGGGAAGCCGGGTGCATAGGTGTGAAGTGGTGTCGGAAACCGCCATTCATTCCAATGGAGGACTTCAGAAAGATGCTGCTGCTAGAGAAGGTGAAAGTGTCTGGTGGAACCCAAAGGTGGATTCAAGCCGAGAAGTACCTGAAAGCAGAGGAGACAGTCTATGCCATTTGGAAGTGCCAAGGAGGCACGGAAGACGAATGACCACCATGGTCGGGTACTGGAGGAGAGTTGGCGGTGACCTTGGAGCTGCAGCTGTGTGGACTAGGTTTTAAGTGCAGTGACCTTAGATACAGGGAAACCTATATCTTTCGTAAGTGGTGCTAGCACCAGCTTACACAGGCTGCAATGGCAAGCCTGTAGAGATAGTTTGAATGGTCTCCCATAGATTGCATAATACATGCATCAGCCAATGCGGGACGTCTGTACCACCTATGCCCTGGGTACCTTAGTAACATTTTTTAGGGACTGACAAGGGTACTCCAGTATCCAACCTGGGATGTACCCAAGTACTTATCATTACCATTTAGAGGAGAAAGCACAGAGACTGGGGTCCTGATTAGCAGGATCCCAGTCAGACTAGTCAGAAACAGTATTTCAGCAAGCAAAAAGTGGGGGTAACCATAAAAGCAGATCCTACTTTCCTACAAGCCTTGACTAAGAATTTCTTCCAATTTGAAAATGAGTTCCATTCACAGACCAAAGGTATTTCTATGCCCCCCCCGCCCCCAATGTTGCCATTCTGTTTATGGCTGATTTAGAAATATGAATAATTTGGGCCCCTTGCAATCCTTTTAGAGAAGATTTTCAGATATAAAAGAGGTACATTGATGGTATTTTCCTGATCTAGCAAGGGTCACACAATCTCTCTTAACCAGCTTTCTAGACTGGCTCAACCAAAACTTTAATGGCCTTAGATGCACTATAAATTGCCATGCTAGGCCAACCCTGTCTGAGGTTAGCAGTGAAAGCAGAAAGCGGTGGTCAATACAATACCCTCTATCGTAGGCCCACCGACGATATACTCTCCTGTCATATTCTAGCCATTATCACAGATACTTGAAGGACTCACTACCCAACAGTCAGTTCCTAAGGATTAGACAAAACTGCAAACCGAAAATGTATTTTTTCAATGAGGTTAAAATATTGTCACACAAATTGATTGCCAGGGGTTATCCAAAACAACTGGTAAGACGATCATTGAAAAGGGCATGGTATTGCCCAAGAGATATCATTTTAACACCAAAACCCAAGAAAAAAAACCCTATAAACTGGAATGTCAACACTTGCTCATAAGTGTACAACATGGTAAAAAACATTATTAAGAAACATTGGAATGTCCATTCAGCTGGAGGCCTTACATTTGAGAGCCTATTATTGTGTTCAAAAAAGGAAAGAATATCAAAGATCACTTAGTCTGCGCTTAGCTTCCACCTTGCAGGCCCCCAGTACTATTACTGGTACTAATGTTTACATCACAGTCTTTACCTTGCATGGCCTTTACCCCGCAGTCTTTACCATGCAGGTGAATTCCCCACAAATAAGTGACTCTGTGGGTTATAATAATAACCCCGAATCCTTTACCACGCTGTATTTTACTGCGCAGGTATATATTTCTTTTAAATAACATTATTTTAATGTTATTATAAAAGGGTTAAGGTGTGGGTAGAGGTAAAGGGGATTAAAAGTGATTTTAGGGTTAAGAGGTATGTAGAGATAAAGGTGGTAAGGTTGAATTTTGGGTTATGAGTGAATAAAGGTAAAGGGAGGTAAGGGTGGGAGGCAGAAGTAATAGGCTAATGGGTGATTTTAAGAACTTTTGTCAAAAAGAAACCCTGCTGTCATATAATACAGACCTGCCCTTATGTTATTAATTTGTGACATGCAGGCCGTATCTGTACTTTATGTGTGATTAATAAAAATTGAAACTTTGTACATAAGTGTCATGATTGAGTACCATGCACGGTTTTCTCACCTCACTGAAATTTCACGGTGATTTTGTCTGTCTTTATATATGTTCTGATTTTTATTTAAAAAACTTTCCTCAATAACTACTATTTGTTTATCTCATAATACCATTGTTAACATAGGAATTGCTGTGCCTTGAGATAGTATGTTACCGCAGTTCCCTAGTAATCCTTAGGATTTCCCTTGTACTAGAATATATTGTTCACCACATTGTCAAACACAATATTAACTTAGTCCAGCGTAGCACTAAACTTTTGTAAATATCTCTTCAGGAATATGCCGCCCTGTGACTATACCTGTGTACAGGATTCCTACAACTATAAATCACGAAAGCTACAATTTGCTCTTTTCTTCTTGTATTTTGACAAGTAATTAGTACTAGTGAATGTACTTCCTCTCTGACATACAAACACCTCGCAGTCATGCATTACATACAATTCAGCAACAATGCTAGTACAAGGACAGAAGCAAATCTCTAAGAGAACATCTCTCTTGAATTTCCACCAAAAGTAATGCAGAAAGCACACGATGCCAGAACTACCGATTTAAAACAAACATTTCTTAAATAGCTACCACAAAAATATGGAATAGGTATATTAATGTACATATAAATAGGTGATTTCCACAAGTTGAAATAAAATAGTTGAGACAATGTCATTTAGTTTGTAACTCAGAGCAATGAATTTTCTTATAAATAAAATAGAGATAGACATAGTAAGTGAGAAATAAAGCAAGAGAAAAAGAGAGAAAGATGTTGACAGCACCAGGCTAGTTCTACTCAATAAAAATCAGTCACTTGTGTCTTCTCTCCAGCAAATAATTCTTAAAGTTCCAAAAATAATCTGCATATTCATCATAGTAAGGATCCAGCCCACAGTCCACAATAGTCCAATTCCATCTTTTCAGAAGAACCATCCTAATAACTTTAAGTGATAGGGGCTCAAAGCAGTGTTAAATAAGTGCTTGTCAATAGCCCATTGTTATAACTACAATAAAAGAAGATCTCTTTCTGTAAATGCACTCTAGCCGATGAAATATAGAACATGGTGGAAGGAATCTCACGGATACACCCAAAAAACATATCCTCAATAATAGTGGGGAAACACAGTGTAGCTGGGAACCCCTTTTAACCGCTCGATGCAAATTCCTTGTTTACCCGTTTCTTCTCAGTGCGCAGCAGTCTCCTTTGTCAAGTAACATTGTGAGAAGTTGGCCTGGTACATGCTGTCCACTAATTAAAGTGGGCACCTTGCACCAGTCCAAATGACCCTTATGATGTATGAGGTCAAAGATAACCTTTAGAAAGCTATCCTAGTGGTAGCTGTGGACAGCAGCCTTCAGGCTTAATCTTGAAGGAATGTAAAGCAGCTTGTTTTACCAGAATATCACCTTTAGTATTAACTGAATGAAAGGTGAACCACACAGTAGTTATAAAAATATGTATTTATTTATATAACACTCTCTAGTATCCTCCACACAAGGATACAACACAAAGCACACAATACGTTAGCAAAGAAACAGTTGTAAGTAGCACAATACACAGTGGGCTCCAGGGGGAGACCAAACCATATACTAAAATAGTGGTATAAGAACGACAACTGGAGTCGAGACAGTGTCTAGAACACGTAGAATCGCTGGTACCCCAAGGAACCACCCAAGGTGAGTAGAACGGGACCCCACGGAGGACGGGTGCAGTGTGCTAACACGACCGGGGACTCTGTACAATTCTATGGGAAAGTCGCGGTTACAATTTTACTGTTTAAGGACCCTTCTCGGTGGACTTTGAGGAAACCCTTTGGAACTTAAGAGGTTGGAGAGCCACCCCACCCGTGGATACTGTGGTACCCGAGTTACCTATCCCAGAGGAGCCGGGTGCATAGCCCTGGAGTGGTGTCGGAAACCGCTGTCGTTCTCACTGGAGGTTTGCAAAGAAGAGCTGCTGCCGGGAAGGAAGAAAGTGTCCGTAGGAACCCAGGGGTGGATTCATGATGGAAGGAACCTGAAAGCAGAGGTGACAGAGTCTGGGTCACGTCAGGGTGACCAGGGGCTCAGTAGACGAATGCCCACCGATGTCGGGTGCTTCAGGTGCGAAGAAAAGATGCTCGACTCTGCAGCCACCAGGAGCCAGATACGAGCAGTCCCACAAAGGATGTCGAGTGCTGAGGGGTCAGTGTCCGGCGGGAGCACCAACAAGCCTTGGCAAAAGCAACCCACGCAGGAAGGTCAAGCAGGTTACAATGTAGACCAGCAAGGTCCAGGGGACTCACCAAGCAATGGGGAGTCAGGGCCCGTCTAAAGCAACCAGGGAAGCCCAATAGAAATCAAGATGACCCTCAAGAGGACCCACAGGTCGAAGGACCAGGAGTCGCGAGGGGACCTGGAGCAAGATCACAAAGTACCAGCCCACGGAGCACTTGATGTGAGGAGGCCAGAGTTCTTTGGTGGAAATACCTCTCGGGGTCAGGACTACACGGAGTCCAATGCACAAGCTCGGGAATTGCCAACAAGCATATGCACTTGCAAATGTATGCGGTGCACAGGGGTTCAGGTTATGCGGTCCCCACGAGGGATACTGGTCTCAAAGTCAATGAGAGGGCAGCTCAACCTCAAGGAACTTCGGAACCCACCTACTGTGTTGCTGGAGCCTTCGGAGTCCACAGGAGCTCAGGATCAGCAGACTGGTCAGTTGCGGTCCCTGCGAATGCAGGTGGGTGACTCCTTCACCCCAAGGGAGATTATTCTGTTGTCCTTAGTGCTCCACAGGTCCTGCACAGAGCCTGTATGGTGCAAGGGCACAGACGATGCTTTGGACGGAGAGGGAGACGAAGTCGGGCCCAGTCAAAGTCCAGCGAAGTCCAGAGTATCCAGACGGTCGAAGGTCAGTGGTTTCCTGTTGCAGAATCTTGTCCACATAAAATCTAAAGTCTTACAGCCAGGTAAGCTCTTATGTACCCACGGGAGAGGGTTGGACAGATTCAGGGGACCCTCCTAGGGGAGGGTCAGGACAGAGGGGAGGTTACTCCCATGTCCTTTGTCCAGTTTCGCGCCAGAGCAGGAGCCAATGGCTCCCAGAACTGGTTTGAGCTGGACTATGCACAGGGACACCAAATGTGCCCCAGGTGTAGACTTTCAGGCACTTTGGAAGTGCACCCACCCAGCCCCAATACACTAAATCCTATCTGCGAGGTGGTCTCACCTCCCTGTGACAGGATGCCTATTGTGCTGCCTTCCTCTGCTCGAGCTTGGCTCAGCAGGAGGAGGGCAGAAATGTGTCTCTCGTTGGCAGCATCCATTTTGTGCTGACCAGGTCGAGAAGGCTGGCACCGGAAGACCAGTGACCCCACGAAGTTTGCTTCAGAAGGGTGGAATCATACCTCCCACACTGGTTACCAGTGTGGAGGTATGATTCCAAGGTGTTTGATACCAAACACGACATGTTTTATTTCAGCCGTTTTCGAGATAGCATTTACCGCGAGGTTATTATGCACCTCTACCTATATGTCTGGCTGAGTCACAGACAACCCGGGAGAATGGTCTCCGAAGGCTGCAGATGGGCTCTGCTCATGCAGGGGCACCCTCTCACATAAAACCCAGCACCCTGCCTTCAGGATTGTTAAGGCCTGCTATAGGGGTGACATCAGTTTTAAGTGTAGCGACCTATAGATATGGTGAACCTATATCTAAAGTAAGTGGTGCAAGCACCAGCTTACACAGGCTGCAATGGCAGATCTGTAGTTCCATTTTGTATGGCCTCTCATGGGTGGCATATTGCATGCTTCAGCCCATGGGGAGGCCTGTGGGGTACCTATGCCCTGGGTACATGGGTACCATATACTAGGGATTTATAAGGGTACCCCAGTATCCAATCTGGAGTGTACCAAAGTACACGGCATAACATTTTAAGGAGAACACAGATAGACTGGTGTCCTGATTCCCAGAATCCCAGTCAGACTAGTCAAAAGAGTGTAACGTCAAGCAAAAAGTGGGGGTAACCATAAGAAGCAGATCCTACTTTCCTACAAACATCATCCCTTGAATGGACTGCAGCAGGTGATCCTGAACACAGACAAATATTCTCTGCTCATGCAAGCTTCCAGGCTCTACCCACTCCCCTGTAAGTACATCTTCCTAGGGTACCAGATGTGAGAAGTTGGCCTGGCATATGCTGTCCACTAATTATAGTGGGCACCTTGCACCAGTCCAAATCGACTCTTATGGTAGGTAGGTTAAAGACAACCTTATTGAAAGCTATCCTAGTGGTAGCTGTGGAGAGCAGCCTTCAGGCTAAGTCTTGAAGGAATGTAAAGCAGCTTGTTTTACCAGTCTATAATCTCTTGAGTGACCAAATGAAAGAGCACCACACCAGGTATATATTCAAAATATATGTATTTATTACTAAACACACCCCTCTAGTCTCTTTATGAGGCTAGAGTTCGAAGTACATAGGTTATAAGATCTTAAATCACAGTAATAGCACAAATACACGTTTGGGCCCTAGGGGCGTACCAAACCATATACCAATAAAGTGGTATGCGAACCACGACTGAACTAGACACTAGGCCTAGAGCCTCTAGAAGTGCTTGGACCACAAGGAACCACCCAAGGTAGTGACACAGGGGACCCACGGGAGACGCGTGCAGTGTATGTACACAACCGCGATACGCCGTTAACTTCTATGGAGAAAGTCGGGATCGGGAAAATAGAGGAAAGGGACACTTTAAAGAGGACTAGGACAAAACCCTTTGAGATCTAGGACTTTGAAGAGTCTCTACCCACGGGAGCACCGGAGTACTCGTGTTACCTCACCCAGGGAAGCCGGGTGCATAGGTGCCTTTCGGGGTCGGGTTTCGTCGTCGTTTCTTATGGCGATCTGCTGCAAAGTGCTGCTGGCGACCAGGAGAAAAGTGTCCGGGTGGATCCAAGAGTGGATCGGAGTTCTGGAGAACCTGAAAGCAGAGGGGACAGAGTCTGGGTCACTAGCCAGTAACCAGGGAGGCGATGGACAGATGCCCACCGATGTCGAGTGCTTCAGGTTCGATGACGGTCGTCTTGACTCTTCAGCCACGAGGTCCGGGAGGCGTTGTCGGCGACCAGGAGCAGGATTCGGGCTGTTGCTCGATGTCTGTCGAGTGCAGAGGTGTCGGCGACCAGATTGGACCCAACAAGCCTTGGCAACGGCAAGTCTCGAGTAAGATGTAGATCGTCGATGATGCAGACCAGCAAGGTCTGGGGAACTCACCCAGCAAGGGTAAGTGAGGGCAGGCCTGGAGCAACCAGACTGCCAAGTAAAGAAAAGATTGGCCTTCGTTAAGGGCTACTAGCCAACGGGCTAGCGACCGCGAAGGAGCCTCGTGACACCGCACGTGGAGCTGGCTTACAGGACACTCGTGGAGTGGGGGCCAGTGATCTTCGGTGCAGGTGGTGCTGGAGGCTAGGGCTACTCGGAGCCCAAAGCACGACTTCTTGGGAGACCCAGAAGATGGTGCACTTGCAAATGTGCTCGGTGTCCAGGGGTCACGGTCTCAAGTCACCCACGATAGCCACGGGCCTCAGCTTTGCTGGGGACTCAGGGTAGCCTCGGGGAAGTCTGAGAATCCACCTCTGGTGATGCGATGACTTCGGCGTCCGACGGGAGCTTCAGTGATGCGAACCGGACAGATGCTTCTTTGGTGCCTGCCAAGCAGGGGAGTCACTCCTTGACCCCAAGGGAGATTCTTCAGTCCTCTAATCGTGAGTACAGCGTCAAAGGTCCAGGATTCTGTTTCAGAGTTTCGTCCAGGTATAATCTAAAGTCCTAGGGACTGGGTTCCTACCTTTATTCTAAAAATAGGGGATGGACTACTCTGTGGCCCCACCTATGGGTGGGTCAGGGCAGAGGGGTGGCTACACCCCTTTCCCTTTGTCCAGTTCGCGCCAAAGCAGGGGCTGCAAGCCCCTGATCCGGTTTGAACTGGGGTATGCACAGGGACACCAAATGTGCCCCCAGTGCAGGACTTCAAAGCACCCGAAAGTGCTCCCGCCCAGCCCCAATACACATTGTCCTGTCTGGGGAGGTGGTCACACCTCCCTGGGACAGGAAACCTATTGTCCAGGCCTCCCCTGCCGGAGTTTCGTCCAGCAGCAGGAGGCCAGACTCGTGTCTGTGGCAGCAGCATCCATTTTGTGATGCCAGGCTCTGGAAAGAAGTTACCGGACTCGTCAGAGTTAACATGCCTTTCCCTCTAGAAGGGTGGAATGCTACCCCCGCCGCCAGGATTGGCGGGGGGTAGTATTCCAAGATGTTTGACACCAAACACGACATGTTTAGGTGCAGCCATTCCATAGTTAGCATTTTACCGCGAGGATATAATGCGTTTAAGAGTATATGGTCAGGCTGCACTACAAACAGCATCAGAGATGGTCTCCGAACGCTGCAGAGGGGCCCTGCTCATGCAGGGGCACCCTCTCACATAGGAACCATGCACTCTGCCTTTAGGATTGATAAGGCCTGCCTTAGGAGTGACTTATAGGTTTATATGTGTGTAGGCATTTAGTGATATAGGTAACCTATACCACAGCAAGGGTTGCATGCACCACCTTACCCAGGCTGCAGTAGCAGACCTGTGGTGCCAGTTTGGATGGCCTACCAGGGGTGGCATAATACATGCTGCAGCCCCTGGCAGGCCTCTGAGGTACCTATGCCCTTGGTACATAGTATACCATATACTAGGGACTTACAAGGGCACTCCAGATCCCAATCAGTGATGTGCCTAAGGCACATGGAGACCCTTTTAAAGAGGAAACAGCTAGGCTGGGGTTCTGAATAGCAGGGCCCCAGCCAGACTAATGTCGAAAACCAGTGAAGTATCAGCAAAAAGTGGGGGTACCCCTGTGAAGCAGATCCTACTCTCCTACACAACCCCCCCAAACGTAGGGACATTAAACTAACCTTGCCCAGTTAAGTCTTCATGTTCTAAGTGGAAATACCTAGAGAGTCCATCTGCATTCGCATGGTTACTCCCAGGCCTATGTTCCACTGTAAAGTCCATCCCCTGTAGGGAAATGGACCACCTAAGCAGTTTGGGGTTTTCACCCTTCATTTGTTTTAGCCATAAGAGGGGCTTATGGTCTGTCTGAACCAGGAAGTGTGTACCAAACAAGTATGGCCTCAACTTCTTCAGAGCCCAGACCACAGCAAAGGCCTCCCTCTCTATGGCTGACCAACGTTTCTCTCTAGGGGTCAGCCTTCTGCTAATAAAAGCTACTGGCTGATCCTGACCTTCTTTATTCAATTGTGACAGTACAGCCCCTACCCCCAATTCAGATGCATCAGTTTGAACAATGAACTTCTTGGAGTAATCAGGACTCTGCAGAATTGGAGCAGTGCACATGGCCTGCTTGAGGTCATCAAATGCCTTTTGACAGCTAACTGTCCACTGAACCTTTTTGGGCATTTTCTTAGAAGTTAAGTCATTCAAGGGTGTCACTATTGATCCATACCCCTTGACAAATCTCCTATAGTACCCAGTCAGGCCTAAGAAGGCTCTCACCTGAGTCTGGGTAGTGGGAGCAGTCCAGTCCATGATGGTCTGGATCTTGCTCTGCAAAGGTTGAACCTGGCCTCCACCCACAAGGTGGCCCAGGTACACAACCTGACTCTGCCCTATCTGGCACTTAGTGGCCTTGATAGTCAGGCCTGCCTTTTGCAGGGCCTGTAAAACATTCCTGAGGTGGACCAGGTGATCCTCCCAGGTGGAGCTAAAGACAGCAATATCATCTAGATAAGCTGCACTATAGGCTTCCAGTCCTGTGAGAACTGTGTTCACCAACCTCTGGAAAGTGGCAGGTGCATTTTTCAGACCAAAGGGCATCACCACAAATTGATAATGCCCACTAGGGGTTGAAAATGCTGTTTTGGGCTTTGCAGCATCAGCTAGTCTGATCTGCCAGTAGCCAGCTGTTAGGTCAAATGTGCTGAGATATTTGGCAGAGGCCAAAGTATCTATGAGCTCATCTGCCCTGGGTATTGGATGGGCATCAGTCCTAGTGACTGCATTGAGGCCTCTGTAGTCTACACAAAACCTCATCTCTCTTTTCCCACCACTGGTGTGAGGATTAGGTACTAGGACTACTGGACTAGCCCAAGGGCTATCTGAGGGCTCAATCACTCCCAATTCCAACATCTTCTGGACTTCAGTCCTGATACAGTCCCTGACATGGTCAGGTTGCCTATAAATCTTGTTTTTAATAGGCAGACTGTCCCCAGTGTCCACTTCATGAGTGCACCAGGTGGTCTGACTGGGTGTCAGAGAAAACATATGTCTAAACTGATTGAGGACTTGCCTGCAATCAGTTTGTTGCTGGGTAGTGAGGCTGCCTGCCAAGGCTACACCATCAACTGACCCATCGTCAGGGTTCTGTGAGAGCAGGTCAGGGAGTGGGTCACTCTCTTCCTCCTGCCCTTCATCAGTAGCCATGAGCAAGCCCATGTCTGCCCTGTCCACATATGGCTTAAGTCTGTTGACATGGAGAACCCTGTGGGGACTCCTGGGTGTTCCCAGGTCTACTAAGTAAGTGACCTCACCCTTCTGCTCAACAATAGTGTGGGGTCCACTCCATTTGTCTTGGAGAGCTGCTGGGGCCACTGGCTCCAACACCCACACCTTCTGTCCTGGCTGGTAAACAGTCAGAACAGCCTTTTGGTCATGCCAGGCCTTTTGAAGTTCCTGGCTAGCCTCAAGGTTTTTGGTTGCCTTTTTCATGTACTCAGCCATCCTGGAGCGGAGACCAAGTACATAGTCCACTATATCTTGCTTTGGGGGCTTGAGAGGTAACTCCCATCCTTCCTTCACCAAGCACAGTGGACCCCTCACAGGGTGGCCAAACAGAAGTTCAAAAGGGCTGTAACCAACCCCCTTCTGAGGCACCTCCCTATATGCGAATAAAAGGCAGGGCAAGAGTATGTCCCATCTACGCCTAAGCTTTTCTGGGAGCCCTTTAATCATGCCCTTTAAGGTTTTGTTGAATCTCTCAACTAAACCATTGCATTGTGGGTGGTAGGGTGTGGTGAACTTATAAGTCACTCCACACTCCTTCCACATTGCCTTTAAGTACCCAGACATGAAGTTTGCACCCCTGTCTGATACCACCTCCTTAGGAAAGCCCACTCTTGAGAAAATTCCCAGGAGGGCCCTTGCCACCACAGGTGCTGTAGTGGTCCTAAGGGGTATAGCCTCTGGATACCTGGTGGCATGATCCACTACCACCAGTATAAACCTGTGCCCAGATGCTGTTTGGGGATCCATGGGACCAACAATGTCAATCCCTACCCTCTCAAAGGGCACCCCCACCACAGGTAGTGGTATCAGGGGGCCTTTGTAGTGCCACCTGCTTTGCCACTGGCTTGGCAGGTTACACAGGAGCGACAAAACTCCTTACTGTCTTCAGACATGTGGGGCCAGTGAAAGTGAGGGACAATTCTGTCCCAAGTCTTGTTCTGGCCCAGGTGTCCTGCTAAGGGAATATCATGGGCTAGGGTCAATAGGAAGCCCCTGAACTTCAAAGGTATTACCAACCTCCTGGTAGCACCAGGCTTGGGGTCTCTACTCTCTGAGTACAGGAGTCCATCATCCCAATACACTGTATGGGGACCACTAGCTTTCCCAGCAGCCTCAGCAGCAGCTTGCTGTCTGAGGGGTTCAAGGAGGGGCAGCTCTGCTGCTCCTGGCTCAGATCTGCCCTAGAAGGTCCCCCTGTCCCCAAGAACTCAACCTGGTCAGGTTCAAGTTCCTCTGGGACAGTTCCTTCTTCAGGGCTGAGATCATCCCCCTCAAGGGACTGATCTTCCTCCTGAGCCAAGGGGAAGGCACTGCCTTAACCCTACTACTCCTCCTCTTGGAAGGCACTTGGTCCATTCTTCCAGAATCCAAGGCCTGTTCAGTTTTAGACAGTTTAGCTTGTGACCTGGTCACAGCAAACACATCTGCAGGGATCCCCAGCATTTCTGCATGGGTCCTGAGCTCCACTTCTGCCCAAGCAGAAGTCTCTAAGTCATTGCCAAGCAAGCATTCGACTGGTAGGTTTGCACTTACCACAACCTTCTTAAGGCCAGTTACCCCTCCCCAGGAGAAGTTAACAACTGCCAGAGTATGGTCTGTTCTGACATTGCTAGCATTGGTCACTTGGTACATCTCACCAAGTATAACTTGCCCAGGTAGCACAAGGTCTTGTGTCACCATTGTGACACTTGCCCCTGTGTCCCTAAATGCCAAAGCCTCTCGTCCATTGATTAAAGGCTGTTGTCTGTACTTGCCCAGATTACTGGGACTCACAGTGGAGGTCACATCCATGCCTCCATCACAGACTAACACAGCCTGAGTCAGTTCCCTGACTAAGTCAGAGCCCAACTCAGTTCCCAGGGTGAACCCTACTAAACCCTTTGCTGGAGCACCTCCACCAACTGTACTAGGGGGAACAGGTGCCTTAGGGGCATTGGTGGGTGCTGGACTGGAGTCTTTGGACTTGGTGCAATCACTGGTCCAGTGGGTCTTTTGCTTACAGACCTTGCACCATGGTTTTCTTTGGCCTTTACCCTTGGTAGACTGGGAATCCCCACCAGAAGAAGATTTTTGGGGGCCTGATGAAGACTTTTGATCTTTACCCTTCTCCCCACCCTTGTCAGAGTTCTTAGCATCTTGCTTCTTGGTTTCCCCACCTTGGTTCTGTACCTTCTGCTTCACCCTGGTTCTGACCCATTTGTCTGCCTTCTTTCCCAATTCTTGGGGAGAGGTCAGATCAGAGTCAACCAGGTACTGATGCAACAGCTGGTTTTGACAGTTATTAAGAATCTGCTCCCTCATTATCAGATTATACAATCCTGAGAAGTCACACACCTTACTGCCCATCAACCAGCCTTCCAGAGCCTTGGCAGAACAATCCACATAGTCTACCCAGTCTTGAGTCTGTGCTTTTTGGGTGTCTCTGAACTTCAACCTGTACTGTTCAGTGGTTAGGCCAAACCCATCAATAAGAGCACTCTTCAAGACCTTGTAATTATCAGCATCCTCCTCTCTAACAGTGAGGAGCTTGTCTCTACCTTTGTCAGCAAAGGAGAGCCACAAGATTGCTGCCCACTGCTCCTGAGGGACCTTCTGTACTTTACAGGCCCTCTCTAAAGCAGTTATCCATTTGTGGATATCATCCCCACTCTGGTAGGGAGGGACAATCTTGCTCAGGTTCCTATGGTCATAGGACCTTTCCCTATCTCTAGGGACATGGCTGCCACCATGGGACTCTAGTCCCAACTTTCTTCTCTCTTTAAGGAGATCTAGGGATTCTCTATCTAAAGCCAATTGCTTCTTCCTGATCTCCAGTTGAGTTTCCTCATACTGGACCAGTCTCTTTCTTCTCTCATGAGAGGATTCCCTCCTGTGAGAAGAAACAGAGCTCCCTATTGAGGTGCCAGAGTGGTTAGACTCCTGAGAAGGAGACCTAGACTTTCTGAGCACACTCATAATCCTTCCTGGGGGGACAAAGGTGTGGTTCTCCAGATCCTCATCCTCATCTTCCCCAGAAGGGATTGGGTTTTCCAGGTCAGGGTCATTGTCACCCTCCTGGTCAGTTTCAGAGGGGGGCTGGGGGTAGTAGTACCCCTGGTCCCTTCCTCATCTGCTGGCCCACCCTCTGCTCCTACCCCTTCAGTCTCTGAAGACTTACTAAGATCATAAGCCACCAACAACTCCTGGAGGTGTTGGGTGGTGGGACTTTGGCCTGTCCTTAATTTCCTCACGTTACACAAAGCTCTCAGTTCCAAGAATGGGAGTGTGTCATACTTGGAGGGGAAGCTCAATGGCTTCCTGCAGGGCATCTTTGGATCCTGCTTTTAAAGACATTACTAGTGTGGTGTGGTGTATGCACTACCTACTCTAGTGTGGCCTACTAAACTCTCTTGAGTTGTAGAAAGGGTTGTGCTATCCCTTAACACACAACTCTAAGTTCAGTAGAACTTACTGATATTCTAAGCTTAAATTATATGTACCTTAGGTACCTTTAGTGGTTTTCAGTTGATCAATTCAATTGAGATTATCTGGTAAAACAATAGCAAGCTGGAATCCCACACGCTGCACACCAATGTGAGAAGTTGGCCTGGCATATGCTGTCCACTAATTATAGTGGGCACCTTGCACCAGTCCAAATCGACTCTTATGGTAGGTAGGTTAAAGACAACCTTATTGAAAGCTATCCTAGTGGTAGCTGTGGAGAGCAGCCTTCAGGCTAAGTCTTGAAGGAATGTAAAGCAGCTTGTTTTACCAGTCTATAATCTCTTGAGTGACCAAATGAAAGAGCACCACACCAGGTATATATTCAAAATATATGTATTTATTACTAAACACACCCCTCTAGTCTCTTTATGAGGCTAGAGTTCGAAATACATAGGTTATAAGATCTTAAATCACAGTAATAGCACAAATACACGTTTGGGCCCTAGGGGCGTACCAAACCATATACCAATAAAGTGGTATGCGAACCACGACTGAACTAGACACTAGGCCTAGAGCCTCTAGAAGTGCTTGGACCACAAGGAACCACCCAAGGTAGTGACACAGGGGACCCACGGGAGACGCGTGCAGTGTATGTACACAACCGCGATACGCCGTTAACTTCTATGGAGAAAGTCGGGATCGGGAAAATAGAGGAAAGGGACACTTTAAAGAGGACTAGGACAAAACCCTTTGAGATCTAGGACTTTGAAGAGTCTCTACCCACGGGAGCACCGGAGTACTCGTGTTACCTCACCCAGGGAAGCCGGGTGCATAGGTGCCTTTCGGGGTCGGGTTTCGTCGTCGTTTCTTATGGCGATCTGCTGCAAAGTGCTGCTGGCGACCAGGAGAAAAGTGTCCGGGTGGATCCAAGAGTGGATCGGAGTTCTGGAGAACCTGAAAGCAGAGGGGACAGAGTCTGGGTCACTAGCCAGTGACCAGGGAGGCGATGGACAGATGCCCACCGATGTCGAGTGCTTCAGGTTCGATGACGGTCGTCTTGACTCTTCAGCCACGAGGTCCGGGAGGCGTTGTCGGCGACCAGGAGCAGGATTCGGGCTGCTGCTCGATGTTTGTCGAGTGCAGAGGTGTCGGCGACCAGATTGGACCCAACAAGCCTTGGCAACGGCAAGTCTCGAGTAAGATGTAGATCGTCGATGATGCAGACCAGCAAGGTCTGGGGAACTCACCCAGCGAGGGTAAGTGAGGGCAGGCCTGGAGCAACCAGACTGCCAAGTAAAGAAAAGATTGGCCTTCGTTAAGGGCTACTAGCCAACGGGCTAGCGACCGCGAAGGAGCCTCGTGACGCCGCACGTGGAGCTGGCTTACAGGACACTCGTGGAGTGGGGGCCAGTGATCTTCGGTGCAGGTGGTGCTGGAGGCTAGGGCTACTCGGAGCCCAAAGCACGACTTCTTGGGAGACCCAGAAGATGGTGCACTTGCAAATGTGCTCGGTGTCCAGGGGTCACGGTCTCAAGTCACCCACGATAGCCACGGGCCTCAGCTTTGCTGGGGACTCAGGGTAGCCTCGGGGAAGTCTGAGAATTCACCTCTGGTGATGCGATGACTTCGGCGTCCGACGGGAGCTTCAGTGATGCGAACCGGACAGATGCTTCTTTGGTGCCTGCCAAGCAGGGGAGTCACTCCTTGACCCCAAGGGAGATTCTTCAGTCCTCTAATCGTGAGTAGAGCGTCGAAGGTCCAGGATTCTGTTTCAGAGTTTCGTCCAGGTATAATCTAAAGTCCTAGGGACTGGGTTCCTACCTTTATTCTAAAAATAGGGGATGGACTACTCTGTGGCCCCACCTATGGGTGGGTCAGGGCAGAGGGGTGGCTACACCCCTTTCCCTTTGTCCAGTTCGCGCCAAAGCAGGGGCTGCAAGCCCCTGATCCGGTTTGAACTGGGGTATGCACAGGGACACCAAATGTGCCCCCAGTGCAGGACTTCAAAGCACCCGAAAGTGCTCCCGCCCAGCCCCAATACACATTGTCCTGTCTGGGGAGGTGGTCACACCTCCCTGGGACAGGAAACCTATTGTCCAGGCCTCCCCTGCCGGAGTTTCGTCCAGCAGCAGGAGGCCAGACTCGTGTCTGTGGCAGCAGCATCCATTTTGTGATGCCAGGCTCTGGAAAGAAGTTACCGGACTCGTCAGAGTTAACATGCCTTTCCCTCTAGAAGGGTGGAATGCTACCCCCGCCGCCAGGATTGGCGGGGGGTAGTATTCCAAGATGTTTGACACCAAACACGACATGTTTAGGTGCAGCCATTCCATAGTTAGCATTTTACCGCGAGGATATAATGCGTTTAAGAGTATATGGTCAGGCTGCACTACAAACAGCATCAGAGATGGTCTCCGAACGCTGCAGAGGGCCCTGCTCATGCAGGGGCACCCTCTCACATAGGAACCATGCACTCTGCCTTTAGGATTGATAAGGCCTGCCTTAGGAGTGACTTATAGGTTTATATGTGTGTAGGCATTTAGTGATATAGGTAACCTATACCACAGCAAGGGGTGCATGCACCACCTTACCCAGGCTGCAGTAGCAGACCTGTGGTGCCAGTTTGGATGGCCTACCAGGGGTGGCATAATACATGCTGCAGCCCCTGGCAGGCCTCTGAGGTACCTATGCCCTTGGTACATAGTATACCATATACTAGGGACTTACAAGGGCACTCCAGATCCCAATCAGTGATGTGCCTAAGGCACATGGAGACCCTTTTAAAGAGGAAACAGCTAGGCTGGGGTTCTGAATAGCAGGGCCCCAGCCAGACTAATGTCGAAAACCAGTGAAGTATCAGCAAAAAGTGGGGGTACCCCTGTGAAGCAGATCCTACTCTCCTACACCAGACACCTAACAATGCTGAACCTGATGATAGCTAGAGCAATTGCAAAGAAGATCTAAGTGTTGCAATACAATTTTTGAGTATGACTGCCTTAACTATGTAATTATCCTTCAGTCTCATACCAAAGAGTCCTTGATAAAAGCGTTCACAGTCTACATGCTGAAGTCCAAAGACAGTAAGTTCATCAGATTGGCTCCTTCCAAACAAGTAAGTTCAAGGTGGCTATTTCCAAGCTATTCTCAAATCTTGGAGGGGCAATTTCACTGCTGTCTGTTGTGAGTGCAGATCTTGACAAACAAAAACAAGCATTGGTAAATGCATTAGGTTTCACCTATGTGATTAATAATAAGCTGTTTGTGCAGATGAAACCTAAAAACAAAGATATCTGACTTGATATCCGAGTAGACTGCCGATACTCGGTTCAGTACCCGAGCAACATAAAACCTGAAGAGAAAATGTATGCAAGAGCAATTTTTATATTCAATTAAAAAAATAACCAGTAGATGGCAGTGTTGTCCAGTTCTTCCAGTATGGGGAGAGAGTGACGTGAGATCTTCACATGGACTTGTGCAGGCACACTAATACTAACTGCTGAAAACAGTCATAAAATCGAGTTCAAGCCCAAATAAAATGCAGAGCGAGATCAAATGAATAATCCCCAGTGGCGTCACGATGAAAAGATCAGTAATGTAACACAGCTGTTTCAATGCGTGCAGCCTGGGAAATTAAACAACAAAAAGTTCCACATACCGGATGGACACAGTAATTCGGGCTGGGAACTGATAAGAGCCCCCTTTTAAGATATATAAAATACAAGAGATTTCACAAGCACAGTGCAAGCTCTGTGCAGGCAAAACCTAATAAATAATTTCAGAGCCTCAACTCTGCAAACACTCCACCACCGACTTATCTGTATAATAGATAACCTCTTCTTTTGACAATGTTCAATCATATAATTTCTGTCTTTTTTGTTTATTGAACCACTGACACGCTTGTCCAGATCATAGTTTTGTTTCAGGGGGGTTTGAGATGTTTAGAGGTATTGCCCATTTCACATAAACTGTTTTTACCAGTGCAATTTGAAGTTGTCAGTAATAACAGCTTTCTGTGATATTTTACTTAGCAAATATAATCTCTGCGGTGATTTACGTTAGCATCATAATTTTCATTGGTGGTATTCCATTAGATAAAATGTGTGCGATTATAGCATGTTACTTGGTTCTATCTGCCAGTTTACATAGAGATTCTTGATCAGTCTTAAATTGATGCATACAGTAATCACAGTTAAAGAGATATTCCCAATCTTCTAACGTGCTTTGGATCTGCTTGCTCTTCAATAAAAGTGACTCTAAACTAATGGCTCAAAGGTAATCATAATCTGCTAAAATCTTCACTCATAAAAATGCATCAGTTAACAGTTAAATCAATCGAACATATGTCAGAGAGTAGAATCGAGTTTTATTTTCGAAGTTGAGCATAGAGCTTGAAGAGGCACCAAAATACTCTGCCAGGATATGATATTAATCATAGCAAAAATCATTGAGGCTCAGATGTACTCGGGGCTATATCATCTGCATTTACAAGTATTTCAACAGAGTTTTGTAAATAGCAAAACGGG
This sequence comes from Calotriton arnoldi, assembly GCA_963921515.1. Taxonomy (NCBI): domain Eukaryota; kingdom Metazoa; phylum Chordata; class Amphibia; order Caudata; family Salamandridae; genus Calotriton; species Calotriton arnoldi. The sequence continues at coordinate 116,943 of CAWUFW010003607.1, read as the reverse complement.
CGTACAGAGTTAGATTTGTTAATGGTTGCAATTAAGGACTCTATGTGCAGAACAAATAAGGCTGAGGATAATGGGCAGGCCTGCAGTGTACCACCTCCTACACTGAAGAGATTGGAAAGCGATTGATTCTAGCAGAGTGCTTCAATTGGCCTAACACAGACAACATTGGTGCTACCTTTAATAGAAAAACGGATGTTTCCCTACAATCTGCCACAGGAACTTGCTAGAAACCCTATCAAACCCCTTTTTAGCCTCAAGAATATTATCCCCTAATTTAATTTTGAAAAACGCAGAACATCAATTGTGGTCAGCAGTAGTTCTTCAAGCAAAGAAGCCACACTGCCTCGATGAAAACAGATGTGGTATTAGTGTATTTAGTCAGTCAGAAGACCCACAGATATTTTAACATCTGAATTTAAAAGGGAAATCAGTCTGTAGGTGAACATAACTCGAGTTTTTTATTTTGTTTCAGAAAATGTATTTGATTTCAACTATCCAAGAGTTAGGGATGACTGCATGACTAAAAAGTGTCCTGGATAACAAGTAATGGGACCAGAGCTCACAGGTCTGAGAATTTTTGATAGAACTTTATAGGAAGGCTGTTATCTCCTGCAGCTTTATCGACTGCTGTTAATCGCATCACCTCTGTAAATTCTGCCAGTGTGACCGAGATCTAGAGACCAGCCCTTGTTGCTTCCTTAGTCATGGGGAGGCTAAACCAGACTAAAAATGCAATACATTCAGCTCTTCCTCTGCAAAAGAGTTGTCTTTCCTATACATTTTAGACTATAATTGCAAGAAAAATATTTATATTGGTTGTATTGGTGAAGATAGCCCCATTTTCATCTTCTTTGGAATGGATCCAGGAGTGTGCTTGTCTCTCTCACCATAAGGGCCACAATACAACCAGGGCCCCATTTAAGAGGGTTTGGCATAGGGCAATGAAGCAAGTCACCTTGCTGTGATGCCCTACGTTAAAGGGAAAGGGCAGGAATGCACCATATTTATCCAATATGGTACATTCCTGTCCTTTCCCCCTGCACTGGCGCCATTTTGGCAGCCTAGCGCCAATCCAGGCATCCTTGCACCACAGTGCAAGGGTGCTTGTGTTGTCGGCAGGACTGTGTTTGTGCACGAAGGGGCATCTTCCTGCACAAAAGTAATCCTGGGAGTCTTTTTCCTCTTTCGATGTGTGCTGCAGAATACAGCACATATGTAAAGAGAAAAACAAGAGAAGAAATAACGTTATTTCTCCTCGTTGCGCCTCCGCTGGAGAAGCGCAAGGTTTTGGCTCATTCCCAGGTTTACATGGTTTTGTAAATCTGGGGAAGCATCAAATTCCATGGGTGTTGCGTGGGAAAACCCACTGCAAGGCCCATGGAACACCTCCCTAGCGCAGAGTAAGGCAACACAGAGATTTGCGTTGCTTTGCGCCAAATTTATGAGGGCATTCAAAACCACGTAAAGTGTCTTTTTGTGGCCTAATAGATATGGTTGAAAGGTTTGCACCACCAGTGAGTCACAAAAAGTGATGCAACGATGGCGCAAGCCTCACAAAAATATATATGCCCCCCAGTGTATTGATTATTTTTATAAACCTCATTGACTGTGGCATGATTCAACATGTATGTGACCCCCTTGGCTGATATAATTAGGCAGTTCGGCTTCTCTGTGATATCCTACGCGGACGATACTCAGTTAGTGGTGTCCATCTCCAGTAATATGGAGGAAACAGCGGACCGCTTTAACTGGTGTATGTCCCGTGTGAATCAGTGGATGAGCTCGAACTGCCTAAAGCTGAACGGGGGTAAAACGGAGGTACTCCTGCTGGGCTCCGACACATCCTTTTGATCGCATAGTTGGTGGCCAGTCAGCCTGGGAGATTTTCCAGTCCCAGTCAAGAAGGTGAAAAATTTGGGCATCATCTTTGATGATAACCTGACTTTTCAACACCAGATTAATAAGGTTTCATCTTTGGTCTTCCTGACTCTAAAGACAATTAGGAAAGTTTGGTCTTTTATCCCCCCAAAGGCAGTAAAAACACTTGTGACCGTTCTAGCCCTGGCTAGATCGATTACGGAAATGCCCTGTATTTGGGCATCCAAAAACAGCATATGCTCAAACTACAGCGGGTGCAGAACGCAGGCGCTAGATTGCTGTTGGATATTCCGAAATTTCAGTCAATTTCCCAATGATTAAGAAAGCTACACTGGCTCCCAGTGAAAAAAGGATAGACTATAATCCTTATGTTTAGCTTACAAGGCCTTGCATGGGAACGGTCCTCAGTACCTGAAACACCACTCCTGATACTATCCTGCTAGAAATTTAAGATCAGCGCAGAGCAAACTCCTCCAAACCCCCAGATTCAAGAAGGTACATTGGGGAGGAGGAAGCTTTGTTCTAGGCACAGTGAAATTGTGGAACTCACTCCCGACTGATATCAAGAACAGCCCAACGTTGCTTTCCTTCAGAAAAGCACTAAAAACCTGGTTGTTCTCTAACTAAGCTTCTCTTCCCTGTTATTTCTGGCAATGTACCGCATAGCACCTAGACGCCCTTGGGCATTCGTGCGCCATATAAATTTCCAAATCAAATATCAAATCAAATGATAATTGCACCATTATTTCTCATATAACTCAGTATATATGCTTGTCCTTAGAGTAGTTGTATGTTCCAAAATAAGATCAGCCCAAAAGTGATCCCCAGAGACAAAGTCCATCCTATATTGCTCTTGGATAAATCTTAATTCCACTTGTTGTTGTTGCTGCTTCCATAACTCTTTCCTAAATGTTCCATAGAGAAAATGGTGCACAAACCATTAATAAAAGCATTCATAAAATTCTATACAATCGAACCTCTGTAGTGAAAGAGGCACTCTTGTGGTTTGGCACCCTATGATGACCTTCGACTATGATCATTTTAACTGACTTTAGTGTGTTATTTTACCCTAGCCTTAATGTAGGACGGTCCTGCATATGCCTGCTTCTCTTCTTTCTTGTAATCTTGCTGTCTTTCAGTGGGAGCTGTCACGGAGTAGAACAGTCTTGAAAAGAAGAGAAGGTGTGGGATGTGCATTTGAAAGCGTGAGAGGGAGAGAGAGGTGTGGAATGTCGAAGTGCAGTGTTGTGAGCAGTGATGCACACATGTGCTCGGTGTTGTACATTGAGAGATAAAGTATGTGATGCTATAGGACATTGAGAGATGAAGTATGTGAATCTATAAGCAGTTGTACACAGTTGTGTATTGTGTTGTACATTGGTGAGAATCATGAAGGTCTTACTATTGGCTTTGACATGGCCTCATGTCATCTTGTTTTCTGACTTTGCCTTGCTTCAGCTTTTCTGCATGCACAACAGTGCTTGCAAGTTGGTTGGGTTATGTGAATTATGAGTTCTTACTATTGGCTTTGACATGGCCTCATGTCATCTTGCTTTCTGACTTTGCCTTGCTTCAGCTTTTCTGCGTGCACAACAGTGCTTGCAAGTTGTTTGGGTTATGTGAATTATGAGTTCTTACTATTGGCTTTGACATGGCCTCATGTCATCTTGTTTTCTGGCTTTGCCTTGCTGCTCGCATGTAGCTGCAAAGTGGGGAGGGCAGGTTTCTGCTCTTCACTTGTTTTTCGCTCCTCACTGACCAGAGTGAACTGGATATTATCTGTAGAATGTGCAACTCTGCCTCGAAGTCAAAATACGGGAGCTTGGCCAGCCTCCGTCTTGGCCTTGACGCAGACTGGTACAGCCAGCTCGGTTCTTTCTCATGAGAAGGGGGCGAGGTTTTCTAGAAGCTTCGTCTTACGTTTAGTAATGGTATTTAAGCTGAGAACCTTCAAGGGCCAGGTGGAAGCTCGCCACAGAATAGACGTATTGCTGTGGAGGTGACGGAATTTGAGTCCTGATCGAACTCCTTCCTGGGCTGGTGAAGGGTTCCCCCAGCTTGAGTTGGCAAGTATGTTGCTTAATCGATCGGTGAGGTGTTCCTAACCATTTTGTATATATTTTCTACTCTTTGCTACTTGTATATATTGCAATTTATTCTAATTGTTCATTTTAGTCACTTGATACTTGGGAATCTGCATTTACTGATATATTTGGCCTACCGTTCTAAACATTGCATTAATAAACTAGTGTATGTTATTCTAAATGCACCTGAATTTGTTTCCTTGCCTCGCCTAAAGGGAGTGCTGTGTCTTTTCCTCATCTTTAGGGGGTGCTGCTCAAAGTGTATTATTTAAAGGTGCAGTGGTATATTTGCCTCCAGAGTGGGAGTGCAGGGTTTGGGTGTGTCCTTTTTGTGAAAAGCACATTCATTACATCTTGGCGTCACTTGCAGGATTCAAACGTTGAATTTACAAGGGGAAAATAAACATGTCTTCTAGCAAATCGAAGGCGGATTCCCAGATACCAATTAATATACCTGGATGGGAGGTAGTCCCATATAAGCGTATTAGCTCATGAGTGGGCTAATTGTGCTGAGCTGAGTGAGAATTGGAGTGTGTGTTTAGCAGACCCTGAGCCAGCACAAGTGGTTGCGTGTTTGCAAAAAGTGCCTGTGAAGAAAGGAGAGGAGCTTGCTACATTAGGAAGAAGAGGCTGGATCCTCTTAAGTGCTTACCGTAAAATGCATGAAAAATATGTTCAGCTGCAGAGTGGATTTGAAAAATTAGAGAAACAGTTTGTTGAAGCCAAAAATACCTCTACGATGTTAACCTGTCAGAATAAGTTATTGCATGATAAGTTGGAAACCTACCAGACTGTGGCAGAAAAGGCTACATTTCGTATCGCGCAATACAAGTATAGGAAAAGGAGAGGAAGGGTTAACAAGAGAAAAGTACGTTTAGCTATTGCAAAAGTAGGAATTGACTGGGACCCTGAAATGTGGGATGGAAATATTTGGGATTCTTCAGAGTTTTCAGACTCTGGAGGAGAGTGTGATCAGGCTGGCAGCCAGGGTGAGTCGATAGAACGCAATGTGATTCAGGCGCAACCCATATATTGTCGGAAGATACAGGATAGTCCAAATTATCCACAGGGGGTTGCGATGGACTGTATGGAGGATTTTACTCAGCAGGAGATTAATGACATTTCAGACAAAAACAGTGGTGTCATCTTGAATGCATTGTTTAGCATGTATCAAAAATTTGTACATTTAGAAAAAGAATGTAGTGAGCTGAGACGGGAGTTGGCTGATGTTCAGTTTGAAAACAAGTCTTTGAAAAAAGAGTTAAGCATGTACCAAGCTCCGAAGCCGTTTGTTTTGACCAGCTATGATGAGTCATATGTGAAAAATGTGAACTTGGAGAACGTGCCAGTTAATCTGCAGGCCTCACAAACCGTCTTAATTAATTCTTTTGAGGAAGTTGCTCAGCCAGAAAGGAATGTGCAGGGAGATAGACAGACCAGTCTGTTAGCGATTGCTGGTTGCAAGTCTAATTCAGACATGGCAGTGAATGATGAATTTTGCTCTACATGGAAAAACCCTATCTTGAAAAAAGATCTTTTAAAAGCATGGTCAATTCAGAAAGGAATCAGTGTATCATGTGTGCCAGTTCAGAAGCAGTGTGCTATTTTACTTTTAAATTCAGATGCTGGACAAATACAGATGCTTTTGTGCTTTTGCGCATTAAAAGACACTGGGCAGAGGGCAATAGGATATAATGTGATTTATCAATGGGAGGTAGCCACTGTTATAAAGTGGCATATACAGACAGGGACTGCAGTTTTGCATGAACAGTTTGTGCAGGTCCCAATAGAAAGTCCAGGGGTGGAGTTTGAGACACCGGATTCCCCAGTGAAGTGGCAGATTGTACTGCAAAGTGCTGCTACTGTGCATGACAGAACATTTAATTCCCTTACAGATGAAAAGGCTAAAATCTTGGAGACAGAGGTGGTGACACACGTGTGCATAACTAAATACGAGCACCTAGGAGATAAGGACCATACAAACAGGTGGGCAGAAAATGAAGGGATGAATATCCCCTAGATTTACTCAGAACTGTGATTCTTTTGTGTCAGAATGTACAAGCCAGACCAGTCCCACAGAAGGTGAGGGGCGTGTTGAAGAAAGGAAAATTACAAGAGCAGACAGAGCAGCTGGATTGCCTTGGGCTTCTGCCAATTGATAAAGGGGGCACGTATCCAGCAGTGAGTGGAGAAATAGTCAGGAAGGAGACTGCCCCAGCCCTTCTTACTGTGCTGGAAAAAAGAGAGTTTCATCCCAATACCAAGAGTTCAGAGGCTGAAGCGTGGGTAGAATTCTCAGACAATTCCCCAGAGCCAGCAGTGAACCATGCAGACAGGAATGATAATATTGTGCCTTTAGACTTAAAACAGGGACAGGAAAACGTGCGCCTTTGAAAAATGTTTTTTGCAAGAAAAGTGATGATTGTTTCTTTTCCAGGTCATCATACTGTGACGTGTTGGTGTGCCTGATGTCTCTGCCTGTGTATGAGTGCCCCGTATGGGTGGGACCCCCCCCCCCAAGCCTGGAGGGACCATGGGACAGTGCAAGCTGACATCCTGTGGCTGAACGGACCAGACAGACCTCCAAGACCGATGAACTGATTTAGTGAACATGAAGTACAATGTACACAGTGACCATTTTAAATGTACTCTGGAAGGCTGTGTGTCTTTCACACAGAAGGACTGTTTGTTTAAAGAAAAAAGAACGACAGAAATGTTCTGCATTTGGAGAAAAATGTTAGAAGATGTTGATGTTGCTTTTATATTTTAGCACTAAATATATAGGTTTGGCTGCTTTTTCAGTAGAAGTTTCAGTATTAACCATTAGAGACATTAGGAGCATTACCGAGTTCAAAAGCATGATTCTATGTGCATCATTTATTTTGTGTATCCATCAAACATTTATTCTTGCTGAGTATCCAGATATGCATGAGCTATTTTTACATGCTTTGAAATGATTATTACATGCTTTTATGATTTCACAGGTTTATATTTGTGCTTTCAGTTAAGAAATGCAGTGCTTCAATCATAGTTGTGTTTTTCAGTTAAGATATGTTTTGAAATGATTATTACATGCTTTTATGATTTCACAGTATTATACTTGTGCTTTCAGTTCAGCACATGAGTTTCTGCTTCAACATGTGCTTTAATCGTAGTTGTGCCTTTAATTAAGAGATTCGGTTTTTGATATATGTAAATGATGATAGTCAAAGGTCATGGGGTGGAATGTAGTGAAAGAGGCACTCTTGTGGTTTGGCACCCTATGATGACCTTCGACTACCATCATTTTAACTGACTTTAGTGTGTTATTTTACCCTAGCCTTAATGTAGGACGGTCCTGCATATGCCTGCTTCTCTTCTTTCTTGTAATCTTGCTGTCTTTCAGTGGGAGCTGTCACGGAGTAGAACAGTCTTGAAAAGAAGAGAAGGTGTGGGATGTGCATTTGAAAGCGTGAGAGGGAGAGAGAGGTGTGGAATGTCGAAGTGCAGTGTTGTGAGCAGTGATGCACACATGTGCTCGGTGTTGTACATTGAGAGATAAAGTATGTGATGCTATAGGACATTGAGAGATGAAGTATGTGAAACTATAAGCAGTTGTGCACAGTTGTGTATTGTGTTGTACATTGGTGAGAATCATGAAGGTCTTACTATTGGCTTTGACATGGCCTCATGTCATCTTGTTTTTGACTTTGCCTTGCTTCAGCTTTTCTGCGTGCACAACAGTGCTTGCAAGTTTTTGGAGTTATGTGAATTATGAGTTCTTACTATTGGCTTTGACATGGCCTCATGTCATCTTGCTTTCTGACTTTGCCTTGCTTCAGCTTTTCTGCGTGCACAACAGTGCTTGCAAGTTGTTTGGGTTATGTGAATTATGAGTTCTTACTATTGGCTTTGACATGGCCTCATGTCATCTTGTTTTCTGGATTTGCCTTGCTGCTCGCACGTAGCTGCAAAGTGGGGAGGGCAGGTTTCTGCTCTTCACTTTTTTTTCGCTCCTCACTGACCAGAGTTAATTGGATATTATCTGTAGAATGTGCAACTCTGCCTCGAAGTCAAAATACGGGAGCTTGGCCAGCCTCCGTCTTGGCCTTGACGCAGACTGGTACAGCCAGCTCGGTTCTTTCTCATGAGAAGGGGGCAAGGTTTTCTAGAAGCTTCGTCTTACGTTTAGTAATGGTATTTAAGCTGGGAACCTTCAAGGGCCAGGTGGAAGCTCGCCACAGAATAGACGTATTGCTGTGTAGGTGACGGAATTTGAGTCCTGATCGAACTCCTTCCTGGGCTAGTGAAGGGCTCCCCCAGCTTGAGTTGACAAGGATGTTGCTTAATCGATCGGTGAGGTGTTCCTAACCATTTTGTATATATTTTCTACTTTTTGCTACTTGTATATATTGCAATTTAATCTAATTGTTCATTTTAGTCACTTGATACTTGGGAATCTGCATTTACTGATATATTTGGCCTACCGTTCTAAACATTGCATTAATAAACTAGTGTATGTTATTCTAAATGCACCTGAATTTGTTTCCTTGCCTCGCCTAAAGGGAGTGCTGTGTCTTTTCCTCATCTTTAGGGGGTGCTGCTCAAAGTGTATTATTTAAAGGTGCAGTGGTATATTTGCCTCCAGAGTGGGAGTGCAGGGTTTGGGTGTGTCCTTTTTGTGAAAAGCACATTCATTACAACCTCGTAGCCGTAGAGATTAGATTCATAAAAAATGTTGGTTTATGAGTGAATATAATTACGAAATTGGGCCTTGCTCAAATATATAAAGGCAAGTTCATAAAATACATCTTATGAAAACAGATAAAAAGAGATATATAATGAGAAATCCACAGTCAAAACATAAAATCAAATTGTTCACTAAGACCTCTAAACGTTCCTTATTCTCAATGCAGGCTGTATGAATTTTACAACTGTGTTACATACTAGCCCTGAGGAGGGCAATTGTAGATAAAAAAGTGCAGCTCTACATCTTCTAATGTATAACACGCACACAATGGGGGGCAGAAAAATGTTCCTCTGACTTTAATAAAATTTACAAAGAAAAGGGAAAGTGCAAGGTTAATGGAGTAGAAAGTGTGTCACATGGAACCTAAATACATACTTTGCATAGCCCAATAACTAATGGACAGTCTTAAATCTATATTGTGTAATATAGAACACATGTTGAGCCTTGTGGCCAATTTTCAAGCAATGTTCCATATCATCAGTGGTGGAGAGCAGTTGGTAGTCTCGTACCAAGGTCTTTGACATCTCCAGGTGCTCTCTGGCAGTGATCATTTGCTTTAAAAAAAAGGCTTTTTATAATCTCTTTGGTTAATAACCTGATGCAACTCAGGTTGTCAAAATGTTCGAGCTTACCACGCTTTTTACATTGTTCTTTGACATAGGGTAACCATGGTATCTGTAAGATGCCTTCATGCTTAAGACAATGGAAGATTTTACTGCGGTAAAACAAATTTCCTTATTTACCCAAAATGAAACCCTGTGTAGCAATGGGAATAACAATGTATTCCTCTAGATAGGGGAGACTAACCTCTGAGTGACATTCAAATGTCGAACAGCTACCAGCAACTGCTAAGAGCTTTTTTAGAAATTAATTCTCAACCCAACCTCCAAAGCCCTTAAAACCGTTGCTTAATGTTTCAATTGTTTGGAGTGGCAATAAGGAGGATCCAGCTTGTTACAGGCTCATTTCCCTCCTGGACTCCATGGTGAAGGTGGCAGGTAGGGTTATCTTGTCCAAATGTAAATCATGGGCCCAATACCACCATATTCTGCCAGAGGTACATTATGGCTTCAGGAACAGTCTGAAAGCCTTAGATCAATGCATATTCTAAGTATTCTAATTTATAAGTATACTGTAGCAAAGTCTGGGGTGATCCATCTAGCTTTTATGGAATTGTCATCTACCTTTGATAGGTTAATTGGGGTAAATGGTGGCAAAAGATGATGTACCAGGAGTGAATGCATCAAAAGTCCACTATTAAATACGAATACCACTGTCTGTGTATAGTATGGTTCTTCCGGTAGTCTTTGGGATTAGGAGGAGTGTCAAGGCAGGGTTGTGTCTTGGCCCCCTTTATATTTATTTTATACATCAATGAGTTTGACTCTCACCTTAGTTTAAAAAGTCTCGACACCCCCGGATTAGTACTTGCCTGGTCCGAGTCCTCCTTTATGCCGACGATGCTGTTCTTATGGCCCGTTCGGCAAACGAGCTCCAAAAACTATTGCATTAATTTGTGAAATTTATGAAGGATTTGGTTCTGGAAACAAATCTATCTAAAACACACATGATGGTGTGTGGGCCCAGATCAAGTAAGACAATGTTCTTCGGTTTTGAATCAGTCCCAATAGACAAGATTAAAACTTTTCAGTATTTGGGAGTCCTAAAGGCATCAACCTATTACTGTTAGATCTTAACAATTTGTGTGATGTGTGGAGGCCATTTTTTGCTTCACAGCCAATTCTTACCCATACCAACCCATTTTTCGGCCACATACTTCTCTGGAAGTGCTACATCGACGATATCCTTGTGATTTGGGGAGGGCTGGTTGAATCCATAGACCTCTTTCATCAATGCCTGAACGCCTGTAACACTATCCTGAAATTTACCTGTAAATTTAGTCAGGAGCGCCTCCCATTCCTGGATCTTATGATATGTGTGTCCGCAGGCACTATACAAACAGAACTTTACAGAAAACCTTTGGCTAAGAATTCACTATTAGCATACTCCAGCTATCATCCTAAATCACTAAAAGGCAATCTTCCATTTGGACAATTTTTGAGATTGCAGCAGAATTGCTCTGATATTAAGAAGATATTACCATAGACATGCATGTAAATTGCAAGGACAACTTCTTGATCACCAATACCCATATACGCTGGTCAGGAAAGCAACTAAAAGAGCCAGAAACAACAACTGTGAGGCCCTTTTAAAAGCCACAACTTTCAAATTACCTAATGAAAGATTGGTCTGTGTGAATACCTTCAGCAATAAGTTGTACCTTATTCAGAAATCCATCAACAAAAACTGTGACATTCTGAAAAAAGACATCCTGACTTTGCCTAAACCTATGTTTGCTTTCAAACGTAGCACTAATCTTCGTGATGCTTTAGTACACACCAGGCCTCGGACCACAGACAAAAACGAACAAGATACTCTCTAGGGACTCCCACCCATTAAGGGTTATTTTCCATGTGGTTCGTGCAATGCGTGCCCTCAAACTTCCCATTTCGACATTGGTACAAGTACCCCATGGGAGTTAAGACATCACACAAACTGTAATTCAGATCGCTTGATCTATCTGATCACATGTCCATGCGATCTCAAATATGTGGGCATGACGACACGGAAAATCAAAACCCCGATCATGGAGTATAATAGAGTACCATCTGATGCAAAAAACAAGCTACTAAATTGACCGCACATTATCTTGAAAAGGGTCATACTGCAGAGCAACTACATTGGGTGGTTTTGGACAAACCAGTAATACGGTCAACACTTCTGGATACCTTCTCCAGTTGGAACAACATTGGGTGTTTAGACTGCATAGTGCTAACCAAGGTTTCATTGATGATATCCCCTGGTTTAGTCTGACACCACCCTAGGTTTCCTATGATTTCTTCACCTAGTGACGATCCTCTATACAACTTTTCATACACTTGTTAATCGTCATTATGTGTACTAGGATATGACTCAACATAAATAACCATGAATGCTCAGGGACTATCATTAGTTAACTACTGCTTTTCTCCTGTTTAGCATTAATTTATGACCTTGTACGCACATACGCGGCCTCTTTTGGGAGGAGGCAGGCGGCCCAAGGGTAATGCTGGGGTTGCTGTGATACTGAGTCATGCTTTGACAATCGTGCGCCAGCAGAGCAGCAGCAAAGAACTACAGGTTGCATCTATCGCTGTAGTTCCCTGTTTTCGTGCAAGATGATTGGTTGAGGATAGGGGGTGTGTCGGGTCAAAGTGTTGGCACCTGTAGTTTTAAACACGGAACATGGACCTCGCCCTTATGACACCAAGGCGTAAACGAGCGCCCAAGATACTTCCAGGTAGAGGTATGTTGGCATTTGTTTCCACGTTCGTTTTCACTGTTTTTGTGTTTTTATACAGAATCGAAGGTTAGATATGCTTAAATCGGGCCTCTTCGGTCTCGGTCTCCTTACGATTGGGAATATGATTTTTGAGTACAGATGCCGTTATCACCATTGGCTTTTACTGTATTGCTATCGCATTAGGTTTGTACTTTTCCTCTTTTGCCCTGTTACACCAAAGTGGGTGGGGCCAGGATCATATACTTCATACTTTTTACGCATCCTGACTCACTCACAGGGAACGCCAGACTTTTTGCCAGCTTAAAGCTCTATATGGACTGGGCTTTGTGTGGAAACATACACGCTGTCTTTTATGTCTGTATGTAATCATGACAAACTTTATGCATGCATTTCATGTGGCTACTGGGTTATAGAAAGTCCCATTCATGAGGATATTATTTTTATATTATTCTCTGTAACCAATGACTGTCATTACGTAGCAGCCTAGACAGTTTGCTTTTCCTTACATCCTTTTGAGGCTTAATCCAATTTGCAGGGTTATCACTTTGTACACTCATGACTTTCCCTGTCGATTTGTTTAGTAATTTTTTCACCTCTGATTTTGAGGCACTATCATCACTTGGAGTCAGCTGCATTGCACCATGTTTGTTGTTTTGTTTGTTTATACATGTACATGCTTGCTTACTATGTCATTGAGTTCTCCAATTGACAGCTCATATACTTTCCTCATCTACAGGGCATATAGATGCTCCCCCGAGTTTACGCCGAGGTAGAGTACACTTGTTTTACCTGACCTAGCGGGTAAGCTTCCAATATATTAACGATTCTTTTTTGCATAACCAATGGTAAATAGTTGGTCTAAGTGACTCACTAAATGTGATAGGTCACAAATTATTTACTCATATTTGTTTATTTCATTTATTTACCGCTATTAGTGCTGCTTTTGTTGTTAGTAATGTATGTCTCCTGATCTCTTGTCTCTACAGGTAGACCATCACTACCAGTGGACATTCATCTGAGTGAAACTCACTCCAACCATTGGTTTAGTATTCCATTGCTAAGATTGATTCGGTTATTGCATTATACACATTATACCCTTTTGAGTCTTATTTCCTCACCAGTTTTTTCTTGGTCCTGATGAAAGCCGTCACACCTCTATGGAGGGTATAAGGCAGAAACATGACGACCACCACCACTCTATGAGAGGTTGAATCCCCCCCTCTCATACTACTTGTTCTTAGCCTAACCTATGGACGCCCCAATAAAACTTTACAGCGTACCTTAGAGTTAATTTTACCTCACTGTCACTACTTACTCGTTTAGTTCTTTCCCCCACCACACCCTGCTCTCTCACAGGTGTTAGGAAACCTTTTCTGCCATACTAAAACATCCCTGAGCTCCTCCCTCTCACTGAGGGGGTTGTAGCCCGCATTGCAACTAGGTTCACAATGCGAGGAGGTTTCCCGATGATGAAGCATGCCACCTACGGGTGGGTGAGGGGAACCGTCCTATAAAAGGAATACTTCAGCACAACTTTTTCACCATTTTATTTAGACCCGGGGTCCTTCCTTGTGATTCATTGCCAGTTGCAATCTGCATAAAAAGTGACCCCTAAATAGGTGAAAGTAGGTACTCATATAATCTCTACTCTGTGGATTGTGTGAGTTTTTGACTTTGTGCTTCTTGGTCCACATACCATAAGGAAAGACTTAGATGCATCATTAGAGTTAACTTTTCTATACACAAGGTGAACAAGATCTTCTACAAACCATGAGAGGTTCTTGACATAAGAACCGCATCATCTGCATAGCAGCGAACCAGGATAGATCGAACACCCAGTCGAGGCGCATTAGCTCTAGACTTAGCCATTGAGTGATCTAGGTCATTATATATAGGATAAACAAAAAGGGGGCAAGGAGTAAGGACACATCCTTGCCTACCACTTCTAATGATCTTCACTGGATCAGTGCACTCATCATTGGGCCTGTATCTACTGCGGGCTGCAACATCAGTCTGTAGTTATCTCCAAAAAGTACTCATTCACACCCATTAAGGTCATCATTTCCCATAACTTTGACCAATTCACATAGTCAAAGGCCACATGCAAAGAGCCCTCCTTTTATCATAGTATACTTGTTAATAAAAGGATAAAGATTCAGGCATTGCTTTACTGTACCCAATCCCTGACTGAAGCCAAACTGCATGTCAGAGAGAATGGAATTCTCCCAGGTCCCTAGCTCAAGCCAGTTAAGAAGGACTCTGCCCGCTGCCGTAACTGTGAAATTCAACAAAGATATGGGACTTTGGATCTGCCCAGTCCCTCTTTTTATAAATGGGGACAAATATTGACTGGCACCAAGATTGGGGGGGTGCTAGCTGAGCAGCAATATGTTCTTTAGCAGCTGAGGACATAGGTCAATAGTTTCCCCCTAGACATCCATTGGAACCCCATTAGAGCCAGGGGCCGTATTTGTGGGCTCTTCCTAATAGCCATTGCCATCTCTCCCAGTTTAAATGTAAGGCTAGACTTATTGACCTTCACTGTTACATTCCAAGGAGTGACTAGTAAACTATTAGCTTCAATTTATTCATAAGTGCATTTGAAATGAGTTACTCAGGCTTCAGCCAATATGTGTACATTAAAAGGAGTGTCACAAATGTCTTTAAAATAGGGCGCATTGGCTGTTTTCCAAAATAAGCAGGTGTCTTTACATACATTGACTGGCTACTTTTAATGACTACCATGCATCCCTTCTAATACAGATAATTCTAAAAGAATTTTATTTATGAGTTTGCAAAGCTTAACTTCACCAACATCATGGGTTGATCTCTTGAGCACAGTTAGAAGGTTTTGGTGTGCCTTGGTGCACGACTCATTAAACCATCTTATACATTTTTTGTTAATTTGTTGAGAGGTGGCAGCCATCATATTTACTATGGCTTCACTAAGAATATTGTAAGAACATAGACTCAAAATGCATCAGCATCAACTCCCAACCGTGTGTTAAAAGCAGCCACATTCTTTTCATTAGATTAAACAGCAGCTGGGCTGAATTTTCCATCCTCCATTTCAGTAGAATGCTTTTATTTTTCTGAGCTTCAAGAGCGTATGCCCTTATAGATGGTCAAATCAATCTGCCTTTTGTGGCTAAAGGGTTGTGATCACTAATGCAGTTGATTCTAATAGGTAGTAGTTTTTCGGGGTGGGGGTAGGTTTTAGGACTAAGGAGGGGGTCAGGGTAGTTTTTGGGGTGGGGGACAGTTTAGGGCGAAGGACGGGGGAAAAAGAGACAGTTTACAGGGCAGGGAGCAGGGTCAGGGTAGTTTAGGGATGTAGGGGATCGTTTTTAGTGCTCAGGGCAAGGGGGCTGGGGTAGTTTTTGGGGTGTGGGTTATTTTTTAGGGCTCAGGGCAGGCGGAAAAGGGACAGTTTACAGGGCAGGGAGCAGGGTCGGGGTAGTTTAGGGATGTTGGGGATAGTTTTTAGGGCTCAGGATGGCTGGGTCGAGTAGTTTTTAGGGCGTGGGCTCAATTTTTAGGGCTCAGGACAAGGGGAGAAAGGACAGTTTACAGGGCAGGGTTGGGGTAGTTTAGGGATGTAGAGGATAGTTTTTAGGGCTCAGGGCAGGGGGGCTGGGGCAGTTTTTGGGGCGTGGGCTTAATTTTTAGGGCGGGGAGAAGGGACAGTTTACAGGGCAGGGTCGGGGTAGTTTAGGGATGTAGGAGATAGTTTAGGGCTCAGGGCGGGTGGGCTGGGGTCGGGGTCGTTTTTGGGGTGTGGGTTTAATTTTTAGGGGGCAGGGGAGAGAGAAAAGGGACAATTTACAAGGCAGGGGGCAGGGTATGTTCTTTAGACTGCATGCCCCTTTACCCATCATGTCTTTACCACGAAATTGCGTGGTAAAGGCATGCGTGCTAAAGACGTGGTCGTGGTAGAGACCGCGTGGTACAGGCATGCGTGGTTTAGGCATGCATTTTACCATCATACAACCCTGCTTGAGGACTACCCTGCTGCTCGAAGCTTGCCTTGTTTTCCAGAAGACTTCCTTGCTGCATGAGACCTAGCTTGTTCCCCAGAGAACTGCCCTGCTTCTTGAGGCCTTTCATGCTCTCTGCGGATGGAGACTGGACCTGCTCCCTTCACCCCAGGCCACCTGAGTAACTCCAAGGTTCAGCTGACTGACCTCCTGTTCTGAGCTACTGGGATACAACAAGTTCCAGAGGCCTCTCTGCAAATGCCCAGCTGATCTGCTGCAACTGGATCTCCCTGCACCTACCTGAGCCCTGCTGGCCTCTGCTAGAGTGAGGCACCTTCCGAAGCCCTGGATTCATGGTTGGCATCAGAGTGCACTCCTATAGAAGAAAAGGGGAAATCATGAAGTTCTGCATTTTTTAGTCTGGACTTTGAGAAAGTAACTTTTTCAGTTGGATTAATGTGGTCCCATGTATGGGGGCCACACTCCATTGGAGTTGGCCGGAACCTGTGACTTTCCACTGGTCTAGCATGGCCAGATGACTGTGAGTGGCACTTTGTGCTTTCAGGTGCTATTATTTACCTAAAACTTTTAAATCGCATATCTCCGGTTCTGCTCTATTTCTGTAAAATGGTTTGCAATTCTTCTTGTGTTGTGTTTACACTTTTCAACTGTCTGTGTGCTGCATCAATACCTTAAACAGTGCGTCTAAGTTAAGCCTGACTGCTTTTGAGCCAAGTTGCCAGAGGGTTATTGACATGTTAATTTAGTGACTTTTGTGGTTCACCCTGACGAGGATTGTGGTTGTTTGATAAGGAGTATTACTACCCTTAATCAATAACCCAATTTCCGACAGTATCACTTTGTTTTTTAACTGATAACACCCCTCAACTTGATTAGTCCATGGCAAAGGGACATCCTTAAGGATTAGGACTAAAGCAATTGCTTCAGGTGATAAATGTAAAGAGTTCATTAATAATGTAGTAGCTAGATTGGGTCGAAGTGATGGACAGCTTGGAATATTAGATAAAGAAACAACCAACTGTATGTAGCCCCAGCTCACTTGATTGAAAATTCTGATATCTGCACTTAAGACAGTACCCCAGGGTGTATCTTAGAAGACAGAATACAACCCTGCCATTTCACTTGTCTTTTACCTCCCGACTTCCCCTTTAAGACTACAGCTGATTCTCCAATAGTAGTAATGACCCAGTGAGAAGATTTAACAGCCTTAGCAAGTTCAGCCCCAGATACCTTAATTGAGTTCAATTTTACCACAATTGATTCTGACAAAGATTTGAGAATTTCTTCAATAGCCTTAATACATTTTTCTAAACCAGCAGATAATGCCTACTATATATGTCGCAACATGAATTTATTGTTCAATAGCACATCCTCACTAGCAGTATGGAACACGGTGTCACTGAGTTTGAGCGGGCCTTGGGCATTGGAAGAAACAGATTCAAAGTATATTTTTTCTTCTTGGCCAGCCGAGGCCCAAGGAATTCATCTGTGGATCACTGAGTGGCCTTCATCTCAATAGTCAATGGAGCTGTGTAAACAGAGGAGTTGTAACAATTGCATCCCTGAATCATCATAGGCCACATTCTTCCTACGGATATATGCACCTTGAGCAGCTCAAGTCAAGAAATGCTTTATTCGGTTAAACAAAACCACCAAAGCGTACAATTTTGAAGCATTCACAGTAAATAAAACATTGCTAATAAAAACAGAATTGAAAGCAATCCGATAAAATACAGTTCAAAACTCTGTGATTCCCTAGGGCCCAGGAAGTGTAACAGTTTATTTAAGGTAGTGATCTTGTTGAATGTAAAAATACAAGAACTCAGAAAATCAGCGAAATTCTAGATGCCATCCTGAACAATACACAGATATCAGGATATGCAATCTTGGTGGTCAACGGACAAAATAAAATCACGTTTACGTCAAACAATCACCAGATATCGGCTAACAGCAACATTTTAGTGAAAGTGTCACTTTTCAAGATCTTATGGGCAATTCAATAGTAATAGATCCCAAGATCCAGACATACTAGATGTATCCATGTACACCGGGGGTTGAGGAGATATTCTGGACAGAAGAACCGAACGTGTTCATCGGACTTGGGTGCCATCCCAAAGGTGGGGCACAAGTTAGAAACTGGGTCTTTCTTCCACCAGCTGGTGAAAGAATGTTGAGGCAAGAAGCCGAATCAGAAGCGCACATAAAGACTCTTAACTAATGGCGGCTAAATAGTGTCCAGAAACAACTCAAACTGCGGGGTAACCTTAAGCTCAAAGAACTGGTTAGTTAGATGCCCATTTGTATCGCATGCAACACATCATCCATGGACATATGTCCAGTAATGGAATTTTTAACTATTGACATCAAATTTGTGGATGGTACTAGGATCATCCCAAGTTTTACGAGGCCAAGCTTCTGGAGTAAGTTAAATATGAATCTGAACCAGGGAACTTGCATAACATTATTCAGGGCCGCAAGTTTCCTAAGAGAGTCCCTATTCACTTAGTTCTGGTGTGTCTCACAAACAAATCCAGTACATCAAGGGTTTCAGTGGTAACAGGTTTAGAATTAATTTAATGCCCAGGTCATAGAAAAGTGGGATTAGGGGGGTGCTGACCAGACATGTATGTAGTGATCTCGCTAAGGTGTTTTCTGCAATAACCAAGTGCTGGGTTTCAGCATATCCCCAAACCTCTTTACCGCAGTCCTCAGAGCTCTGGGCCTTCACACGGTAAACTTCCAATGCAGGCAACACTGACTGACAGTATGTTTTCTTATGGAGCTGCAGAATAGCCTTTGATTTAAGCTGTATAAGGAGAAAGGCTTTATTGAGTTGGAATTCCCACCTAAAATTATCAGATATCCTGTCTCCGAATTAATCTATACTGCGCACTCTTTCTAGAGACTCATTCCCAACTCTCACTCTACAGTTTTTGACAGTCCCGTGCCCAAACACCATGTACTTGGTTTTAGTTGAGTTCGGTTCTAGTCCTGTTGATTTACAGAATCCCAGAAATGTATTGATTAATATCTGCAATCCCATAGGTGCTTTAGAAATTAGAAGGGAATTGTCAGCAAAAAGTAGAATTGGTACTTTCTTGTTATTTAAAACGGGTGAGTTCTGGCAGTCTAGAAGTGTCTGCACCACATCATTTATATACAAAATCAATAAGGTCAGAGCAAGGACGCACCCCCTTGTGTACACCTCGTAAAATTGTTATTTGGTCAGTCGGTTCCCCCTTACTGCCCCAGCAGACATGGGCATAGTTCTCCAAATGCAATTTGGCTATAGGTTTGACCAGGTTCCCAGGAGCACCAACCTTGAGCACTTACATTTCAAGTGAGCACCTGACAAAGCTCTTTGGGTCCCCAACCTCTCTTAAACTGACTTGATTTTGGTATTAATCACACTTGTTGCCTTGGTTAAGAAGTTGATAATAATTGAGGAGTTTTAAAGTCCTTACCTGTCTGGCATGGAGCCCCAACTCTTCTCTTTCCCATAATAACAGCCTGGGTTAAGTAATGTTAAAAAAAATTCGAATCCTAAAGCCAAGAGGGGTGGCACAGCTCAAGCCTCTTTCAGCCTCTGACGGGCGCAGACTAAGTCGTTCTTGGTTCGATCTTCACCCAGGCCAAGCCCTATTGTGTCCTGTGCTGCTGGGAGATCAACTGCCCTAAATAGCTCTCAGGTGTGGCGCTGCAACCTCACCTTCTCTAAAAGGCAGCAAGGTCCCCTAGGCCTCGAAGCCATGGCCCTGGTGCAGGATGGATTATGCTTGCCCCATGCTGCATGGCGATCAGCTGTGCTACATTGCTCTCAGGCATGCTGTCGTCTCTCCTCCTGTGAAATTCATCAAGTCCCCTGGGCCTTGAAGTCCTGGTCCTGGTGCAGGATGGATTATGTGCACAGGCAATCAAATGTGGCTCGTCAAAAAATGTTTGGCAGTTTATTTAAATATATTTTGAGAGAGATAATGGCATGATCTGTGAAAGTAATGAGACATATCAACCGCACAGACTAAAAACAAATGTATTTATGAATATGTATATTTATGTATTTATGTCGAAAGTAAAAATAGTAAATGCTGCATATTCTACATTGTGGGAGTGACACATATCCACCGAATTAATAGTATGCATATTTGTTTTAATTATATTCTGGGGTTTAGTTTTATTTATTTGAGAAGACAGGAGTGCCCTTGGTGTACCTATCAATAGCTGGATCCAAGATAATATCAAAATGTATGCCTTAAATTGCAAAATCCTTTACAAAACTGAAATAGGAGGTCAACCAGGGCCAGAACTTTTGTTTGTCAATGTTCAGGTCACAGATAAAACACAGAAGCCAGTACTTTCATAATTGCATTGAACAATGACTCAGCATCCTAGCTTACTTCCTACTGACTTAAAAAGCAGCTTGTCTTGTGTTAAATCTCTATGTCTTAACCCACTTTTCTTGCTTTGAATTGCTCAAGTATTGGTCTTTTAGCCCAGGAAGATGAGCCTCTGGTCTAAAATGCCCAGTGTGCAATGCCACCTGTCTCAGTTTACTTATATTATGCAGACCACTCACATTCCAAATAAGTATTTAAATTGAATAGGAAGTTGTTTTATCAGCTGATCACTTTACTCAAAATATATATCTAAAAAGGTATTCTTCTAATGAAATGTTCTAACATATTGTCTCAAGCAGACTGGAGAGACACACACCCAACCCCACCCATGACTCTCAAATTAAATCACCTCAACCGGAATCCTGCAAATGATTTGGCAAGTCTACCTCCTGATTCAATTTTGCCCGCATCCCAGTGCAGTGTTGCAGTCCTTGGAAAAAACATTTTCAAATGAGAGCCTCTAATAAAAATGTGTAGATGACAGAATACAAAGTAAAGCCATTACGAAACCCTGGAAAGGTAAACAGTGGGTTTGTAACCAACCAAAATCAACTGGCGAAACTTCACAATTCTGGTGGAAATTATCGCTTGTTATTCGTTTTGAGCTCATCTTTGGAGGTGGCTTTTTAATGGATCCTGAAAGTTTTTAGCACATCTCAAGCGTCCTGAGAATCGAAATGAAAATAGATTTGACCTTCTGTGATTACTTTTTATGTGGTGGGACTCTGAATATACGCTAACGCCCCTAATTTCTAGAGCAGGTCAAACAAAAAATTAAAACTGTATTCTGAGACTCTGAGGATTCTCTGCAAATATCTCAATTATTAAAGAAAAGAGAGGGAGACATGCTTTCTGGGTTTATTATGCTCCAAGTTAGAACTCATAAAGTAGGCAGTTCCCTATATAAACTGGATTCTGTCAAGACTACCTAATCAGTGTATTGGGCTTCAGAAGGAAGGCATGGATTCACTGAATCTCTCCGGTAAGTTCAGGAAGTGTTTCCGGTAATAGTTTGGCCATTGTCCCCTGAGGATTATCTCCCACCCTGCTGTTGGACCTGGCCCTTTCTCCGGGAACATACCACATTTTGCATTCCTTTGAACATGTCTCAGGCCTGTTACTGCAGCCTGTAGTGCAGTGTTGAACCAAAATAAATCTTTTGTCAGGCCCAAACCTTCTTTTTAATAATTATAAGTCACCCCTAAGGTAGGCCTCAAAGGCTCATAGGGCAGGATGCATGGTATTTGAAAAGTAAAACATGTGTATTTATCTTTTACATGTCCTTGCAGTGAAAATCTCCCAAAGTGATTTTTCACTGTCGTAAGGCTACCTCTCCCATAGAAAAACACTGGGCTATCTTATTACTCCTAATAAGTGATAATTTCAATTTGGAAGCAGATAGAAATGGAATTGGAATCCATTGTTAATGATAAAGTCGGAATTTAAATCACTATTCTGAAAATACCACTTTAAGAAAGTTGACCTTTTTCTGCTTAAACCAAATGTGCTTTTCTACTAGTGTCCAGAGTCACATGACTGTAATTGCTCTTCTGTAGTGTGATGTGTGTTCCTTCCAGGCAAGGTACGAAAGGGCCTTGGGTGTGGGTAAGGATGTTCCTATCCTGAGCAGCATGGCATGGGGGTTGTATTCAGCCCTTCATTGGCTTAACAGGATGGCCTAAGGGCTGTGCCCACCTCCTTCCTGACTTATGAAGCTGCCTGATCTGTTGTTGGCAAATGCAGCTGACACCTGGGCCTGCCTTCCTTTTGTTACCCTAGATAATATGGAGTGAAACCCAGAGGAAAGGGAAGAACTGACCAGAAGCGTTTTAGGGTTAGACAAAGAGAGTGACCCCCTACACACAGGCTGGCACTGGGTATAAATGTAGGACTCCCAAAACATCTCACAGAACACTGCAGGACCTGTGAAATATTCAAACAAAGGACTGCCCTGCTATCTGAAGAAGGAAGACAGGACCTGCTTGCCTTGACCCTGCTGCTGGCATATGCTGTAGTGAGTCCTGACCCCCCCAAGAGGTGCCTGCTCAGGTTTTGAACCCTTGGCTGGTGTCCGAGAGTATTTCTCCAACCTCCAAAGTACAAGACCTAGACTGCAGGTGAAAATCCAGAGGTTCTGGACTTTACGCACCCGGGAACGACTGCCCGTGTCGCCTGCCAATGCAAAGCTGGTGCAGAAATTTGTCTCCTCAACTTTTAGTCAAAGGTTCTTTTCAAGCAGCATGAGAGGTAAGGATCTTCTCAACTCATTAACCCCAAGATAGAAACTTTTCAGGAACTCAGCTCCACAACTGGATTCAGGGTAGTCTGATTAGTGTAAATTTTGAAACAGATTCAGATATATATTACTCTTAACATGATAGTATAAAAATACAAAGAGAATAGGGTGAAGCCAAATCTCTGGAACCAATTCACCCTATGCAACCAAAAGAAAACTACCAATTTGGTTATAGCCACATAGGTTATTAAAAACAAAAATGTAAGTTAGATTGCTACAAACTCTTTAAAAGGAAGAATTCACAAAGTTCCCTAACTATCCCTACACTACATAAAAGGGAAACCTAGACTAAGCAAGGTTCAAATGAAAGCATAAAAGATGTCAGCTGTCAGACTCCTCCTACGAGGAAACTCTAACTATGGTCAAGTAGCCTAATGCCACAATCACCGAGAGAGGTATGTATCTCAAAGTGTCTGCCAGAGAAATGTCAGCTGTCTCAAACTTTAATAGTACAAAACAACGATCCAATACAGGCACCCTTTCGGTAACTTTCCAATATCCCAGCGGCCTTCATCAACTCCTTTCTCCACCTCCTGCTTCACACAGTAAACTTCTCACACGTCCTTCGTGCCATCTCCGTCTCCACGAGAATTCAACTCTTCTTTGTTATCACATTCCTTCCCAGGCCTAGCTATCGACTGAACAATGGACCCTTCTCTAAACTAATGATGTCTTGTCTACCTGCAGTGGGAACACAAATACATGCAACATTTCACAGTACATGCAAAGGCAAAGTTAAACTCTAGTCGGGAAGCGAATTAAACACAATTCAGGCCCACCATCAGGCTAACTTAACATCACACGGGTTACAATACAGCTTCTCTTTGACTCGCAAAGCACTTTATATCAAACTCTCAACATCATGAATAACCAATTCTATTAAGTTATTATTACAATGGTAATGTTATATCAATTCACAAATGCATTTCAAAGGACACGTTATACTTTAGGTGTCAATGTGAGGTTCAAAGTAGTCAGTTACATTTCTAAAGCACATGAAAAATAGTGTGGAACAGAGAAATGCTTTGACATCTTAAAAATTAACTCTTTTAGTCCTAAATTAGTCACACAGAATACATGTGAGTGCAGACTACTTAGGATTATAATGCACTCTTATGGAAACTTTAAAAGAAAGACTGAAGCAAAACATAAAATTACAGTTTTCCACTCCGATGGTGACCTTCTCTTCACATCAGAAATGACTGCCTGCATCTCCCATCAAAACGAAGCATCAATGGTGACCTGCTTTTCGTCCCAACTGCAATCTCCTCATGGCTTCTGCCAACGCGAAGCTCTGGCTGAGGCATCAAGCATGGAACTGGACTGTATGAGAAAGTAAACTTTCTACCAGGACAAACCTGGCCCCTGTATCTGGCCTGCGCTCCATCGCAGTCAGCTTGAACTTGTAACTTTGTCCTGGTCCAGCACAACCAGATAAACATGTTTGGCACGTTGTGCTTTTGGTGCTATTTTAACTGAAACTTAAAAAATTTGTAAGTTTCGTTCTATTAGATTTTTGTTGTTTTGGTTTAATTTTATTTATATATTTTTCTAAATTTGTTTAGGAGTTTTCTTGTGTTGTTTAAATTTCATTGCTATTTAAGTGCTGCATAAAATACTCTCCACATTGCCTCTAAGGTAAGCCTGACTGCGTTTGTGCCAAGCCACCAGAGGGTTAAGCAAGTTTATTTAGTTAATTTTGTGGTTCACCATTACAAGAATTGTGTTTATTATTTGAGTGGAGCTTTCACCCCTTTCAACTAATAACCCAATATCTTACACTCCTGCTATAGAATTCCAAACCTTAAGGTTGGAAATTCGCAAGAGATTTTCTAAGTCTTGAGTCTTCTTCTTTGAAGAGAAAATAACCTTGGAATGAGAGGACATTGCAGATTTGTAAACATCAACTAATCTTCCAACCTACTCTGCCATTTCTTCTGCTCATGTACATGCTTAGAGACCTTATTTTTAAAAATTCCTAAAGCTGCAATTTGTTCAGTGAAGACTGGAAAATGTTGCCAATGCATGTGGCACAAATTTGAGGTTTATTTACAGGCGGCTAAATATGACTGATCATTTGCAATGATAAATCTCTCAGTCATTAGGTAGACCAGCCCTCTCATTTTGCAGGTTCTTGGCTTAATTTCTCCTGCAATTCTCCCTGTGACTCTAACCCTCCATGATCCACTGCATCTTCTAGGATGCTTTTATCATGAGATCTCATTAATGACACAGATTCTGTATTAACCCCTTTTGAAAGTTTAAAAAACATTATTTCAATGAAACTGTTGTTTGCAGTGAGAAAACAGACAGCATGTTATTCTCTTAGGGGAAAGCAGTGTATAACCCACCACCATATGACTAGATGTACAAAGAATAGAAGTGCAATAAAGTGGGAGGACTCAAGATGTTTGTTCCACATTGCTCAATGACTTAGGAAGGAACTCACTGGTTGATTTAGCTAGGCTTCGTCCCATATTATATTGGCACAGAATATGGAGTACCCTTGATTTGATCACTTTCGCAAGTGGTCTGAGAGATGTTATCGAGGTCGATTGCTTTCATAAAATAGGCTGGCTTAGAGATATTAAAAGGGCATTGACAGACATGGGCTTGTCTAACCTCTGGGACAAACCTTCTAGCTCACAGTTTCTATCTAAAGAACTCATAAAGGAAAGATATTGGAAAATGGTGGGGCAAAATATCATTTGTAAGAGTGATAGTACTACATTGACATAGAGCTTTTTATCTTCAAAACCCTGTTCATGGTTTGAACCTTATTGGGATATCATAACAAAAACCCTGGACCGTAAACTTTATTTTCAATTTAGAGTGGGTACCCTGCCGTTAAAAACCTTTACAGCCAAATGGGTGCCACAGGGGGACAATAAATGTCCAATCTGTACTGTGCATGCAGAAACGTACCTTCATATTCTGTTTGCCTGTCCTGCTTACGCAGTTCCTCGCAAGGTTTGGTTAGTGCAGATCTGCAAGAACTTGGGCACCAGACAGAGTAGTATTGACCTGAGAATATTGATCACGGACCCTTCTTCTTGCTACGCAATTCCCCTAGCCAGATTTTTAAGGTGGATGTGGTGCATAAGATCAAAATCTGTTGTAAATGCCACCAATTAAGTATGAAAAGTCAACAGATTAATTAGACTACTGACAACAACCTTGGCACCTCGTTTGCCTGTCTGGGTTGCCAGTAGCCTGTTCTTTCTGAGCCAAGGCCTTGTATACTCACTGCAACTTGCACATTAACTCTTTTCTTGCTGTCTGTTATTGTACCAAAGATAGGACGTGACTTTCTTGTAGTTTTTGGATGCTCTGAAACCATACGAGTTATGACCTTGATCTTTGTCTCCATGAGGAACAATCTATGTGTTTCCTTTTCCCTTAAGCTCTGGTGCTGTCCATGTATGTAAATGTTTACATAACCCATATTTGCTGGTGTTTCAATTGATCTGACCTGGTTTTTAAACAATTATCCTTTTGATGAAGCAATATTGACATCTGTATGTTTCATTGGCTGTTTCCATCTGAGTCGTGGTTTTGACCACTTATTTTTTAATGTTCTAATATCTATGCTTGCTGACTTCGGGTGTTTTAATCATAGGTGTTAACCTTTAACTTTTAAATTGTTTACCTGATGAATTGACATTTTTATAAAAGCATGTTCATGTTTAAGGAAAAGTTTTTTATTGTATTTTATGTGCAAGGCTTTTATGACAAACATTGTCGAAATAAAGCTAATTTGAATTGAATTGTTTGTTCCACTGATCTTCTTTTTACTTTCCAGCAACTTATTTTATAATTAATTTTTAGTTTTTGTAGCAGGATATTATTGTGTCTCTTGTCTTGTCTTTGCTCGTGTGCCAGTTTTCTTGCTTCTCGTGTTATTTGAGATTTTTGCCTCCGTAGATTCTTGTTGTTCCAAGGGTTCCTTATACTGCCCCCTCCTTTTTTTAGGTCCTTGCTGGTATTTCAACCATTGGGCTTTTAATGGAAATTTAGCTAATAGTAAATCTCTCAGGTGTTTCCACGCCTTACACACTTGTCGATTTCTGATTCTACTACCTCTTGCACATT
The DNA here is from genome assembly GCA_963921515.1 of Calotriton arnoldi. Lineage (NCBI taxonomy): Eukaryota > Metazoa > Chordata > Amphibia > Caudata > Salamandridae > Calotriton > Calotriton arnoldi. The sequence goes on along the minus strand of CAWUFW010003607.1, from coordinate 90,129 downwards.
TAAGTTACTTTGTATAGACTCGATTGTTCCGGCACTATGATAGACTTCTGCCGTTAACTCCTCAATCCCCTTACCTCGCCATATTAAACATTTTAAGATATATTTTATCGGTGGAGACATTAGGTTGTTTGTCCTCAGGATCTAAGTACCATAATAAAATATCCCAGTTGATTGAGGAAAGTGATCACTCTCTGAGCGTGGATAAATTTGAAAGTGACCTACTTTGGACAGCGCTACCTCATTAATTGCGGTGTAGTCGATTTTCTAGCTTTTTGTACCACTTACTAAGGTAATTGAAGCTGGGGAATTCTCCTTTAAATTTCCGTTAAAGATTCCAAATTCATCCAATTTATTGCTAAAGTTTGCCCCCATGTGATTGTTCCTGGTAGCACCAGTATTACTGAGATCAGTATTGAAATTACCGCTTATCAATATTATTGCATGGGTATACCGCTGCTGTAAGATTTTTATTGTTTTGATCAATATTGCCATATGCGCCTCTGTCTTTGCTTTATTTGGATATAAATAGATGTTTGTAAGCAACAATACCTTACAGCTCTTTTTTATCAGCTTAGGGTCCAGTTTGATGACTTGAAGCCAAGTAAGTCCTATGTCCAGATGCTCTGTAACCCAGCCGTATTTGGTTGAGCAGTATGTATCAAGTCCCCCTTTCGGGTGTCCATATTTCAAGGATTTTTCAGCTGGGCAATGGAACCCTACATAGCCTACTATATGCAATGCCTCCAGGCACCATGTTTCCTGTAACAAAATGAAATCATAGTTCTGCAGAAATAATCGCATAGTTCTGCAGACACTCAATACATGTGTGTTCCATGAACAAATGTTTAAAAGGGCTGGCTGTAATCAAGCATTGTGTGTGTTATTGTCAGGATCGAATACGAATTAGATCCATATGTTGCTGTTCTCCCCGGTAGTGAACGAGCGGGGGGCTTTCTGTCCATGTTCAGTTAGGCCTTGAGAGCTCTTGATCAAACAATTCACAATAGGTAAGTTTTCAAACGATCTTGTCTTAGTACCTGCTCCCACTGCCCCCTTAACACTGTACCTCTAATTAAGACTGATCGTCCTCCTGTTTTGTCAGGTAGGAGTGGTCCTGGATATCACAGAGGTTCACTTTTTTGTAGCAGCTCTGTGCCCCATGAGTTAAAGATGATTTGTTTATCCACTATTTGCTCTGCTATTGCCGTCGTTGCCCAAGTTGTACGTGTCGCTTCTCTGTTGCTTCTGTGTGGAAGTGGCCTAAATTTGAACTATGTCAGATCTAAAGAGGTAATATGTGCCAAGTTGTTAATTTCATTTGTGAGTTTTATGATGGTTCCTCTATTTAGGATGTCAAAAGCCCCCATTGAGTTATAGTTCGGGATTGACAGCACTTTATTTCCCTGAATGTCATATCTTCCAAGCTCCTCTTTATATACGGGCACTTTTTCCTCATATCCTCTTGAGAACTAATATACTGGGTTTGTTAGCAATCCTGCTGGTACTGAGGTACTGTTACGTTAGTTTGAAGAAAAACATTCCGTTGTCTTGTTTCTGCTACGGAAGGGCCAAAGGCTGATCCCAACTTCAGGGTATCCTGCTCTTTGCGCGTAAAGTTTAAAACGTTGTCTTCCTATTGTTCTCAGATTTTATCCCAGTTTACTTCTACAAATTGGCCTTCATTTCTTGCCACTTGGTCCGATGCCTGTTGCCTCTCTTTAGATACATCTTGGTCTTCTTTCCCCTTATTTTGAGGTGGAGACTTTAATTGTATTTGTTCCTGCATGCTTTTCTGTAAAGGTTCCCTGTGGCCTGCCTGCGAGGCATCCATTTGCTCATTCTGAGGTCTTTCTGGCTCTAATTTCCTTTGCTTAGTGTCATTAGTAATCTCCCTTGGAACATCCTTTATATCTACTTCCATCACCTTAATTTTCTTGGGCTCTGACTCTCTTTTTTATTTTTATGTAGTTCAAGAAACAAAGAACAGAAAAGATGCAAATGCAGCAAAGAACAAAATACATATAAATACATTTCAAAAAGACCATATTTCCTTTACGTCAATCAGTACTATACTGCTAATGAAATCATTCACAAAAGAAAATTAGACATACCATGGTTATATGGGCAAGAAATTAAGCAGATTTAATAACAGATATCTAAGATCTTTCGATTTTCGATCATCATAAATCCCAGAGTGCAGAGGAAGTGTCTAAGATAGAGAGTAATAATATAAGCACGGGTATAGATACAATACAAACACCTGTACCATAAAATTCATCACAGGATTTCATTATATAAACAAAAACATAATTAGGCATTGCCTCAGTGTTCATTCTTCCAGGGCAAGATTAGCCGTCCAGGCGATTATTGGCCGCCAGATCCTCTTCCCTTTGATCCTGCCCTTTCTACCTCTCCGATCATAAAGTGCTTTTTCCAAATTGAATATGTGCAGAAAACGACCTTTCCACTGCTGAAAGGTCAGGGGAGAAGGGTCTAGCCAGGCTGAAGCGACACAGAGTCTAAATACTAACATTGCTATAAATGTAAGCTCATCTCCAATTTTCTCATCTTGTTCAGTAACACCTAATAGCATGAGCTGCGGTGACAGCGGAACATCTTCTTTCAATACATGCCCCAAAAAGCCAGATATTTCTCGACTAATAGGCTCAATATTGGGGCATGTAGAGAAAATATGAACAAGATCCGCACCTTGTGTCTTGCACCTGAAGCACTGAGCCCCTTCCACTCCTCCCCACTTCCCTATTTTTGCGGGCGTCATATACAGGTCGAAGAGGGTTTTAAAATGTTGTGCCCGCAAGTTTGCAGAACATAGTATGGAGTTCCACATCTCCAATGATTCCAAGAAGCGGGAATCCTGGACCCCTAGCCTGTCCTTCCATCTCAGCCCATGCTTGTCCATATCGTCTGTCACCCCTTCCAGCATACAGCTATACAGTTGTGAGATCGAAGATCCAGAGGGCCTTATTAATAATTCAATCAGGGATACCTGTGAGAAGCCAGCGGCGCCGCCCACTTTTTTTAAGAAGAAAGTCCCTTAATTGCAAAAATTTGAAGAAATCCCGATGGCCGATGTTAAATCTTTCCCTGACTGTTTCAAAAGATGCTATATGGTTCTCCACCAAAAGATCTGCTATCCTGTAGGAACCCCCTTTTTCCCACCTTGCCAGGCAATCATCCTGTAGAGCCTTTGGTAGTTGATCATTACCAACCAAAGGGGTGTATCTACTAACCCTACCCACCCCAAGTTTTTTCCGGATGCCTGCCCAGTTGCGGAATGCAACAATTAGAGTCTTAAACCGTGTTCTTTTAAAATAACGTGGTTCATAAATCTTTAAGAGGCAGCCATTAGCCCGTGAGCCAATCAACATCTCGTAAATTGATGGAATAAAACTGGGACCATTTTCTTCCCTCGACCTGATTCCAAAGAGAGGCCAATAGTATTGCAGAGATGCGGCGAGGTAATATAATTTAAAGTTAGGAAGCCCCAACCCTCCTCTGTCCCTCGGGAGGGACAACAATACATTGGATCTTCTGGTTCTGCTATATGACCAAATGAATCTAGCCACCTCTATCTCTCAATTAGCCTGAACCAATCATTATGTATTTCCAAAGGGATCGTGCGAAAAATATACAGTAATTTAGGTAAAATCATCATTTTAATCAAATTGCATCTACCAATAATAGACAGCTTTAAATTATCCCATCGCCGCATGTCGTTCTTATTTTTCCCCATTATAGGAGCCAAGTTTATATCTACGATATATTCCACCTTTGCCTTGATGTGTATTCCTAAATAAACTGCTCCTTCCACGATCCTGCTGTCAGAGGAAGTGATACATCTATTTATCAAGATCTGGGTCTTTGCCTTATTCAAAGAAAAGCCCGAATGTGTCCCAAAATTTTCTGCAATGGTTTCAGCCGCGAGCAGTGCTCTGTCAAGGTCAGCAGTAATTATTGCCACCTCATCGGCATATGCCAATAATTTCGTATCCCAGCCCTGTAGAGTTATAGGAACAATATCTGGAGAAGCCTCCAGCCGTCTGAGGAGAGGATCTATATATAACGCGAATAGCAGGGGAGAGGAGTGACAACCCTGCCTAGTACCCCTGCCAATTGAAAAAATCTCGGACTCTTCCCCCATTATCTGCAATCGTGCTGTAGGATTAATGTACAGAACCTGTACTGCTCTAATAAAGGAACCCCCTAGGCCATTGACTTCCAAAATCCTCCAAAAATAGCCCCAAGACACCCTATCGAAAGCCTTCTCTGCGTCCAAGAAGGCCGCCCCCATAGGTTTCGTGAGGGCCTCGGTGGCATCAAAGAGTGAGATAACACGCCTAACATGGTCAGCGGTCCCCCTCCCCTGAATAAAGCCATGCTGCCATACTGATACCAGGTGGTGCATTACTTTATTCAATCGGGGAGCGAGAATCTTTGAATATAGTTTAGTGCCGCTGTGTAAGAGTGTTATAGGCCTTTAGGAGCCCAAATTCATGGGATCTTTACCTTTCTTTAAGAAGATGACAATGTTGGCAGCACCCCATGAACCTGGTGGTGCTGTCCCATCCCTCACCTCTTTGAATAATCCAAGTAATTCCTGGGAAATCTCGTTGACAACGGTTTTATAAAATTCTAGTGGAATACAGTCAGTCCCCATGGCTTTACCAGATGGGAGAGCTTGGAGAGCCAGATGGAGCTCCTCCTGAGAAATTTCTGACCCCAGCAGGAGGCCCTCCTCCTGGGAGACCCTCCCATTTGTAGCAAATTCACACCGAACATCATGCATATGAGGGCCCCCTACAGGTGATGCTGTAAAGAATTCCTCGTAGAACCCCCTAAACGTCTCCCTGATATCTGCAGGATCAGACACTACTTTACCCTCCCTATTCATGGCCTGCTTGATATGTCCCACCGAGATCTGTTGCCTGGCCCTGACTGCTAATAATTGGCCAACATTTTCATTATATTCGTAACACTGCTGCCTCTTAGCAAGATATCTACCCACTGTCTTCTCGGCATTGAAATCATTCAAAGTAACCGTTATTAGATTCATAACTGAGATGGTGTCGCCTCCGTTGTTCACAGTGTTGATTAGTTCTGTCTCGAGGAGGGCAAGTCTTTGATAGAGCCCTTTAATCTGGGTAGTGCCTTTTTTCTGTTTAATCAGGCTATATCGAAGCGTCTCGCCTCTTACTGACGCATTAAAAGCATCCCAAATCATTCCGGGGGAGGCGCTATCCTTATTTTTACTAAAAAACTCCCCAATCCAGCCCTTCAAATACTTAACATACTTCTGATCAGAGAGGAGTGCTCTCTCAAAGGTCCACCTCTTATGCTCCTTTCTTAGCCCTGCCAGGGAAATTTAAAAAACGAGGGGATTGTGATCTGACATCACCCTGGGAAAGAGCTCCACTCGGGCCTCCTTGAGTAGAGATGGTGAGATTAAAAAATAATCAAGCCTGGCGAACTTGCCGTGGGGTGCTGAGTAATAAGTATAACCTGGCTCTTGGGCAATCAGACTGGGCCATACATCAACCAGACCGATATCCCTTAAAAAGTTTTTCATCGCCCTAGATGATTTAGGCTTACGCCCCTTACTAGATGCCCCATACCTCTCTGAGGCTCCTCTGGATCCGTTAATATTTAAGTCCCCACAGACTATGTACGGAGCAGGCCAAGAAGGTAGCTCAGTAACTAAGAAATTCAACAGACCGGGATCGTCTAATGCTGGAGCATAGACGGAGCATAACATAAAGATATCGGACTCTCCTCTGCATTCCATTATTATCCATCTGCCATTCTTGTCCACTGCCTTTCTCCCATGCGTAATGAGCCCACCTTTCGTTAAAACGGCAACCCCCTTAGTCCTCACATCTTGTGTTGTATGGGCGGCAACTTTTAAACCTAAAGAATTAAGCACATTACTGTCATTACAGGCTATGTGGTTCTCCTGGAGGCAGAACAAGTCTGCTTGGTGAACTTTAAGATCTTCTTGGATCCTCCTCCTTTTAGCCCCATCATTTAGGCCACAGATATTTATGGTGGCTATGCGTACCTTAACCATAGCACCAATACATCATCTTGCCCGCACAGCTACCCTTCCCCCGTTATCAACATCAATCTGTCTGTAAAACAAACTCTCTGATTGACTCTTACATACACATTGTTCATCAACTTTTAATGCTTCCCAAAATTCTAATTAAAAAAAGACATTCTTTAGCTGAAAATAGCATACTAGCTTGTTACCAAGTAACCCCCTAACCCGAAACCCCCCTCGCATCCCCCCTCCTCCCTCATCCCTCCCCCTACCCTTAAAAACACCCAGACCAACCAGGTCTGTGTGATAGAGATAGCGAGAAACACCGTAGCCCCTCACCCCTGACCCCCCTGTGCACTGAGCCATAATTACAACCTAAGTTATCCATTGATAACGTAAAGACAGCCCCCCGAGGAGCAGTTTTTCTCCCTTTTATAGAGGCCCGTAGTGTAGAAAGATTGAGCTGCCAAGAAAGAAGAGAGATAAGATCAGGAAAAGAAAAGAGAGAGATAGGGCAGAGACAACTTTGCCGTATACAGACTGTCTAATTAAACACCCCTATCTTGTGAGATTTGACCCAGACCCTTTTAACGCACTGTTTATACATTTCTTTTCTCTGCCTGAGCCTGATCCAGATGCTCTCTGGCCTGAATCTCAGAAGTAAAAAACTTTACAGACCCTCTCACAATAGTTTACAACCTGGCCGGGGCCAACAAAAATAGCTCAAAACCAGCATCATGATAAGGTTTAATTAACTGTCGTAGACGCCATCTGCGCTCAACAGTTATGTGGCAGAAGTCCGGGTGGACAAAGAAAGAAGACCCCTTATACTGCCTTCTAGTCTCTGGACGGGCTTTCTCGAATATTTCCTGCCTCAGCGAGAAGTTACCGAAAAAACCCAAAATGGCCCTCAGCTGATTTGATTCTCGGCTATGGGTTTTATTGTGAGCAAATGGAAACCTGTGAACCCTCTGTATTTCCCGTTCCCAATCCCACCCTGGGAGTTCGGGAAAGGAATCTTTAAGGAGGTCCCAAATGAAAGAACGGATGTCATCCGCTTCCAGACCCTCCTTAATCCCCAGAAAACGCAGATTATTTCTTCTCTGATGGTTTTCCAAGTCCTCTAGTTTCCACATGACATCTGTAAATTGAGCTTCATGAGTCTTCGTCTGCGCTCTTACAACGGCCAATCCCTTTTCTACTACAGATGTTCTCTCCTCCATAGCATCCAGCCGTTCTCCAATCTCCACACAGGTTCTTCCCACTTTTCGTACTGCGCCTTCCAATTTCTTTGTGGCCTGTCTTGCTTTGTTTCCATCAGCCCTTGTCTCCGCCTGATGTCCTCTAATTGACTCCAAAATCAAACTCAGAGCCGGGTTTATATTAGTAGCCGCCTCGCCCTGTTGTTCAGCTAAGGAGCTTCCCGCCTGAATAGAAGCTGGGTCCGAAGGGCCCATGATCCTTGTATGAAAGTAGTCCCATTTCAGCCCTGCGCCGGAGATGTGCCTTCCCTTCTTTTTTCGTGACTCAGCGTGGCCCTTAGATCCTTTGGAGCTCCTTCAAAATTTCTGGTGTTTAAGGGCAGTGTCGGGTTCCTCAAGCGTACTCCAGCCAGAGGTTGATGCGCTGTCCTCTGTATCACTACGTCCGGACTCAGAAGCTCCTGAATGCGAGTCCTCCGTAAGAGCAAAGAATTTATCTGTCCCATCGGATATGATATTGGCTACTAATAAACCGTCAGAGCCTGTGTTGTGACGACCTTCAGACTGAAGAGGCTGCACATCGGGTTGAGGGTCAGCCATTATACGAAGTTCATCCCTGGTGCCACCCTGGGGCACAACTCTCGGAGTACCTTCTATGTTGGCTGCTGCTCCTTGAACCCTCAGCCCAGATGGTGAGGGCAAATTCGAAGTATTATTCAGTGATATTTCGTTATCTGCCCCACTATATGGTATTTCATTTCCTTCATAACCCTTCCTGTGTGCCCTAGTAGTGTCGCTCGCGTTTTCTCTAGAGTTTGACTCAGGTGTCTCAGAGCCAATTTTCTTTGAGGATTCGTTAGGAATCTAGCCCCTGGTCCCTCCTTAATCTTAAAGGAGTTTGTAATGGCTTGTTGGGGTGGGACAGGGGTGATGGCTGCATTATCCCCATCCGATATTGCCCCTAAATCCTCTGCAGTTTTGGGTGCGGTTGTTTTCTTGACCCTGCTCCATTATGTTCCTCTGCTTCCCAGCCCCCATATTATCCTGCTATTTTTTAGGAATACGGGGCTCACTGGGCTTATCTGCATTTGCCGGTGGGGACTCCTGTCTTGATCCTTGTAGCTGGGCTAGATTCTGCCGCAGGGTCTCTTATTTGCCTCAATGCTTTTGGAGGCATTCCTTTAGCCTCTGATATCAAACTAATGTCAATTACCGCAGCCTGTGTCCTCCGGGCAAATGCGAAACTGACAGAGGCAGCGAGACCCACCCACGACCTCAAGGTGTTGTGCAGAGATCAGGCGAGTCTCACTGCCAGGACGCTGATCACACCGGGTCTTGCTCCGAGGATGCTCCGCCTCCGCTCCTCCGCAATAATGACAAAGCGCGCCCCCGAGGACTCCAGCGAAGATACGCCAGGCCTGCTGACAGCTTCCGATCGCCGTTGGGAAGACAAGCAAACCTCCGATGCCCACAGACCGGACGGCTGCATCCGTGTCCGAGTCCCTCCTCCACTTCCCGCAAGTAAGCCAAGCAGCAGCGGGGTGCTTTTCATGGTGCTTCAGGGGGTGAGGTGAGGGCTCCGCTATGGCGAACTACGCGATCGCCATCTTGCTTTCCGATCACCGGAACTGTGATCGGGCTCTGACTCTCATATACTATTTTTCAAGAACAATTGCAATATGCATTTTTGTCGGACTATTTTCCTTTTCTTTCTTGCTTTCCGTTGCCTTTTCTTTTGCCTTTTTATTAAGACTTGCTCCATGTTTGTCGTTTCTTGGCTTTCAGCTGATTGGTTCTCTTCATCCTTTGCCTCAATTACTTGATTTGAGGGACAGTTCTCTCTGTCACTCAATATCTGCTCATTTACTGAACTATTTGCCTGTTTCGAGTGCAGCTGGGATATTAGAGCAAGGTTCTCTGGTTGATTCTTGCAAACAGTTTTTTCCTTTGTTGGATGATTTGTCGCAGGTACCCTTTCTGCCCTACTGTCTGACTGAGATCTTACCTCTGTCAAAATTTCAGTAAGAATTGAGGACAACACTTGTGGCTTATCCCCTAAAATTGCACATTGACATGTAACTTGAGGGCTCCCCAGATACTTCTCTGGCTGCTTGCTGAGTATCTACCATATCCAGTGGTTAGTTATTGGTTTTCCCATTGATGTTTTCCGTTAGTATCGGAGAGCTGCTACTTCTTGCCATAAAAGGGCTCAAACTAGTAGTGGTAACCTCCCCCTGGTTCCTACTATCGTCCACACGGTTTACATGAGGTACTATTGGATGGTTTATCTGTACTATAATTGCTTGATTTATTGAATGTGCTGTTTATGATAATTCGATTAATGGTTGTTCACGTCTCTGGTCCTACTAAGTGCTCCTGTTGGTCCGTCCGTGTGGTATTTCAATTTTCCCAATCACTGAGGTTTAAAGCTGAGAAGGAATCTGTCAAACTGTTGTTATGGATGTCTACTTCAATTATACCTGAAATAACTGTTTGCCCATGTTGCTGCGGATCTTGGCGCCCACTGGTTCTATTACTATAATTAAACCTTTCACATACTGTGTTATTTGCCATAGGTTGATTTGCATCTGGGCTTCTCAAATCTAATAAACAAACTCCATTCGATTGAGAAGTTAAATAGTCTATTATTTTATCCCCTTTTTTCCCTGTATAGAGGGCAAATTTTCCATTTTTTGATGGAATAATTATAGTAGTAATAGATGTATCCAACTCAATAATTTAGTACAAACATTTTACTGGGTCTGGCTCTGAAGTTTTTTTTTCTAGTGCTTTTTGCTAGCTTAATCCTTTGCTGCGCCGCAGCCGCTCTTGCTTTCCCAGAGCGCATAGTTGGGCGCTTTAATTTGTTGTATCTGTCTCCTCAGTTAAGGATGAAGATAATATTGGCAAGCAAACAGCCAGTAGCAAACGGCAACCAACAGACAATGAAACTTCAGTGTTCAATGCGATACCGTTGGGGTATTGTGGGGTTGCTGCTATCAGTTGGTAGTTGGTAGTAGTTAACCAGTAGCTGTTTCCAGATGGCTACCGCAAAAACTACAGTCCACGTCCCGGGGGCAAGCGGGGCACTCCAGTCACCCCTGCAAACCGCACCCGGTACTAATTGGGCCGCTTCTGCTGGTGGCCTGGGCTCTCTCTTTCAGCAGCAGCCTCTACGGTCGCTGCCACTTGCCTCCTGTGCTGCAGTACTTAATGGACCAAAAATGATTGGACCTGTAGCAATGCGTGACAAAGTAATAACGGATTTGTTTTTTTACTTACTTCTTTCACAGTCAAAGTACCTTGCTCCACCTGCTTCCCCCCTGCTCATCCTTGTGTCTGTCTTTGGGCCTCGTCACTGCAGTAATTAACCACAGCCTTTTCCCCCCGCTCCAGTCTGGGGAGGGTGGGCTACTGAAATAATAATGGGGGAGCTGCAATTGATGGTAGGTGGCAGGCGAACAGGCAGGCAGGCTGGTGGGCGTGGCTGGTGGTAATCGCAAGGGATCTGTGCTCTACGGTCTGCGTCACACTCTGCTGCTCTAGCCAATCCTTTTCACCCTCCAACGACGGGAAACTAAGCAGCCCCGTTTCCCAGCTGGATTCAAATCACCTTATCGTCCATGGCACAGAGACAGATTCCACTGCACCGCGTATATGGCACAGACACAGACGCAGCAGCCTCAGCCTCTTCTTCCTTGCCCTCGCTCCACAAAGCTCACTTGTTCCGCTTCCGGGTCAAGAGAAGCAAAGGAAGAGTCAGTACCAGATGCAAATTGGGGCCAGTAAGAAGATAACTTCTGAGTCATTTGGAAGGATTTCGAGTGATTCTACAACATGTCAATAAGGACCTTTGAGATGCACAGAAGACCACTGCAGGCATAGGATCCAAGCCACAGAATTCTCAAAAGAACTCCCAAAAGAATTCCTGAGTAGATGGAGCCCTCCATTGCTAACTCTGCTGATCCCCATGAACTGCCAATCAGTGTGCTGAAGCGGGCCTCATCCCTGTAACAACAGGGGAGCAAGACAGAAGCCATTCCAGACCATCAGCCTCTCTTTAAGCTAATGATTTCAGAGGGCACAGAACCGCTGTCAGAGGCCCCAGCAGAGGCCAAGTAAACAACGGCGGCTCCTCCGCTAAGGCAGAGGAGCGTCGCCCCACTGCTTCAACTGCAAGCTGAATACAAAATGTTCTGTTATTATCATTTTGTTTTTTGTATTCAGCTTGCAGTTGAAGCCAGGTGAGGTTAGGGCGGGCTAGGCGGGGTGGAGCTGGGCTCCCGACATCACAGGGAGGAGTGGTGGCTTGCACCTTAAGTACACATGACGGTTTGGTCGGCCGTCTCCGGCCGGCCAAACAGTCATGAGCCCTGTGCATGTTCTCCACCCAGGCTGCATTACAGCCTGGGTGGAAAGCATGCACAGCCTCCCAGCCCCTGTCTGAGCGCCGAACCTCGGCACTGAAACCAATCACAATGCTGCTGTAAGACAGTGTTGTGATTGGTCAGGGGATTCTGGAAGGCTGTGAGCTTCCTGGTTCCTGTTGCAGAGAGGAGGACGGAGGAAATGCGGTAGCCGGCGGAATTAAGGTAAATGCCTTTTTTTTTTTAATTCCCTCAGTCCCCCCACCCCCGCCCCACCACCCCCGTTCTGTAGCAGCCACTGCTGCAAGTAAATGAGGAAATATTCTGTGAAATCAGTTTAGTTAGGAGTGAACCAAACAATTCTCTTGATGCAAATATGCTCTTTCAAATAAGTAAAACATGAAATAAACTATTAAGAAAGATCAGGGTCAAATCAAGCAAATCTTGCAAATCAATGTCTGGACAGTGGCAATAAGGCCGAGAAGAAGAGTTCAGGAGAGAGGGGACATCGCTGACTTCACGCAGCAGCCAGGGCCGGACTGGGAACAGAACCTGGCCCTGGCAAACTGCTCAGCCGGCCCCCCCTGGGGTGAGGGGGAGTGCAGCCGAGCAGTTTGCGAGGGCCGGTTTCAGCCGATTTTGTTACCGGGCCGATATTGCCGACCCCCAGTAACAAAAACTGCCCCCAGGGGTCCAAAACCAGCCCCCACCCTAGCGGCCTACCGGGGAAACGCCCGGTGCCCGCTATGGCCAGTCCGGCCCTGGCAGCAGCCACCTTCCCTTGTCTTGCATGGTTTCATTTCCAAACAACATCTGGTAATTATTTGGCTGCTTTGTTTGGGCCAAAGAGAGGTGCAGCACAGACTAGCTTGTTGGTGTGAAAAAGGCCGCTTTATTGAAAACAGGTGCACCTTACAACAAAATCCTTGGCCTGTGCCGTACAAAACTAAACCTCACTAAATATTTTCCTCATACCTTACCCCCCTCCCCCTCCCCTAAAGTTTTCCCCCCTGCAAACATTTATAAACCCCCAAACTTGCAACTTCTTAACCTTTCTTCACCTAGCTATCTATGTACCCTTCCTAGGCTACTTCCCCTTCCTGTGTGCTCCCGGAGTGACCTTCCCAACCAATAAACTGTAACTGTAAACCACTGTACCAACTAGTACCCAGGAAAACGCCCCAATAAAGACCATCATTAGCCACACCAGCACCTTCTTCAAGCGACAACCAAAATACATGCTTCCCCACCGATGCACCTGTTCCCAACAAAACTACCCAAATTCTTACCACAAAACCTAATGGCCTTCTACCCCCAGACCCTTCCTGAACCCCCATTCAATATTAGGGAGGGCGGGAGGGACAAAAACGCTCCCACTACTAAGTCCCCAGCCGGCCGTCGTGTCCCTACCACCAAAATGGTGGCCAGTGACCTAAGATGGCCGGCTAAATACCCCCCAGCCCAAAACCAGCCCAACAATAGCCCAAGGGAGCCCACCCTAGCCCAAAGCAGCCCAACAAGCCCAATTGGGCTCTGGCTGCCCCCTGGCCCAAAACCCCCCGGGAGGGGCAGGCCTCCCGATGGTCGGCCGCCCCCCCCCAAAGCCCTATTCTTCAGAAGCTATTCATATATGCTTGACTGGGTATTTACTATACTCCTACCTCTGTAAATCCTCAAATTGTCTCTTTTATTAACATTATGCTATACTCTGCATCTGTTGCATGCAATATTTTAACGAGGGTAAAAGAGTTTTTCTTTTGACGTACACTTAGTATTTTCTTAATATTTTTGAACTTTAGATAGCAGCCGGGTTACCGACAACTGCACTGCCTGGTTGCGTCACGTTATGTAAAATGTTGCCCACCTCAAATGGTCAGCTGCTACTTGACCACTAATTAGAAACTACAATAAGCGGAAGATGAGAGGCAACACAAGCAATTATCAGGTAAGTACAAGGTACAGAATAAAGCAACAATGATCAAATGAATGCGTTGTGATCTTTATCGTTCGTTTATTTCACACATGGTCCAACTGACAGCCAACGCGTTTCGCCCAGACATGGGCTTCTTCAGGGCAATGCGTAAATAGTAGTAGAGAAATGTCAAACGGTTAAGCAATTGATCCCAAAATCTGCAACGCGTCCGTTACGGAGTGTAGGAGAATTATTGTGGAGGTCTCTAAACCTGTGAGCCTTTCACAAGTCCGTTAGAGGTTCCTAGGTCAGCTCATGGGTAAAGCGTAACGTTTTGTAAAAGTCTAGGGAAGGGCGGAAAAAGTAGTAATAAGTAAAATTAGTTAAAGAACAGATCTCTTAACTAGATCGTTATTGCGAGGGTACGCTTTACCCATGAGCTGACCATGTCTGGGCAAAACGCGTTGGCTGTCAGTTGGACCATGTGTGAAATAAATGAACGATAAAGATCACAACGCATTCATTTGATCATTGTTGGTTTATTCTGTACCTTGTACTTACCTGATAATTGCTTGTGTTGCCTCTCATTTTCCGTTTATTGTATTTTCTTAATATTCATGTTTTTGTGCAACTTATGAAGCCCGTTGTTTTCTGTTTGTGTCGTGTATTGTTCTCAATAGCTGTTCTTATTGTTTTTACTTTTGAACTGGCATTGGTTAAAAGGGTGAGACGTGTGAGAGGTATGCCGCTGTTATTGTTATTGAAAGTACATTGTTTTGCCCACTTTGGGGACTTCATAAATATTAATGATTATATCTGTTCATGATGTACACTTCTTTGTTCCTTTGCTAATGGGCTATCTCCATTTTCGAAAAGCACACATTATAGGGAATGATAAATCATTATATGCAAATCTCCCCATACACAATTAGCAATCGAACACACGAGTCTCAAGCTACCTCTTTAACCGGCAGGCTACAAACCTGTACTGTATAATCAATACGCAAGTGCTTTCCTTTCAGAAAACAAGCAGTAGTTTAGCATTGTGCAAAATGGCATACATTGTAATACAGATGGCAAAAAATTAAAGTTCGTTCCACTGTCATCATGTACTGAACATTTCTAATACTTTAGGCAGTTTTTTTGCTGAAAAACTCTATCTGATCTTGCCCATACCTTTGATAAATTCAAATTCCATCAATAAAGTCAATCACGTAGACTCGCTTTACGTTTTAGTCATGCAGACTTATATTAGAGAAGATAGGAAGAGTGAACACTCTTTCTTGCATCACTCAGACCACTCTGAATTAAATATAGTAAAAAGCAGGGTAGTGCACATAGGTAATTAGTCAAAATGAAGCCCATCTACGACAATACAAGGTGTTTTATCAGATAGATTAACATTTTCAATTAGCTATTTAAACTCTATGCTGCTTGGTTGAAAGTAGATTCATGCCGGAAAAGGAGAAGGATAAGTGCAAAAACATAGAAGCTACTCTAAAATAAACACGAAAGTTTTTTTACAGAGTTTTATATAGCGCAAACTCAGATCGGGTTTAATTTGAGAAACAGTGGGGTCAGAGCTCGGGAGTCCGAGAAAATGGGGGCCTGATTTCGATGCAGCTGTAAGCCTCAAGAGCAATAGAAGGGAGTAGTAATTACTATAAAATTAATATTAAGGAAAAACGTAACTATATATGAAACAAGCATTTGCAATGCAATAGGTCTCGCATTTACGCAAGTTTGAGCTATTGGCATTATAAATGACAATGCATTTTATTTATGTTTTGGTTTTTAAAACAAATAAAAGGCATTGTCATTTACAATGCCAATAGCTTAAACTCGTGTAAATGCGAGACCTATTGCATTGCAAATGCTTGTTCTTTTTTAAACGCATCCCATATTTTTGTTTAAGGAAAACGAGCTGCATGTAAAAAATTCAAAAAAAATGTTTTTAATTTAAAAGCAAACAGACGTGGTGGTCTGCTGTCCCCAGCAGGCCACCATCCCTGTGTTTTTAGCAATTCCCCGTGGGTCGTAAATTGCAACCTACCTCATGAATATTAATGCGGTAGGTAATGAAACTTTAACGAGTTTCATACATTGCAACTCGCAATTTCAAACGTTGGTACATGTGCCCCTAAGATACTTCTAGAGACATCTACTTTCTTCTGCATCTCTTAGGTTAGGTTATATATAACTAATTTACTAAATGAGTCGTCATTTTTATATGACAGCAATACAATGGTCTGTTCAGCTTATGAATGGCATTTGCAGAGCCTCAGAAGAATACTGGGAAAAGTTACAGGATAAGAGAACATCCCGGACATTGCTTCCTCAACAGAACACAAAATATTACATTTCAGGCACCACTGTAGAGCCTACTTTTTCGAGGATTTTACTGAAAGGAAAAACACACACTAAGAGAAAAAAGCTTTTGCAATGCAATAGGTCTCGCATTTGTGAAAGTTAGAGCTTTTGGCATTGAAAATGACAATGTTTTTTACTTCGGTCTTTCTATTTGCAGTGGAGTGATTCCATTTGCATAGCCCTATCGTCATTTGTATGAATTTGTGGCGCTGGAGAACCTAGAAATAGGTTATGAGGCAGGAGAGACCAGAGTGATATGATGCATGAAACAAATAAGTAACAGAATCCTTGAAGAAGCAAACATAGGTAATGCAAGACGAAGTAAAGCGTGGAAGTAAAGGACACGACCCTCCCTCTCCACCAAGGTTTATCTCCAACGTGAAGGTGTGCAGCACTCATCGTCGTGTTCCTTAAATAGAGCACCAGGCAGCTGCACTTTCAACAAGTATCACTGCACTGTATATTACTGGTGAACCCCTCAGTCTCTCCATCCTTATGTGGTGTGTTATCAAGTGTGATGAGTACATGCAAAATAGTGTATCCACGTTGTGGTTCGATTCCGCATATAATGTAGCCCTTAAAACTGTAGGTTGCTCAATGCACTTAGCAGTATTCAAAGTTAGCCGTCTCCCCACTCCATGCATGTCCCAGTGGGCCACTCCTAGGACTCCCCTCCCACTAGAATTACAAGGCTATGTGCAGGGTCTGTCTGTGAATCGTCGTGAGGCAGGTAAATGAGTTACTTGGCCTCAATTAGGGTATGTTATTCATAAGGACATCAAGAACTGAAAGCATACAAATTGGATTTCTTGAAGGTTGAATCTACTCTGTGAAAGGAGAAGCCAAGCATGCACTAATCACTGCAAATCGCTCTCCATGCTGCCTACACAGCACAACCCACCCCCCACCCTCCGACCGAGTTTAAAGAACTGTTTAAGGCTGTGCAGGAAGGGGCCAAGTGTTCGGTGCATGGAGCAGTCATTGAAGAGCTGTAAATCACCTATTTAAAAGGAAGACTCGTTTTTTTGTTGAAATGGCTTGATTTTAGTTAGCTTTCGTTTAGGAAAATACGCCACTTAAAGTCAACGGGGAAACTACTTTCTGTTTTGTAAAACTCCCTCTTCTTTGTCCCCAAGTTGGCAAGTGGTGCTAGGGAGGCAGCTCTATGAAGCTTTGGTCGTTGCACAGTAAAATCTTTAGCACATTACTGCGTATGAAAGCCGCCCTGGTAGGGTCGGTGTCCACAGGAGTATACATGGCAAGACTTCCAATATCGGCGGATCTTTGCTATAATAATATTTTTTTTAAAACATGCTTACCTGTCTGCTACCTATACAGACTCAATCTCAACAAGTCGGCACACGCACGCATAGGCGTGGAGAATCCGGCACAGGCAGCGTTCTGCCTGCAGCACGTGAGCGACAGCCGCCTGTTCGCACTTCTGGTGCACGCGCACCAAGCGCGTAATAGACACCAAAAGGCCATGGGAGGAGCATTGCTCCGCCCATGGCCTATTGGTGTCTATTACGCGCACCAAGCACGTAATAGACACCAATAGGCCATGGGCGGAGCAATGCGCCCGCCTTTAGCCAATTGCGTGCAGTCTTTTAGAAAAATACGCACGCAAACGCCAATGGGGTAGCACAAAAGGAATCGCACACGCAGGAGCGCGTGCGATTCCTAGGTCAGTGCTGAACCCCCATTTTTCACCTACTAAATGTCTCGCGCTGTGCGAGCACTTCTGCGCAGTGCACCGCTAGGCGCGAGACCTAAAAATAGTGGGGCAGTGGCTTAGGAGCCTGAGAAGAATGGCCGACTGTTTACATTGCTCTGCGCTAGTTTCCAACCGAGGAACTAGTGACACCCACATTTTGTAAACATTAACTGCAGAAAGCAAAGCGCAGCTGCGAAACTAATAGGAATTAGTCAGGTATGCTTTAAAAGGGAGGATTAACATCTCTGGCGAAGGTTTAGCGAGGCTTTGCGCCAGAGCAAAATCACAAAAAGTGACACAAACCATAGCAAAGTCTTAACAAACTATTTGCTTTCAGAGGCAAAACTTTTTTTGAAATTCGTCTAAAAGTAATGCAAATAGTGATTTGCGCTACTTTGCGTCAAAGGGGCATTCCATGGGTGGTACAGGGGTGTTCTCAAGTTACCACTCATGGTTTTCGACGCAAAGACCTATCTACTAACATTTATAGATAGGGCTTTATGCCGAAAAATATGCCTCTATGAGGCAGGCACAAATTAGGAGTAAAATATTTTTTTCTCCAAACTTTGCATGTGTTGCACTGTGCAGCATATATACAAAGTGGGAAACAATTTGAAGATGTTTAAGCATAGTGCTTTGTACTGGAAAGGTGCCCTTCCAGTACCAACCCTATTGTAGGCA
The DNA here is from genome assembly GCA_963921515.1 of Calotriton arnoldi. Taxonomy (NCBI): domain Eukaryota; kingdom Metazoa; phylum Chordata; class Amphibia; order Caudata; family Salamandridae; genus Calotriton; species Calotriton arnoldi. The sequence continues at coordinate 71,825 of CAWUFW010003607.1, read as the reverse complement.
GCACATGCACACAGCTTTGTGCTATGGTGTAAACATGTATGTGTGCCCTTGCTAGCCTAATATTGCTCCCTCGATTGAGAAGAGAGCAACAGCATCATATCTTGGTAGATATGGTGCTTTCCTACTCTCTCACGTAAAGCAGTACAAAGCAGCAATTCTGCTCATCTGAGCTGACTTATCTTGGATTGCATTGTCCTCCTCAGCTGTGCTCTCTGTGCCTGACATTTTGTTTACGCGCAGCCCGGAAAGCAGGGGTTATTTACGGCGGCACTTCTGCCACAGGATATGTTAGTGTTCAATAATATTCCAAAACATTACTTTCAGGTTTCAACGCCTGTCTATATATGATTATAAAAAGCAACACCATCTTGACTGATATAATGTCTACTGATGTGGGTGTTTCTTGACCAAGTGTGATGAGAATCAGCAAATGATTATGTGTGTCATAGTCATTTTGTATAGCGTTCAGTTTCATTCATTTGCTTCCCTCTGTGTTTTGAGCTGGAGAATGCCATCTCCATGGAGGACATCTGTATATTTCAAGTGCTTATGTGGGAATGTTTGAATAGCATGCAGCGCTCAGAACAAAGATTTAAGCACATTTGGCATCAACTTTAAGTGATTCAGATAAATGTCCTCTTACATTAATATATTGGCCGTTGTTGAATTGTGACAAAAATGGAAGTCCTTAGAACTATTGCAAGTTTTTTTAAGGTTGTTGGAGCTTTATGAGAAAAATGAAAAATGCTAAGAGTACTCAAAGCATGCCCTTGTGTGACAATACTACTTCTGTTTCGATAAGAGGGGAGGTATTTTTCTTTTTGCTTCTTCCTTCTATTTTTCTTATCTTTCTTATCTTGTTGTTGTTGGCTATAGGACTCTGGGCACTTTACCAATGCTGATCAGTGCTAAAGTGCATATGCTCGAAGTGTAAATTGTTATTCTGATTGGTTATCCATGACTGGCATATTTGATTTACTGGTAAACCCACAGTAAAGTGCACTGAGAGTGCCAGGGCCTGTAAATCAAATGCCCAGATGTGGGTCCTGGGCTCACTGTGCCACTGGATTCAAGCTAGCCTGGCTGATATGGGGTGATGCCCCGAAACCGGTCCCATGATGCTTTTTTCCGGTCCAGGGAGGACCTGGCTTGACAGTTCGGTCTGGACTGTTCCCATGAGGCACAGGGTCAAGACTGATTTGCATATGGCTGGGTCTAAACTGGGGTGGCATGGTGAGCAAAAGAACGACGGTTTTAATCCAGATCTGGGAATGTTTGATTTGTTCTGCATTCTGTCCATCATCTGTGTGTCTTTTACTAGTGGGCCTGCAGCACCGATTGTGCCACCCACATGAGTAGCTCTGAAAAGGTATCTCAGACCTGGCCACTGCAGTGTCTGCATGCAGTTTTAAACTGTCATGTCAACCTGGCAAGTGCACCCACTTGCCTGGCCATAACCTTCCCTTTTCTTACATGTAAGGCACCCCTATGGTAGGCCCAAGGTACACCCATGGGCAGGGTGCAGTGTATGTGAAAGGTACGACATGTACTGGTGTGTGACATGTCCTGATAGTGAAATACTGCCAATTTCGTTTTTCACTATTGAAAGTCTATCTACCTCATAGAATAGAATGGGAGATACTTTGTACCATCTTACAAGTATAACTTCCCATTGGGACAAAATGGAGAAATAAAGTTTAGGCTCTCTGAACTCAGAATTTAATAACACATCTTTTAGTAAATATGGTTTTTAAATTATGTGTTTGAAAAGGCCACTTTTAGAAAGTAGGCATTTTCTTGTATAACCATTCTGTGTGCCGCTGCCTGTTTGTGGATTGACTGTCTGGTTTTGAGTGACAGGGGCTGTGGATGTGCATTCACTGTAGACAGCCACTGGCAGGGTTGAGTTGTGCCTGGCCCTTCCTGTATGACTCAGAGCTGAGCTGAATGGGGCTTGGCTGTATTTAAAGTAGTGGGAGGAGATTTCCTTGCACCTGAATAGGACCTGTCTTCCTTGCACAATGCTGTCTACACCTCCTGTGGTCATACTGCACCAGTGAGGACAGAACTGGTTTGTACTGGGCTCAGAGACCTTTGCACAAAGAGAACAAAGACAAAATGGGATATACGGAGTAGACCTTAAACCCCAGAACTTTAGATTACTTCTGGACTCAAGAGGAACCTTTGCCAAGGAGAAGAGCTGAAGAGCTGTGAGCAGTATTACCCCTTTGCTGTGTGATGTGTGGGGTTGGCCTGCAGTTGCTGTTTCTGCCAAAGAAAGGACAAAGACTGGAACTTTGCTGTGAACCTGCTTGAAGAAGATCTCCAAGGGCCTGTGTGTGCTGGCTTCCTGTTCTGAAGTCTCAGGGACACAAAGACTTCACCTCCACCTCCCCTGAACTCTGCTGCTGAGAGTTCTGACCTGCCCGGATGTGCCTGTTCCAGTTCTGGGCCTCTGGAGGTTGTTCCTGCTGTTGGGAGTGGGAAGAAACCTGAAGAACTGAGAAGATTGATGCATCGCTCTTCTTGCAGCTGTTTTTCCCGACGCAGCACTGCCGTGCGAGAATAATCCCCGCATTGCTGCGCCGCTGCTGAGATGACGCAGCGCCTGTCGCAGCTGGAAGAACCGATGCATCGTGGGATCGCGGCTGAAGAAACCGACGCAGTGGCGCTTGTCGCCGCCGCATCCCGGATTTTCACGCATCGCACCTGTGTAGCAAGCTTTCCCGATGCATCACCCGCAGATGAGAACCATCTTGGAGTCGACGCATCACTTCCTCCTACAGTCCGGATGCAACGCATCACTTCTCCTGTGTGCAGCAGAACGTTTGCATCTCCTCCCCACGGACTCAGGAACTGACGCATCTCTTCGTTTCTCGATGCTTCCCTTCTCTGCAGCTGTTTGGACTTGTGAATTTTGACGCATCTACATGTACTTTGTGTAGAATCATGCATCCATAGTTTTCTATGGACCCAGTTGCATGAAACCTTTGAAAAGTCATATTCTTATTACATGTATGTTGGATTTTTGTCGTTTTGGTCTTGTTGAGTTTAGATAAAAACACTTTATTTTTCTAAACTCGTGTGGTGTCTATTTATGCTGCTATCAGCGAACAGACTCCAGAAACCACCCTTCCCTCCAGCGACGAAAGCCAGTCCACCCTCACCGCCTGGACTCCTGTCACCAACAAAGACACCACCACGACCATGAAGAGCACTCACTCAGGAGCCCCCACATACCCCTGCCCGCCGCACATCTTCCACAGAGCCGCCGCCGCCGCCATAGCCCCTGAGCTACGATGCACCATCAACGCCACCTTCAAATCCGGCACTTTCCCCGACGACTGGAAACGCGCAGAAGTTAAGCCCCTCCTCAAGAAACCCTCTGTAGACCCGACCCGACCTGAAAAACTACTGACCCATCTCTCTCCTTCCCTTCGCAGCCAAAGTCACAGAGAAGATCGTCAACGGCCAGCTGACCAACTTCATCGAAGAGAATGCCATCCTCGACTCTTCCCAATCCGGATTCCGCAGTAACCACAGCATCGAGACCACCCTCCTCGCCGCCACAGATGACATCTGCACGCTCCTCGATCAAGTCCACACCACGGCCCTCATCCTGCTAGGCCTCTCCGCAGCCATTGACATCATCTCCTACCGCACTGTCCCAGCCAGACTCCATGATGCCGGCATACAGGGAACCGCTCTCGACTGGCTCCGCTCCTTCCTCGCCAGCAGAACCCAAAGGATCAGACTCCAGCCTTTTCTCTCCGAACCCACCGAGATCAAGTGCGGAGTACCCCAAGGATCATCGCTCAGTCCCACGTTCTTCAACATCTACATGGCCCCCCTCTCCGCCATCGTCAGACAGCATGGACTCAGCATAGTATCCTACGCCGATGACACCCAGCGTATCCTCTCCCTCACAAAGGACCCCAAAACCACCAGGCTCAGCTTCCAGAAAGGAATGAAAGACGTCGCAGCTTGGATGAGCAGCAGCTGTCTGAAGATCAACTCGGAGAAGACAGAAGTCCTCGTCCTTGGACCAACCCCCTCAGCCTGGGACAACACCTGGTGGCCCACCACCCTCGGCAACACCCCAACCCCCACAGACCACGCCCGGAACCTCAGCATCATACTCTACTCCTCCCTCACCCTGACTCGCCAGGTCAACGCCATCGCCTCCACCTGCTTCAACACCCTCCGCATCCTCCACAAGACTTCAAGTGGATTCCCTCGAAGCCAGAAAGACCATCACCCACGCACTCATAACCAGCAGATTGGACTACGGAAACGCCCTCTATGCTGGAATCAACAAATCCCTGCTACACAAACTCCAGACCATCCAGAACACCGCGGCCAGACTCATCCTCGACATCCCATGACATGAACACATCACCCAACACCTGCAAGACCTCCACTGGCTCACCGTCGAGAAGAGAGTAACCTTCAAGCTACTCACCCAGGCCTACAAATCCCTCCACAACACCGGAACCAAATACCTCAACGAAAGAGTCTCCTTCCACGTACCCAAACGAAACCTCTGCTCAGTTGACCTCGCCCTAGCAGAAACCCAGTGCATCCGCAGAACCAGAGCGGGTGGAAGAGCTTTCTCCTACATCGCGGCCAAGGCCTGCAACGAGCTCCCAGTCAACATCAGATGCTCCCCTACTCTGCACACCTTCAGGAAGAACCTCAAGACATGGCTCTTCGGCTGACTCAGAGCTGCACCCCCCCAGCGCCTTGAGACCCTCTCTGGTGAGTAGCGCACTTTAAAATTCCCTGATTGATTGATTGTATTACTGTGTGTTTTGAGTACAAGTACTTCACACATTGCCTTTGGGATAAGTCTGTCTGCTCGTGCCTAGCTACCCAGGGGGTGAGCAGGCATTATCTAAAGTGTGTATCCCCCTAACCCCGACTAGAAGCAAGGGTCCCTATTTGGAGAAAGGTGCCTATCTCTGCCAACTAGGATTCCCATTTCTAACAACATGACCACCATAGGGTGTTTATCAGTATAACAAAAGTTTCTAGCTCTCTGTCTGGTGGTCAGATCGATGAATGACAGGCTGAGTCTGATACATTCATTCATCTTTAAAGTGAAAGATGAAGCAGGATATCTAAAGATCTTGTCAAGGTAATGACGTTTATAGTACTACATAAAGAAACAGAACTAGATGCCCTTTATACTTTGATATTATATAGGGTTGGCTTTAGGGCGTGTTCTTATATTTGTTTAACATTCTTTCAGCTGCATAATTCTAACTTTAAAAAATTGAGCAAGGTGGTCTTCTCGTTTTGTCTTGTAGATATTGCGTTTCCATGTCTGTGTTTGCTTCGTATGACAGTTGGCGAAATGTTGTAACTCTTCATGAAGCATGATGATCTTTCATGGTGTATGTCGTTTCACTTTTAATTATAAATGTGTATGTTACTTTCTCATTTTTGTGATCTACCATTATTTCTATTAATTACAGTGTTGGTACTAATATATTAGCTTTATAATGTATGTTCTTTTGTTTTCTCTTCTAGAAAACATATCTACCTATGATGTCTGTTGCAAAAATTATTTGAATGTTTTATTTTGCCTTATAAAGCTATATTATATATATATACTTTGTTATATATTGGTTGAAATCGGGCCAGGTGGCTATACTTTTGCTTTGGATTCTTACAATCCAGCCTTTTCAATTACTTAAATGGGTCATAGATCTATGGTTGCAGGATCAATGGCTTTGCATTATGTTGCATGCAATATGGGACATATTTATCATTGTTTTCAGTTGCACTTGCACCACGCCAGGAGGCGCAAGAGCGACGCAACAACAAAGACAGATTTCTCAAGCCAAACAAGTCCACATTGCGTGGGCCGGCAAGGCTTGATAAATCTGGTGTTACACAAACCAGTGCAAATCACTGTCTTGCGTAACTCTGCCCCAGGAGGCGTTTCATGGGTGGAGGGTGGGTGTTCCCACGCATCCGTCCATGGATTTTGGTGCATTCTCAGATTTACCACTCATGGTAGACCTGAGAATGCTATGCCTCCCCAGGGAAGGCAAAATAAGGAGAAATGTCTTTATTTTCTCTTCGCTTGCCCCAGTTTTTTCCTCTTTCGATGTGTGCTGCATTCAGGAACTAAGATTTTGGGACTAAAATCAGTCACAAACTGTAGCTTAACAAAACAAATAAATACTGTAGAAGAGCCAGATGTCCTTACCTATGGATGGTGTCTTCTTTATGTGTTGTCCAAAACCTCATGAGTTTCGGCACAAAGAAAGTCCCCTTGTTTAAGAAGCAGCATGCAAATAAAAAAGCGGTAAAAGGTGAGGTAGGCTGCTGCCTAACCAGATTTCACCTTTAAAGGTGAATGTAAGAAAGCCAACTGGCCCTAGATTTACCATGAGTGTGTATGGGGTGAAACATTTTTACTCATCTTCAGTTTGTAGATTGTATTACATGGCATGTGCAGAGGCAAAAAGTCAAATCTCATAAGAGTTTTTAGTAACCTTTCTGCTGTAATTTTGGCCGGGGGCAAAATGCAAAAACTCTATCAAATTTTTTGCAGGTAGGTAATCTGTTTTACTTTGCAGGTTTTTCTTTACAAACCTATCCTATGGACACTTGGATGTAGTGTTTTTTTTAAAGGAAATTTATTTTGGTTTGTAATAAACCGATATCATTTACTTTGATTTCCTTTTTTTTCATGTGTCCAGTAGTTTTTATTTTTTTAAACACTTTTTCAGTTTTTTTTTATTGGTCCTGGATAATTTGGATTGCTTCGATGGATCCCTAGTGGATTGCTTTCATTTTTGCTTTTTTGGGGGGATTTTTGGAAATTATTTTTACAGTTTTTGGTGGACTATACTTTTTGACAACATGGATACGGAGAATGATCTGCAGCTATAGCATAATATTACATCATATTTTAGGTATTTGCTTTGGGTGGTAAATTATGTATTTTATCATTTATGTAAGGGTTTTGTGATATTTTATGTGTTGTAATTATTTTTCACAATGGATTAAATTTGCTGTTTTACATTTCTGGTTGGTCGGGTTTAGTTTTTTTATATAAATAACAAATATTATTTTATTTTATCAGTCTTATTCAAAATTGAAGTTTTATTTTATATTTTGACTGATGTAATAAAATATTATGTTCATTATTTATATAAACAAAATAATTTGTAATGCTGTTTAAGATTATGCCATACTTTTTGGGGAGTTTTGTAGGATAGCATTTATTTTATAATATGCTTTTGGCCATTATTTCTAAATTATCTACTCCTCTGTTCTTTACGAGGAGTTTTACTGTAAATGGTTGGTAGCATGTCGTATAGTTTTGTGGTTTGTTTGCTAATTTTAGGTGCAATTTGCTTTATGGATTGCTCCATTTGTAGTTGTTGGCAGGTTTTCTCTTTTTGTAGGTCTTCTATTAATTTATAGAGTGTAGGTTGGGTTCTGCCTAGTGTGGATTGGAAGATATTGTGCCAACTTTTCACTGTATTGTTTGTTTTGGCTTCCTATGCCAAGGTGCTGTCATAGACATTACACAATGGTAATTGGAATTTAGTATGGCATATGTGCCCGGAGCGATGTAGTCTGCCAACCCAAGGGTGTTAAAAAAATCCATTAGGGGACATAGTTTGTGTTCATTTTTTTGGTAGAAAGCACTTTTTATCAGTAAATTATAATAGTTGCTACCTCTGTGACAAGGACATAGACCTGAGCTATCATTTTTGTATTTCAAAGGCAAATTGTCTGTTTGTAGCATATTCCGCCCATAGGGCCCTATTACGAGTTTGGCGGTGTGGAGGTGGGACCGCCCACCACCGCACCGCAAAACCTGTGTGGAGACCGCCCGCCCAATTATGACTTTTTAAGTCATTGGTGGGCTTTTCCTTTGGCGTTCCCACAGTAGTGCCTATAAAATAGCCCCCGCAATGGGAACATCAAAGGAAGTTCCAGCATGGCATGGACTGAAAAGTCCATGCTGTGCTGGAACTTCTGTGCATGCAATCAGGGGGGCAGATGTTATGCCCCCATGTGTGCATCCACATGGTGTGAGGCACAAGAGGGCCTTGCAGGGCCCCCTTTCTTTCCTTACCGCCACTGTTTTCATGGAGGAAAGACCTCCATGGAAACAGTGGCGGTGATGAAAGTCGTAATATGATTGGTGGGACCACGGCGGTCCCGCCAAGCATATAGGTGCCACTGGACCGCCGCACCTCTGCCAGGGAAAAGCGATGCCCTGGTGGAGTCCACGGTCTCAGGGCGGCACGACAACTAGGGTCTTAATGGGGCGGTCGCAAGACCGCCACCACAAGTCTGGCGTCCTCGGACTACCAGACTTGCAATAGGCCCCTTAGTGCAGATTGTTGGAGATGTCTCCATATGCTTTAATTGAAATGATAGTAACAGTCTTCTATGGCTGTGTGCGGGTAAACTTTTAAAATGGTTTGAATCATGGCTTGTTCAAAGTCTATGATTATTTTTTGTGGGTGGTAGTTATTTCTTTTAAGTTTAGTGTGGTTTAAAAGTTCCCAGTTAGGGCATACTTTGTTTATTTAGTAGTAGGTCATATATTAAAGGGATATTTGAGTTGTGATGTTCACCATGTATGGTGTACATCCGAGTCGATTATTTGGGGGGATTTTGAAGGTCCCATTAATCCTCCAGGTTTGACAATGGCTTAGTTTTGGTAAGTTATCTGCTGTAGAAAATATTATGAATCGTTTATCATTGTTTAGGTTGTCATGTAATAGGAAGGGTTCCTCATTATGTGTGAATTTTTAAATGATCAGGTATTTTGATTTCTTGATATCTTTTAGGGGTAGGAAGTGCATCACTGGCTGCTTTTTTTAGTTTGTGCAATTAAACGTTTTAAGGTGGGTATAGGTGGTAGTTGGCTTGTGATGTATTTATGGACTTTCTGTAGCATATTTATTAGGATTTTTGTTAGGAGCACCTGGGAGCTAGTGCTTGTCTCTCTCTTTTGTCCTACAATACTTCCCTTACTTCTATTTTTGTCACATTTTGGGGGTGGTTGTGTTCCATACCTTTAATTTCAATATCACATTTTGTACTGACCCTCCCATAACATACAATAGAGTAATATTTAATACATTTCCAATTCACAGTTTTCCATTGATGAACTTTCTTAGTTGTAGGTGTAGCTCATGTGACTTAATAATCACTTTCTTTTCTGTGATTTGATATATCTTGCTCTTTCTGTCATTATGTCTGAAAAGAATTTAATTGTATAAAAAATTGCAATTTTAAAATGTTTATACATTTGTTATTTACATATAAAATTATGCAACTTGTTTTCTTATTTATACATACATGTATGTTCTTAGGGGTTTCACACTTTCTTTGCAGCTTTTATGTTGTCGGTGTTGTAATGTGGAGCAAATGCTTTCTTTTCTATTGGTAGAAAAGAAGAGCATCAGTTTCATTTTAAATGTTTATTTGATGGTAGTTTGTAGGGGTTGTGATCATTAGGTTTTATTTTTTTTCTGTTTTAGGAGAGTTTCTGTTTTATAATAATTTACTTACTTTTTTAATGTATTTTTTCTGGTTTGTTACTGGTGTTGTTTTTTGGCAGCTTAAAAATGTCTTGATGTTGTAGTAATTGCTTTTAGTAAGTACATGTAAATGGATAGAAGTAGCAGAGTATTTTGATAATTATTTATTGTACAATATCAACTTTAATTAAAAGTAAGTTGTTGTTTAAATATAAGATTTACTTACTTTGCAAGGTAGTTGCTGGTATATAGGAGTTAAGGAAACTAGAATCCTACTATATCCTGGAACTAGACAGCAAAGGGCCCAATGGATTAAATGTGGACGAGGATTTGTTCACATTTCTATATTAAATATGCTGTAGAACCTGCACATTCAAGAGAGCCATTTTAGAATTAAGTATTTTTATGGTGGATGAGGACATAAGCACTAGCACTTTCTAGAAATAAGCACTTTTTATTGGAAATAGGAATAAGCACTAGCACTTGAAAAAAAGAGAAAAAGAGAAAAAAAAAGTATGAAATAAAATACAATTTATCACTAGTACTTTAGATAAAAGAGGCATACAATTGTGGATAACACCGAAGAGAATAAGGTGTAAAGGAAGCAGCAAGAGAACGATAAGCACTTACGCATTTATAGAGAATAGGGAACTTTCCCCCCTTTTTTTAATGCAATACACATTTCTTACTCCTCAAATGAATTAGAACCAACGAGAGTAAATGTATTACAAAGAGGTGATTAGTTATCAAAGGGAAACCTTTATAACATGTGCAATATAATATGTTTCGAATTAGAAGCACTAATGCACTTTATAGATTTGGGTACTTTCCTGTTTCTATTTATGTATGAGTTTCAATTTGCCTTATGTATTGTCATCTCGGTAATGGATTATCCATTTTCCTTTTATGAATCCAAATAAAATTGGTCTCTTGTAATTAGTTTTTCAATGAGATGAAATGTGAATGCATTATAGTATAAAGGAACATTATATGCAATAGAACATGTTCCAAGATGGCGCCCAAAAAACCAGTGATATGCCTCACTTTTTCATTGGGTAATGTCCTCTGTCTATGTCAATTTCCCCCTCCCCTTTTGTGAAACGTGTAGATAATGCCATCACTGAGTTAATAAAAGATCGAGTGGAGCAACCTTTGGAGTGCCGGGTCCATCCTTTGAACGAAGGGTATTTGTGCTTGAAATATATATATATATGTGTATATATATATATATTTCTGTTTTCAGGTACTAGTCAGAGAATCCGGCAGAGTTTCCTCTACATGTAGCTTTTGTCATTTTAAAGTATAAAATTTGTGTGCCTATTATATTGTTGGTTTAATTGTTTGTGTTATTTTATTGGTTACTTTTTTCATAGTTTAATTTTATTGGTTATGTGAGATTCTGGCCTGGTATATCATGTCCACTAATGTAAGTGGGCACCTTGCACCAGTCCAGACAAGCCTTATGGTTATTTAAGAGGTCTCAGACAACCATAGAAAGCTATCCAAGTGGTAGCTGTGGACAGCAGCCTTCAGGCTTAGTCTTAAAGGAGTGTAAAGCAGATTGTTTTACCAGAATGCAATCCTATAGTATAGATTAAATGAAAAGAACCACACCAAGTATTTATAAAAATATGTATTTATTATATAATACTCTCTAGTATGTTCCAAGATCTCCAACACAGAGATAAACACAATGAACACAATACTTTCGCAAAATAATACAGTAACTAGCACGAAATACACAGTGGGCCCAGGGGGGACCAAACCATATACTAAGAAAGTGGTATAAGAACCACGCCTCGAGTCAGGATGATGTTGAGAAGATATAAAATTGCTGGGGACCCACAGAACCACCCAAGGTAAGTAGATAGGGACCCCACGGAGAGCCTGTGCAGTGTGTGAACACGGCTGCGTGCTCTGTGCAAGTCGCGGTTGGATTTTGAAAGATTTGGGACCCTTCCCAGTAGACCCTGAAGAAACCCCATGGAAGACAGAAGGTTTGAGAGCCTCCCCACCTGTGATACCATGGTACCCAAGTTACCTATCCCAGGGAAGCCGGGTGCATAGGTGTGAAGTGGCTTCGGAAACCGCCGTCGAACCCAATGGAGGATCTCAGGAAAGTGCCGCTGCTGGAACAGGAGAAAGTGTTCGGAGGAATCCAAATGTGGATTCTTGAAGAGGAGTACCTGAAAGCAGAGGGGACAGAATCTGTGTCACTCAGGGGTGACCAGGAGACTTGGAAGACGAATGCCCTCCGATGTCGAGTGCACCAGGGAAGATGTCGATGACCTTGACTCGGCAGCTGTGAGGACCAGGCGATGCTGAGGAAGACCAGGACCTGCATATGAGCTGTCCCACGAAGGATGTTGAGTGCTGAGGGGTCGGTGTCCGTCGGGAGCACTAACAAGCCTTGGCAAATGCAACCCACGCAGGAAGTCGAGAAGGTGCAAAGCTGGGACCAGCAAGGTCCAGGGGACTCACCACAAGCAGGGGAGTCAGGGCAGGCCTTGAGCAATCAGGAAAGCCCAAAAGTAACAAGTGTGACCCTCAAGTGGACCCACAGGCCGGAGGCACTGGAGTCGTGAGAGGACCTCAAGCAGCTCACCAAAAGATGCTGGCCGCGATGCACACGATATGGTGTGGCTGAAAATTCTGGTCATGGAGGTGCTCGAGGGTGGGGCTACTTGGAGCCCGAAGATCTTCTTGCAAAGAAGCCAACAAGCCTTTGCACCTGCAAATTGGATGCAGTACTCAGGGGTTCAGTTATTGCAACCCCCACGAGGGATACTGGCCTCCAACTTGGTGAGAGGGTAGAGCAGGCATCAGGAGCTGTTGAAAACCACCACCTGTGTTGCAGAGCCCATGGAGTCCGGAGGAGCTCAGGCTCTGCAGACCGGTCAACTTAGTTGCGGTGCCTGCGAATGCAGGGAGTGAATTCTTTACTCCAAGGGAGATTACTTTGGTTGTCTTTGATGCTTCACAGGCCTTGGAAGGTTCCTGTATGATGCACAGTCACATACGATGCAGTAGAAGGGAGATGAAGTCAGGCCCAAACGAAGTCCAGCGAAGCCCAGAGTGCCCAGACGGTAGAAGTACAATGGTGTCTGATCTGAATCTTATCCCACAATGGTAAGCCCTTAAGTACCCTAGGGAAAGGGTTGGGAAGATTCAGGGGACCCTCCCAGGGGAGGGTCTGGACAGGGGGGAGGTTACTCCCTTGTCCTTTGTCCAGTTTTGCACCAGAGTGGGAGCCAACGGCTCCCAGGACTGGTTTGAACTGGACTATACACAGGGACACCAAATGTGCCCCTCATGCAGACTTTCTGGCGCTGGCAAGCGCATCCACCCAGCCCTAATACACTAAATCCTGTCTGGGAAGTGGTCACATCTCCCTGTGACAGGATGCCTAATGTTCTACCTTCCTCTGCTCTTGGCTCAGCAGCAGGATGGAAGAAACGTGTCTCTGGTCGGCAGCAACCATTTTGTGCTGTCCGAGACTAGAGGGCTGGTACCGGGAACACTGGTACCGCTGGTACCGGGAACACTGAGAGCCTAACGGAGGGCTCTTCCAGTGCTTGGAATCATACCTCCCACACCGTTTATGGTGTGGGGGTATGATTCCAACATGTTTGATACCAAACATGACAGTATTCGTTGCAGCCGTTTTCGAGATGGTCATCGTGCGATTACATGGTGCCCCTCTATATAGTATATGGCTGCTTCACTGACAACCCTGGAGAATGGACCTCATAGTCTGCAGGGGTGTCCTGCTCATGCAGGGGCACCCTCTCACTTAGAACCAAGCCCCCTGCATTCAGGATTGCAAAGGCCTGCTAGGGGAGACTTATAGGTTTAAGTGCAGTGACCCTTAGATATAGATAACCTACATCTTTAGTAAGTGGTGCATGCACCAACTCACACAGGCTGCAATGGCAGGCCTGTAGTTCCATTTTGCATGGTATCTCATGGGTGGCATAATTCATGCTGCAGCCCATGTGAGACCTCTAGGGTACCTATGTACTCAACACAACAATTTAAGTAGAAAGCAGATAGACTGGGGTCCTAATTGTCAGGATCCCAGTCAGACTAGTCATAATACTGCTTAGCACCAGACAAAAAGTGGGGGTAACCATAGAAGTAGATCCTACTTTCCTACAGGTTAGGTTTGGATTGAATTGTTTTTCAGTTATGTCATTTTATGGCAAACGCTAATGTATGTTTTATTATCAATGTTTAATATGTAGTTTGATACTTTTGATTTTTATTATATATATATATATATATATATTTATTATCTACTGGCGGTCGCCAGTAGATATAGTTAGGACCACGTTTCTATAGGAAAAGCGTTTTTTGATTTGCTTATAACTTTGGCGTCGTTTGACGAATGTTTACAACATTTTCCCAAAAACTTCTCTTTTTAGATCAGCTCCTATGTTGAAAGTTTGGGGGTGATTCGTCAAGGGGGGGCTGAGAAAAAGGGGGTCCCAAAACGTGTTTACTCCATGCAATTTCCATAGGAAACTTTAGACAAGGCTACAGGTCAAACTGCTGAACGGAATTACGTCAAATTTGGCAGGGAGAAAGGTCTTGTTCCAGAAATCACCCTTTTGTTTAAATGGGGTAAGTCCGTTCAGTAGTTTTAGAGAAATATTAAAATTTACATATATCGATATTTGAGAATTCTGACATCTGATTGGCTGAGGCGTTGCGAGCACGAGCGTGCGGCTCATTGGCTGCGAACTGTTGAAACTAGGAAGTGTTGGTAGCCATTTTGTGACTGAGTTGAAAGGTGTAGGGGGAAAAATAAGAGAATAATTGTATAAGAGGGTATAGTAGGAACACTGTGGTCTTAGTTTAAGCAGTCTGTACGGTGCAGAGGCAGGGAGTTTGAATGTTGCGTAGGCCGTGGAAATCACGTCCGCAGAACAACGGTGCGTGGTATTGCGGCAAGGTTGCGTAGGCTCTGGAAATCCCGTCGGGAAAACAATGCGCCGTATTACGGCAAGCAGTGTGTAGGGTGCACACACAGGTAGTGTGAATGTTGCGTAGGCTGTGGAAATCACGTCCGCAAAACAACAATGCACGGTATTGCGGCAATGTTCAGTAGGCTGTGGAAATAATTTTGGGAAAATAACAATGCGCCGTATTGCAGCCTTCCTTTACCTTCCTTTCATATAATGTGCAGTAATGTTTACTTATAATGCGATGTTCACTTTTATCACGGACAGTGAACAAAATTAACGTTTAATTGGCTGAGATGTTTGAACAACGAGCTCAATGTTCATTGGCTGCGAACCATTAAAAGTAAAAGTGTTGCCAGCCATTCCCTCCCCCTGCGCGGAGTAGCAAGGACATCTCATTGGCTCACATGTTCCAAGCAGGACCTTCCAGAGCTTAATGTTCATTGGCTGCGAACCATTGAAAGTAGAAGTGTTGCCAGCCATTTCCTCCCCGTCCGTGGAGTAGCAGGGACATCTGATTGGTTGACGTGTTCCAAGCAGGACGTTCCCAAGCTTAATGTTCATTGGCTGTAAACCATTGAAAGTAGAAGTGTTGCCAGCCATTCCCTCCCCTCCGTGGAGCATCAGGGACATCTGATTGGGTAATGTGTTCCAAGCAGGACCTTCCCAAGCTTAATGTTCATTGGCTGTGAAGCATTAAAAGTAGAAGTGTTGGCAGCGATTCCCTCCCCCTGTGCGGAACACCATGGACATTTTATTGGCTAAAGTGTTCTGAGTACAAGTTTGCTCATTATTGGCTGGGAACGTTTCACTGTTGTGAAGCGTTTTGTGACGCACTTCAATGGAGTACGGGAAAACAAAGTAGTAGCGGGGTGGGTAGGAACACTATTAACTCTGTAAAGTGGTCACAAGGTGGTGAACAGGGATTGTGAAGGTAAAAATTGTTTTTTATATATTTTAAGGGCCATTTATATAATTGGCGTGGGGTGTACAAATCACGGCGGGAAAATAACAGAGTGTGTTGCGGTCTTCTTTTTATTAAGTTTGCGGGTGGGATACTTCCCAGGAGCACTATTTACTTAGAATGTGGTGTTTACTTTTCTGACGGGGAGGTGTGGTTGCGCAGCAAAAATTTCAGTCTAGGTTTGAAACAGTTTTTATTAAGCAATTACAAGTAAACTTTCTTCGAAAACTGAAGCTGTATATATCAAAGAGGTGACAAATAAAAACGCAATTCATAAAATATCCCTTAAGCGTGGCCACACCCTCCCTTTTTTTCTGTTATAGTTTGTAAAACTGTTGCCCCATATTCTTGATAATATAAGAGGGCATGAGTTACTTTTAGATAAAGTAGAAAAGAAGTGCTACAAGAAACACTCCCGCACTACATCATCTCAGGTCACAAGAACAATAACAAGTAAAAAACAGTTAAAAACAAATCACTTTATATTACATAGAAATGTACGCTTTATCATTTTTTATAATTTCTATTCTGTAGAATTCGGGAAAGTTCGGTCGTAGTGCTTAGAGGTCGCTCACTGCTCCGCTAACAAATCACGTAGTCCTTTGAGAATATATAGGATAGTAGTATAATAATATACACTACTGGTAGTATATATTCTATAGGGAGAAGGTGAATAGGAACTGCAACAGACAAAAATAGAAATATCAAAAAACTCCACTGAGGTCAGTATAAATATAAATATTACAATATACATACTCACACTATATGATCTCAAGGGAGAAATAGACTAAAAACCAGAAGCTGCTGACGTTACATATAAATCTTTAGTCTTTGCGCCGACGGGTCACAAACTCCTCTGAGATCATAATGTGTGGTTATTATAATATACATACTCACACTATATGATCTCATGGGGGAAATAGACTACAAACTAGAAGCTGCTGACTTTACATATAAATCTTTAGTCTTCGCGCCGACGGGTCACCAACACCTCTGAGGTTAAGTACAGTGTCAATATTATAATATACAAAGTCACACTATATGATCTCAAAGGAGCCAGAAAAGGAACAATGTTTGCTGTATTCTGTCTGTTTCTGAAAACAAGCTGCTGATGTTACATATAAATGGCAAAAACAACCAATAACACTTTTTTCTAAATACAAATGTTTAAATATTGACAAATAGCTACGTATTATAAATATCTACTATGCCATAATCAAACAACTTACAACTCTGGAATATGTTTTGTTGCCGCAAAACAAGAATCCGACGCTAGAAAAGGGAACGTGCATCACAGAATGGACACGCGTAAATAACTCGCATAAACGAAACTAATCAAACAACGGGTGTGGTTTATATACTTTTTGGTTATTGAGTAGTCTATGGAAGGAAGATGCGGCTCCGCCCATTTAGATGTCACGTTTACAGTTGACACATGCTCACGTTTTAACTGTTTAACTTGTGCACGTGTTGGGAAAAGTTACAAAATGTGAAGCGGTAAAGGTTTCGATTTCGATCCTAACACGTATAAGGTCCTTAATATGTACATACGTTGGAGAGCTTAAAAACTGTTACTCAGGCAAACCGTGTCATTTCCATTCTCATGACTACAAACATCTATTAATTGCTGTAATTCTAAATAGAAGACATTAAAAAAAATATCGTTCAGAATAGAAAAAATAAATACGTGCTAATATTTCTCATCACTATGGTTTTAAATTAAAAAATGCCAGCATTTGTAAAGCGTAGAGCTTCCACCAGAAAGGTGTGCCGGCGCTCGGGGCGTCGGGAAGATTAAGCAAGGTGTTGCCCACAGTGACATAGTGGTGGGCTAACGTGCCGCTGGAGCCGGGAATCGAACTGTGAACGCTGTTGTTCGAAGTCAGGTATCATAGCTGCTGCGTCACACATTTGCCACACTTAAATGTTAATTAGTGCTAATTAAGTTTTAATCATTGTTAAATTATAACTTATTAGAAAAAATCAATGGGAGAGCAAGGGATGAGGCAGGAGGTGCGTCCCGTTCCCCAAAAGGATAATGAACTTTAAACAATGTGGACGACCCCACTATGTATCTATAATGTTATCACTGTATGTGGTATGAACATGGACCCATTAGGTATGTTTAAAAGACCCCTCACACACCAACCTAGTTGGTGTCATGCTTCATCATTGGGGTCCCAACCGGGCGGCCGAATGCTGCCCGGTTGTGCTACTGACGCCTGATTACAGCGGAGCTGGTGTGGTGCAATTATGTGATGTGAAGTGAAATACTATAGTTAAAAATATCTCTGAGAATCCTTGCCCTTAGTTTTAATTTTGGCGGCTCAGGATATGATTAAAAACAATGTGTATAGTACAACTAATTTGGACTTATTACCGTAAGTTGACTATGTGTGACGGTCTACATGTTTCAGCCCGTAAAACAAGTGTGAGGGCTTTCTTCAGGACCAAGTGAGTGAGAGGTGAGTGGCAAAAGGTAAAATATGCCACGTGAAACCTGAGTGGTACCTACACACGCGCTAAGGTGTGTGGTGTAAGCGTCGGTGTACTTACTGACACTTGAAAAATACACTATTATGGATTTTAGGCAGTTTATCGAGGCTCAGGAGGGTAAGGTACTCATCCGGGATACCAATTTGGTCTTGGCGAGTCCTCCGCTGCAAACCTATGTCAGTCCCCCATAGTCCCGGCTGGTGCTGGTGCACTAAAATTAAAACTAAGGGCAAGGATTCTCAGAGATATTTTTAACTATAGTATTTCACTTCACATCACATAATTGCACCACACCAGCTCCGCTGTAATCAGGCGTCGTAGCACAACCGGGCAGCATTCGGCCGCCCGGTTGGGACCCCAATGATGAAGCATGACACCAACTAGGTTGGTGTGTGAGGGGTCTTTTAAACATACCTAATGGGTCCATGTTCATACCACATACAGTGATAACATTATAGATACATAGTGGGGTCGTCCAAATTATAACTTATAACAGACTACTGTTACAGTTAGTTTTTCACTACAAAAAGTATGCACGTCTTTTAAAATTTACTTAAAAACAATATAGGTTTCAGGGACAATGTAGTTAGAAATTAGCATTTATAAAACCTTTGAAATTCACAGAAAAAAACATAGGTTTCAGGGACGTTATAGTTAGCTGGACATTTCACTCATACAAAATCATAGAAATTCCACCGTTATAGTTAGTTCAGCTAAGTATAACTCGCGCCCCCGCAATCCACTGCTTATGACGTCACATATTACATCATTCATGGCATGGTCAGTGACATCACTGATAACATCACTGATGACATCTCAAATCACATCACTGATGACATCACTGATATCATCCACGTGATAATCTGATGCACCTCATCACACCCTAATATAACCTTTAATACACCCACTGTAAAATACAGACTAACATTTTCGAAACCATCCACACACCAATACCAGTTACTACATACTCACTCACTGATTCCTTGGTCTGCACACACATCCACTCATTCACCCATACAATCACTTATACATGCAGTCACTCATCAATACAACACTAGCATTTGCACTCATACACCTATTCAGACACTCACACACCGCCACTCATCCATGGAGTTACTCACACACCTAGTCACTCATGCAAAGAATCAATCACACTCCCATTTACTCACCTATACAGTTATACACACACCACCTCACTAATTCACACAGACAGTAACGCATACTTACTCTCTTATGTAATCACTGAAACAAGTAGACTCATCCATACATGCCACTGTCACAATCACTCACTCTCACATATAGTTATTTATATACACCATCACTCACATATACTGCCTTTTACATATGTAGTTACTCACACATGTACCACTGAGACATCCATTCACTCACCAACACACCCATACACACACTCACCCACCCATACAGCTGTTTCCACATCCACTCTTCAACCCATACACCCAGTGAATCAACCACTCACACATGTATGCACAGAGTCACACACCTCCAACCCACCTACACACACACTCAGGCCCCCATACAAATACTCAATCAAACAATCAATAACCCATATAGACACTCATGTAGCTACTGACCAACCCATGTAGCAGCTTACAGAACAACAGACAGACTGATACAGACATTCACACAGTTTAGTCAGTAACCCATGCATTCAGTAAGACACGTTTAATCAGTCACTTATACAATCAGTCACTCACCTCCTAAATCCTCCATCCAGACACTTAAACAGCCACTCATTCTTCAATACACCTTGCCATACATATAAAACATATTTACACTTTACAGAAACACAGAGTCACTGGATGATGTAATCAGTGATGTGATTTGAGATGTCATCAGTGATGCTATCAGTGATGTCACTGACCATGCCATGAATGATGTAATATGTGACGTCATGAGCAGTGCATTGCGGGGGCGCGAGTTATACTTAGCTGAACTAACTATAACGGTGGAATTTCTATGGTTTTGTACGAGTGAAATGTCCAGCTAACTATAACGTCCCTGAAACCTATGGTTTTTTCAGTGAATATATATATATTCACTGAAAAAACCATAGGTTTCAGGAACGTTATAGTTAGAAATTAGCATTTAAAAAACCTTAGAAATTCACTGAAAAAACCATAGGTTTCAGGAACGTTATAGTTAGTTGGACATTTCACTCGTACAAAACCATAGAAATTCCGTTGTTATAGTTACTTCAGCTAACTATAACTCACGCCCCCGCAATGCACTGCTGATGATGTCACATAATACATCATTCATGACATGGTCAGTGACATCACTGATGACATCACTGATGACATCTCAAATGACATCACTGATGACATCACTGATGACATCATCCAGTGACTGTGTGTTTCTGTAAAGTTTAAATTTGTTTTATATATATGCCAAGCTGTATTGAAGAATGAGTGGGTGTATAAGTGTCTGTATGGAGGATTTAGTAGGTATGTGACTGACTGTATAAGTGAGTGATTAAATGTGTCTTTCTGAATGCATGGGTTAGTGACTAAACTGTGTGAAAGTCTGTATCAGTCTGTCTGTTGTTGTGTAAGCTGCTGCATGGGTTGGTGAGTAGCTGCATGAGTGTCTATATGGGTTATTGATTGCTTGCCTGAGTATTTGTATGGCTGCCTAAGTGTGTGTGTGGGTGGGTGGGAGTTGTGTGACTCTGTGCATAGATGTGTGAGTGGTTGATTCACTGGGTGTATGGGTTCAAGAGTGCATGTGGAAACAGCTGTATGGGTGGGTGAGTGTGTGTTTGGGTGTGTTGGTGAGTGAATGGATGTCTCAGTGGTACATGTGCAAGTAAGTACATATGTAAAAGGCAGTATATGTGAGTGATGGTGTATATAAATAACTATATGTAAGAGTCAGTAATTGTGAGAGTGGCTGCATGGATGAGTGTGTATTTGTATCAGTGATTCTATAAGAGAGTGATTATGTGTTAGTATCTGTATGAATAAGTGAGGTGGTGTCTGTATAACTGTATAGGTGAGTAAATGGAAGTATGATTGATTCTTTGCATGACTGACTAAGTGTGTGAGTAACTCTGGATATGTTGCAGTGTGTGAGTGTCTGTATAGGTGTATGAGTCCATATGATAGTGTTGTATTGATGAGTGACTGCATGTATGAGTGACTGTATGGGTGAATGAGCGGATGTGTGTGTAGACCTAGGAATCAGTCAGTGCGTATTTAGTAACTGGTATTGATGTGTCTATTTTTTCGAAAATGGTAGTCTGTATTTTAGAGTGGGTGTCAAAGGTTATATTCAGGTGTGAGGAGGTGCATCAGATTTTCACGTGGGTGATGTCATCAGTGGTGTCATCAGTGATGTCATTTGAGATGTCATCAGTGATGTCATCAGTGATGTCACTGACCATGTCATGAATGATGTAATATGTGACGTCATCAGCAGTGCATTGCGGGGCGCGAGTTATAGTTAGCTGAAGTAACTATAACGCCGGAATTTCTATGGTTTTGTACGAGTGAAATGTCCAACTAACTATAACGTTCCTGAAACCTACGGTTTTTTCAGTGAATTTCTATGGTTTTTTAAATACTAATTTCTAACTATAACGTGCCTGAAACCTATGGTTTTTTCAGTGAATTTCTATGGTTTTTAAATGCTAATTTCTAACTATAACGTGCCTGAAACCTATGGTTTTTTCAGTGAATTGCAAAGGTTTTTTAAATGAAAATTTGTAAGTCTAATGTACCTCAATCCTATGGTTTTATTATTTTACATATATATATATATATACATATATATTTTAAAAAAATTGTGAATAATTTTTAGTTAGGAAAACTATATTCATTCTTTTTTTTTTTTTTTTAAATATTATACAGAAGTCGCTCACCCTTCGCGCATCCTACACGATGGCTGCACGCAGTCCGGTAGCCATTTTGAAAAGTCGCGCTGGGGTCGCAACTTGTAATTTGTAAAGTATGAAATATCTTTAAATTAATTATAAATAAAAGTTTTCCTTTAAGTGTTTGTCTAAATTTATTAATAAAAGTATTTTTAAAGTATTATTTTCAATATAATTTCGACGAAAGTAAAGTTATGAAATGCGCGGTGTAGCCGCTTAATGTGCGCGACATCTCCCCGCGCGTATTTCCGGGGTCGTGCCGTGATCACGCTGAGATCGCGCCGAAGTCGCGACTTCGGCGTATTTTTAAAGTTGAAAAAATGACTATAGAAAGTTTGAATATGATATTAGACTGAACAGTTTTGCTAATATACTTATTAAAAGTTTATAGAATTTTTTATTTATAGTGTATAATGATATATATGATTTTCGCGGGTGCGCGAAGGGTGCGTGACGAGTACGCGCACCCTACGCGACTTCATGTCAGCAAAAGAAAAAAGGAATCTGATTGGTTGAAATCAATTTCATTGTGAAAGAGGGAGGAGCCATCCTTCTGATATTTCCCTTACTTTTTGTCCTTGATAGAGAGAAGACCGGTTTCTTGCTTCTCTTTATATTGATATACCTTTTTTGTGTGTTTGTTTATTTTTAATACAACTATGGCTTCTAGTTTTGCCGAAGTTGATCCACTTGCAGTAGAGGAGCAAGAACAGATGGTGCAGCAAAAGAAGAAAAGAAAGGAAAGCATTGTTTGGTCCTTTTTTAGTGTACAAGAGGACCTGCGATGGATGCTGCTTCTGCCTCCCGTACCCTGGAATGGCACGGTACGGTCATACTGCGGTGGGACGCACACTCGTTGACCTCTCATGGCACTGCTCCACACTTCGGGAGGACGCTTTCCATTAGCTGTGTTTTCTGATGACGTGTCACGCCGGCCCCGTCCAACAACAGAACTCCTTTAGATCCAAACAGACTCTTCCACTCTCTCACCGGAAGTGAAACCAGGCCACGCGGACACTTTCACAATACAACAGCCGGGAATGCACTTTTCGGTAAAAAAACACATTCCTTCCTCCTAATTTATCAAATAAACGACTCACTGAAGAACAGGGGCCAGCTTCGATCGGTAAACAGCCGTTACAACGACTTTTTTACTTCGCAATACCATTACAACGCATGCATTACACGCATGCGTTGTACATCGCGTAGTTCATTACTACGCATATTTTTAGAACGCATGGTCATTTACCACGCATGCCTTTACAACGAATTTCCTTGTAAAGGCATGTATGGTAAATGACCATGCGTTCTAAAAAAATGTAGACGATCCATGTCGTTGTAAGGAAACAGAGGCTGTTCCGTTTCCTCACAACGACGATGAGTGATGTAATATGTGACGTCATCAGCAGTGCATTGCGGGGGCGCGAGTTATAGTTAGCTGAACTAACTATAACGGGGGAATTTCACGGGTTTTGTACGAGTGCAAAGTCCAACTAACTATAAGTGTCCCTAAAACCTATGGTTTTTTCAGTGAATTTGTAAGGTTTTTAAATGCTAATTTCTAACTATAACGTGCCTGAAATCTATGGTTTTTTCAGTGAATTTCAAAGGTTTTTTAAATGCTAATTCCTAACTATAACATGTCTGAAACCTATGGTTTTTTTCAGTGAATTTCAAAGGTTTTGTAAATGACAATTTTTAAATGTATTAATTGTTATATTTATTTTTTTGATACTGATTTACTACATTTTTTAAACTATTTATTTTTACATATTTTATTTTTTAAATTACATTGTAATTACATTATACATTACATTACAAAATATACTTTCTCAGAATGAATTACTTTAGTTTAAATACTTTGCAAATAGGCAATAGACTTTTAAGTACAGTAGTTACAGTTGTTGCAATGGGCAACACAATTTCAAACACAATGCAACATTGAGCTCAATGTGAATTTCTAGTTAAATGCAATTAGTTACTTTATGGATTACTTTTCTAACCACAGGACTGGATCCTAGATTCAGTCCTGGGACATCTCCTGTAAACAGTTGAGTAAAAGCGTTTTGGTTACAGTAGTGATTTTAAGGAATATTATTGTATTTTAAAAGTTGACACTTAGAAACTTTTTCACATAGAATCACCAATGTTATCCTATGGGAGGAAATTCACTTAGCAGGTAAGTAGTGTTATCGTTACTTTTTCTTACTCAGTGGTGGATCCTGGATCCAGCACTGGTGCATCTCCTGTAAACAGTTGAAAGAATGCGTTTAAGACATACAGGCGAGTTTTAAGGAATATTTGTAGTTTGTGAAAATCGACACTTTGAAACTTTTCTGCTGAAACCCAGACAATGGATTCCAATGGAATACTGCGGTGGGACGCACACTCGTTGACCTCTCATGGCACTGCTCCACACTTCGGGGAGGATGCTTTCCATTAGCTGTGTTTTCTGATGACGTGTCACGCCGGCCCCGTCCAACAGAACTCCTTTAGATCCAAACAGACTCTTCCACTCTCTCACCGGAAGTGAAACCAGGCCACGCGGACACTTTCACAATACAACAGCCGGGAATGCACTTTTCGGTAAAAAAACACATTCCTTCATCCTAATTTATCAAATAAACGACTCACTGAAGAACAGGGGCCAGCTTCGATCGGTAAACAGCCGTTACAACGACTTTTTTACTTCGCAATACCATTACAACGCATGCGTTGTACATCGCGAAGTCATTACTACGCATATTTTTAGAACGCATGGTCATTTACCACGCATGCCTTTACAACAAATTTCCTTGTAAAGGCATGTATGGTAAATGACCATGCGTTCTAAAAAAATGTAGACGATCCACGTCGTTGTAAGGAAACTGAGGCTGTTCCGTTTCCTCACAACGACGTGCACCGCCCCTCAGAGACGACGTGAAGCAGGAACCACGAGGAGAGAGGAACCTCGAGGAGTGAGAGGTAAGGGGGATTGGGCATGGGGTGGGGGTTACTTTTCTAGGGTTTAGGATAGTGTAGTGGTGTTTGGGTAGTGAAGGGGGTCGTGCTGGGGGTGGTGTTTTAGGGTTTAGGGTAGTGCAGTGGTGTTTGTGTAGTGTAGGGGTCGTGCTGGGGGTAGTCTTTTAGGGTTTAGGGTAGTGCAGTGGTGTTTGGGTAGTGTAGGGGGTTGTGCTGGGGGTAGTGTTTTAGGGTTTAGGGTAGTGCAGGGGTGTTTGGGTAGTGTAGGGGGTCGTGCTGGGGGTAGATTTAGGGTTTAGTGCAGTGGAGTTTTGGTAGTGTAGGGGGTCGTGCTGGGGGTAGATTTAAGATTTAGGGTATTGCAGTGGTGTTTGTGTAGTGTAGGGGTCGTGCTGGGGTAGTGTTTTAGGGTTTAGGGTAGTGCAGTGGTGTTTGTGTAGTGTAGTGGGTCATGCTGGGGGTAGTGTTTTAGGGTTTAGGGTAGTGCAGTGGTGTTTGTGTAGTGTAGAGGGTCGTGTTTTAGGGTTTAGGGTAGTGCAGTGGTGTTTGGGTAGTGTAGGGGGTCGTGCTCGGGGTAGATTTAGGGTTTAAGGTAGTGCAGTGGTGTTTGGGTAGTGTAGGGAGTCGTGCTGGGGGTAGTATTTTAGGGTTTAGGGTAGTGCAGTGGTGTTTGTCTAGTGTAGGTGGTTGTGCTGGGGTAGTGTTTTAGGGTTTAGGGTAGTGCAGTGGTGTTTGTGTAGTGTAGGGGGTCATGCTGGGGGTAGTGTTTTAGGGTTTAGGGTAGTGCAGTGGTGTTTGGGTAGTGTAAGGGGTCGTGCTGGGAGTAGATTTAGGGTTTAGGGTAGTGCAGTGGTGTTTGGGTAGTGTAGGGAGTCGTGCTGGGGGTAGTGTTTTAGGGTTTAGGGTAGTGCAGTGGTGCTTGTCTAGT
Source organism: Calotriton arnoldi (assembly GCA_963921515.1). Lineage (NCBI taxonomy): Eukaryota > Metazoa > Chordata > Amphibia > Caudata > Salamandridae > Calotriton > Calotriton arnoldi. The sequence continues at coordinate 46,096 of CAWUFW010003607.1, read as the reverse complement.
GTAGGGGGTCATGCTGGGGTAGTGTTTTTGGGTTTAGGGTAGTGCAGTGGTGTTTGTGTAGTGTAGGGAGTTGTGCTGGGGGTAGTGTTTTAGGGTTTAGGGTAGTGCAGTGGTGTTTATGTAGTGTAGGGGGTAGTGTTTTAGGGTTTAGGGTAGTGCAGTGGTGTTTGGGTAGTGTAGGGGTCGTGCTGGAGGTAGATTTAGGGTTTAGGGTAGTGCAGTGGTGATTGGGTAGTGTAGGGAGTCGTGCTGGGGGTAGTGTTTTAGGGTTTAGGGTAGTACAGTGGTGTTTGTTTAGTGTAGGGGTCGTGCTGGGGTAGTGTTTTAGGGTTTAGGGTAGTGCAGTGGTATTTGTGTAGTGTAGGGGGTCGTGCTGGGGGTAGTGTTTTAGGGTAGCGCAGTGGTGTCTGTGTAGTGTAGGGGGTCGTGCTGGGGGTAGTGTTTTAGGGTTTAGGGTAGTGCAGTGGTGTTTGGGTAGTGTAGGGGTCATGCTGGGGTAGTGTTTTAGGGTTTAGGGTAGTGCAGTGGTGTTTGGGTAGTGTAGGGGGTCGTGCTGGGGGTAGTGTTTAGGGTTTAGGGTAGTGCAGTGGTGTTTGGGTAGTGTAGGGGGTTGTGCTGGGCGTAGTGTTTTAGGGTTGAGGGTAGTGCAGTGGTGTTTTTGTAGTGTAGGGGTCATGCTGGGGGTATATTTAGGGTTTAGGGTAGTGCAGTGGTGTTTGGGTAGTGTAGGGAGCCGTGCTGGGGGTAGTGTTTTAGGGTTTAGGGTAGTGCAGTGGTGTTTGTGTAGTGTAGGGGGTCATGCTGGGGGTAGTGTTTTAGGGTTTAGGGTAGTGCAGTGGTGTTTGTGTAGTGTAGGGGGTCGTGCTGGGGGTAGTGTTTTAGGTTTTAGGGTAGTGCAGTGGTGTTTGGGTAGTGCAGGGGGTCGTGCTGGGGATAGATTTAGGGTTAGGGTAGTGCAGTGGTGATTGTGTAGTCTAGGGGGTCGTGCTGGGGGTAGTGTTTTAGGGTTTAGGGTAGTGCAGTGGTGTTTGTGTAGTGTAGTGGGTCGTGCTGGGGGTAGTGTTTTAGGGTTTAGGGTAGTGCAGGGGTGTTTGTGTAGTGTAGGGGGTCGTGTTTTAGGGTTTAGGGTAGTGCAGTGGTGTTTGTGTAGTGTAAGGGGTCGTGCTGGGGGTAGTGTTTTAGGGTTTAGGGTAGTGCAGTGGTGTTTGGGTAGAGTAGGGGGTCATGCTGGGGGTAGTGTTTTAGGTTTTAGGGTAGTGCAGTGGTGTTTGGGTAGTGTAGGGGTCGTGCTGGGGGTAGATTTAGGGTTAGGGTAGTGCAGTGGTGATTGTGTAGTGTAGGGGGTCATGCTGGGGGTAGTGTTTTAGGGTTTAGGGTAGTGCAGTGGTGTTTGTGTAGTGTAGTGGGTCGTGCTGGGGGTAGTGTTTTAGGGTTTAGGGTAGTGCAGTGGTGTTTGTGTAGTGTAGGGGGTCGTGTTTTAGGGTTTAGGGTAGTGCAGTGGTGTTTGGGTAGTGTAGGGGGTCGTGCTCGGGGTAGATTTAGGGTTTAAGGTAGTGCAGTAGTGTTTGGGTAGTGTAGGGAGTCGTGCTGGGGGTAGTGTTTTAGGGTTTAGGGTAGTGCAGTGGTGTTTGTCTAGTGTAGGCGGTTGTGCTGGGGTAGTATTTTAGGGTTTAGGGTAGTGCAGTGGTGTTTGTGTAGTGTACGGGGTCGTGCTGGGGTTAGTGTTTTAGGGTTTAGGGTAGTGCAGTGGTGTTTGTGTAGTGTAGGGTTTCGTGCTGGGAGTAGATTTAGGGTTTAGGGTAGTGCAGTGGTGTTTGGGTAGTGTAGGGAGTCGTGCTGGGGTAGTGTTTTAGGGTTTAGGGTAGTGCAGTGGTGTTTGTCTAGTGTAGGGGTCATGCTGGGGTAGTGTTTTAGGGTTTAGGGTAGTGCAGTGGTGTTTGTGTAGTGTAGGGGTCGTGCTGGGGGTAGTGTTTTAGGGTTTAGGGTAGTGCAGTGGTGTTTATGTAGTGTAGGGGGTAGTGTTTTAGGGTTTAGGGTAGTGCAGTGGTGTTTGGGTAGTGTAGGGGGTCGTGCTGGAGGTAGATTTAGGGTTTAGGGTAGTGCAGTGGTGATTGGGTAGTGTGGGGAGTCGTGCTGGGGGTAGTGTTTAAGGGTTTAGGGTAGTACAGTGGTGTTTGTTTAGTGTAGGGGTCGTGCTGGGGTAGTGTTTTAGGGTTTAGGGTAGTGCAGTGGTATTTGTGTAGTGTAGGGGGTCGTGCTGGGGGTAGTGTTTTAGGGTTTAGGGTAGTGCAGTGGTGTTTGGGTAGTGTAGGGGTCATGCTGGGGGTAGTGTTTTAGGGTTTAGGGTAGTGCAGTGGTGTTTGGGTAGTGTAGGGGGTCGTGCTGGGTGTAGTGTTTAGGGTTTAGGGTAGTGCAGTGGTGTTTGGGTAGTGTAGGGGGTTGTGCTGGGCGTAGTGTTTTAGGGTTGAGGGTAGTGCAGTGGTGTTTTTGTAGTGTAGGGGGTCATGCTGGGGGTATATTTAGGGTTTAGGGTAGTGCAGTGGTGTTTGGGTAGTGTAGGGAGCCATGCTGGGGGTAGTGTTTTAGGGTTTAGGGTAGTGCAGTGGTGTTTGTGTAGAGAAGGGGGTCGTGCTGGGGGTAGTGTTTTAGGGTTTAGGGTAGTGCAGTGGTGTTTGTGTAGTGTGAGGGGTCGTGCTGGGGTAGTGTTTTAGGGTTTAGGGTAGTGCAGTGGTGTTTGGGTAGTGTAGGGGGTCGTGCTGGGGGTAGTGTTTTGGGTTTAGGGTAGTGCAGTGGTGTTTGGGTAGTGTAGGGGTCATGTTGGGGTAGTGTTTTAGGGTTTAGGGTAGTGCAGTGGTGTTTGGGTAGTATAGGGGTCATGCTGGGGGTAGTGTTTTAGGGTTTAGGGTAGTGCAGTGGTGTTTGGGTAGTGTAGGGGGTCGTGCTGGGGGTAGTGTTTTAGGGTTTAGGGTAGTGCAGTGGTGTTTGTGTAGTGTAGGGGGTTGTGCTGGGGGTAGATTTAGGGTTTAGGGTAGTGCAGTGGTTTTTGGGTAGTGTAGGGAGCCGTGCTGGGTGTAGTGTTTTAGGGTTAAGGGTAGTGCAGGGGTGTTTGTCTAGTGTAGGGGGTCGTGCTGGGGTAGCGTTTTAGGGTTTAGGGTAGTGCAGTGGTGTTTGTGTAGTTTAGGGGGTCGTGTTTTAGGGTTTAGGGTAGTGCAGTGGTGTTTGGGTAGTGTAGGGGGTCGTGCTGGGGGTAGATTTAGGGTTTAGGGTAGTGCAGTGGTGTTTGGGTAGTGTAGGGGGTCATGCTGGGGGTAGTGTTTTAGGGTTTAGGGTAGTGCAGTGGTGTTTGTGTAGTATAGGGGGTCGTGCTGGGGGTAGTGATTTAGGGTTTAGGGTAGTGCAGTGGTGTTTTGTATTGTAGGGGGTCATGCTGGGGGTATTGTTTTAGGGTTTATGGTAGTGCAGTGGTGTTTGTGTAGTGTAGGGGGTTGTGCTTGGGGTAGTGTTTTATGGTTTAGGGTAGTGCAGTGGTGTTTGTGTAGTGTAGGGGTCGTGCTGGGGGTAGTGTTTTACGGTTTAGGGTAGTGGAGTGGTGTTTGTGTAGTGTAGGGGGTTGTGCTGGGGGAAGATTTAGGGTTTAGGGTAGTGCAGTGGTGTTTGTGTAGTGTAGAGGGTAGTGCTGGGGGTAGTGTTTTAGGGTTTAGGGTAGTGCAAGGGTGTTTGGGTAGTGTAGGGGGTCGTGCTGGGGGTAGTGTTTTAGGGTTTAGGGTAGTGCAGTGGTGTTTGGGTAGTGTAGGGGGTCGTGCTGGGGGTAGTGTTTTAGGATTTAGGGTAGTGCAGTAGTATTTGGGTAGTGTAGGGGGTCATGCTGGTGGTAGTGTTTTAGGGTTTAGTGTAGTGCAGTGGTGTTTGGGTAGTGTAGGGGTCGTGCTGGGGTAGATTTAGGGTTTAGGGTAGTGCAGTGGTGTTTGGGTAGTGTAGGGAGTCGTGCTGGGGGTAGCTTTTTAGGGTTTAGGGTAGTGCAGTGGTGTTTGGGTAGTGTAGGGGGTCCTGCTGGGGGTAGTGTTTTAGGGTTAAGGGTAGCGCAGTGGTGTTTGGTAGTGTAGGCAGTTGTGCTGGGGGTAGTGTTTTAGGGTTTAGGGTAGCACAGTGGTGTTTGGGTAGTGTAGGGGGTCATGCTGGGGGTAGATTTAGGGTTTACGGTAGCACAGTGGTGTTTGTGTAGTGTAGGGGTAGTGTTTTAGGGTATAGGGTAGTGCAGTGGTGTTTGGGTAGTGTAGGGGGTCGTGCTCGGGGTAGATTTAGGGTTTAAGGTAGTGCAGTGGTGTTTGGGTAGTGTTGGGAGTCGTGCTGGGGGTAGTGTTTTAGGGTTTAGGGTAGTGCAGTGGTGTTTGTCTAGTGTAGGCGGTTGTGCTGGGGTAGTGTTTTAGGGTTTAGGGTAGTGCAGTGGTGTTTGTGTAGTGTAGGGGGTCGTGCTGGGGGTAGTGTTTTAGGGTTTAGGGTAGTGCAGTGGTGTTTGGGTAGTGTAGGGGGTCGTGCTGGGAGTAGATTTAGGGTTTAGGGTAGTGCAGTGGTGTTTGGGTAGTGTAGGGAGTCGTGCTGGGGGTAGTGTTTTAGGGTTTAAGGTAGTGCAGTGGTGTTTGTCTAGTGTAGGGGGTCATGCTGGGGTAGTGTTTTAGGGTTTAGGGTAGTGTAGTGGTGTTTGTATAGTTTAGGGGGTCGTGCTATGGGTAGTGTTTTAGGGATTAGGGTAGTGCAGTGGTGTTTATGTAGTGTAGGGGGTAGTGTTTTAGGGTTTAGGGTAGTGCGGTGGTGTTTGGGTAGTGTAGGGGGTCGTGCTGGAGGTAGATTTAGGGTTTAGGGTAGTGCAGTGGTGATTGGGTAGTGTAGGGAGTCGTGCTGGGGGTAGTGTTTTAGGGTTTAGGGTAGTACAGTGGTGTTTGTTTAGTGTAGGGGGTCATGCTGGGGTAGTGTTTTAGGGTTTAGGGTAGTGCAGTGGTATTTGTGTAGTGTAGGGGGTCATGCTGGGGGTAGTGTTTTAGGGTAGCGCAGTGGTGTCTGTGTAGTGTAGGGGGTCGTGCTGGGGGTAGTGTTTTAGGGTTTAGGGTAGTGCAGTGGTGTTTGGGTAGTGTAGGGGTCATGCTGGGGGTAGTGTTTTAGGGTTTAGGGTAGTGCTGTGGTGTTTGGGTAGTGTAGGGGGTCGTGCTGGGGGTAGTGTTTAGGGTTTAGGGTAGTGCAGTGGTGTTTGGGTAGTGTAGGGGTTGTGCTGGGTGTAGTGTTTTAGGGTTGAGGGTAGTGCAGTGGTGTTTGTGTAGTGTAGGGGGTCATGCTGGGGGTATATTTAGGGTTTAGGGTAGTGCAGTGGTGTTTGGGTAGTGTAGGGAGCCGTGCTGGGGTAGTGTTTTAGGGTTTAGGGTAGTGCAGTGGTGTTTGTGTAGTGTAGGGGTCGTGCTGGGGGTAGTGTTTTAGGGTTTAGGGTAGTGCAGTGGTGTTTGTGTAGTGTAGGGGGTCATGCTGGGGGTAGTGTTTTAGGTTTTAGGGTAGTGCAGTGGTGTTTGGGTAGTGCAGGGGGTCATGCTGGGGGTAGATTTAGGGTTAGGGTAGTGCAGTGGTTATTGTGTAGTGTAAGGGGTCGTGCTGGGGGTAGTGTTTTAGGGTTTAGGGTAGTGCAGTGGTGTTTGTGTAGTGTAGGGGGTCGTGTTTTAGGGTTTAGGGTAGTGCAGTGGTGTTTGTGTAGTGTAGGGGGTCGTGCTGGGGGTAGTGTTTTAGGGTTTAGGGTAGTGCAGTGGTGTTTGGGTAGTGTAGGGGGTCATGCTGGGGGTACTGTTTTAGGTTTTAGGTTAGTGCAGTGGTGTTTGGGTAGTGTAGGGGTCGTGCTGGGGGTAGATTTAGGGTTAGTGTAGTGCAGTGGTGATTGTGTAGTGTAGGGGGTCGTGCTGGGGGTAGTGGTTTAGGGTTTAGGGTAGTGCAGTGGTGTTTGTGTAGTGTAGTGGGTCGTGCTGGGGGTAGTGTTTTAGGGTTTAGGGTAGTGCAGTGGTGTTTGGGTAGTGTAGGGGGTCATGCTCGGGGTAGATTTAGGGTTTAAGGTAGTGCAGTGGTGTTTGGGTAGTGTAGGGAGTCGTGCTGGGGGTAGTGTTTTAGGGTTTAGGGTAGTGCAGTGGTGTTTGTCTAGTGTAGGCGGTTGTGCTGGGGTAGTTTTTTAGGGTTTAGGGTAGTGCAGTGGTGTTTGTGTAGTGTAGGGGGTCGTGCTGGGGGTAGTGTTTTAGGGTTTAGGGTAGTGCAGTGGTATTTGGGTAGTGTAGGGGGTCGTGCTGGGAGTAGATTTAGGGTTTAGGGTAGTGCAGTGGTGTTTGGGTAGTGTAGGGAGTCGTGCTGGGGGTAGTGTTTTAGGGTTTAGGGTAGTGCAGTGGTGTTTGTCTAGTGTAGGGGGTCATGCTGGGGTAGTGTTTTAGGGTTTAGGGTAGTGCAGTGGTGTTTGTGTAGTGTAGGGGGTCGTGCTGGGGGTAGTGTTTTAGGGTTTAGGGTAGTGCAGTGGTGTTTATGTAGTGTAGGGGGTAGTGTTTTAGGGTTTAGGGTAGTGCAGTGGTGTTTGGGTAGTGTAGGGGGTCGTGCTGGAGGTAGATTTAGGGTTTAGGGTAGTACAGTGGTGTTTGTTTAGTGTAGGGGGTCGTGCTGGGGTAGTGTTTTAGGGTTTAGGGTAGTGCAGTGGTATTTGTGTAGTGTAGGGGTCGTGCTGGGGGTAGTGTTTTAGGGTAGCGCAGTGGTGTCTGTGTAGTGTAGAGGGTCATGCTGGGGGTAGTGTTTTAGGGTTTAGGGTAGTGCAGTGGTGTTTGGGTAGTGTAGGGGTCATGCTGGGGGTAGTGTTTTAGGGTTTAGGGTAGTGCAGTGGTGTTTGGGTAGTGTAGGGGGTTGTGCTGGGGGTAGTGTTTAGGGTTTAGGGTAGTGCAGTGGTGTTTGGGTAGTGTAGGGGGTTGTGCTGGGCGTAGTGTTTTAGGGTTGAGGGTAGTGCAGTGGTGTTTTTGTAGTGTAGGGGGTCATGCTGGGGGTATATTTAGGGTTTAGGGTAGTGCAGTGGTGTTTGGGTAGTGTAGGGAGCCGTGCTGAGGGTAGTGTTTTAGGGTTTAGGGTAGTGCAGTGGTGTTTGTGTAGTGGGTCGTGCTGGGGGTTGAGTTTTAGGGTTTAGGGTAGTGCAGTGGTGTTTGTGTAGTGTAGGGGGTCGTGCTGGGGGTAGTGTGTTAGGGTTTAGGGTAGTGCAGTGGTGTTTGGGTAGTGTAGGGGGTCGTGCTGGGGGTAGTGTTTTAGGGTTTAGGGTAGTGCAGTGGTGTTTGGGTAGTGTAGGGGTCATGCTGGGGGTAGTGTTTTAGGGTTTAGGGTAGTGCAGTGGTCTTTGGGTAGTATAGTTGTCATGCTGGGGGTAGTGTTTTAGGGTTTAGGGTAGTGCAGTGGTGTTTGGGTAGTGTAGGGGTCGTGCTGGGGGTAGTGTTTTAGGGTTTAGGGTAGTGCAGTGGTGTTTGTGTAGTGTAGGGGGTCGTGCTGGGGGTAGATTTAGGGTTTAGGGTAGTGCAGTGGTGTTTGGGTAGTGTAGGGAGCCGTGCTGGGTGTAGTGTTTTAGGGTTTAGGGTAGTGCAGGGGTGTTTGTCTAGTGTAGGGGGTCGTGCTGGGGTAGCATTTTAGGGTTTAGGGTAGTGCAGTGGAGTTTGTGTAGTTTAGGGGGTCGTGTTTTTGGGTTTAGGGTAGTGCAGTGGTGTTTGGGTAGTGTAGGGGGTCGTGCTGGGGGTAGATTTAGGGTTTAGGGTAGTGCAGTGGTGTTTGGGTAGTGTAGGTGGTCATGCTTGGGGTAGTGTTTTAGGGTTTAGGGTAGTGCAGTGGTGTTTGTGTAGTATAGGGGGTCATGCTGGGGTAGTGATTTAGGGTTTAGGGTAGTGCAGTGGTGTTTTGTATTGTAGGGGGTCATGCTGGGGGTATTGTTTTAGGGTTTATGGTAGTGCAGTGGTGTTTGTGTAGTATAGGGGGTTGTGCTTGGGGTAGTGTTTTATGGTTTAGGGTAGTGCAGTGGTGTTTGTGTAGTGTAGGGGGTCGTGCTGGGGTAGTATTTTAGGGTTTAGGGTAGTGCAGTGGTGTTTGTGTAGTGTAGGGGGTTGTGCTGGGGGTAGATTTAGTGTTTAGGGTAGTGCAGTGGTGTTTGTGTCGTGTAGGGGGTCGTGCTGGGGGTAGTGTTTTAGGGTTTAGGGTAGTGCAGTGGTGTTTGGGTAGTGTAGGGGGTCGTGCTGGGGCTAGTGTTTTAGGGTTTAGGGTAGTGCAGTGGTGTTTGGGTAGTGTAGGGGGTCGTGCTGGGGGTAGTGTTTTAGGATTTAGGGTAGAGCAGTAGTATTTGGGTAGTGTAGGGGTCATGCTGGTGGTAGTGTTTTAGGGTTTAGTGTAGTGCAGTGGTGTTTGGGTAGTGTAGGGGTCGTGCTGGGGGTAGATTTAGGGTTTAGGGTAGTGCAGTGGTGTTTGGGTAGTGTAGGGAGTCGTGCTGGGGGTAGCTTTTTAGGGTTTAGGGTAGTGCAGTGGTGTTTGTGTAGTGTAGGGGGTCCTGCTGGGGGTAGTGTTTTAGGGTTAAGGGTAGCGCAGTGGTGTTTGGTAGTGTAGGCAGTTGTGCTGGGGGTAGTGTTTTAGGGTTTAGGGTAGCACAGTGGTGTTTGTGTAGTGTAGGGGTAGTGTTTTAGGGTATTGGGTAGTGCAGTGGTGTATTGGTAGTGTAGGGGGTCGTGCTCGGGGTAGATTTAGGGTTTAAGGTAGTGCAGTGGTGTTTGGGTAGTGTAGGGAGTCGTGCTGGGGGTAGTGTTTTAGGGTTTAGGGTAGTGCAGTGGTGTTTGTCTAGTGTAGGCGGTTGTGCTGGGGTAGTGTTTTAGGGTTTAGGGTAGTGCAGTGGTATTTGTGTAGTGTAGGGGATCGTGCTGGGGGTAGTGTTTTAGGGTTTAGGGTAGTGCAGTGGTGTTTGGGTAGTGTAGGGGGTCATGCTGGGAGTAGATTTAGGGTTTAGGGTAGTGCAGTGGTGTTTGGGTAGTGTAGGGAGTCGTGCTGGGGGTAGTGTTTTAGGGTTTAGGGTAGTGCAGTGGTGTTTGTCTAGTGTAGGGGTCATGCTGGGGTAGTGTTTTAGGGTTTAGGGTAGTGCAGTGGTGTTTGTGTAGTGTAGGGGGTCATGCTGGGGGTAGTGTTTTAGGGTTTAGGGTAGTGCAGTGGTATTTATGTAGTGTAGGGGGTAGTGTTTTAGGGTTTAGGGTAGTGCAGTGGTGTTTGGGTAGTGTAGGGGTCGTGCTGGAGGTAGATTTAGGGTTTAGGGTAGTGCAGTGGTGATTGGGTAGTGTAGGGAGTCGTGCTGGGGTAGTGTTTTAGGGTTTAGGGTAGTGCAGTGGTGTTTGTGTAGTGTAGGGGGTCGTGCTGGGGTAGTGGTTTAGGGTAGTGCAGTGGTGTTTGTGTAGTGTAGGGGGTCGTGCTGGGGGTAGTGTTTTAGGGTAGTGCAGTGGTGTCTGTGTAGTGTAGGGGGTCGTGCTGGGGTAGTGTTTTAGGGTTTAGGGTAGTGCAGTGGTGTTTGGGTAGTGTAGGGGGTCATGCTGGGGGTAGTGTTTTAGGGTTTAGGGTAGTGCAGTGGTGTTTGGGTAGTGTAGGGGGTCATGCTGGGGTAGTGTTTAGGGTAGTGCAGTGATGTTTGGGTAGTATAGGGGGTTGTGCTGGGGGTAGTGTTTTAGGGTTGAGGGTAGTGCAGTGGTGTTTTTGTAGTGTAGGGGGTCATGCTGGGGGTATATTTAGGGTTTAGGGTAGTGCAGTGGTGTTTGGGTAGTGTAGGGAGCCGTGCTGGGGGTAGTGTTTTAGGGTTTAGGGTAGTGCAGTGGTGTTTGTGTAGTGTAGGGGTCGTGCTGGGGTAGTGTTTTAGGGTTTAGGGTAGTGCAGTGGTGTTTGTGTAGTGTAGGGGGTCGTGCTGGGGGTAGTGTTTTAGGGTTTAGGGTAGTGCAGTGGTGTTTGGGTAGTGTAGGGGGTCGTGCTGGGGGTAGTGTTTTAGGGTTTAGGGTAGTGCAGTGGTGTTTGGGTAGTGTAGGGGTCGTGCTGGGGGTAGTGTTTTAGGGTTTAGGGTAGTGCAGTGGTGTTTGGGTAGTATAGGGATCATGCTGGGGGTAGTGTTTTAGGGTTTATGGGAGTGCAGTTGTGTTTGGGTAGTGTAGGGGGTCGTGCTGGGGTAGTGTTTTAGGGTTTAGGGTAGTGCAGTGGTGTTTGTGTAGTGTAGGGGGTCGTGCTGGGGGTAGATTTAGGGTTTAGGGTAGTGCAGTGGTGTTTGGGTAGTGTAGGGAGCCGTGTTGGGTGTAGTGTTTTAGGGTTTAGGGTAGTGCAGGGCTGTTTGTCTAGTGTAGGGGGTCGTGCTGGGATAGCGTTTTAGGGTTGTGGTGTTGGTGTAGTGTAGGGGGTCGTGTTTTAGGGTTTAGGGTAGTGCAGTGGTGTTTGGGTAGTGTAGGGGGTCGTGCTGGGGGTAGATTTAGGGTTTAGGGTAGTGCAGTGGTGTTTGGGTAGTGTAGGGGGTCATGCTGGGGGTAGTGTTTTAGGGTTAAGGGTAGTGCAGTGGTGTTTGGGTAGTGTAGGGGGTCGTGCTGGGGGTAGTGTTTTAGGGTTTAGGGTAGTGCAGTGGTGTTTGGGTAGTGTAGGGGGTCGTGCTGGGGGTAGTGTTTTAGGATTTAGGGTAGTGCAGTAGTATTTGGGTAGTGTAGGGGGTCATGCTGGTGGTAGTGTTTTAGGGTTTAGTGTAGTGCAGTGGTGTTTGGGTAGTGTAGGGGTCGTGCTGGGGGTAGATTTAGGGTTTAGGGTAGTGCAGTGGTGTTTGGGTAGTGTAGGGAGTCGTGCTGGGGGTAGCTTTTTAGGGTTTAGGGTAGTGCAGTGGTGTTTGGGTAGTGTAGGGGGTCCTGCTGGGGGTAGTGTTTTAGGGTTAAGGGTAGCACAGTGGTGTTTGGTAGTGTAGGCAGTTGTGCTGGGGGTAGTGTTTTAGGGTTTAGGGTAGCACAGTGGTGTTTGGGTAGTATAGGGGTTCGTGCTGGGGGTAGATTTAGGGTTTAGGGTAGCACAGTGGTGTTTGTGAAGTTTAGGGGTAGTGTTTTAGGGTTTAGGGTAGTGCAGTGGTGTTTGTGTAATATAGGGGGTCGTGCTGGGGGTAGTGTTTTAGGGTTTAGGTAGTGCAGTGGTGTTTGTGTAGTGTAGGGGGTCGTGTTTTAGGGTAGTGCAGTGGTGTTTGGGTAGTGGAGGGGGTCGTGCTGGGGGTAGATTTAGGGTTTAGGGTAGTGCAGTGGTGTTTGGGTAGTGTAGGGAGTCGTGCTGGGGGTAGTGTTTTAGGGTTTAGGGTAGTGCAGTGGTGTTTGTCTAGTGTAGGGGGTCGTGCTGGGGTAGTGTTTTAGGGTTTAGGGTAGTGCAATGGTGTTTGTGTAGTGTAGGGGGTCATGCTGGGGGTAGTGTTTTAGGGTTTAGGGTAGTGCAGTGGTGTTTGGGTAGTGTAGGGGGTCGTGCTGGGGATAGATATAGGGTTTAGGGTAGTGCAGTGGTGTTTGGGTAGTGTAGGGAGTCGTGCTGGGGTAGTGTTTTAGGGTTTAGGGTAGTGCAGGGGTGTTTGTCTAGTGTACGGGGTCGTGCTGGGGTAGTGTTTTAGGGTTTAGGGTAGTGCAGTGGTTTTGTGTAGTGTAGGGGGTCGTGCTGGGGGTAGTGTTTTAGGGTTTAGGGTAGTGCAGTGGTGTTTGTGTAGTGTAGGGTGTCGTGCTGGGGGTAGTGTTTTAGGGTTTAGGGTAGTGCAGTGGTGTTTGGGTAGTGTAGGGGTCATGCTGGGGGTAGTGTTTTAGGGTTTAGGGTAGTGCAGTGGTGTTTGGGTAGTGTAGGGGTCATGCTGGGGGTAGTGTTTTAGGGTTTAGGGTAGTGCAGTGGTGTTTGGGTAGTATAGGGGTCATGCTGGGGGTAGTGTTTTAGGGTTTAGGGTAGTGCAGTGGTGTTTGGGTAGTGTAGGGGGTCTTGCTGGGGGTAGTGTTTTAGGGTTGAGGGTAGTGCAGTGGTGTTTGTGTAGTGTAGGGGGTCATGCTGGGGGTAGATTTAGGGTTTAGGTTAGTGCAGTGGTGTTTGGGTAGTGTAGGGAGCCGTGCTGGGGGTAGTGTTTTAGGGTTTAGGGTAGTGCAGTGGTGTTTGTCTAGTGTAGGGGGTCGTGCTGGGGTAGCGTTTTAGGGTTTAGGGTAGTGCAGTGGTGTTTGTGTAGTGTAGGGGGTCGTGTTTTAGGGTTTAGGGTAGTGCAGTGGTGTTTGGGTAGTGTAGGGGGTCGTGCTGGGGGTAGATTTAGGGTTTAGGGTGGTGCAGTGGTGTTTGGGTAGGATAGGGGTCATGCTGGGGGTAGTGTTTTAGGGTTTAGGGTAGTGCAGTGGTGTTTGTGTAGTGTAGGGGGTCATGCTGGGGGTATATTTAGGGTTTAGGGTAGTGCAGTGGTGTTTGTGTAGTGTAGGGGGTCGTGCTGGGGGTAGTGTTTTAGGGTTTAGGGTGGTGCAGTGGTGCTTGGGTAGTGTAGGGGGTCGTGCTGGGGTAGTGTTTTAGGGTTTAGGGTAATGCAGTGGTGTTTGGGTAGTGTAGGTGGTCATGCTGGGGTAGTGTTTTTGGGTTTAGGGTAGTGCAGTGGTGTTTGTGTAGTGAGCAGCGCATGCGCTGCGTTGCTAGGCGAGACCTAAAAAGCATTGCACCAAGATGGCTGCCAACACTTCCTGGATTGAAGTGTTGGCAGCCAATTAGAGCCAAGCTTGTGCTTGTGTACTTAGGTCCCGCCCAGATATATAAAGATTTTTTTCATTTAATTTCTCAGGAACTACTGAACGGATTTACACCGTTTAAAAAAAAGGACGCTTTCTGAAAGAAGGGCTACCTTTTTGCCAAATTTGGTGTAATTCCGTTCAGCAGTTCGGGCTGTAGCCGTGTCTAAAGTTAGAATTAACATGGAGAAAACACGTTTTGGGACCCCCTTTTTTCTCGGCCCCCGCTTACCGAATCACCCCAAAGCTTTCAAGATAGAAGCTGACCGGAGTGGGCCATAAGTTTTGAAAATTTCGCGAAGATTTGTCAACCGGCATCAAAGTTATTGAAAAAACAAAAATGCTTTTCCTATGGAAACTAGGTCCTAACTATAACTATCTACTGGCGACCGCCAGTAGATAATAGATAAATATATATATATTCACTGAAAAAACCATAGGTTTTAGGGACAGTTATAGTTAGTTGGACATTGCACTCGTACAAAACCCGTGAAATTCCCCCGTTATAGTTAGTTCAGCTAACTATAACTCGCGCCCCCGCAATGCACTGCTGATGACGTCACATATTACATCACTCATGACATGGTCAGTGACATCACTGATGACATCATCCAGTGACTGTGTGTTTCTGTAAAGTTTAAATATTTTAAATATATTTAGGGAAAGGCGTATTGAAGAATGAGTGGGTGTATAAGTGTCTGTATGGATGATTTAGTAGGTGCGTGACTAACTCTATAAGTGAGTGATTAAACGTATCTTACTGAATGCATGGGTTAGTGACTAAACTGGGTGAATGTCTGTATCCGTCTGTCTTTTGCTGTGTAAGTGGCTGCATGGGTTTGTGAATAGCTACATGAGTGTCTATATGAGTTATTGATTGGTTGTCTGAGTATCTGTATGGGTGCCTGAGTGTTTGTGTGGGTGGGGTGTGTGCGACTCTGTGCATAGATGTGTGAGTGGGTGATTCACTGGGTGGATGGTTTCAAGAGTGCATCTGTGATAGACTGTATGGGTGTGTAAGTGTGTGTAAGAGTGTGTTAGTGAGTGAATGTATGTCCCAGTGGTACATGTGTGAGTAACTACATATGTGAAAGGCAGTATATATGTGTGTTGGAGTATATAAATAGCTATAAGCGAGAGTGTGTGATTGTGAGAGTGACTTTATGGATGAGTGTGTGCTTGTATCAGTGATTGTATAAGAGTGTAAGAATGTGCTAGTATTTGTATGAGTAAGTGAGCTGGTGTGTGTATAACTGTATAGGTGAGTAAATAGCAGTGTGTTTTAATTATTTGCATGACTGACTAGGTGTGTGAGTACCTCTATGGATGAGTGGCGGTGTTTGAGTGTCTATATAGGAGTATGAGTGCATGTGATAGTCCTGTACTGAGTGACCGTAAGTATGAGTGACTGTACGGGTGAGTGAGTGGATGTGTGTGTAGACCTAAGAATCAGTGAGTGGGTATGTAGTTATTGGTGTTGGAGTGTCTATGGTTTTGCGAATGGCAGTCTGTAATTTAGAGTGAGTGTATCAAAGGTTATATTAGGGTGTGAGGAGGTGCATCAGATTATCACGTGGATGATGTCATCAGTGATGTCATCAATGATGTCATTTGAGATGTCATCAGTGATGTCATCAGTGATGTCACTGACCATGTCATGAGTGATGTAATATGTGACGTCATCAGCAGTGCATTGCGGGGGCGCGAGTTATAGTTAGCTGAACTAACTATAACGGGGAATTTCACGGGTTTTGTACGAGTGCAATGTCCAACTAACTATAACTGTCCCTAAAACCTATGGTTTTTTCAGTGAATTTGTAAGGTTTTTAAATGCTAATTTCTAACTATAACGTGCCTGAAACCTATGGTTTTTTCAGTGAATTTCAAAGGTTTTTTAAATGCTAATTCCTAACTATAACATGTCTGAAACCTATGGTTTTTTTCAGTGAGTTTCAAAGGTTTTGTAAATGACAATTTTTAAATGTATTAATTGTTATATTTATTTTTTGGATACTGATTTACTACATTTTTTAAACTATTTATTTTTACATATTTTATTTTTTAAATTACATTGTAATTACATTATACATTACATTACAAAATATACTTTCTCAGAATGAATTACTTTAGTTTAAATACTTTGCAAATAGGCAATAGACTTTTAAGTACAGTAGTTACAGTTGTTGCAATGGGCAACACAATTTCAAACACAATGCAACATTGAGCTCAATGTGAATTTCTAGTTAAATGCAATTAGTTACTTTATGGATTACTTTTCTAACCACAGGACTGGATCCTAGATTCAGTCCTGGGACATCTCCTGTAAACAGTTGAGTAAAAGCGTTTTGGTTACAGTAGTGATTTTTAAGGAATATTATGTATTTTAAAAGTTGACACTTAGAAACTTTTTCACATAGAATCACCAAAGTTATCCTATGGGAGGAAATTCACTTAGCAGGTAAGTAGTGTTATCGTTACTTTTTCTTACTCAGTGGTGGATCCTGGATCCAGCACTGGTGCATCTCCTGTAAACAGTTGAAAGAATGCGTTTAAGTCATACAGGCGATTTTTAAGGAATATTTGTAGTTTGTGAAAATCGACACTTTGAAACTTTTCTGCTGAAAACCAGACAATGGATTCCAATGGAAGGAAATACAAGTTACTGGTAAGTACGGTTAGAATTACTTTTCAGGGTCAGTGCTGGGCTAAAAGATGCAGCACTGGGTTCTCTCCTGATAACAGGTGAGTAAATCGGAATTCGTAGTTCGGCTGATTTTAGAGGAATATTATAAAGTTCCAAAACTCCACACTTAGAAGAATTTCCAAGTGAAACCAGTCAATGTTTGCCTATGGAAGGAAATTCAAGTTACTGGTAAGTACGGTTAAAATTACTTTTCAGGATCAGTACTGGGCTCAAAGATGCAGCACTGAGGTCTCTCCTGATAACCGATGAGTAAATACGAATTCGTAGTTCGGCTGATTTTAGAGGAATATTATAAAGTTCCAAAACTCCACACTTCGAAGAATTTCCAAGTGAAACCAGTCAATGTTAGCCTATGGAAGGAAATTCAAGTTACTGGTAAGTACGGTTAAAATTACTTTTCAGGATCAGTACTGGGCTCAAAGATGCAGCACTGAGGTCTCTCCTGATAACCGGTGAGTAAATCGGAATTCGTAGTTCGGCTGATTTTAGAGGAATATTTGTATGTTTCAAAAATCGACACTTAGAAACTTTTTCAGCAAAAAGCAGGCAATGATATCCTATGGAAGGAAATTCAAGTTACTGGTAAGTACGGTTAAAATTACTTTTCAGGATCAGTACTGGGCTCAAAGATGCAGCACTGAGGTCTCTCCTGATAACAGGTGAGTAAATCGGAATTCGTAGTTCGGCTGATTTTAGAGGAATATTTGCACAATGGTGAAGGAAGGGGGTGGGGCCTGAAGTGACATGTCTGCAAACACGCCCTGTGGCGCGTTTTAAGTTGGAGAATTAATTCCTCCTCAATCCTGAGGGTCCTTAGGGGCCAACTGGCCCACCAGATACCTCCAGTATGCGCCAGAGAGCTGCGTTGCAGAGAGGTGTTCAGAGGCCACGCCCCTTTTACAACACTCTGCAACGCAGGTCCATGGCGCTTACTGGAGGTACCTGGTGGGCTAGTTGGCCCTCAGGGACCCTCAGGATTGAAGAGGATTTAATTCCCCATCTTAAAACGCGCCACGGGGCCTGTTTGCACACATGTCACCTGAAGCCATGCCCCCTCCCTTCACCACTGTGCAAACACGCCCCGTGGCGCATTTTAAGTTGGGGTATTAAGTCCCCTTGAATACTGAGGGTCCCTGGAGTCCAACTAGCCCACCATGTACCTCCAAAAGCGCCACAGAGCTGCGTTGCAGAGAGGTGTAAAAAGAGGCGTGGCCTCTGTACACCTCTCTGCAACGCAGCCCCTGGCGCATACCGGAGGTTCCTGGTGGGCTAGTTGGCCCCAGGACCCCCAGTATTCAAGGGGAATTACTTCCTTTCTTAAAACGCGCCAGGGGGCGCGTTTGCAGACTGCTGCAGGGAGGAGCGGGGCCTCCGGCACGATGCCGGTCTTTTTTTTGTGTGTGCTTTTTTCTAACCAGGGGTCCTTGTGGGACCCCTGAGCAGACCTAGGGGTCAGGGTGTTTCTGCCCTGCCCCCTTTGTGCGTTTTGCGCACTTGTTTCTTGTGTTTTTTTTTTTTTAAATCAGCGGGATCCGCGCACCCTAAGCGCATCCCGCCAATTTAAAAAAAAAAAAATGCTTTTTTCTGCCCAGGGGGTCCTTGTGGGACCCCCTGAGCAGACCTAGGGGTCAGGGTGTTTCTACCCTGCCCCCTTTTTGCGTTTTGCGCACTTGTTTTACTGCTTTCTTGTTCCTCGGTTCTACCGAGGAACAAGATGGCTGCCAACACTTCCTGGTTTGGAGTGTTGACAGCCAATTAGCATGCAGCTCGTGGTCGGGAGGGTGCGCGGATCCACCGCGGCCATAGATATCAAAACTTTTATTTTGGATTTTCTCAGCATCTACTGAACGGATTTACACCATTTTTAAAATGGGTACTTTCTGAACCAAGCACTACCTTTTTGCCAAATTTGGTGTAATTCCGTTCAGCAGTTTTTGCTGTAGCCTTGCATAAAGTTTCCTATGGGAAATTGATTTTTTCACTCTTATTTTTTGAATTTCTCCGCAACTACTGAACGGATTTACACCATTTAAAAAAAGGTCGCTTTCTGAACCAAGCGCTACCTTTTGCCAAATTTGGTGTAATTCCGTTCAGCAGTTCGGGCTGTAGCCGTGGCTAAAATTTCCTATGGGAATTAACATGGAGAAAACACGTTTTGGGACCCCCTTTTTTCTCGGCTCCGCTTGATGAATCACCCCGAAACTTTCAAGACAGGAGCGGACCGGAGTGCCCCACTAGTTTTGAAAATTTTGCGATGATTCATCAAACGGCACCAAAGTTATTGGGAATAGAATGTTACGGATTTCCTATGGATAATAGGTCCTAACTATAACTATCTACTGGCGACCGCCAGTATATATATATATATATATATATATATATATATATATATATATATATATATATATATATATATATATATATATATATATATATGAAAAAGAAACAAAGGTTATAGTAATGTTATAGTTAGGTGGATTTGTCAGTGACAACATTAATATTTTGAACTAAAAACAACACAGAAATTCACCAGCTATTGTAAGCAGCGCTAACTATAATTTGCGCCACAGCCATGCACTGCTTCTGACCTCACATATGACATCACTCATGACATGTTCTATGACATCATTTATGAAATCACTAATGACACCTCAAATGACATCCCCATTTTCTTAAATTTCTGCCTGGGACCTCTCCAGGCTCGGGGAGGGAGGCTTAGCTTCCCACTTTCCCATAAAAAGTCATTTTGGCCCTAAGGTGGGCTCCCCGGGGACTCTGGAGGCTCAGGGAGGAGGGCCACACAGCCCTCCTCCCCTGTATGAAATAAGCCCCGGGTATAGGCTCCTGGGCATAAGTTACTTAAATGCGACCCGGCCGCCACTTTGTTTTTGTTTTTTATTTTTTCAATTCCGGGAGAGTCTTGCAGGATGGTGTCATTTCTGTCCCTTGTTTCTCTTTTTTTGCCCCAGGAATGACTCTTCTCTGTCCCCCCATGGGGACTAGAGGGTCAGGTATCCCTACCCTGCTCCCATGTATCTTTCTTTTTTTTCATAACTTCAGGAAATGGGACTAGGTCCCTGAGTCCTGTAACGGCTGCCAGCAACATTTTTCTCATGTTGCTGGCTGCCAGTCAGAGTGCACGCTGTTGCAGGAGTCTCATTCCTGCAGGAGCAAGATGGCCCAAGAGAAATAAATCTCCCTTGGCCAATCAGAATGCTCTATTTTTAAATTGGCACTCCCGCAATTGTCTCTCGAGACTCTCGCTGACCCAACTGCCAAAATATACCATTATAGTTTACCCTAAATTTCTGAATGGATTACACCAAATCACAAAAAGCACAATCTTCAGGAAAAGATCTAGATTCCTGACGAATTTAGTGTAATTCAGTTTAGCGGTTTTTGCTGTAGCCTTGTCTAAAGAAGTCTAGGAAAAATGCATGGGGATTTTGCATTTTGGGAATCTATTTTTCTTGGCTCTACTTGAGGGATCACCCCAAAACTGCCCAGAAAATAGCTGCGGGTGGATGAACTTTTGTTTTGGAAAGTTGTGCGAAGATTCATCAAACAGGGCCAAAGTTATTAGCAAACCAAAAAACGTTCCTTCTATGGAAAAGCAGACCTAATTATAACTACCTTGTGGGACCGCTACTAGGTTATTTTATATATATATATATATATATACATATATACATATATTATCTACTGGCGGTCGCCAGTAGATAGTTATAGTTAGGAACTATTTTCCATAGGAAATTCACAACATTCTATTTCCAATAACTTTGGCGCCGGTTGACGAATCTTCGCGAAATTTTCAAAACTCGTGGGGCGCTCCGGTCCGCTCGAATCCTGAAAGCTTCGGGTGATTCGGCAAGCGGGGGCCGAGAAAAAAGGGGGGTCCCAAAACGTGTTTTCTCCATGTTAATTCCCATAGGAAATTTTAGACACGGCTACAGCCCGAACTGCTGAACGGAATTACACCAAATTTGGCAAAAAGGTAGCGCTTGGTTCAGAAAGCGACCTTTTTTTTTTAAATGGTGTAAATCCGTTCAGTAGTTGCTGAGAAAATCAAAAGTAAAAACACATATATATCTATAGGCACGGAGGATCCGCGCACCCTCCCGATCACGAGCTGTATGCTAATTGGCTGTCAACACTCCAAACCAGGATGTGTTGGCAGCCATCTTGTGCCTCGGTAGAACAGAGGCACAAGAAAAGAGAAAAACAAGTGCGCAAAATGCAAAAAGGGGGCAGGGTAGAAACACCCTGACCCCCTAGGCCTGCTCAGGGGTCCCAAAAGGACCCCCAGGGCCAAAACAAAAATTATTATTATTTTTTTTAAATCGGCGGGATGCGCTTAGGATGCGCAGATCCCGCCGTAAAAAAAAAAAAATGAAGCGCAGGCTCCCGCGCTTCGTTGTTATTTGGCCCCCGGGTGGGCCAAGTCCCGGGGGCATGCAGGGGTTTATTAACATATTTTGGGGGGCCTCTAAGGCCCTCCCAAGCCCCGGGACTGCCACCCCCGGGCTTTGATTTAAATGGTGCGGGAGGGCACTCGGCCCTCCCGCAGCCCTGGGAACGCCACCCCGGGCTTCTTTTTTAAATTTAATTACCTGTGTGGGGGGGCTTGAGCATTTTAAATTGGGGGTCA
This sequence comes from Calotriton arnoldi, assembly GCA_963921515.1. Lineage (NCBI taxonomy): Eukaryota > Metazoa > Chordata > Amphibia > Caudata > Salamandridae > Calotriton > Calotriton arnoldi. Next base: position 25,953 of record CAWUFW010003607.1, on the reverse strand, counting down.
GTTTCGGACCCCCGAAGCCCCGGGGACCACCACCTCCCCGGGGCTTTGAACATGTTGGGAGGGGGGCCGCGTAGCCCCCCTCCTGGAGCCTGTGATGGCCCTGGGGACCACCAACCCTCAGGGCCGGCTCCTGCAGTGTCCCGGGGTGCCTACCCCCGGGACACTGTAGTTTGCCATTGCAGGGCGTGGAGCCTCGCGGCTCCCGTCCTGTCATAGCAAACTTGCTTTGGATTTTGGAAGAGAGAGCAGGAAACCTGCTCTCTCTTCCAAAATTCAAGCAATTGCTTTTCCACACGGGGAGCTGCATCTTAGCAGCTCTCCATGTGGAAAGCAATGCCGGCTCCCGAGGGACGCGGGGAGCCGGCGGGACCGTGGGGGATTGGGGACCTCCCACGGTCCCTAACGGAGAGGGCCAGCCCCGGGGATGGGGTCCCCGGGCTACAGTGGCTCGGGAGGGGGCCACGCGGCCTCCTCCAAAACATTGAAAAAAAATAAAGGCCATGCCCCGGGGATGGGGTCCCCGGGCCGATTAAGGCATCGGGAAAGGGGCCACGCGGCCCCCTTCCAATTTTTTTTTTTTAAACAAAATAGGGGGCAGGCCCTGGGGGATGGGGTCCCCAGGGCCAATAAATTAGAAAAAGAAGGGGGGCCACCAGGAACCTCCAGTTTGCGCGAGGGGCCTGCGTTGCAGAGAGGTGTTCTGAGGCCACGCCCCTTTTTACACCTCTCTGCAACGCAGCTCTGTGGTGCTTAATGGAGGTAGCTGGTGGGCTAGTTGCACCCCAGGGACCCTCAGGATTCAAGGGGAGTTAATCCCCAACTTAGAAATGCACCACGGGCGCGTTTGCACAGTGGTGAAGGAGTGGGCGGGCCTGAGGTGACATGTGTGCAAACACGCCCTGTGGCGTGTTTTAAGTTGAGGAATTAATACCTCTTTAATCTCTGAGGGTCTCCTGAGGCCAGCTACCAGGTACCTCCAGCAAGCGCCACGGAGCTGCGTTGCAGAGTGTTGTAAAAGGGGCGTGGCCTCTGAACACCTCTCTGCAACGCAGCTCTCTGGCGCATACTGGAGGTACCTGGTGGGCTAGTTGGGCCCCAGGGACCCTCAGGATTCAAGGGGACTTAATCCCGCAACTTAAAACGCGCCACGGGCGCGTTTGCACACATGTCATCTCAGGCCCCCCCTCCCTTCACCACTGTGCAAACGCGCCCGTAGCGCTTTTAAGAGGTAGTTTTAATCCCCTGCCCTATTATGTACTAGGGACTTACAGAGGAGGTCATGCTAATCACAGGGGTACCCCAACGCATAGTGTTCCCTAGTGTATGTAGGTGTTTTCACTGTATTCTAAGTGTCTTTTAGCATAGCACTGGCTCTGGTTAGTCAGGAGTCCGTTACCACCAGTACCCATCTGAAAAAGTTGTGGGCACAGGATGATTTTGCAACAAGGCCTCTTTCTGCTCCTCTGTTGGTTCTTTCTGCACATCTTTTGCTTCTTCCTGCACTTTTCTTCGTCTTTGTGGACTTCTGTTGCTTCTTTCTGCATTTCTTTTGCTTCTTTCTGTGCGTTTTTTCTTCTTTCTTCACATGTCCTACCTTTGTAGGTATAGTTAGAAACTAACATTTAAAAAACCTTTGAAATTCACTGAAAAACCATAGGTTTCAGGCACGTTATAGTTAGAAATTAGCATTTAAAAACTTTGAAATTCACTGAAAAAACCATAGGTTTCAGGCACGTTATAGTTAGAAATTAGCATTTAAAAACCTTAGAAATTCACTGAAAAAACCATAGGTTTTAGGGAAAGTTATAGTTAGTTGGACATTGCACTCGTACAAAACCCGTGAAATTCCCCCGTTATAGTTAGTTCAGCTAACTATAACTCGCACCCCCGCAATGCACTGCTGATGACGTCACATATTACATCACTCATGACATGGTCAGTGACATCACTGATGACATCACTGATGACATCATCCAGTGACTGTGTGTTTCTGTAAAGTTTAAATATGTTTAATATATATAGGGAAAGGCGTATTGAAGAATGAGTGGGTGTATAAGTGTCTGATTGGATGATTTAGTAGATGTGTGACTCACTCTATAAGTGAGTGATTAAACGTATCTTCCTGAATGCATGGGTTAGTGACTAAACTGTGTGAATGTCTGTATCCGTCTGTCTGTTGGTGTGTAAGCGGCTGCATGGGTTTGCGAATAGCTACATGAGTGTCTACATGGGTTATTGATTGGCTGTCTGAGTATCTGTATGGGTGCCTGAGTGTTTGTGTGGGTGGGGTGTGTGTGACTCTGTGCATAGCAGTGTGAGTGGGTGATTCACTGGGTGCATGGTTTCAAGAGTGCATCTGTGATGGACTGTATGGGTGGGTGAGTGTGTGTATGGGTGTGTTAGTGAGTGAATGTATATCTCAGTGGTACATGTGTGAGTAACTACATATGTGAAAGGCAGTATATATGTGTGTTGGAGTATATAAATGGCTATAAGTGAGAGTGTGTGATTGTGAGAGTGGCTGTATGGATGAATGTGTACTTGTATCAGTGATTGTATAAGAGCATAAGAATGTGCTAGTATTTGTATGAGTAAGTGAGCTGGTGTGTGTATAACTGTATAGGTGAGTAAATGGCAGTGTGATTAATTATTTGCATGACTGACTAGGTGTGTGAGTACATCTAAGTATGAGTGGTGGTGTGTGTGTCTATATAGGTGTATGAGTGCATATGATAGTCCTGTACTGAGTGACCGTAAGTATGAGTGACTGTACGGGTGAGTGAGTGGATGTGTGTGTAGACCTAAGAATCAGTGAGTGTGTATGTAGTTATTGGTGTTGGAGTGTCTATGGTTTTGGGAATGCAGTCTGTAATTTAGAGTGGGTGTATCAAAAGTTATATTAGGGTGTGAGAAGATGCATGAAATTATCACATGGATGATGTCATCAGTGATGTCATCAGTGATGTCATTTGAGATGTCATCAGTGATGTCATCAGTGATGTCACTGACCATGTCATGAGTGATGTAATATGTGACGTCATCAGCAGTGCATTGTGGGGCGCGAGTTATAGTTAGCTGAACAAACTATAACAGGGGAATTTCACGGGTTTTGTACGAGTGCAATGTCCAACTAACTATAACTTTCCCTAAAACCTATGGTTTTTTCAGTGAATATATATATACACACATCCATATATATACGTATTATCTACTGGCGGTCGCCAGTAGATAGTTATAGTTAGGACCTAGTTTCCATAGGAAAAGCGTTTTTTCTTTTCCCAATAATTTTGGCGCCGGATGTCGAATCTTCGCGAAATTTGCAAAACTAGTGGGGCGCTCCGGTCAGCTCCTATCCTGAAAGTTTCGGGGTGATTCGTCAAGCAGGGGCCGAGAAAAAAGGGAGGTCCCAAAACTCATTTTCCCCATGTTATTTCCCATAGGAAACTTTAGACATGGCTACAGCCCGAACTGCTAAGTGGAATTACACCAAATTTGGCAAAAAGGTAGCCCTTGGTTCAGAAAGCGCCCTTTTTTTTTAAATGGTGTAAATCCGTTTGGTAGTTTTCGAGATATTAAAGGAAAAATTCTTTATATATCTGGGCGGGACCTAACTACACAAGCACGAGCTTGGCTCTAATTGGCTGCCAACACTTCAATCAAGGAAGTGTTGGAGGCCATCTTGGTGCAATGCTTTTTAGGTCTCGCCTAGCGACGCAGCGCATGCGCTGCCCACTACACAAACACCACTGCACTGCCCTAAACCCTAAAACACTACCCCTAGCACGACCCCCTACACTGCCCGAACACCACTGCACTGCCCTAAACCCTGAAACACTACCCCAGCACGACCCCCTACACTGCCCGAACACCACTGCACTCGCCCTAAGCCCTAAAACACCACCCCCAGCACGACCCCCTACACTGCCCGAACACCACTGCACTGCCCTAAACCCTGAAACACCACCCCAGCACGACCCTCTACACTGCCCGAACACCACTGCACTGCCCTAAACCCTGAAACACCACCCCCAGCACGACCCCCTACACTGCCCGAACACCACTGCACGGCCCTAAACCCTGAAACACCACCCCCAGCACGACCCCCTACACAGCCCGAACACCACTGCACTGCCCTAAACCCTGAAACACCACCCCCAGCACGACCCCCTACACTGCCTGAACACCACTGCACTGCCCTAAACCCTGAAACACCACCCCCAGCACGACCCCCTACACTGCCCGAACACCACTGCACTGCCCTAAACCCTGAAACACCACCCCCAGCACGACCCCCTACACTGCCCGAACACCACTGCACTGCCCTAAACCCTGAAACACCACCCCTGCACGACCCCCTACACTGCCCGAACACCACTGCACTGCCCTAAACCCTGAAACATCACCCCCAGCAAGACCCCCTACACTGCCCGAACACCACTGCCCTAAACCCTGAAACACCACCCCCAGCAAGACCCCCTACACTGCCCGAACACTACTGCACTGTCCTAAACCCTGAAACACCACCCCTAGCCCGATCCCCTACACTGCCCAAACACCACTGCTCTGCACAAAACCTTGAAACACCAGCCCCAGCACGACCCCCTACACTGCCCGAACACCACTGCACTGCCCTAAACCCTGAAACACCAGCCCCAGCATGAACCCCTACACTGCCCGCACACCACTGCACTGCCCTAAACCCTGAAACACCAGCCCCAGCACGACCGCCTACACTGCCCGAACACCACTTCACTGCCCTAAACCCTGAAACACCAGCCCCAGCACGACCCCCTACACTGCCCGAACACCACTGCACTGCCCTAAACCCTGAAACACCAGCCCGAGCACGACCCCCTATACTGCCCGAACACCACTGCACTGCCCTAAACCCTGAAACACCACCCCCAGCACGACCCCCTACACTGCCCGAACACCACTGCCCTAAACCCTGAAACACCACCCCCAGCACGACCCCCTACACTGCCCGAACACCACTGCACTGCCCTAAACCCTGAAACACCACCCCCAGCACGACCCCCTACACTGCCCGAACACCACTGCACTGCCCTAAACCCTGAAACACCACCCCCAGCACGACCCCCTACACTGCCCGAACACCACTGCACTGCCCTAAACCCTGAAACACCACCCCCTGCACGACCCCCTACACTGCCCGAACACCACTGCACTGCCCTAAACCCTGAAACACCACCCCCAGCACGACTCCCTACACTGCCAGAACAACACTGCACTGCCCTAAGCCCTAAAACACCACCCCCAGCACGACCCCCTACACTGCCCGAACACCATTGCACTGCCCTAAACCCTGAAACACCACCCCCTGCACGACCCCCTACACTGCCCAAACACCACTGCACTGCCCTAAACACTGAAACACCACCCCCAGCATGACCCCCTACACTGCCCAAACACCACTGCACTGCCCTAAACCCTGAAACACTACCCCCAGCAAGACCCCCTACACTGCCCGAACACCACTGCACTGCCATAAACCCTGAAACATCACCCCCAGCAAGACCCCCTACACTGCCTGAACACCATTGCCCCTAAACCCTGAAACACCACCCCTGCACGACCCCCTACACTGCCCGAACACCACTGCACTGCCCTAAACCCTGAAACACCACCCCCTGCACGACCCCCTACACTGCCCGAATACCACTGCACTGCCCTAAATCCTGAAATACCACCGCCAACACGACCCCCTACACTGCCCGAACACCACTGCACTGCCCTAAATCCTGAAACACCAGCCCCAGCAAGACCCCCTACACTGCCCAAACACCACTGCACTGCCCTAAACCCTGAAACACCAGCCCCAGCAAGACCCCCTACACTGCCCGAACACCACTGCACTGCCCTAAACCCTGAAACACCACCCCCAGCAAGACCCCCTACACTGCCCGAACACCACTGCACTGCCCTAAACCCTGAAACACCACCCCCAGCAAGACACCCTACACTGCCCGAACACCACTGCACTGCCCTAAACCCTGAAACACTACCCCCAGCAAGACACCCTACACTGCCCGAACACCACTGCAGTGCCCTAAACCCTGAAACACCACCCCCAGCACGACCCCCTACAGTGCCCAAACACCACTGCACTGCCCTACACCCTGAAACACCACCCCCAGCACGACCCCCTACACTGCCTGAATACCACTGCACTGCCCTAAACCCTGAAACACCACCCCCAGCACGACCCCCTACACTGCCCGAACACCACTGCACTGCCCTAAACCCTGAAACACCACCCCCTGCACGACCCCCTACACTGCCCGAACACCACTGCACTGCCCTAAACCCTAAAACACCAGCCCCAGCACGACCCCCTACACTGCCCAAACACCACTGCACTGCCCTAAACCCTGAAACACCAGCCCCAGCACGACCCCCTACACTGCCCGAACACCACTGCACTGCCCTAAACCCTGAAACACCAGCCCCAGCACGACCCCCTACACTGCCGGAACATCACTGCACTGCCCTAAACCCTGAAACACCAGCCCCAGCACGATCCCCTACACTGCCCGAACACCACTGCACTGCCCTAAACCCTGAAACACCACCCCCAGCATGACCCCCTACACTGCCCGAACACCACTGCACTGCCCTAAACCCTGAAACACCAGCCCCAGCACGACCCCCTGCACTGCCCGAACACCACTGCACTACCCTAAACCCTGAAACACCACCCCCAGCACGACCCCCTACACTGCCCGAACACCACTGCACTGCCCTAAACCCTGAAACACCACCCCCAGCACGACCCCCTACACTGCCCGAACAACACTGCACTGCCCTAAACCCTGAAACACCACCCCCAGCAAGACCTCCGACACTGCCCGAACACCACTGCACTGCCCTAAACCCTGAAACACCACCCCCAGCATGACCCCCTACACTGCCCGAACACCACTGCACTGCCCTAAACCCTGAAACACCACCCCCAGCACGACCCCCTACACTGCCCGAACACCACTGCACTGCCCTAAACCCTGAAACACCACCCCCCTGCATGACCCCCTACACTGCCCGAACACCACTGCACTGCACTGCCCTAAACCCTGAAACACCACCCCCAGCATGACCCCCTACACTGCTCGAACACCACTGCACTGCCCTAAACCCTGAAACACCAGCCCCAGCACGACCCCCTACACTGCCCGAACACCACTGCACTGCCCTAAACCCTGAAACACCAGCCCCAGCACGACCCCCTACACTGCCCGAACACCACTGCACTGCCCTAAACCCTGAAACACCACCCCCAGCACGACCCCCTACACTGCCTGAACACCACTGCACTGCCCTAAACCCTGAAACACCACCCCCAGCAAGACCCCCTACACTGCCCGAACACCACTGCACTGCCCTAAACCCTGAAACACCACCCCCAGCACGACCCCCTACACTGCCCGAACACCACTGCACTGCCCTAAACCCTGAAACACCAACCCCAGCAAGACCCCCTACACTGCCCGAACACCACTGCACTGCCCTAAACCCTGAAACACCAGCCCCAGCAGGACCCCCTACACTGCCCGAACACCACTGCACTGCCCTAAACCCTGAAACACCAGCCCCAGCACGACCCCCTACACTGCCCGAACACCACTGCACTGCCCTAAACCCTGAAACACCAGCCCCAGCACGACCCCCTACACTGCCCGAACACCACTGCACTGCCCTAAACCCTGAAACACCACCCCCAGCACGACCCCCTACACTGCCCGAACACCACTGCACTGCCCTAAACCCTGAAACACCACCCCCAGCACGACCCCCTACACTGCCCGAACACCACTGCACTGCCCTAAACCCTGAAACACCACCCCCAGCACGACCCCCTACACTGCCCGAACACCACTGCACTGCCCTAAACCCTGAAACACCACCCCCTGCACGACCCCCTACACTGCCCGAACACCACTGCACTGCCCTAAACCCTGAAACACCACCCCCAGCACGACCCCCTACACTGCCCGAACACCACTGCACTGCCCTAAACCCTGAAACACCACCCCCAGCACGACCCCCTACACTGCCCGAACACCACTGCACTGCCCTAAACCCTGAAACACCACCCCCAGCACGACCCCCTACACTGCCCGAACACCACTGCACTGCCCTAAACCCTGAAACACCACCCCCAGCACGACCCCCTACACTGCCCGAACACCACTGCACTGCCCTAAACCCTGAAACACCACCCCCAGCAAGACCCCCTACACTGCCCGAACACCACTGCACTGCCCTAAACCCTGAAACACCACCCCCAGCGACGACCCCCTACACTGCCCGAACACCACTGCACTGCCCTAAACCCTGAAACACCACCCCCAGCAAGACCCCCTACACTGCCCGAACACCACTGCACTGCCCTAAACCCTGAAACACCAGCCCCAGCACGACCCCCTACACTGCCCGAACACCACTGCACTGCCCTAAACCCTGAAACACCACCCCCAGCACGACCCCCTACACTGCCCGAACACCACTGCACTGCCCTAAACCCTGAAACACCACCCCCAGCACAACCCCCTACACTGCCCGAACACCACTGCACTGCCCTAAACCCTGAAACACCACCCCCAGCACGACCCCCTACACTGCCCGAACACCACTGCACTGCCCTAAACCCTGAAACACCACCCCCATGCACGACCCCCTACACTGCCCGAACACCACTGCACTGCCCTAAACCCTGAAACACCACCCCCAGCAACGACCCCCTACACTGCCCGAACACCACTGCACTGCCCTAAACCCTGAAACACCACCCCCAGCACGACCCCCTACACTGCCCGAACACCACTGCACTGCCCAAAACCCTGAAACACCAGCCCCAGCACGACCCCCTACACTGCCCGAACACCACTGCACTGCCCTAAACCCTGAAACACCAGCCCCAGCACGACCCCCTACACTGCCCGAACACCACTGCACTGCCCTAAACCCTGAAACACCACCCCCAGCAAGACCCCCTACACTGCCCGAACACCACTGCACTGCCCTAAACCCTGAAACACCAGCCCCAGCAAGACCCCCTACACTGCCCGAACACCACTGCACTGCCCTAAACCCTGAAACACCACCCCCAGCACGACCCCCTACACTGCCCGAACACCACTGCACTGCCCTAAACCCTGAAACACCAACCCCAGCACAGACCCCCTACACTGCCCGAACACCACTGCACTGCCCTAAACCCTGAAACACCACCCCCAGCACGACCCCCTACACTGCACGAACACCACTGCACTGCCCTAAACCCTGAAACACCAGCCCCAGCACGACCCCCTACACTGCCCGAACACCACTGCACTGCCCTAAACCCTGAAACACCACCCCCAGCACGACCCCCTACACTGCCCGAACACCACTGCACTGCCCTAAACCCTGAAACACCAACCCCAGCAAGACCCCCTACACTGCCCGAACACCACTGCACTGCCCTAAACCCTGAAACACCAGCCCCAGCACGACCCCCTACACTGCCCGAACACCACTGCACTGCCCTAAACCCTGAAACACCAGCCCCAGCACGACCCCCTACACTGCCCGAACACCACTGCACTGCCCTAAACCCTGAAACACCAGCCCCAGCACGACCCCCTACACTGCCCGAACACCACTGCACTGCCCTAAACCCTGAAACACCACCCCCAGCACGACCCCCTACACTGCCCGAACACCACTGCACTGCCCTAAACCCTGAAACACCACCCCCAGCACGACCCCCTACACTGCCCGAACACCACTGCACTGCCCTAAACCCTGAAACACCACCCCCAGCACGACCCCCTACACTGCCCGAACACCACTGCACTGCCCTAAACCCTGAAACACCACCCCATGCACGACCCCCTACACTGCCCGAACACCACTGCACTGCCCTAAACCCTGAAACACCACCCCCAGCACGACCCCCTACACTGCCCGAACACCACTGCACTGCCCTAAACCCTGAAACACCACCCCCAGCACGACCCCCTACACTGCCCGAACACCACTGCACTGCCCTAAACCCTGAAACACCACCCCCAGCACGACCCCCTACACTGCCCGAACACCACTGCACTGCCCTAAACCCTGAAACACCACCCCCAGCACGACCCCCTACACTGCCCGAACACCACTGCACTGCCCTAAACCCTGAAACACCACCCCCAGCAAGACCCCCTACACTGCCCGAACACCACTGCACTGCCCTAAACCCTGAAACACCACCCCCAGCACGACCCCCTACACTGCCCGAACACCACTGCCCCTAAACCCTGAAACACCACCCCCAGCAAGACCCCCTACACTGCCCGAACACCACTGCACTGCCCTAAACCCTGAAACACCAGCCCCAGCACGACCCCCTACACTGCCCGAACACCACTGCACTGCCCTAAACCCTGAAACACCACCCCCAGCACGACCCCCTACACTGCCCGAACACCACTGCACTGCCCTAAACCCTGAAACACCACCCCCAGCACGACCCCCTACACTGCCCGAACACCACTGCACTGCCCTAAACCCTGAAACACCACCCCCAGCACGACCCCCTACACTGCCCGAACACCACTGCACTGCCCTAAACCCTGAAACACCACCCCCATGCACGACCCCCTACACTGCCCGAACACCACTGCACTGCCCTAAACCCTGAAACACCACCCCCAGCACGACCCCCTACACTGCCCGAACACCACTGCACTGCCCTAAACCCTGAAACACCACCCCCAGCATGACCCCCTACACTGCCCGAACACCACTGCACTGCCCTAAACCCTGAAACACTAGCCCCAGCACGACCCCCTACACTGCCCGAACACCACTGCACTGCCCTAAACCCTGAAACACCACCCCCAGCACGACCCCCTACACTGCCCGAACACCACTGCACTGCCCTAAACCCTGAAACACCAGCCCCAGCAAGACCCCCTACACTGCCCGAACACCACTGCACTGCCCTAAACCCTGAAACACCAGCCCCAGCAAGACCCACTACACTGCCCGAACACCACTGCACTGCCCTAAACCCTGAAACACCACCCCCAGCACGACCCCCTACACTGCCCGAACACCACTGCACTGCCCTAAACCCTGAAACACCAGTCCCAGCACGACCCCCTACACTGCCCGAACACCACTGCACTGCCCTAAACCCTGAAACACCAGCCCCAGCAGGACCCCCTACACTGCCCGAACACCACTGCACTGCCCTAAACCCTGAAACACCAGCCCCAGCACGACCCCCTACACTGCCCGAACACCACTGCACTGCCCTAAACCCTGAAACACCACCCCCAGCACGACCCCCTACACTGCCCGAACACCACTGCACTGCCCTAAACCCTGAAACACCACCCCCAGCACGACCCCCTACACTGCCCGAACACCACTGCACTGCCCTAAACCCTGAAACACCACCCCCAGCACGACCCCCTACACTGCCCGAACACCACTGCACTGCCCTAAACCCTGAAACACCACCCCTGCACGACCCCCTACACTGCCCGAACACCACTGCACTGCCCTAAACCCTGAAACACCACCCCCAGCACGACCCCCTACACTGCCCGAACACCACTGCACTGCCCTAAACCCTGAAACACCACCCCCAGCACGACCCCCTACACTGCCCGAACACCACTGCACTGCCCTAAACCCTGAAACACCACCCCCAGCACGACCCCCTACACTGCCCGAACACCACTGCACTGCCCTAAACCCTGAAACACCACCCCCAGCACGACCCCCTACACTGCCCGAACACCACTGCACTGCCCTAAACCCTGAAACACCACCCCCAGCAAGACCCCCTACACTGCCCGAACACCACTGCACTGCCCTAAACCCTGAAACACCACCCCCAGCAGAGACCCCCTACACTGCCCGAACACCACTGCACTGCCCTAAACCCTGAAACACCACCCCCAGCAAGACCCCCTACACTGCCCGAACACCACTGCACTGCCCTAAACCCTGAAACACCAGCCCCAGCACGACCCCCTACACTGCCAGAACACCACTGCACTGCCCTAACCCCTGAAACACCACCCCCAGCACGACCCCCTACACTACCCGAACACCACTGCACTGCCCTAAACCCTGAAACACCAGCCCCAGCAGGACCCCCTACACTGCCCGAACACCACTGCACTGCCCTAAACCCTGAAACACCAGCCCCAGCACGACCCCCTACACTGCCCGAACACCACTGCACTGCCCTAAACCCTGAAACACCACCCCCAGCACGACCCCCTACACTGCCCGAACACCACTGCACTGCCCTAAACCCTGAAACACCACCCCCAGCACGACCCCCTACACTGCCCGAACACCACTGCACTGCCCTAAACCCTGAAACACTACCCCCAGCAAGACCCCCTACACTGCCCGAACACCACTGCACTGCCCTAAACCCTGAAACACCACCCCCAGCACAGACCCCCTACACTGCCCGAACACCACTGCACTGCCCTAAACCCTGAAACACCACCCCCAGCAAGACCCCCTACACTGCCCGAACACCACTGCACTGCCCTAAACCCTGAAACACCAGCCCCAGCACGACCCCCTACACTGCCCGAACACCACTGCACTGCCCTAAACCCTGAAACACCACCCCCTGCACGACCCCCTACACTGCCCGAACACCACTGCACTGCCCTAAACCCTGAAACACCACCCCCAGCACGACCCCCTACACTGCCCGAACACCACTGCACTGCCCTAAACCCTGAAACACCAGCCCCTGCACGACCCCCTACACTGCCCGAACACCACTGCACTGCCCTAAACCCTGAAACACCAGCCCCAGCACGACCCCCTACACTGCCCGAACACCACTGCACTGCCCTAAACCCTGAAACACCAGCCCCAGCAAGACCCCCTACACTGCCCGAACACCACTGCACTGCCCTAAACCCTGAAACACCAGCCCCAGCAAGACCCACTACACTGCCCGAACACCACTGCACTGCCCTAAACCCTGAAACACCACCCCCAGCAAGGCCCCCTACACTGCCCGAACACCACTGCACTGCCCTAAACCCTGAATCACCAATCCCCAGCAAGACCCCATACACTGCCCGAACACCACTGCACTGCCCTAAACCCTGAAACACCAGCCCCAGCATGACCCCGTACACTGCAAGAACACCACTGCACTGCCCTAAACCCTGAAACACCAGCCCCAGCATGACCCCCTACACTGCCCGAACACCACTGCACAGCCCTAAACCCTGAAACACCAGCCCCAGCACGACCCCCTACACTGCCCGAACACCACTGCACTGCCCTAAACCCTGAAACACCACCCCCAGCACGACCCCCTACACTGCCCGAACACCACTGCACTGCCCTAAACCCTGAAACACCACCCCCAGCACGACCCCCTACACTGCCCGAACAACACTGCACTGCCCTAAGCCCTGAAACACCACCCCCAGCACGACCCCCTACACTGCCCGAACACCACTGCACTGCCCTAAACCCTGAAACACCACCCCCTGCACGACCCCCTACACTGCCCGAACACCACTGCACTGCCCTAAACCCTGAAACACTACCCCCAGCAAGACCCCCTACACTGCCCGAACACCACTGCACTGCCCTAAACCCTGAAACATCACCCCCAGCGAGACGCCCTACACTGCCTGAACACCAGTGCCCTAAACCCTGAAACACCACCCCCAGCAAGACCCCCTACACTGTCCGAACACCACTGCACTGCCCTAAATCCTGAAACACCAGCCCCAGCACATCCCCCTACACTGCCCGAACACCACTGCACTGCCCTAAACCCTGAAACACCATCCCCAGCACGACCCCCTACACTGCCCGAACACCACTGCACTGCCCTAAACCCTGAAACACCAGCCCCTGCACGACCCCCTACACTGCCCGAACACCACTGCACTGCCCTAAACCCTGAAACACCACCCCCAGCATGACCCCCTACACTGCCCGAACACCACTGCACTGCCCTAAACCCTGAAACACCATCCCCAGCACGACACCCTACACTGCCCGAACACCACTGCACTGCCCTAAACCCTGAAACACCAGCCCCAGCACGACCCCCTACACTGCCCGAACACCACTGCACTGCCCTAAACCCTGAAACACCAGCCCCAGCACGACCCCCTACACTGCCCGAACACCACTGCACTGCCCTAAACCCTGAAACACCAGCCCCAGCACGACCCCCTACACTGCCCGAACACCACTGCACTGCCCTAAACCCTGAAACACCACCCCCAGCACGACCCCCTACACTGCCCGAACACCACTGCACTGCCCTAAACCCTGAAACACCACCCCCAGCACGACCCCCTACACTGCCCGAACACCACTGCACTGCCCTAAACCCTGAAACACCACCCCCAGCACGACCCCCTACACTGCCCGAACACCACTGCACTGCCCTAAACCCTGAAACACCAGCCCCAGCACGACCCCCTACACTGCCCGAACACCACTGCACTGCCCTAAACCCTGAAACACCACCCCCAGCAAGACCCCCTACACTGCCCGAACACCACTGCACTGCCCTAAACCCTGAAACACCACCCCCAGCACGACCCCCTACACTGCCCGAACACCACTGCACTGCCCTAAACCCTGAAACACCACCCCATGCATGACCCACTACACTGCCCGAACACCACTGCACTGCACTGCCCTAAACCCTGAAACACCACCCCCAGCACGACCCCCTACACTGCCCGAACACCACTGCACTGCCCTAAACCCTGAAACACCAGCCCCAGCACGACCCCCTACACTGCCCGAACACCACTGCACTGCCCTAAACCCTGAAACACCAGCCCCAGCACGACCCCCTACACTGCCCGAACACCACTGCACTGCCCTAAACCCTGAAACACCACCCCCAGCACGACCCCCTACACTGCCCGAACACCACTGCACTGCCCTAAACCCTGAAACACCACCCCCAGCAAGACCCCCTACACTGCCCGAACACCACTGCACTGCCCTAAACCCTGAAACACCACCCCCAGCACGACCCCCTACACTGCCCGAACACCACTGCACTGCCCTAAACCCTGAAACACCAACCCCAGCAAGACCCCCTACACTGCCCGAACACCACTGCACTGCCCTAAACCCTGAAACACCAGCCCCAGCAGGACCCCGTACACTGCCCGAACACCACTGCACTGCCCTAAACCCTGAAACACCAGCCCCAGCACGACCCCCTACACTGCCCGAACACCACTGCACTGCCCTAAACCCTGAAACACCAGCCCCAGCATGACCCCCTACACTGCCCGAACACCACTGCACTGCCCTAAACCCTGAAACACCAGCCCCAGCACTACCCCCTACACTTCCCGAACTCCACTGCTCTGCCCTAAACCCTGAAACACCACCCCCAGCACGACCCCCTACACTGCCCGAACACCACTGCACTGCCCTAAACCGTGAAACGCCAGCCTCAGCACGACCCCCTACACTGCCCGAACACCACTGCACTGCCCTAAACCCTGAAACACCAGCCCCAGCACGACCCCCTACACTGCCCGAACACCACTGCACTGCCCTAAACCCTGAAACACCAGCCCCAGCACGACCCCCTACACTGCCCGAACACCACTGCACTGCCCTAAACCCTGAAACACCAGCCCCAGCACGACCCCCTACACTGCCCGAACACCACTGCACTGCCCTAAACCCTGAAACACCAGCCCCAGCACGACCCCCTACACTGCCCGAACACCACTGCACTGCCCTAAACCCTGAAACACCACCCCTAGCACGACCCCCTACACTGCCCGAACACCACTGCACTGCCCTAAACCCTGAAACACCACCCCCAGCACAACCCCCTACACTGCCCGAACACCACTGCACTGCCCTAAACCCTGAAACACCACCCCCAGCACGACCCCCTACACTGCCCGAACACCACTGCACTGCCCTAAACCCTGAAACACCACCCCCATGCACGACCCCCTACACTGCCCGAACACCACTGCACTGCCCTAAACCCTGAAACACCAGCCCCAGCATGACCCCCTACACTGCCCGAACACCACTGCACTGCCCTAAACCCTGAAACACCAGCCCCAGCACGACCCCCTACACTGCCCGAACACCACTGCACTGCCCTAAACCCTGAAACACCAGCCCCAGCACGACCCCCTACACTGCCCGAACACCACTGCACTGCCCTAAACCCTGAAACACCAGCCCCAGCAAGACCCCCTACACTGCCCGAACACCAATGCACTGCCCTAAACCCTGAAACACCAGCCCCAGCAAGACCCACTACACTGCCCGAACACCACTGCACTGCCCTAAACCCTGAAACACCACCCCCAGCACGACCCCCTACACTGCCCGAACACCACTGCACTGCCCTAAACCCTGAAACACCAATCCCCAGCAAGACCCCCTACACTGCCCGAACACCACTGCACTGCCCTAAACCCTGAAACACCAGCCCCAGCATGACCCCCTACACTGCACGAACACCACTGCACTGCCCTAAACCCTGAAACACCAGCCCCAGCATGACCCCCTACACTGCCCGAACACCACTGCACTGCCCTAAACCCTGAAACACCAGCCCCAGCACGACCCCCTACACTGCCCGAACACCACTGCACTGCCCTAAACCCTGAAACACCAGCCCCAGCACGACCCCCTACACTGCCCGAACACCACTGCACTGCCCTAAACCCTGAAACACCACCCCCAGCATGACCCCTACACTGCCCGAACACCACTGCACTGCCCTAAACCCTGAAACACCACCCCCAGCACGACCCCCTACACTGCCCGAACACCACTGCACTGCCCTAAACCCTGAAACACCACCCCCAGCATGACCCCCTACACTGCCCGAACACCACTGCACTGCCCTAAACCCTGAAACACCACCCCCAGCACGACCCCCTACACTGCCCGAACACCACTGCACTGCCCTAAACCCTGAAACACCACCCCCAGCACGACCCCCTACACTGCCCGAACACCACTGCACTGCCCTAAACCCTGAAACACCACCCCCAGCACGACCCCCTACACTGCCCGAACACCACTGCACTGCCCTAAGCCCTGAAACACCACCCCCAGCACGACCCCCTACACTGCCCGAACACCACTGCACTGCCCTAAACCCTGAAACACCACCCCCAGCACGACCCCCTACACTGCCCGAACACCACTGCACTGCCCTAAACCCTGAAACACTACCCCCAGCAAGACCCCCTACACTGCCCGAACACCACTGCACTGCCCTAAACCCTGAAACATCACCCCCAGCAAGACGCCCTACACTGCCCGAACACCACGTGCCCTAAACCCTGAAACACCACCCCCAGCAAGACCCCCTACACTGTCCGAACACCACTGCACTGCCCTAAACCCTGAAACACCAGCCCCAGCACGATCCCCCTACACTGCCCGAACACCACTGCACTGCCCTAAACCCTGAAACACCATCCCCTGCACGACCCCCTACACTGCCCGAACACCACTGCACTGCCCTAAACCCTGAAACACCACCCCAGCACAACCCCCTACACTGCCCGAACACCACTGCACTGCCCTAAACCCTGAAACACCACCCCTGCATCACCCCCTACACTGCCCGAACACCACTGCACTGCCCTAAACCCTGAAACACCATCCCCAGCACGACCCCCTACACTGCCCAAACACCACTGCACTGCCCTAAACCCTGAAACACCAGCCCCAGCACGACCCCCTACACTGCCCGAACACCACTGCACTGCCCTAAACCCTGAAACACCAGCCCCAGCACGACCCCCTACACTGCCCGAACACCACTGCA
Source organism: Calotriton arnoldi (assembly GCA_963921515.1). NCBI lineage: Eukaryota > Metazoa > Chordata > Amphibia > Caudata > Salamandridae > Calotriton > Calotriton arnoldi. Next base: position 8,102 of record CAWUFW010003607.1, on the reverse strand, counting down.
CTGCCCTAAACCCTGAAACACCAGCCCCAGCACGACCCCCTACACTGCCCGAACACCACTGCACTGCCCTAAACCCTGAAACACCACCCCCTGCACGACCCCCTACACTGCCCGAACACCACTGCACTGCCCTAAACCCTGAAACACCACCCCCTGCACGACCCCCTGCACTGCCCGAACACCACTGCACTGCCCTAAACCCTGAAACACCACCCCCTGCACGACCCCCTACACTGCCCGAACACCACTGCACTGCCCTAAACCCTGAAACACCACCGCCAGCACGACCCCCTACACTGCCTGAACAACACTGCACTGCCCTAAACCCTGAAACACTACCCCCAGCAAGACCTCCGACACTGCCCGAACACCACTGCACTGCCCTAAACCCTGAAACACCACCCCCAGCACGACCCCCTACACTGCCCGAACACCACTGCACTGCCCTAAACCCTGAAACACCACCCCATGCATGACCCACTACACTGCCCGAACACCACTGCACTGCACTGCCTTAAACCCTGAAACACCACCCCCAGCATGACCCCCTACACTGCCCGAACACCACTGCACTGCCCTAAACCCTGAAACACCAGCCCCAGCACGACCCCCTACACTGCCCGAACACCACTGCACTGGCCTAAACCCTGAAACACCAGCCCCAGCACGACCCCCTACACTGCCCGAACACCACTGCACTGCCCTACACCCTGAAACACCACCCCCAGCACGACCCCCTACACTGCCTGAACCACCACTGCCCTAAACCCTGAAACACCACCCCCAGAAAGACCCCCTACACTGCCCGAACACTACTGCACTGCCCTAAACCCTGAAATACCACCCCCAGCACGGCCCCCTACACTGCCCGAACACCACTGCACTGCCCTAAACCCTGAATCACCAATCCCAGCAAGACCCCCTACACTGCCCGAACACCACTGCACTGCCCTAAACCCTGAAACACCAGCCCCAGCAGGACCCCGTACACTGCAAGAACACCACTGCACTGCCCTAAACCCTGAAACACCGGCCCCAGCACGACCCCCTACACTGCCCGAACACCACTGCACTGCCCTAAACCCTGAAACACCAGCCCCAGCACGACCCCCTACACTGCCCGAACACCACTGCACTGCCCTAAACCCTGAAACACCAGCCCCAGCACGACCCCCTACACTGCCCGAACACCACTGCACTGCCCTAAATCCTGAAACACCACCCCCAGCACGACCCCCTACACTGCCCGAACACCACTGCACTGCCCTAAACCCTGAAACACCGGCCCCAGCACGACCCCCTACACTGCCCGAACACCACTGCACTGCCCTAAACCCTGAAACACCAGGCCCAGTACGACCCCCTACACTGCCCGAACACCACTGCACTGCCCTAAACCCTGAAACACCAGCCCCAGCACGACCCCCTACACTGCCCGAACACCACTGCACTGCCCTAAATCCTGAAACACCACCCCCAGCACGACCCCCTACACTGCCCGAACACCACTGCAAAGCCCTAAACCCTGAAACACCACCCCCAGCAAGACCCCCTACACTGCCCGAACACCACTGCACTAAACCCTGAAACACCACCCCCAGCATGACCCCCTACACTGCCCGAACACCACTGTACTGCCCTAAACCCTGAAACACTAGCCCCAGCATGACTCCCTACACTGCCCGAACACCACTGCACTGCCCTAAACCCTGAAACACCACCGCCAGCACGACCCCCTACACTGCCTGAACAACACTGCACTGCCCTAAACCCTGAAACACCACCCCCAGCAAGACCTCAGACACTGCCCGAACACCACTGCACTGCCCTAAACCCTGAAACACCACCCCCAGCACGACCCCCTACACTGCCCGAACACCACTGCACTGCCCTAAACCCTGAAACACCACCCCATGCATGACCCACTACACTGCCCGAACACCACTGCACTGCACTGCCCTAAACCCTGAAACACCACCCCCAGCATGACCCCCTACACTGCCCGAACACCACTGCACTGCCCTAAACCCTGAAACACCAGCCCCAGCACGACCCCCTACACTGCCCAAACACCACTGCACTGGCCTAAACCCTGAAACACCAGCCCCAGCACGACCCCCTACACTGCCCGAACACCACTGCACTGCCCTACACCCTGAAACACCACCCCCAGCACGACCCCCTACACTGCCCGAACCCCACTGCCCTAAACCCTGAAACACCACCCCCAGAAAGACCCCCTACACTGCCCGAACACTACTGCACTGCCCTAAACCCTGAAATACCACCCCCAGCACGGCCCCCTACACTGCCCGAACACCACTGCACTGCCCTAAACCCTGAATCACCAATCCCAGCAAGACCCCCTACACTGCCCGAACACCACTGCACTGCCCTAAACCCTGAAACACCAGCCCCAGCAGGACCCCGTACACTGCAAGAACACCACTGCACTGCCCTAAACCCTGAAACACCGGCCCCAGCACGACCCCCTATACTGCCCGAACACCACTGCACTGCCCTAAACCCTGAAACACCAGCCCCAGTACGACCCCCTACACTGCCCGAACACCACTGCACTGCCCTAAACCCTGAAACACCAGCCCCAGCACGACCCGCTACACTGCCCGAACACCACTGCACTGCCCTAAATCCTGAAACACCACCCCCAGCACGACCCCCTACACTGCCCGAACACAACTGCAAAGCCCTAAACCCTGAAACACCACCCCCAGCACGACCCCCTACACTGCCCGAACACCACTGCACTGCCCTAAACCCTGAAACACCACCCCCAGCACGACCCCCTTCACTGCCCGAACACCACTGCATTGCCTTAACCCTGAAACACCACCCCCTGCACGACCCCCTACACTGCCCGAACACCACTGCACTGCCCTAAACCCTGAAACACTACCCCCCAGCACGACCCCCTACACTGCCCGAACAACACTGCACTTCCCTAAGCCCTGAAATACCACCCCCAGCACGACCCCCTACACTGCCCGAACACCACTTCACTGCCCTAAACCCTGAAACACCACCCCCTGCACGACCCCCTACACTGCCCGAACACTACTGCACTACCCTAAACCCTGAAACACCACCCCCAGCACGACCCCCTACACTGCCCAAACACCACTGCACTGCCCTAAACCCTGAAACGCTACCCCCAACAAGACCCCCTACACTGCCCGAACACCACTGCACTGCCCTAAACCCTGAAACATCACCCCCAGAGAGACGCCCTACACTGCCGGAACACCACTGCCCTAAACCCTGAAACACCACCCCCAGCAAGACCCCCTACACTGTCCGAACACCACTGCACTGCCCTAAACCCTGAAACACCAGCCCCAGCACGACCCCCTACACTGCCCGAACACCACTGCACTGCCCTAAACCCAGAAACACCAGCCCCAGCACGACCCCCTACACTGCCCGAACATCACTGCACTGCACTAAACCCTGAAACACCACCGCCAGCACGACCCCCTACACTGCCTGAACAACACTGCACTGCCCTAAACCCTGAAACACCACCCCCAGCAAGACCTCAGACACTGCCCGAACACCACTGCACTGCCCTAAACCCTGAAACACCACCCCCAGCACGACCCCCTACACTGCCCGAACACCACTGCACTGCCCTAAACCCTGAAACACCACCCCATGCATGACCCACTACACTGCCCGAACACCACTGCACTGCACTGCCCTAAACCCTGAAACACCACCCCCAGCATGACCCCCTACACTGCCCGAACACCACTGCACTGCCCTAAACCCTGAAACACCAGCCCCAGCACGACCCCCTACACTGCCCAAACACCACTGCACTGGCCTAAACCCTGAAACACCAGCCCCAGCACGACCCCCTACACTGCCCGAACACCACTGCACTGCCCTACACCCTGAAACACCACCCCCAGCACGACCCCCTACACTGCCTGAACCCCACTGCCCTAAACCCTGAAACACCACCCCCAGAAAGACCCCCTACACTGCCCGAACACTACTGCACTGCCCTAAACCCTGAAATACCACCCCCAGCACGGCCCCCTACACTGCCCGAACACCACTGCATTGCCCTAAACCCTGAATCCCCAATCCCAGCAAGACCCCCTACACTGCCCGAACACCACTGCACTGCCCTAAACCCTGAAACACCAGCCCCAGCAGGACCCCGTACACTGCAAGAACACCACTGCACTGCCCTAAACCCTGAAACACCGGCCCCAGCACGACCCCCTACACTGCCCGAACACCACTGCACTGCCCTAAACCCTGAAACACCAGCCCCAGCACGACCCCCTACACTGCCCGAACACCACTGCACTGCCCTAAACCCTGAAACACCAGCCCCAGCACGACCCCCTACACTGCCCGAACACCACTGCACTGCCCTAAATCCTGAAACACCACCCCCAGCACGACCCCCTACACTGCCCGAACACCACTGCAAAGCCCTAAACCCTGAAACACCGGCCCCAGCACGACCCCCTACACTGCCCGAACACCACTGCACTGCCCTAAACCCTGAAACACCAGGCCCAGTACGACCCCCTACACTGCCCGAACACCACTGCACTGCCCTAAACCCTGAAACACCAGCCCCAGCACGACCCCCTACACTGCCCGAACACCACTGTACTGCCCTAAATCCTGAAACACCACCCCCAGCACGACCCCCTACACTGCCCGAACACCACTGCAAAGCCCTAAACCCTGAAACACCACCCCCAGCAAGACCCCCTACACTGCCCGAACACCACTGCACTAAACCCTGAAACACCACCCCCAGCTGACCCCCTACACTGCCCGAACACCACTGTACTGCCCAAAACCCTGAAACACTAGCCCCAGCATGACTCCCTACACTGCTCGAACACCACTGCACTGCCCTAAACCCTGAAACACCACCGCCAGCACGACCCCCTACACTGCCTGAACAACACTGCACTGCCCTAAACCCTGAAACACCACCCCCAGCAAGACCTCAGACACTGCCCGAACACCACTGCACTGCCCTAACCCCTGAAACACCACCCCCAGCACGACCCCCTACACTGCCCGAACACCACTGCACTGCCCTAAACCCTGAAACACCACCCCATGCATGACCCACTACACTGCCCGAACACCACTGCACTGCACTGCCCTAAACCCTGAAACACCACCCCCAGCATGACCCCCTACACTGCCCGAACACCACTGCACTGCCCTAAACCCTGAAACACCAGCCCCAGCACGACCCCCTACACTGCCCAAACACCACTGCACTGGCCTAAACCCTGAAACACCAGCCCCAGCATGACCCCCTACACTGCCCGAACACCACTGCACTGCCCTACACCCTGAAACACCACCCCCAGCACGACCCCCTACTCTGCCTGAACCCCACTGCCCTAAACCCTGAAACACCACCCCCAGAAAGACCCCCTACACTGCCCGAACACTACTGCACTGCCCTAAACCCTGAAATACCACCCCCAGCACGGCCCCCTACACTGCCCGAACACCACTGCACTGCCCTAAACCCTGAATCACCAATCCCAGCAAGACCCCCTACACTGCCCGAACACCACTGCACTGCCCTAAGCCCTGAAACACCAGCCCCAGCAGGACCCCGTACACTGCAAGAACACCACTGCACTGCCCTAAACCCTGAAACACCGGCCCCAGCACGACCCCCTACACTGCCCGAACACCACTGCACTGCCCTAAACCCTGAAACACCAGCCCCAGTACGACCCCCTACACTGCCCGAACACCACTGCACTGCCCTAAACCCTGAAATACCAGCCCCAGCACGACCCGCTACACTGCCCGAACACCACTGCACTGCCCTAAATCCTGAAACACCACCCCCAGCACGACCCCCTACACTGCCTGAACACAACTGCAAAGCCCTAAACCCTGAAACACCACCCCCAGCACGACCCCCTACACTGCCCGAACACCACTGCACTGCCCTAAACCCTGAAACACCACCCCCAGCACGACCCCTCCACTGCCCGAACACCACTGCATTGCCCTAAACCCTGAAACACCACCCCCTGCACGACCCCCTACACTGCCCGAACACCACTGCACTGCCCTAAACCCTGAAACACTACCCCCAGCACGACCCCCTACACTGCCCGAACAACACTGCACTTCCCTAAGCCCTGAAATACCACCCCAGCACGACCCCCTACACTGCCCGAACACCACTTCACAGCCCTAAACCCTGAAACACCACCCCTGCACGACCCCCTACACTGCCCGAACACTACTGCACTACCCTAAACCCTGAAACACCACCCCCAGCACGACCCCCTACACTGCCCAAACACCACTGCACTGCCCTAAACCCTGAAACGCTACCCCCAACAAGACCCCCTACACTGCCCGAACACCACTGCACTGCCCTAAACCCTGAAACATCACCCCCAGAGAGACGCCCTACACTGCCGGAACACCACTGCCCTAAACCCTGAAACACCACCCCCAGCAAGACCCCCTACACTGTCCGAACACCACTGCACTGCCCTAAACCCTGAAACACCAGCCCCAGCACGTCCCCCTACACTGCCCGAACACCACTGCACTGCCCTAAACCCTGAAACACCACCCCCAGCACGACCCCCTACACTGCCCAAACACGACTGCACTGCCCTAAACCCTGAAACACCACCCCCTGCACAACCCCCTACACTGCCCGAACACCACTGCACTGCCCTAAACCCTGAAACACCACCCCCTGCACAACCCCCTACACTGCCCGAACACCACTGCACTGCCCTAAACCCTGAAACACCACCCCATGCACGACCCCCTACACTGCACGAACACCACTGCACTGCCCTAAACCCTGAAACACCACCCCCAGAACGACCCCCTACACTGCCCGAACACCACTGCACTAAACCCTGAAACACCACCCCCAGCTGACCCCCTACACTGCCCGAACACCACTGCACTGCCCAAAACCCTGAAACACTAGCCCCAGCACGACTCCCTACACTGCCCGAATACCACTGCACTGCCCTAAACCCTGAAACACCAGCCCCAGCACGACCCCCTACACTGCCCGAACACCACTGCACTGCCGTAAACCGTGAAACACCAGCCCCAGCAAGACCCCTACACTGCCCGAACACCAATGCACTGCACTAAACCCTGAAACACCAGCCCCAGCAAGACCCACTACACTGCCCGAACACCACTGCACTGCCCTAAACCCTGAAACACCACCCCCAGCACGGCCCCCTACACTGCCCGAACACCACTGCACTGCCCTAAACCCTGAATCACCAATCCCCAGCAAGACCCCATTGTAGGAGAGTAGGATCTGCTTCACAGGGGTACCCCCACTTTTTGCTGATACTTCACTGGTTTTCGACATTAGTCTGGCTTGGGCCCTGCTATTCAGAACCCCAGCCTAGCTGTTTCCTCTTTAAAAGGGTCTCCATGTGCCTTAGGCACATCACTGATTGGGATCTGGAGTGCCCTTGTAAGTCCCTAGTATATGGTATACTATGTACCAAGGGCATAGGTACCTCAGAGGCCTGCCAGGGGCTGCAGCATGTATTATGCCACCCCTGGTAGGCCATCCAAACTGACACCACAGGTCTGCTACTGCAGCCTGGGTAAGGTGGTGCATGCACCCCTTGCTGTGGTATAGGTTGCCTATATCACTAAAAGCATACACACATATAAACCTATAAGTCACTCCTAAGGCAGGCCTTATCAATCCTAAAGGCAGAGTGCATGGTTCCTATGTGAGAGGGTGCCCCTGCATGAGCAGGGCCCCTCTGCAGCGTTCGGAGACCATCTCTGATGCTGTTTGTAGTGCAGCCTGACCATATACTCTTAAACGCATTATATCCTCGCGGTAAAATGCTAACTATGGAATGGCTGCACCTAAACATGTCGTGTTTGGTGTCAAACATCTTGGAATACTACCTCCCGCCAATCCTGGCGGCGGGGGTAGCATTCCACCCTTCTAGAGGGAAAGGCATGTTAACTCTGACGAGTCCGGCAACTTCTTTCCAGAGCCCTGGCATCAAAAATGGATGCTGCTGCCACAGACACGAGTCTGGCCTCCTGCTGCTGGA